>CM053610.1:39082119-39201412 GCA_028646535.1 Procyon lotor
GTCTCCAAAGGCAAAGGCAACAAAAACGAAAATGAACTTTTGGGACTTCATCAAGATAAAAACTTCTGCACAGCGAAGGAAACAGTCAACAAAACAAACAGGCAACCCACAGAATGGGAGAAGATATTTGCAAATGACACGACAGACAAAGGGCTGATATCTAAGATCTATAAAGAACTCCTCAAACTCAACACTCACACAACAGACAATCACATCAAAAAATGGGCAGAAGACATGAGCAGACACTTCTCCAAAGGAGACAGACAAATGACTAACAGACACATGAAAAACTGTTCATCATCATTAGCCATGAGGGAGATTCCAATCAAAACCACACTGAGATACCACCTTACACCAGTTAGAATGGCCCAAATCAACAAGACAAGTAAGCAACAAATGTTGGAGAGGATGTGGAGAAAGGGGAACACTTTCCCCCTTTCTCCAGGGAATGCAAGTTGGTGCAACCTCTTTGGAAAACAGTGTGGAGATTCCTCAAAGAATAAAAAAATAGAGCTACCCTATGACCCTGCAATTGCACTACTGTGTATTTACCCCAGAGAAGCAGATGTAGTGCAAAGAAGGGCCAAATGTACCCCAATGTTCATAGCAGCAATGGCCATAATTACCAAACTATGGAAAGAGCCAAGATGCCCTTCAACAGATGAATGGATAAAGAAGATATGGTCTGTATGTACAATGGAATATTATGCCTCTATCAGAATGGATGAATACCCAACTTTTTTATCAACATGGACAGGACTGGAAGAGATTATGCTGAGTGAATTAAGTCAGGCAGAGAAAGTGAATTATTATATGGTCTCACTTACATGTGAAGCATAAGGAAAAACATGAGGACATTATGAGAAGGAAAGGAAATGTGAATTGGGGAAAATTGGAGGGGGAGATGAACCATTAGTGACTGTGGACTCTGAGCAACAAACTGAAGGTTTTAGAGGGCAGGGGGTAGGGGTTACGAGAACCTGCTGGTGGGTATTGAGGAGGGCACGTATTGCATGGAGCATTGGGTGTGGTGCATAAACCATGAATCTTGTAACACTGAAAAAATAAAAGTATCTGTGGGGGAAAAGACATTTTCCAGTTCCAGCCTGCATTTCTCTAAGGCACTGAATTTGAAAATAAAATGAGCATTTCAGGTGTCTTATACTTTTCCTTAAGTAGAGGAAACACTTAAGCTTTGTTATAAAACTTGGGCAGTACAATCTGGCTGGGTCCTGGTGACATTTTCTGATCCAGAACAGGACTTCCAATTATTTTACAACATTGTTACTCAGGTTCTCTCAGCAAAGATAAGTGGAGGCTAAGGTAGTGTAATTGATGAGTCATGGCCAGGCAAGACAATAGAACACATCTTTCCCATTAAGAATGTTTCTGAATACTTACTTCCTGCCAAGAGGAAAAGCAATACTGGTACTGCAGAGATCCTGCATGAAAAATTCATAGGACTTGCTCCTACATCTGGTCTAGCCCTGACCTACAAGCCAAACCATGCCTCAATCACCCAGGAGCCTGGGCCTGGGAAGGAAACCTGGGCCACTGCCCAAGCCAGTTGTGGTATCATAATAAAATAGCATAGGCTGGGTGTCTTAAACAATAAACATCTATTTTTCACAGTTTTCAGCCTAGAAGTCCGAGATTAGGGTGCTGGTGTAGTTGAGTTCTTGATGAAGGCTCTCTTTCTGGTCCGGCCTTCTTGCTGTGTCCTCATATGGCAAATAATGAGTGAGATCCAGTAAGTCTTTTCTTATAAGAACACTAATTTTATCATGGGGGCTCCACACTCACAGCCTCACTGAAATGTAAGTACCTCCCAAAGACTTTACCTCCAAATATCATAATATTTGGGATTGGAAATTCAATGTATGGATTGAGGTGTTTGTGCGGGGGGGCATAAACATTCAATCCATACCAGATGCATATTTTTAAAGATTTTCAAGAAGGACTATTAAGTCATATATGTCATTAATATACACTGGATATGAAATAATTTTTGTTGAGAAAACTATCCTTCAGTCTACTTTATGCTATGAACTACCAATATATTTCCATTTTTCAATTGAAAGAAACTAACTCATTTTCTTGGATAGTATAAATTATCTTTATTTTTTATTTTTATTTTTTAAAGATTTTATTTATTTATTTGACACAGAGAGAGAAATCACAAGTACAGAAGGGGAAGCAGGCTCCCTGCTGAGCAGAGAGCCCAATGCGGGGCTGATCCCAGGACCCTGAGATCATGACCTGAGCCAAATGCAGAGGCTTTAACCCGCTGAGCCACCCAGGCACCCCTATAAATTATTTTTAAATACTTATAAAGGGGAAAGTAAAAGTAACTTGAAAGCCCTTGGTCCAGGGACAACCATCATTATCATTTGGTAAACAGACATTTTTCTAGACATCTCTCTATTCATGTGCTTACACATATGATTTTATGCAAAATATATGTATTAATCATAATTTTCACCCTAATTTTTTGCATCTTGTTTTATGTTGATTTTTCAACTCCAAATTTTTCCTCATCACCAAATATAGACACACATCATTATAGGTGTCGTAATAACCTAGGGCATATCTGTAAACTATTTTGTTTAACACCTGCCCCTCTATTAGTGTTTATGCTATTCCTGCTGTGATGGTCAGGCTGCATAGGCACTTCCTCTACCACCAACCCCATGAAGATTTCCCCACACCCAATCATCTATAGATTTATTAATCTCTGTTAATAAATTAATAATTTATGTGATCACCAATGTGATCATTCAAACTGCTTATTGTTTTGGTTTACTTCTATCTGATCCAACAGGTTGAACATCTTTCTCATAGATTTATTAGCTAGCCAGACTTAGTTCACAACAGCAACAAAGCACACAAATTATCTTTATGAAGAAGATGCAGCGTAATCTCTAGGTAGTTATCAACTAAAGAATTTTGAAAAATAAGTTCTAAACTGAAACAAATCTTAAATTTCCCCAAGGTATCAAATGATTTTGAGTCAGAATAGTATTGCTTAGGATCCCTACATACTCAGTTGTCTTTCTTTTTAAGTGACAGATGCTCTTGGTCCATTTCCCCATCTCAGTTATTTCTACTGCAAAAGAAAGATAATGGGAAATGTCAGTGCTGTTTGTAGAGATAGTGATTCTAGTGTTGGCTACCTCTGAGTTAGAAATATAACTCTACTCTGTCCAACAGGTTCCTTTCCTCTTCTCCTAAAAATATTACTTGTATTCTTAAAAATAGGTGTTTAGGAATGAGTGAATATTATCATTCTTACTTTGCACATAGAAATGAAAAGAAATTGTGTTATTTGTAGTCCCCAAATTATATATATACATTTATATAGTATCTGCTCAAATATTCTATCCATTTTCCCATGTGATTTTTCTCCTAGATAAGAATGGAATCTTTCTTCATGAATGAAAAAAGATAGTTTAGTAACTGAATGATTAGCCAGGGCGGGCCATGTGAATGGCAAATATGGGTTAGAACATAGCCTTCATGACTCCTAGCCCAATATTCTCCCCACTGCTTTAGCTATAAGCAAAACCAAATGTGATTATAACAGTTCTTTTATCAGTTGCAACTTAGAGCCA
Organism: Procyon lotor; assembly: GCA_028646535.1. Taxonomy (NCBI): domain Eukaryota; kingdom Metazoa; phylum Chordata; class Mammalia; order Carnivora; family Procyonidae; genus Procyon; species Procyon lotor. The sequence goes on from CM053610.1 coordinate 39,085,731, forward strand.
AAGTGACCCATGGTTCAATTACCACAAGCCCTACAGACAATGCCCATCCAAACCACAGTCCGGGAACAGATCCCAGACACCCACTGTTGCCCTGAGCTTCTCCAAGTTCTCTATCCCACAAAAGGATTCTGTGAAATCTAACCACACTTTATTCTTGAGAAACCAAGATTAAAGAGTATTTCTACACAAAAGTTTATTCTCTCAACCAACAGAAATGAAGCTGTATTTCTCTCTCTCCCATGATACCCATGTGGTTGTGCAATACATGTAAATTAAATATTAATTAAATAAATTGTCTTCTACTAGTCCTGAGACTATTAGCCAGCCTTTCTGTTCAGAAATTGACTATGTAATCATCTACCTATCAGTAAATATTTGCCTAAAAGCAATGGTATAAATATACAAAGACCATCAAAGCACATGAAATGTACCCCTTTCTTAAATAACTCATAACCATAGTCAGAAAGAAAACTCATCCCATGGAAAAGCCACCACCATGCACAGCATAAACACCTGTACCCCCAGAGTCGAGAGGGAGCCCTTGCTTCAAGAAGAAAAAGTTTTTCCTAAGCATTGATTCATAACTTAACTCTGCTGGGAATGCTACAAACATGCTCGGTGAATAGACTTCCACAACTATATTATGAGTGAGTGTTATTTCTGCCCTTAACAGATAAGAAATTAAGGTTCCATAAATAAAGAATACTTGAATTGGGATCTAGCTTTTATTTTTTTTTCAAAAAAGTTATTTACTTTTTCCCAAATATGTTATTTTTTCAGTGTTATAAGATTAATTGTTCATGCACCACACCAGTGCTCCACGCAATACGTGCCCTCCTCAATACCCATCACCAGGCTCACCCAAACTCCCACCCCCTCCCCCAAAACCTTCAGTTTGTTGCTCAGAGCCCACAGTCTCTCATGGTTCATTGCTCCCTCTGATTTCCCCCCATTCACCCTTCCCTTCCTTCTCATAATGCCCTCCATGTTTTTCCTTATGCTCCACACGTGAGACCATAAGATAATTGACTTCCTCCTCTCGACTTATTTCACTCTGCATAATCTCTTCCAGTCCCATCCATGTTGATACAAAAGTTGGATATTCGTCCTTTCTGATGGAGGCATAATATTCCATTGTATAAATGGACCATATCTTCTTTATCCATTCATCTGTTGAAGGGCATTTTGGTTCTTTCCACAGTTTGGCAATTGTGGCCATTGTTACTATGAACATTGGAGTACATGTGGCCTTTTTTTATACTGCACCTGCTTCTTTGGGGATACAGCTTTTTTTCCCCAAATATGTTTATTTTATTTTTTCAATGTTACAAGATTAATTGTTCATGCACCATACCCAGTGCTCCATGCAATGGGATATAGCTTTTAAAAGAAAATTTTCCACAGATATTTTACTGATCTAGTACGTTTTGATTCAGCAAATCATGATTCAAGCAGCATCCAATATAGCAGATAGAAAAGAGCTCCAAAGAGTTGTTCAATTCAAGAGATCTTTTATAGACCAAAGTGAGCAGGAACAAGGAAGTTACACTGGGCTTTTTCTGATTGGTTAAAACAGAGTTAATTTCCTTATATGAAGCAAAAGGAAGTCTTGGAGCCAGGTCAGGTAACTTATGCTGAGCACTAAGTAGTTGACTTGGCCTTCCTTTTCTGGGACATCTGAGCATAGAAATTTAGTTTAGTTTTGGTTTGCTGATATGGGGCATAGCATGAGTGACCCCATCTTGGGTCTATTCTGGTTACTGTACAGAGCAACAATAATTTTTTGGTTTCATATCAGAGAGCATAAGAAGGCATGGGTAGGACCTTGGGATGATAGTTTGGCATCCTTGATGTACTTGCTTTCACATCAGAAACTCCAGTGCTGAATTAAACTTTACTGCACTGTCTTGAATCTGAGAAATATAGTGTTCTTTGTTGTTGTTGTTGTCGTTGTTGCTGTTGTTTTTCAATCAAGGAAACACCTAGCAGTGGTAGAACTACTTAGATCATTTCCCCAGCCATATACCCATGAGGGCTTTAAAATAGCACCTCATATGTTGGACCACACAGGATGCTCTCTTGAGAGGTTGAAAGAAACTAGCACCACCAGCACCTCCATGTCCTCTTTTATTGTGCAGCAAGGGGACCCCAGCACCACCTCAGCTGAAAAACAAGTGTGGATTCAGTCCATTACTTTTCTGCTGCTATTTGGTGGATTAAATTTAGCAATTATGCCATAGAGCTGAAAAAGCTGAATATGACAAGTCAAAAATCCAAGAATAATTGAACATTGAGTGATGTATAGGTGGAAGGAAAAGAAATTAAAAATAACAGATCCATGAAAATATTCAGCTTCATAAAGCAGGCAAATATATCAAGCTCATGAGGACAAAATGTTTGAAATGCTTAGAACTTGCTGTGATAATGGAAATACTCCACATAAACACTATCCAGTACAGCTGTTACCAGCTCTATGTGGCTACTGAACACTAATGCAATGGAAAAACTGATTTTTAAATACTGTTTAATTATAAAATTTTAAATTTAAATAACCGTGTGTGGCTAGTGGCAACAATTAGACAGCATGATAATCTAGAATTCTTTTCCCAGAAGAAAAGCACACAGATAAGATGATTAAGGTAGCAGCCTGGGAAACCAGGCTTGCAGAAGTTGAGGCTTTAAAAAGTCTTAAAAGGATGGTGGAGGGACTAATGAAATCCATGAAGACAAAGACGTTGAAATCTGAGCACATGTAATATGCCAAGGCAAAGGAAGAAGAAGGAGGGCAGTCCTAGTTATACATTACAGAGAACAGTCCATCCATTCCCTCCTCCACACAAATACACTGCTTTTTATCAATTCCTCCCATTTTAAAAATGAAGAATCGATTCCTGGGTAGTAATTCTTTGTACTAGGTCAGACTAGCCAGTCAGAGGTTGAGCTGAGCCTACAAGGTTTATCTCTTGATTTTGAATTCAAATGGCTCACAGTAGTTCCCTGCCACCTTGGGAGAGAAAGAAGGAAGTGATTTAAATTTTTAGAAAAAAAAAGGAGGACTTTCTAACTGCAAATGCCCTAGAGCTCCCGGCCCTAGAGTGCTGAGGCTGCTCACTGTTTTGCCCCACAGTCCAGGTTGCTACAGGAATGCTGGGTGATACCACCTGACAGAAGGCCCAGGGGAGATAACCACTCCTAATGGGCTTCTTTGGCTTTCTATGGAAATGAAATCTACCATAATAGTCACTCAGATCCAGACCCCAAGAAAAGTGGTTCTCAGTTGGGGTAATTTTAATCTCTACCCCTGCCCCAGGGGACTTTTGATAATGCTTGGAGACATTTTTGCATTTCACAACTGGGTAGGGGATTTTAACTATCAGCATCTAGTGGGTCCGGGTCAGGGATATTGCTAAACATCCTATAATGCACACGACAGCTGCCCTTTCTCAAGGAATTATCTTACCCCAAATGTCAATAATATCCAGGTTGAGAAATTCTGCTTCAGAGTGATATGAGTGAATAAAATTTAATTCCTCTGATGGTATTTTCTGCTATGTGAAATATAGTGAAAATTCTTACTCTGTTAAGGACAGAGGTGGCTTAAAAAACCCTTCATATTCTTCTACCATCTTCTGTACCCTCTCACACCATCTGAAGGCATCCCCCAAAGGCCTGATATAGAAGATTCTACGTTGTTCTCAATTATAACAAGTCATGACATCATCTGGAGACAGATGCATGCACATGAGACTAGTTTAAATCTCAGTCCACAACTCAGGCATGCAAGAAATGTTACTTGATTCCTTCTTTACATCAGCCCAGGATGGACATGAAGACAACACATACAGCTCTTTCAAGACAGTTTTTAATAAAAGGAAAGCCAGTAAATAGAACTGTATGTAGCCACAGGGGGACATGGGTTTATGGATATATTAAAGTATAATAATTTGGGGGCACCTGGGTGGCTCAGTGGGTTAAAGCCTCTGCCTTCGGCTCAGGTGATGATCCTAGAGTCCTGGGATCGAGCCCCACATCAGGCTCTCTGCTCAGCGGGGAGCCTGCTTCCCCCCCCCCCGCCTGCCTCTCTGCCTACTTGTGATCTCTCTCCCTCTGTCAAATAAATAAATAAAATCTTTAGAAAAAGTATAATAATTTTTAAATTTTAAAATAAATAAATAGAAAATGAATACATGTCAAATATTTTATGTAATTCATTAATTAATGAGGGAACTAATAAGATGTTATCACTGGTTCCAGAAAGAATTTAAATTTTGCACCACACCTAGAGAGCTAAGTCAGAAATGCTGACATGAATTTATAAAAAGCTGCAAAACTAGCTTTTCCATGGAAGAAAAAAGAAATTGTCTTTCCACAAGACAGAATTTGTGTATCTATGGATAGCTATCATTTTCATTTCTATTGGTTATCTATAGCTTCCAGAGTCATAAAACAGCTCAAAGACAATGAAAGATGCAGAGTCTTTGAGAAACAGATCACCAGGGAAAATGTATTTAGATAATGCATTGCTTTCCATTGAAGAGACTTAGTAAACTTTTGGTCTATTTTTGCAGTTTTTCCTAATTTCCCCTACAGAAGTTTTTGTGGTTGTCATAATTTAGGTGGAGTGATTATGACATAATCTGTGCTGATGGGAATAATGGAGGAAATTTGCAGATTCAGGAGGGAGAGGGTACAAATGTAAGAACAAACTGAATCCAAGCAATAAGCTGCAAGACTAGCCTTAGACAGGAACAGGGAAATTTCACAAGTGCCACAGGAGAGAAGAGAGATGCAGGATATTAGTAGACATGGTTGTGGGGAAGTAAGATAATTCTCTCAATACTATCTACTTTCTCAGGAAAATAAGAAGTGAAGTGAAGTGAAGAAATAGGCTGAGGGTGAAGTGGGTGGAGGGGGTGATGAACACTTAGCAATAGCAAGAGATATTAAATGGTCACCCTTATGAGACTGAGAAGAAGCAGTTAGATATGGTGAGTGGATGGGCATTGATAAAGGCCAGCTGGATGTATGTGAATTTTTATAACATGATCAGAGTTATTGCCAGAGGAATAGACACTAATTGATGGTATAGAGTAGATACCCCAGAAATTGGTCCAGACAGATATGCTAGATTTTTCCCCTCAAAGGCACAAAAGCAATTCAATGGAAGAAAGACAATCCTTCCAACAAACAAAGATGGTCCCACTGGACAGCCACAGGCAAAAAACATGAACCTCAACCCTCTTACACCTTGTATATAAATTAGCTCAAATTGGGTCATGGACTTAGGCATAAAATGTAAAATTATAAAACTTTTAGAAAAAAAAAGTCAGAGAATATCTTTAGACTCAAAGACCAGGCAAAGAAGTTTTTAGATTTGACACCAAGCATGGTCCATAAAGATTTGATAAATTGGATTTCACCAAAATTAAAAACATTTATTCTGTGAAAGACCTTATTAAAAGTATAAGGCAAGCTACAGACAGGGAGAAATATTTGAAAACCTCATACCATATAAAACTCTGGTATCTAGAATATATAAAGAACTCTTAACATCAACAATAAAAATAAATAAAATCAGAAAATGAACCAAAGATATGAACAGACGTTTTACTGAAGAGGACAAACTGATGGCAAATTAGTACAGGAAAAGGTGTCTATCACTATCCATTAAGGAAATACAAATTGCAATGAAAGATTACCATACTTCTTTCAGAGGAGCAAATAATAATAATAATAGCAAGTGACAACACCAATACTGGTGAGAATATGGAGAAACCGAGTTACTTATACATTTCTCATGGAAATGTAAAATGGTAGAGTCTCTCCAGAAAACTTTTTTAGCCCTTTCTTAAAAGTTTAAACATGCGATTATCATAGGATCCAGAAATCATACTCTTCATATTTACTCCAGAGAAATAAAGAGGCATTCACATTCACGAGAATACTTACACTGAATGCTTATGGCAGCTTTCATAATAGCCCCAAATTGGAAATAACCCAGATGCCCTTCAGTAAATGAAAGGTTAATCAAATTGTGGTACCGCCACACCATGGAGTACTACTCAGCAATGTAAAGGAACAGACTATTGATATACAAAACAATTTGGACAAATCTACAGAGAATGATGTTGAGTGAAAAATCTCAATCTCAAAAGGTCACATACTCTACGGTTCAATGTATACGATTTATATAAAATTCTTGAAATGATGAATTTAAAGAAATAGAGAACAGATTAGTGATTTTCAAGCATTAAAGACAAGTAGAAGTGGGAGAAAAGTGGGTGTGGCCATAAAAAGGCAGTAAGATATATTTTTGTGACAGAAATGTTCTGTATCTTGATCGTATTGATGTCAGTATCCTGGTTGGGATATTATACTGCCTTTTACAAGGTGTTACCTTTGGGGGAAACTGGGTTAAGTGTACAAGAGATCTTTTTGTATTTTTTCATATGACTGCATGTCAACCTACAATTATCTCAAATAAAAGAGTTTGAATGAAACAAATGTTACTATTCAGCAATGATATGGGCTTTGTCCCAACCATTGGTCCTCAAATGTGGATATGGATTAGAAAAATCCAGTTTAAGCTGACTGGGTTGAGATTTGCCAGGTGAGAGCCATGAAGGGAAATGAGGATGTATGCAGGAGCAAAAATGAGGTTGGGCCTGGAACTATAAGAGGGGAGGCAGGGAAGTGGAAGGGGAGGACAGACAGAAGTAATGAGTTAGTCCATTGAGTCCTATGGATAGCAAAGCAGGGTAGCAAAATGAGTAAGCTGCAAAGAAAGAGTGAAATTCTGAGAGTGGGATTCTCAGTCGAGACGTGGGAGGCATTGTGGTTTGGAGGTATGATTACAGAAGTGGGATTGGCAAAATGCAGTGGAGAAGGAAAACTGGTGAGGAAGTTAAGGAACCGAGAAGCCAAGGCAACACATGGATCATCTCCTTGGACTGTTGAATCCGTTCAAGGGTGATAACACACACCAGTGAAGACAAAATGGAGTCAGATACTAAAACATTCTGTAAATGAGGCAAGTTGGTACTGTGGTATGAACTTCAGATAAGGTGAGTCTCTGTAAAAGAAGGGAGGAGAAGTGGTCTTGTTTGGAAGCAGCAATTAGGAATAAAGAAGACAGTTAGCTCCCAGAAGTCCTTGTGTATGATGGGAATGAGAGTGGCTGCAAGGAAAAGTAAGGAGAGGCTCAGAGAATAGATACAATACTCAATAAGTATTTGAAATGTTTTAAAATTAAATTTAAAAGTACAAAATACATTTAAAATTACAATTGAAAAGACTAGCTGTTCATTAGTTGGTGGCTTCCAGCAAAGTAGGTCCTAAAATTTGTTTTAGAAACTCATTTCCTAAATAAATGAGCTAGATTTTCTTAATCCATTAAACATAAGAGGAAGAACTTGCCAAACAACTAACAAAAAAAAGAGGGGTAAGCAAAGATATTTTTTACTGACCAAAATCTCCAAGTCTCCTTGAAGAAACAAAATCAATAATCCACCCTGAACCTTCAGAGAATTTCCCACTCTGCTTTGGAAAATGAGCACCCCCATCACTTTACATTTGGGGTTTACCCAAAAGTAGACTCTTGAATCAAGGACATGGATGCTAGTGGTTCAGTTGGGAGATGGATTAGCTGCAGATTCACCTGGGAGGTAACCCCGGGGAGCATTGGGAGCAAGTAGAGAAGATAAGGCAGGTTATCACTATGTACATCTGGGTGCTACTTTACTTCAACCTTCTGTCATGCAGGTGGCTCAGTGTTGCTCTAGCAAGGACAGGGAGGTTAGGACATTTGTCACTGACTCCCATTCCATATGGGACCAGGGTAGCTCCTGATGGTACTTGCTCCCCTTCTGCCAGACTGCTCCCATGTTCAGCTGCTAGAGAAAGTCTTTGGCAGAAGCTCAGAGGGAGTGAAAGAACTCAACTCACTTTCCTCCTTCCTTTCTTTCCTTTTTTTTTTAAGATTTATTTATTTATTTGTTTATTTATTATTATTATTTATTTATAATATTATTATTATTGAGAGAGAGAGAGCACAAGCAGGGGTAAGGGGCTGAGGAAGAGGGAGAAGCAGACTCCCCACTGAGCAGGAAGCCGGATGTGGAGCTCAATCCCAGGACCCTGAGATCATGCCTTGAGCTGAAGGCAGACATTTAACGGACTGAGCCACCCAGGCGCCCCTCAACTCACTTTCTGAAAGACACCTGTATGTACAACTTCAACTAGGTAATAATGTAAGATCAGAAAAAGAAGCCACTAGAGCAAAAAGCCCCCTGTAGAGTACTTGTAACAACTTACAAGAAATAATTTAGGGTAAAATTGGCTAATTTTCCAAAAACCAACAAAATTGCAAAGGGGAAAGAAACTCTGAACTCTGATTTTGTCACCAAACCCATGTGAGTTTACTTCCTGGTGAGTCACAGAAACTGTACCAAGTGAGTTGTTGCACAAAGAAAACTTTAACTGCAGCAAAAAAGGAGATCGCAAGGAATGGCTTCCAGAGTCACAACTCTCCAAAAGAGCGTGAACAGTTTCCCTATTTTGATAGGGAGGACTTGTCATAGTATGTAGAGGTGAGCATAAGGTCATTCATGTGCCTTAAGGAAATATGCCTGTACCCATATTGCATGTTATGTAAATGAGGCTGAGGCTACTCCTCAGGCAGAGATTTTCATATTTGCAAAGATTTAAGCTCTAATTCCAATTGCTGGTGTGTCTTTTGATTTTTTTTTCACATGTTTGCTTTGAATCATTCAACACCACCTGAATTTGTACTATTTGGACTTGTAACTTCCCGGTATTTGCAGGAAACCCAGCTAGTGTGGAGGTTTAAGGGGGAATCCTTGCTGACATTTATTATTTTCCTTTTCTCTGTACCAGCTATTTCAGAAGAAGCCTTTTCTAGTTTTGCAATGACCTGAGCACCTGTATTGGGGGCTCTTTACTCAGGCTCTGACTGAGTGTTCTGTTCTCTTCCCTGAGGGAATGACTTTCCACAGCATATTTTGCAGGTCTGGCATGCTGATCTTTGATTCTTACAGAGTTTCTATCTCCCTCCTTAATTCAGACTCCCCTCCCTCAGGCAGACTTCCCTGGAATTCCTCCTGTAGCTGCCCCAGCTGCTGTTACTTGAGCCTTTCGGAATTTAACAATTATAATGGACTGACTATATTTTCCTTCTAATAGAAGGAGGATAAGGCCTTCCATTTGGGTAATCCTTTCTACCAGAGACTCTTTTTTCCCATTCATATTTCTTAAAGAATAGAACAACATCCCAAGGAGAGTTCACCTAGTTAACCTTCTCTTCATCTCTGGTCTACAAGCTTGCTTGTATGTCTGCCTAGCCTGTGCTTGTGTTCACTGAGCCTCTTCACTTGGGCTTGTGATGGGTCACCTGTTCCCGGCTCTCCTCATTTACTACTGCCTTGTTTTTAATCAGCTTACAGCAAAATTAAGCATGGAGAGAGTTCCCCTTGTTCACCTGGATCTAGGGTGGACAGCTATGGCAGTTTGGCTATTTGTGAAATAACAAGAAATAAATACACATATCTGTCCCTGATTCCTGATATAGAACTCGTAGCGCCTTTATAAATTCTTTTTTTTAAAGATTGTTTATTTGTTATTTATTTGACACACAGAGAGAGTGATCACAAGTAGGCAGAGAGAGGGGGAAGCAGAAACTGAGTCACAGAAACTATACCAAACTGCTGAGCAGAAAGCCTGATGCGGAGCTTGATCCCAGGACCCTGAGATCATGACCTGAGCCGAAAGCAGAGGCTTTAACCCACTGAGCCACCCAGGTACCCCAACCCTTTATAAATTCTTAAGTGATGAGAGCACTGAGATCATCTTTTGTTCCATTGAGGTGACTCTGGATGGGCTTCTGGATGGCTCCTGAATGGGGGCTGGTCAAGAAAAACAAGCCATGATTAGAAAGTTGGGCTTTTCAGCCCCACCATTCATTCTCTTGAGAAGGGAGAGTGGGGGCTGGAAATGGAGCTAATGATCCATTTCATCTACATGCAGAAGCCTCCCTGAAATCCCAATAGTACAAGGTTCAGAGAGCTTCCAGCTTGGCAAACACATCTGTACCCAAAGGTTGATTCTCCCCAACTGCAGGTGGACAGAAGGTACTGCTCTAGGGACCTTCCCAGACCTCACCCTTATGTTTCTCTTATCTGGTTGTTCATTCACATCCTTTATCATACCCCTTAATAAACTGGTAACCATAAGTGTTTCCCTGTGTTCTGTGAGCTCTTCCAGCACATTATTGAAGGGAGTTAGAACTCCCAAGGAAGGGAGTTAATAGAACCTCTGCTCTATAGCCAACTCAGCTAGAAGTTGTGTGTAACCTGTGGACCTACTATTTATAATTGGCATCTGAAATAGGAGGGCAGTCTTGTAGGGATGAACATTTAACTTGTGGGATCTGATACTATCTCTAGGTAGATAGTGTTAGAATTGAGTTAAAATGTAGAACACCAAGTGGTCTTGGTTACTTGCTTGTTGGTGTAAGAAACACACATCTTGTGACCAGAAGCAAAGTGTTCTGTATGAGTAGAAAAGGAAATACACAGGATGAAAGAATTGAGGTTTTCCCTACATAGGAAGGAAAGGGTTGTCCTTTTCTGTAAACAGCATTATTTCCAAGAGAATCCTGAAGAAAGAAGGTGAGTTTGGGGTCTTAAGTACTGTCTTTGTTTGCCATCCCTTACAGGGATAAGGGCAGCGATCACTGGGCCCTGGCAGCTCCGTGACTGGTTGGTTTCTATTACCTATTTTCTTCACCTTCATCCCTTCTGCATGGGTATCTTTTTGCTTTCAGATTCTGCTAAATCCACCAATCCACCAGTTTGAGTGGGAAGGTCTGTATCTCATTATCTTCACTGTTGACTCTATGGTAATTGCAAAGACAGCAGGAGACTTAGAGGATTCTCTGTCCTTAATGTTGGTGCCCCATGTGCATCCCTCCAGGAACCCCTCAGGTGGGTGGGCTTCTGCACCAAGGTGGACACCTGCTACACTGCACATGCCATACATACACCTTTTGTGTACGCTTCCTAAACACAGACAGCCCAAAGCAGAATCCCACAGGCAGTTTCCAGTACAAGAACCCTGACAAAGGAAACCCTAGCTTCAGTCATTGCTTTTTCACAATCAATTAATAAAAACAAATATCTAAAACTTCATGGGATTTCTCTAGTTATGAGAAAAATTATCATGTCCATTATTATAATATTTCCCTGTACCAGGCTATCTGTACGCAAAGGTGATGCCATTGTGACCACCTCTGCAGGCTGCCACCTGCTCATGGGTACAGGTAAGAATATCTACCACGTGAGCATAAGGTGGGGTAGGGGAGGGGTGGCTGGAGGAGAACACAGAGGAGCCTGATGTTAGTTCTGGGGATTTGTGGCTGTTCTTCATGAGGTTAAGAAAGTTCCTCCCTATTCTTGGACCACCGAGAGATTTTGTCACGAATGAGCATTGAATCTTGTCAGATGTTCTTCCTTTGTCAATTGATATGATCATTTTTCTTCTTTATCTTGATGACATGGTGAATTACATCTACTGATTTTCAAACACTGACACCTTTCATAACTGGAATAAATCCCCCTTAGTCATGATTCATTATTCCTTTTATACACTTTTAGGTTGGAATTGCTAATATTTTATAGAGGGTCTTTTGTTTGTTTTTGTTTTTGTGGGTTTGTTTTACATTTAAGATCATGAGAAATATTAGCTTGTGGCTTTCTTTTTCTTTCTTTTCTTTTCTTTTTTTTCCCCCTTTGTCTGGTTTGGTATCCAGGCAACATTGGCCTCCTAAAATGAGTTGGAAAGTGTTTCTTTCTTTTCTACCTTTTGGAAGAAGTATGTAAATTTGGTGTTACTTTACTTTGAATGTTTGGTAAAAATCTCCAGCAAAACTATTCTGGGTCTGGAGATTTCTTGTTGAAAGGTTTTTAATTACAAATTTACCTTTTAAATAGTTACAGCACATGATGCATTTTGACCAACCTTCCTCCTGACAATCTTTCCTCTTAGACTTTTATCTTTGATTTATTACCTTCCTCAATTTATTCTATTGTAATTAGTACAGCAAAGAAGATTCTCAAATCTTCCTTGAAATAAAGTGAGAGGTATGAAAAAAAATAAATATTATAAAAAGATAACACTTAGTCCAAATTCTACAACTGGAAGAACAATAACCGTTTTGAAGCTGGTTGCAGTTGTAGGCGACTGACTTACTGCCACTTTCCTGTTATGAATTATCCCATAGGCTCCAAAAGAGGGTCTGTTTTGGATGATTCCAGAGAAAAGCCACCAAAAAGAATCCAATCTGAAGGACCTAAGGACGGTGTGACAAATTTTCCAAGATATCTCTAAGGAAAATTCCAGATACCAAGTATTCCCTCTTCAGACTGGGCCCACTGCAGCCAGAAGGGCCCATGAGCCCAGAGGACTGGGTCTTCAGAAACACAGCAGGAACACGCCCAGACATGCATCTTCCAAGTCCCAGAGAAGGAGGATAAAGGGAAAGGGAGAAAAGGAAGTCTGGACAGAGGCAGCAGGGCCAGTCCCGGATCGCAGAATGTGTTGGATGTTGACACACAGCTTCATTGTTATTATGGAGCAATTCTTTGGGGTCTCAGGAAGTGGTACACAGAGTGGGAGGGTTCTCATGCTCTGTCCCTGAGGCTTAAGGTTTCCACAAGGGTGCTGGCCACCAGATGCTACTGCATAAGTTCCTCTCAGCTGAGTTAGAGTCATTCTGTTACCTGCTTTATTTGGAGCCTTTAGAAAACAAGTCCTCTGTCCCTCAGGCTTCATCTGTTTTGCTCACCTCAGAAAGCCAAGAGAAGTCCACCCAGCCAAATGTTTCCAAAGGCAGTGGGCCCAGGAGCTCATAGACTCCTTATGATTAAACTCCATATCACGCTTTGAACTTTCACATGAATTTTTAAAAGAGAAATGCGAGTGGGAGGGTAGGTGTCTTTTTATTTTCTTTAATAAAACTTCTCCTGTTCTTATTTCCTGTAAGCATGGCATAGCCGCTCTCCATCATCCATGGACACCCAACAAGGGACCTGTGTGCAAAGCATAGCAGACAGGAGGACTGAGGGAAAAATAGAGAGAGCATTAACTGAGCAGATATAGCCTTTCTCTGGTCCCGGTCACCCCTCTGCAAGCTCTGGGGGAGTCCAAGCCCCTGCCCCGGTCCAAATCACTCTAGGCTCTCTGTTGCCACTCTTTCCCCATCCCAAGTCACCAGAAATATTGGAATCCGGGCATCCTGGGGCAAGGAGAAACAGTCTCTGTTTATTATACTGATCACTGGTGCTCCTCTGCTCTCCTGCACAGCCCAAGGGCCTCCTCTGCAAACCAAATACCATTTGCCAAATCAAAATGCAGTTCTTGCCCTGGAAGAATCCCGCTCTTCGAAGCAGAAGTGTTTACCTTGGGGTCCCTGGATAGATTCAGGACAGGACTCTGGGTGGGAATAAATTACATCTCTATTTCCATTACTCTGTAACTGAAACTTGGCAATTTAAAATGAAAGGCACCACAAAAAAAAAAAAAGTTGTATACCTACAGGAATGGAGAGTTCTCCAACCTTCACCGAGCTTGTGGGAAAGAATGTTATGTTGACTAAAGCTATGTAAAGAACCAAGGTGAAGCTGTGAAGAAAAAAGAACCCTCATGAACTGTTGGTGGGAACGCAAACCAATGCAGTCACTGCAGAAAACAGAATGGAGGTTCCTCAAAACATAAAAATGGAACTACCATATGATCCAGTAATTCTACTACTGGGTATTCACCCAAAGAATATGACAATACTAATTGGAAAAGATATGTCACCCCTATGTTTATTACAGCATTATTCCCAACCCCAAACTATGGAAGCAGCCCATAGAAGAATGGATAAACAAGATATGGTGTATATAGTTGCTCCATAAAAAGGATGAAATCTTGCCATTTGCAACAACATGGATGGACCTAGAAGTTACAAGGCTAAGTGAAATAAGTCAGTCAGAGAAAGGCAAATCCCATATGATTTCGCTCATATGTGGAATTTAAAAACAAACAAACAAGACAAACAGAAAAACAGACACATAAGTACAGAGAACAGATGGTTTCCAGAGAGAAGGTGGGTAAGGGGATGGTGAAACAGGTAAAGGGGATTAAGAGTTAAGAGTACACTTATCTGAGTGAGCACTGAGAAATGCATAGCAACTTTGAATCATATTGTATAACAGAAACTAATGTAACATTGTATGTTACTTATACTTGAATTAAAAAAAAAATAGGGCGCCTGCCTGGCTCAGCGGGTTAAAGCCTCTGCCTTCGGCTCAGGTCATGATCTCAGAGTCCTGGAATCGAGCCCCGCATCAGGCTCTCTGCTCAGCAGGGAGCCTGCTTCCCCCTGCCTCTCTGCCTGCCTCTCTGCCTGCTTGTGATCTCTCTCTCTCTGCCAAATAAATAAATAAAACCTTAAAAAAAAAAAAAAAACTAATAAAAGAACCAAGGTTCACCAAAAAACCAGGTTTGACTCACAAGGCACTGGCCCCTGGGCGCTTTGCTGATTGTCCCTTACCCAGGAATGACACAGAGGAGGCATAACTCACCATTGGCTTTCAAAACAGCACATTTTAGGCACTGTTAATATCCTGTGTCATGATCACCACTATTTTCTTATTCAGTTCCATGTCAGGCTCCAATGAATCCTGCCAATCACCTTTTACAGCCTGTCCCCACTGACTTTTTAAAGTGCAGAATTAAGAAATACAACAATACAGCAAAGGGCTGGGGTACAAGTTTGCTTGTGCATTGCTTCCATAACTCAGAACATATTCCCCTAGAAATAAAAGCGATAAGGCTCCAACATGGGTGGCTCTCTCCTTCCACTCTGCAAAAAAGGATTTAGCCTATGATGTTTTGAAAGCATGCTGTTATCTCACCTGTAAATTGTCCCCCAAATAATGCATTCTGAGTTGAATTTAGATACCTAGTACCTTCCTAGGAATCCGTAGTGATTTTAAAGTGTGGTCTCAAAATTTTTTGTATTTTTCCCATTGAAAAGTCTGTGTCCCCTCCCCTGGAATCTGGGCTTTGTGATTACTTGACCAGAAGAATATGGCAGAAAGGAAGCTGTGCCATTTTTATTTTAGGAAGATGGTTTATCCTAGCACCAAAACCAGACAAAGATAGTACCAAAAAAAGATTCATATCCTTCCTAAATATAGATGCACTGATTCTTTTTTCCCCCAAATACGTTTATTTTATTTTTTTCAATGTTACAAGATTAATTGTTCATGCACCACACCCAGTGCTCCATGCAATATGTACCCTCCTCAATACCTACCACCAGGCTCGTCCAACCCCAATCCTCTCCCCTCCAAAACCCTCAGTGTGTTTCTCCGAGTCCACAGTCTCTCATGGTTCATCGCCCCTCCTGATTTCCCCCCATTCACCCTTCCCTTCCTTCTCACAATGCCCTCCATGTTTTTCCTTATGCTCCACAGTCTCTTCAATAAATGGTGCTGGGAAAATTGGACAGCTATATGTAGAAGAATGAAACTTGACCATGCTCTTACACCACACATGAAGATAAACTCAAAATGGTTAAAGATGTGAGGCAGGAGTCTATCAAAACCCTAGAGAAGAAAATGAGCAGTAACCTCTTCAACATCAGCCACAGCAACTTCTTCCAGGACATGTTTCCAAAGGCAAAGGAAATAAAAGCGAAAATGAGCTTTTGGGACTTCATCAAGATAAAAAACTTCTGCACAGCAAAGGAAAACAGTCAACAAAACAAACAGGCAACCCACAGAATGGGAGAAGATATTCGCAAGTGACACTACAGACAAAGGTCTGATATCTTAGATCTATGAAGAATTCCTCAAACTCAACACTCACAAAACAGATAATCACATCAAAAGGTGGGCAGAAGATATGAACAGACACTTGTCCAAAGATGACATACAAGTGGCTAACAGACACATGAAAAAATGTTCATCATCTTTAGCCATGAGGGAGATTCCACACTGAGATACCACCTTACACCAGTTAGAATGGCCAAAATCAACAGGACAGTAAACAACAAATGTTGGAGAGGGTGTGGAGAAAGGGGCACCCTCTTACACTGTTGGTGGGATTGCAAGCTGGTGCAGCCACTTTGGAAAACAGTGTGGAGATTCCTCAAGAAATTAAAAATAGAGCTACCCTATGACCTTGCAATTGCACTACTGGGTATTTACCCCAAAGAAGCAGATGCAGTACAAAGAAGGGCCACATGTACCCCAATGTTCATAGCAGTAATGGACACAATTGCCAAACTGTGGAAGAACCAAAATGCCCCTCAACAGATGAATGGATAAAAAAAGATATGGTCCATACATACAATGGAATATTATGCCTCCATCAGAAAGGACGAATATCCAACTTTTGTATCAACATGGACAGGACTGGAAGAGATTATGCGGAGTGAAATAAGTCAAGTGGAGAGAGCCAATTACCTTATGGTCTCACTTACGTGTGGAGATGCA
Source organism: Procyon lotor (assembly GCA_028646535.1). Taxonomy (NCBI): domain Eukaryota; kingdom Metazoa; phylum Chordata; class Mammalia; order Carnivora; family Procyonidae; genus Procyon; species Procyon lotor. The sequence goes on from CM053610.1 coordinate 39,102,293, forward strand.
CTGATTCTTAACAAAGATAATTACATATCGTGACCAAGTGGCTTACACCAGGAGTATAAGGCTGGTTCAATATTTGAAACTATAATCCACCATATCAACAGGCTAAGAAAAAAAATTCACACAATCATATCAGTTGATGAAAGAGAAAAGCATCTGACAAAATTCAATATCTATTCTTGATTTAAAAAAAAAATCTCAGAAAAATAGAAACAGAGTAGAACTTCCCAACTTGGTGAGGAGCATCTACAAACAATCCAGTTCCTTACACAGTCTCTCTTGACAGCATGGAAGTGAGAGTTTTTACTGGCAGGCAGGGATGGAAGTCTTGGCTCCCTGGCAGGTTTCTCTAATATCACCCCATTGTGGGGGTTGGGGATCCCTGCTACAGCCCAGTGAGAGTGAGAGTCCAGGCTCCTCATACAACCTTGGCTGGGGTGGGGAAGGATGGGGCCACATTTTTTTTCCTATGGACTTTTACTGGAGTCTAATGGTTCTTGTCCAAAAAAAACACAAAAAAAACAAAAAAAAATGTTCTGTCTTTCCAAAAGACCACTTGCCTAGTGCTCTGGTAGACAGAGCAGGTTTCCGTTAGGGCCTTTCTTAACTGTGCCTGTTGGCATTTCCAGGCTTCTTCAGCTCCAATTCTGGGATCTCTGAGGTGAGAAGAAAGCCCTGGAACTCACCCACTGCAGTTTTCCTTGAGTCCTAGCTTCCTAGTCAATCAGCCTTCTCTCCACCTTCCAGTCTTCTCATGTTTGCTTTACATATAAAGTGCTGGGTTTTAGTTGTTCTTAGCAGGAAGAAGAGGGAAAGTACATCTAGTCCATCTTAGAATTATTAGGCTCAAGTAATGATATTTTGGAAATATTTTTATTCTCCCTTACATGTTATTTGTCTGACTATAGAATTCTAGGCTTTGCTCAGATTTAAGTTTAGGTGCACTAACTTTTACTCTTCTAGTACTGCCTTCTGATTTCATTCCCTTTGAACGGCTTCCTCTCTCCCTCTCTCCCTCTCCTTCTCTCCATCTATCCTTCTCCTTATCTCCCTCTATCCCTTTCTCTCTCTATCCCTCTGTTTCTCCCTCTCCCTCACTTCCTCTCTCCCTCTATCCCTAACTCTCTATCTCTTTCTTTCTCTATCCCTCTGTTTGTCCCTCTCCTATCACTCCCGCCCTCTCTTTATCCCTATCCCTCTAGCTCTCCTCCTCTCGCTCTCCCCCCACCCCATACTACTTTCTCTCTAGAATTCTAAAACCTCAGAAATGTGTGCTTTGGTGCATTTTTATCTCTTTGGTTAGGTACTTCTAGAGCTCATGCAGTCTGGAGATTCAAGGATTCTGGGATGGAGAAGTGTCCCCACCATGTGATTGATGGCAGTGGCTTCTCTACTCTTTCTTCTCACTGTTTCTGAGCTTCTACGGAGTCAGACATTGTGTCTATTGGATTGCTTCTCCAAGTTTCTTATCTTTTCTCACCCATCTTCTATCTTCTTTTGGTTTGTTTTACTTTCTGAACAGATTCTTCTAATCTTCCTATTTACTATTTTTGGTGATCGTATTTTTAATTTATAAGACTTCCTTCACATTATCTGATTTTTTTTTCCATTTGTCCTAACATGGCATTTCTGAGAATGGAATGACTTGACTTTGGATTCTTGGAATATATATATATTCCAATGCTTGCTACATTATTTCTTCTCAGTTTCTTCTTTTTTTTTTTCTTTTTTCTTTTCTTTCTTTTCTTTTTTTCTTTTCTCTTTCTTTCTTTCTTTCTTTCTTTCTTTCTTTCTTTCTTTCTTTCTTTCTTTCTTTCTTTCTTTCTTCTTTCAATTTATTCTGTTCACCGCATTGTCAATTTATCCTAGTTTCCCTTTATTTCCTTATGTATAGGTTTGTGTGCTTATTTGTTTTCGGGTCTCCCCTGTTGAAGGAGTCCACAGGCTCCTGGAAGCCTGCTCAGATTTAATGAAGAGGAACAGAAAAGCTGATTGGAAAGTGGGCTGTATACTTTTCATTGGCTCCTCCAGACTGAATCCCCTTCCACCTTGCTCTGTGCCCCAGAGGTTGACCTATGTGGGCTGTATCACCTGGCTTCCTTTACCCTCTGGATTCTGATGAGATTTGGCCACCAGAGCACTGGCAAGGGGTCAGACATCAGGATGAGAGACTGTGTGGGGAACTGATATCCCCAGTCTTCTCCTGCTGAGCTGTGTCTTGGCAGCAACTGCTTTCCTCTGCTGAAGGTGATGGACATCTCCTGTTGGATGACCTTCTTAGACAGCCCCAGCCCTCCCTGGGTTCTAGTAAACACTCCCATCCTGACTTGTGACACAGAGGTGATAAGAGCAGCCTCTGCTGCCTCTCCCAGGGCCTGTTCCAGCCCCCTCATTTTCTCTTAACCACACCCTCAGCTCCCTAAGTATTCCCTTTATTAAACCCTGTTCTACTTACCTTTTTGAGAGTGCCATCAGGATTTCTTGCCAAGAACCTGATCCATACAAAAGTTCCGAGCACTTGGGCAAGGCCTGTGAACTGGTGGAGTTCATGGTACCATCATTGGCCTTTTCACTGGAGGAAACATCAAGTATCCATGCATCTGTATGCTCAGGCTGTCACAACAAAGTACCACACACTGGGTGATTTAAACAACAGCAATTTATTTTCCCAGAGTTCTGGAGGTCAGAAGTTCAAAATCAAGGTGCCTGCAGAATTAGTTTCTTCTCCTAAGCCTCTCTCCTTGGCTTGCAGATAGCCTATTTTTTTGCTGTGTCCTCACAGGACCTTTCCTCAGTGTATGCAAATCCCTGGTGTCTCTTTCAGCAACCAAATTCCCTCTTCCTATAAGAACACCAGTCATATTGGCCTCATTTTAACTTAATCACCTCTTTGATGGATCTGTTTCAGAATATCACCACATTCTGAGGCACTGGGAGGTGAGGACTTCAACATGGGAATTAGGGCAGGACACAATTCAGCTCATAAAAATCTGTATCTGGAGGTGTTTCTCTGTATCAGTTAAGTATGTTGGGAACTGTTTCCTCAGAAGAATCATCTGAGGTTTGGGGAGCTCCCACCCGGCTATGGGCCTTTGGAAACAGGTCCTGGAAAATGGCCCACTGTTCACAGGAAGAGTTTTCAATGATTTTTCCAGGAGTCAGGCCTGGGACTGAGCCTCCTTGGTGTATGTCCAGAATCCTAACCTAGCTCCATCTGAGATGTCCAGAGAATGAACTGACCACCTGCCTTGGGATGAAGGAAGCTATCTCTCAGCAACCCGGATCCAGGGAGGCCGCACCACCTTCCCCTCTCAACCCCATTCTTCAGCCCTTCTTTTCAAGGTACTGAGTTCCTCTGATGCCTTGGCAGTTCTGGGTTCCTACAGAATCTTTGGACTCCTCGCTGCTCTTCGTTTCCACAAATACTTGGTTTACATGTTTTTTTCTGCTTTTCTGAATGTGCGACCACCAGTTCATCTATTATTCGTCCTACAGAAAGAATTTAAACTGGTGAGTATTCAGTCAATATTAGCTGTTTTCTCATCTAAACCATTCCAGGGATGCCTCCTTCATTTTCTTTGTCCTTATAGGTTTATTATGCCTTTTTTCCCTCTACTTTCTTTCATCATTGGGATAATTTTGGGGGAGGGAGTAAAGACAAAGACTGGTCAATCCACCACATATAACCAGAGATCCGCGCTGATCCTTTGGAGTTAGTCCTCACTGTCCTGCAGCTTCTCCTGCCAAGTATTAGGAATGTTATTGACCACTAGTATGCAAGCCCATGTAGTAAAGTATAACCAACGGGCTGGATTTCAGACTTTTTCTGTATTTCTATTTGTATTTCTTAGCATAATATGACTGGTTTTTGTCCTAAAGAATTTCACCATTTTATTACCAGTTTTCCTCAAAACCCTTTTGTCTACTATAAGCAAGAAAGAACTCAAGAGCTTTAATTTTATATCAAATTCTAAAAAATACTTTGGAAGCACGGGGCTTAGATACTTCCTACGCTAGGACCAGCCTTTTTAAATTATTAGTTTTACTTAATCTTTTTTATTTTAGAATAGTTCAGATTTCTAGAAAAGTTATAAAGACAGTACAGAAAGCCCCTGTGTGCTCCTCATCCAGTTTCTCTATCAGTTTACATTAGTAGGTCTAATGATCACAACTAAGGAATGGACATCAGTAATTTACTATTAACGAAATTCATACTTCATTCGGATTTCACTAGTTTTTTTCCTAATGTCATTTTTCTGTTCCAGGATCTCATCCAGGAGAACAAATTACATTTAGCTATCATGTCTCCTAAGGCCTTCTTTGGTTGGTGGCTGTTTCTCAGACATTTTTTTTGGTTTTGATGACCTTGAAGTGTGCTGGTCAAGCATTTTATAGAAGGTTCCTCAGTGTGAATTTTCCCAGTGTCTTCGTCATGGTTAGACTGGGGTTATGGGTATCTGGGCAGGAAGACCACAGAGGCAAAGTGCCCTTCTCAACATGTTATATCAAGGGAAGGTGCTGCCAACATGTCTAGTGGTGTTAAGGTTCATCCATTGGCCACTCTAAACCCACTTTCTCTTTTTAATGTTCGGCATTTTAGAAGGAAGTTGTGAAGTGTGGCCCAAACTCAGGGCAGCTAATTAGATGACACCTTCTTGAGACCCTCCCCCACTTTTTTAATGTTACAAAACCACACATAATTTAGACAGCTTGAGTTTGCCAGTGGCTCTCTGTGCATGAAAGTTGTTCTAAATGTCACTGGTTAAAGACAAGCCAAATTGTCCTCCGCTGCCCCCAACATCCTTCCTCCTGATGATAAGACAATTGCCTTTTCTTGGAAACAAAGCCTATGACATCACGGCAACGGGTTTTTCTACAAGCAAGCAGCCACATGTCAAGAGGTCTCCTGAGGGATCCAAAGGACCAACTTTATACTTACATGAGGAATTCAGAAAGTTATTAGGTCCTTGGGTGTGTTTGTTGGAACAAAGCTGTGTATTCTGGCAAAGAACCTAAGAAGAGCAATTGGAAATCTAGAACAGTGTGCCTGGGGACAAAGATGCCAAGCTCTTCTCTCACTCCACATCCCTGGAGCAGATCTCCGTCTTCCATTGTGCGACATCCGGATCACGTGTCTTGGCACTTCCCCATCTCCCCAGGCTCTTCTGGGGCTAAGGAAATAAGCATTTAGAAAGTCATCCTTGCTCCCTGAAGGAAAAGAAAAGCCCTGTGCCAAATGAATATTGTCTGTGTGATGCCGACTGCTCTGCAGTGAGCCACTGTGCAGATCTTCAATTTCTCCAGATTGATGGAAGGGAGATGGTGAGATCTAAGGAAGGAATTAATTTCCCTGTAGCACAAACCAGTCTGAGTATTGTAAAAAGTCTTAAAAACAACCAAAACAAAACAAAAAACCCTAACACTGTGTTTTATCCACCCAAACATGCCAAAGTGCCTTCACCCTTCACTAGCATTTCTGGCTCTCATGGGCTGTGGCTCCTTTATGCTCACTTCCTGAGCATCAGTGACGCGACTGGTTGCATATAGATATCTGGGGTTAGGGTTCTGTGGCTTTGTGGCCTTTTTGTGCTTATAGCACACAACTTTATTTATTTTTATTTATTTAAATCCAATTTAGTTAACATAGACTGCAGTATTAGTTTCAGAGGTAGAGTTCAGTGATTCATCAGTTGCATACAACACCCAGTGTAGAGCATACAACTTTAGTTTTTACCAAGGAAGACAATTGGGATCTTTCTCAACTTAGTCTCGGAATTATAGGCAAAATTAGGTTTTTTAAAATGTCTTGGACATGGTGGACCCCATTACAGGCAAACTTCGGTTCATTGTGCTTCACAGTTACTGCCTTCTTTACAGACTGAAGGTCTGTGGCAATCCTGCGTGGAACAAGTCCATTGGCCCCATTTTTCCCACAGCATTTGCTCCCTCGTGTGTCCATGTCACATTTTGGTATTTCTCACAATAGTTTAAACCATTCTTCTATTATTATATTTGTTCTGGTGATCTGTGGCCAGGAACGACTCACTGAAAGCTCAAATGATAGTTAGCATTTTTAGCAGTAAAGTGGTTTTTTTAACTAACAAGTATTTTTTAAAAGATTTTATTTATTTATTTATTGGACAGAGAGGAGAGAGATCACAAGTAGGCAGAGAGGCAGGCAGAGAGAGAGGGGGAAGCAGGCTCCCTGCTGAGCAGAGAGCCCCATGCGGAGCTTGATCCCAGGACTCTGAGATCATGACCTGAGCCGAAGGCAGAGGCTTTAACCCACTGAGCCACCCAGGCGCCTCAACAAGTATTTTTTTAAAGATTTTATTTATTTATTTGACAGAGAGAGAGAGATCACAAGTAGGCAGAGAAGCAGGCAGAGAGAGGGGGGAAGCAGGCTGCCCACTGGGCAGAGAGCCCAATGCGGAGCTTGATCCCAGGACTCTGAGATCATGACCTGAGCCGAAGGCAGAGGTTTTAACCCACTGAGCCACCCAGGCACCCCAACTAACAAGTATTTTTTAACTTTTTATTTTTTTAACAAGTATTGTTGTCTTAGACATAATGCCATGCACACTATTGACTACAGTATGGTGTACACCTAACATTCATATGCACCAGGAATGCAAAAAATTCACTTGGCTCACTTAACCGCTCTCCTCCCTTTTTTGCAGTGGTCTGAAACCAAACCCACAATATCTCTAAGGTAGGCCTGAATTCAGAATTAAATGAGCCTGATTATGGGAGCCTGCTGCTCCAGGATGAGAATTACAAGCTACCAATACATCAAAAGAAGCTGAAATCCAGTCTTCTGTTCATTCAATCACTTGTTCATGCATCAAAGATAAGCCACGCCTGGATGCTGGGCGGGTGCTCCCGCAGCAGCCCCGGTCCCACAGAAACAGAGCAAGTGGCCAGCACCATGGAGCTGTGAGACCTACTTTAAAGGAGTCCAGGCTGGAGGCCATGCACAGGAATGGTTAACCTGACCGGGTTTGCACACTGTTTCCAGGAACACACCCAGGAAAAGGTGAGGCCCACTCATTAAATTGTCGATCTGGCCCAGTTACATAAAGACACTGGGTTATTTTTATAAAGAAAGAAAAGAGGCAATCCCTTCCAAACAAATCCCAGATGGGCCGAGACCCCTTTCTGTAAAATAAACACGCCCAGAACTTAGGAAGTGCGAGGGGAAATGTTTACAGGAGATCTGAGAGCTGCCCGGCAGGGGCCTGGAGACCTGGGCTGTGTGAAGTCTGCCTCCTTTGTGAAAACTGCATCACAGCCAGCATGGGAAGCTCAGCGTGGACACGAGAATCCTACCCATCATGGAATAGGCTTCAAACCCCCTAAGATGGTCTCCTGTACAAGAAGAAATTCCTTTGTAATTTCACTAAATTATTTCTTTTAAAGGTATCTATTGAGCTACTGCAACAATGATTTTTTTTTATTTGAGTGTTGCCAGTATCTATTTTTGTAATAAGCGATTAAATTGAAGGTGCAATGGAAAGGAAAAGAATGTGCATGTACAGTGAGTGCACACGTGTGCATATGTGGGTGGGTATGTATTGCTTACAAAGGGTAGATTTCCCAAGTTTAGCGAAAAAAAATATTGGACATTGGTTAAATTTGAATTTCTTTTTTTTTAAAGATTTACTTTCATTTACTTTAGAAAGAGAGGGTTTTTGTGTGAGTGGAGGGAGAGCAGAAGGAAAGGGATAAAAATCTCACGCAGACGGAGTGCCTGGGTGGCTCAGTCATTAAGCGTCTGCCTTCGGCTCAAGTCATGATCCCAGGGTCCTGGGATCGAGCCCCGCATCAGGCTCCCTGCTCAGCAGGAAGCCTGCTTCTCCCCCTACCACCCCCGCTGCTTGTGTTCCCTCTCTCGCTGTGTTTCTCTCTGTCAAACAAATAAAATCTTTAAAAAAAAATCTCAAGCAGACTCCACGCTGAACATGGAGCCCACCAAGTCTGGAACTCACGACCCTGATCATGACCTGAGCCAAAACAAAGAGTCTGACGCTTAACCAACTGAGCCACCCAGGCACCCAAATTTGAATTTCTAATAAACAACTAGTAATTTTTTAGTCTAAGTATGTCCCAAATATTGCATATGGTGACAATATAAATACTGCATTGGCAAATATTGCATGGAACATACCTATACTAAAAATTTAATCATTGCTTCCCTGACATTCATTTTAAACTGTGCTTTCCTGTATTTATCTTGCAACCCTAGTAACCATGAGTGTCCACAGTTATGTCAGCGTGTATGTTGCGAGTGTGTGTACGTGCACATGAGCATGCTAGGGCCAGGTGGGAGAAGAAGGTTGATGTGAGGAATACGGGTGACCGCACTGCCACCAATCTGAAAGAAGTCACCACTTCCAGTCTTCACCTCATCCCACCCTCCAAAATGAAATGGGGATTACCATAAATCATAAATTCCAAATCATACTAATTTCCAAAAGACTTCATACAAATTGAAGATATACATTTTGAGACTTTTTGTGGCTTTGATCAAAAACATCCACATCAGAAAACATCTGGTCCAGTGAGCTTCCAACGTAACGCCTGACTCTGAAGGACTTTTCCCTAAGACTCAGGATCCCTGGCATATCATTTCCTCTTTTCCTGCATATATGAAAAATGAATTTAGATTATACCTTCACTTCATTAATTTCACATCTGGGGAAATCATTAGAAAAAATAATCTAGGGGCACCTGGGTGGCTCAGTCAGTTAAACATCTGCCTTCCACTTAGGTCATGATCCCGGGGTCCTGGGATCGAGCCCCACATCAGGCTCCCTGCTCATCAGGAACCTGCTTCTCCCTCTCCCTCTGCCTGCTACTCCCCCTACTTGTTCTTTCTCTGTGTCAAATAAATAAAATCTTTAATAATAACCTAAAGTGCATTACCTGCATTGTATAAATGCATGGTTTATAAAATAGACTGCAATGTTCACACACACACACACACACAAACACACACACAAAGAAAAAAAAAAAAACAACTGCAAATACCTACATGTCATAATACAGGATGCCCGAGTCAGTTATGGTCCATTTGCACAATAAAAGAATATGCAATCAGTAATGCAATGCTTATGGAAGTTTTCTATCATTCAGACTAAAGATAAACTGAGAAACAGGAGACACAAGCAAAGTTACGAAATGATTTCTCTATGCATAAAATGTATAAAATACATGAAAAATTGCTTGAAAAATTGGGTAGGAAAAGTAAAAACATGCATAAATTGTTGTCAAATTGGAAAAATTATAAATGGAAGGAAACGGAACAAAATGTGGACAGAGCTTTTCTTTTCATACTAGGTTAAATTTCTGTTTTTGTATTTTTATGCTTTTCACAATTAATGTGCATTACTTCAAAAATTGGAAATAAAATCTATTTTGGAAGCAAAATAAGCACACACAAAAAAGTGATGTTAATGGCTGTGGTGCAGATGGGGCACAATGCATCTCCATGACCACGTGTATATGTGACCCATGTGGGGAGCCCTGAGAATTCTCTCACAAGGACCTTGTTGGTACTGACTGAGCAGCTGACCCTGCAGAGAATGTTGAGCAGACCCCTGCTGCTGTCAGTCAGGTGTCCTGAGTCTACCAGCCATCTGGGGTCTACACACTCACAATTCGCTGTAGTCATGTTTAGGTAAAAAGGTTCCAGTGAGGGGAAATGTCATGCTTTTGTGCAAAGACCCGCTAAATGACAGCGGGTGCCCTAGCATGTAGGCTGGCATTGGGTTATGGAGCTGCAGTAGATACATATGCATGGGAGAAGGACATAGATGGCAAACCAGCACCCCAGAGCTATTTAAGTAGAGAGTTTACTTCCCACCTATTGGCTTCATGTTCTTGTGTGTCCAAGGTTCCCTTCTGTCCTTCATGGCTAATGTGATTGCAGCTGTTGCCTCCTGGGGCTCACATTTCTTTATTCTTCTCATGGCTTGATGCATGAAAAGTGCACTTGTAGATTTGTGTGTTTGCTCTGAGGTATCCCATGACATCTCAGAGCCAAGGAATGGTCCAAGCATGGAGCAGAGGCTGAGGCTCATGAGTGTAGGGGCCCAAGTAAAGCCCATTTGCGGCTGACCCTTCTAAATGGGGGAGTTCAAAAGTGACCTCTATTAATAATCAAAGAGAGAATTTTGCATTGTATTGAACTCCATTACAGAGCATGGCGCCACATGACACCAGTCTGGATACAACCATTTGGAAAGGTAAGTCACTTTTGCTCTTGCCCTCAGCATCCCACACTCTGTTGGGGAGAGCCATGGGGTGAGGCCTGACTGGTCTCAGTCATTGGGGACAGTCATCTACCCTCGCTTGCTTTGGTGACTCCCTGTGAGTCCTCGTTCAAGAACTGTAATCCAATCTGGGCCAATTAACATGTGGGCAAGTCCCTGGCAGAGTCCCTCTAGAGTGTAGTATGTGAGTGTGAAGCTCGGGCCTGTTGCAGTCCTACCATAAAGGAGCCAGAGGCCCCTGGGACAAAGTTGGCAGTGTAGAAGGTAGGGAGAATGTGGGAGAGATGGTGTCATTGGATCAGCTATTAAATCTAACCATCATGGAAGGGCCTCAAGTCCTTGAGCTTTCTAGGTGTGGAGGCCTTTTATTGTTCAAGCCTGTTTACATCAAATTTTCTGTCATTTCCACAGAAAACTTCTCAACTAGTTCCTTTAGGGGTTATATTTTTATAGTTCACAATGTGGATAATGGATGTGTTGGAAAAATGACAAGAAAGAAATAACGGGAAACTTCCTGGAAAATTCAGAATCTATAGTTTTCATAGATAAACTGCATGCAGTCATTTTCCCCAAATGGCATAACTTAGTGGCTCAATTGAAATCACAACTTTCAAAAAGGTGTGATATGAAATGATTTGGGGGTAAGGCCAAAGATGGCCCTAAACAAGATGATATATGTGAGCACTCCTATCAGTCCAATCCATCCACCTGCCTGTCTCTCATTTCTCTCTTTTCCTTTATTTCCACCTCAATGATGTGTGTTCTACAGTCAGATTTCCAGGGACAGATCTTGGCTTCTCCACTCACTAGCTGAATGACTCGGGGAGGTTTTCAGAGGAGGGCCCAGCAAACTTCCCTTTGGGTCCCACTGGCTCCAAATGGAGCTGGTGCTCATCCATGGGTCATCCTTAGGGGAGGGGAAAGACCAATTGACAGGAACACACTGACCCAATCACTGGGGCAAAGGAGGTTGGTCTGTTAGCCTGGTTGGCCCACACCAGCATAGAATAGAGGGCCAGGCATGCACTAAGCACTTTAGAGTTAGCCATTGTTATTTGTGTTGCATGCTATCCCAGGTAGTCTGGTTCATGGTAATCCTACCTGATTTGTCATTAAACACCATTGAGTAATATTCAAGTGAGTATTGCTATTAAGGCTTTGACCTCCCTAACTGATGATATCTTTGGTGGTCAGAACTGGAATCTTGCTCAAGGGGAGTGGGAAGAGGGCTCTTGCACAGGGCTCTTTATTTTTTGAAAGGAGGGAATATAACTGATGATAAAGAGTGATCAGAATCTTCCCACCCCATCCTTATTTCAGGAACTTGCCAATGCTGCTGTATTATATTACACATTATGAACATCATCAAGCGTAAATATGAGACAAGGTGGGTGCCCTTCACCAATACTGCCATGACCACAGTTTCTAAACAGAAATCAAGCTAAACAAACTCTGGAACATGTGATTTAAAAATAAGACAAAAGACTTGAAAACTGTGATAGTCACAAAAAATCAGACCCTAGGATTGCCTTTTCCACATCCCTAGAGGGTTGCTTACCCTGTGCTGACTTGCAATAGGGTTGATAAGAAGTAAGCAATCTGAGAAAAAAGAAATATATACATCATGCACTATATGAACAGGGAGAAAATAGACATAAAGAACAGGAGGAAGAAAATGAGACATGTTTCTGGTTTAAGAAAAATCAGGTCCCTAGGTTCAAATCCAGGAAATATTTCTGGCAGGGTGATAGGATGATTACTTTCACAAATTTTAATAATGTTTGTAGCACAAACATTACCACAATTACCACAAATAACCCAGTCATGTGTAAGAATAAATAATAAATTTACTTATTTTTTTGTCGCACTTCACACTTTAAAGAACACTAAGGGAAAAGTGAAGTAAATTGCAAAGAAATGTTGACTAGCCAACTGAGCAAGTACAAATATGAGCAATTTTTGGAAAATCTGATACACAAATATCTTTCAGCCTAGAAAATCCATAGTTTAGAGGCAAATTTTAACAATAGAGCAGACCTTCTTAAAAATGATTCAACACAGGGACCCCTGGGTGGCTCAGTTGGTTAAATTTCTGCCTTCAGCTCAGGTCATGATCCCAGGGTCCTAGCATTGAGTCTGGCATCAGGCTCCCTGATCAGTGGGGAGTCTGCTTGTCCCTCTCCCCCTCCCATCAAGCTATGGCTATCTCTTTCTATATCAGATGAATAAATAAAATCTTTAAAAAATGATTCAATACAGAATGTATTTAAAAAGTGTACAATGAAAATGGACAAGAACAGATGTTTCCATGAAATATCTGCTTTTCAAATTTCATTTGTATCTTCTAGGATGTCTTCACTATAGGCAAAAGACTTGTCTCACAGGCACAGACAATGTAAGAGTTTATTACACCAAATAAGAGTGAGTTGAGGGCTGGCAGGGTTCCAAGCTGGTTGACTCAATAGCTCGAGATGGTGTTAAGGACCCACGTTCTTTCCTGCTTCTGCTCTGCTATCTTCTGTAGGCTGGAATTGCCCCCAACTGGCTTCCCTTGTGGTTGCAAGATGGGTTCCAGAATTCTGGATATTAAACCCAGACCTTTAACATCCAATGTCTAGAAACACAAAAGGACCGTGCCTTCATGTGACTCCTTAAGAATGAGGAAAACTTTTCTCGGAGCTCCAGAAATCATCTATGACTTGTTGGTCAGACTGGGCCAGTGTCGCTCCCTAACCCAGCCATGACCAAGGCACCAGCCTGCTGCCATCCATAGCCTGGATGGCATGCTGCCGTGTGTCCTCTGAGGAGGACAGAGTTGTCATTACCTCTGGGTCATGAACCAAAAAAGCAGAAACCTGAACAAAATTAAGAGACTGATCAGGAAGTTATTTTACTTATAGAGTTCTAGTTTTTGTTTTTGAAAACAGAAAAGTTTAGGGGCTTGAATTAAGAAGGCCAGAATTTAAAACACTTTTTAATTCATAAAATAGTTTCAAGGTCAGCAATTAATGTGATTTCCTTTTCCATATTTTGCTTCCATTCTAATCTTCTATTCCAAATGTATGACAATTTACTTTATAGACACTGTATACACAGTTTTTGAGGATCAATCTACTGTGGAGAATGAGGAGTACTTATACTTGCATTGGAATGTACTCTGTTAGGGAAAAATATTACAGATGCACTCCAAAGTCATGATTGGCCTGTGCCTTGAAAAGTTGTTTTCTGGGGCACCTGGTGGTTCAGATGGCTGTGTCTGTCTTCAGCTCAGATCACGATCTCCAGGTCCTGGGATCAAGCCCTACATCAGGCTCCTTGCTCAGTAGGAAGTCCGCTTCTCCCTCTTCCTCTGTTTCTCCCCTCTGCTGGTGTGCGCGCTAGCGCCCTCTCTCTCTCTCTCTCAAATAAAGAAATAAAATCTTTAAAAAAGTTAATTTCTGTTACTTCTTACAAAGTTTTAAAATGTTCTTTTAAATCTTCTTTTCTTTAGCCTATATATGGTATTGAGATTTCCATAAAGAAATGTTAATTGGATTTTATATGTAACTGAAGAACACAATATAACTTAATATAATTCCAAAAATGTAGAAATTTACTTTGATTGACATTGAATATGAAAGAAAAAAAGTTGAATTTTGTGTCTGAACATATTTGAGGAGTAATCTGCAAAAAAAAAAAAAGGCTTTTGCCTCCCCAAAAAGGCCTATTTTAACTTAATTTGGGGAATATAAATTTATATGACAATGCTATGATGTTTATCCTGAAGTATGAGAGAATGTGGCCAGTTTTAGCCAACTCCCAAATAGAAATTAATCCAAATAGCATTTCTGGCAGTTTCCAAAATGGGAAAGCCAAGACTCATCTTACTGTGGGTTGGCCTGATGACCACGATAATGCAGATAAGTCAAAATTCCATTTAGTTATGAAAAATGTTATTTGATCAGATGTTTCTAGAAACACAAAACTTAGAATTAAAGAAAAATCCCAACACCCACCTTCATTGCTGCCTGTGTTCAAGCTTTCTTCTCTTCTTTCTGTTTTTTGGAGGATAGGACTTCAACAGGAGACTTGTGTCTTACTTCTGTTCCTGACCCTGTAGTGTTCCAAGTACCTGCTTCAGCCGGGTACTTCTCTTCTCTTCTTTCTGTTTTTTGGAGGATAGGACTTCAACAGGAGACTTGTGTCTTACTTCTGTTCCTGACCCTGTAGTGTTCCAAGTACCTGCTTCACTTTTGTGCCTGTGGAAGCATAAAAATTGTTTACTAATTCTAGCCTCTAACCCATGTTAATATTAAAAATTTTCATATCTAAGATATCCTTAGGAGCCGGTTCTCCGACAAGTCCTTTGCTGCTGTGGGGAATGACTGATTGAAGCTTTGAGGTATCCTGCTACTCTGGATTTGCTCTGGCAGCCCTCAGATGTGGTGCTTGAAACAGCCACATCAGCATCTGGAAGTGGCCAGAAGTGCCAGTGCTTGGTGGTTCCAGAACTACCTGAGGTGGGGCCCAACAGCTTGTGTGCAGACAAGCCTTGAGGGAACTCTGACATCCACTCAAGCTTGAGAGCCACCGGGTTGGCCATAGCCAATTCTTTCTCCCCTCAAAGATTTACCCTTCACTAACTGTAAAAATGAGTTTGTTTTAACGATAAGGAATTAAAGGATGGGCACAGGGGAGTGTTATTTAAGTTTGGTGGGAAAACTATGGATTTCCCTGTTACAACCACAACATCTTGGGTGAAGCCAAGCCAGTACTGCAGATTCTCAGTCTCTCTGAGTTGGCCCAGAGTCAGAAACCTGGATCGTGGGATGGGCACAGTTTCTGCCATTCATGAAAAAATCATTGTGGGATCCCACTGGGCCAGGAGCTCAGCTCAGGTCATCACTGAGTGTCCCCTACTTGGAAGTTGTCAGCCATGTGCACTGTGATTTAGGATGAAGGATTTTTGTTCCTTTCAGTGGTAATCAGTATGCGTCTATTCTATGAGATACACCACACAAGTATGTTGAGGCACTGGGAGTAGGAACAACCCCAACCACAGGCAGGTGCCAGGGGGTGTGGGGACCACCAGACAATGTGCTGTGGTCCAGCTAGAGCAGAGGGATCCCCTACAGAATTACAGAGCTGAGGACAGAAATTTACCTGAGACCCAGATATCTTGACCTTACGCTCATCCTGCCATTACAAGCGTCACAGAATATGGAGACTGGAATCTGGTGTGGATGGAGATGTAGAAGAAGCTCACTTGCTTTTCATACCACAGGCAGTGCCTGCACCCTGTCCCCTTCCCTGGCTTCCTTAGCAGAGGGTCAGTCAAGCTCTACACTGGAGGCCTAGCCCTGGAGGAAGGGAGATGGAGAACTTTGAGTCCTCAGTTTCCAAGAAGCAACTCTGTAGCTGTGGAAACTGATAGAGATGTATGCAAAACTACACAAAAACTAGTTCTCCTTTACAAAATCTCATCTCCTCAAAAGCCCCTAATGCTCACCCAGGACAGAGAGAGATTAAGCAAAGTTTTAAGCACCAAAATGGCCCTGGAGTTAAAGTCCAGAGGACTAGACTTAAACCCTAGCTTGGTAGCTCACACATATTGGGCAACCCTAAGGTGAGTTAACCATTTGTTCACATAAGAATGGTTACTTCAACCTATTCCAGCTCCCTCACTAAGCAAGTGAGATTCTTAGGTAAGAAAGGGCTTGTGGGCATTTATAGTAAGGCACAGAGCAATTGGATCTATTTTTGCCTGATTTCCAGCAGAAGATTTCCTAAGATATCCTTAATAATTAAGAAAAAAATCCTAAATATCTAGCAGCAGAACCCCAAAACAGAAGCAGCTTCTCATGTCCAGAGTACTCCCAAAATAGCATGTCTCTGCTTTCTGAGGAATTGCTGAAGCATTGAAATCACCAAGGGCAATTTTGGAGTCTCATTGCCTTATTTGACTTTCTTGATGTAGCAACAATACTAGTGTCTAGCGACTATTCCTCTCGACAGGGTTTTTGTGTTCCTTCTCCAAGCGACTATTTCTCTCGACAGGGTTTTTGTGTTCCTTCTCCATTCCACTACTACTAGGGAAGTAGACTCGGGATGAATAATGCAAGTGTGTGTCTACAGGCAGATCATCATGCCAGGAAGTCTGTCTCCCTCTCCAGAAGGAACACGGCCATCCTCATACCTGCCACTCTGCCAGACATCCCAGGACTAGAAAGTAACTCAACTGGCTCTTGAAGAGGTTTTCTCTTCAGTGCCTCCCTGCAATGTGCACACCTCTGGGCAGCCTGTCACCGAGCTGCATGAGCACAGAAGCCAATTCATTAACAGGATGTGGCTAGAGGACCAGCGGGGACAAGTCCATCAGATAGGGAAGCAGCTGCCCCGAAACACTTGGCCACCTGATTAAATTAATGTGTGAAAACATCCAAACGAACCCTGAATGTGCATCTGATGAGCTTTCAAAGGGAACCTCTTGCTGTGTGTCAGGTTCTCTCTGCCAATGCCAACCCATGATCTTCCTGTGGTAAAATGACCCAGACTGAACAACAATCCAGCCCAACAGTCATTCAGACGGTTACTTGGCACAGATTACACGCTGGAGAGTGTCTGGTTGCTGACAATCAAAAGACAGTTTGGGCCCAGTTTCTTCTTCTGGGCCAAGTGGGCAGGTTCTGTCTTGCTCTGACCTGCTTGCCTCTTCCATGAGATGGGAATAAAGTAACTCAGACCCCTTGCCTATGGAAAGGACCAAGGTCAATGATGTCCAAGGTGCTCAGTAGACTATGCGATGGCATACACTTGGAAGGAATTATTGGTCTTTTCTGCAAAGGTGAATTGAGCCACAGAACTGCACAGGGCATTCAGACTATTTTGAATTGCCTTTCTCTGCCCTGGATCCAAGTTCTGCACAGAGCTGTTCCAACGAGGCATGTAATAGCCCCTATTAAGTGATCCATTGAGCCAATGTCTCTCCATCCCTTCCACAAATCAAATCCAGGCAGTTGGATTTTTCATGCTGCCTGGTGATACTTAAAAATTGAAGGCAGATTTGGAAAGACGGCATCTGGGACACTCCACAAACGTCACTCTGAGACAGAACCTGCCTCTCTCCATGTATAGATCTGAAGTCTCGTGCCACTGTCCAACATTTTCTCCCCACACATGTTTTTTCAATAAACAGTTCGTACGAAACTGGACCCTCTTTGAAATAAGACACTGTATTTAGAGTTGCTCTTGACAAGCCCTCATTCTGAGAAGCCATGCCAGGTTTCTGAATGCCGCATTGGCTCCAAACTGGCATTTGGGCCCTTGGAGTTTTCCAGGCTGATTGTGTCAATCTGAGTTTGCTTTGAGCTGGCTCCAAGAGGGGCAAACCCTTGAAGAAGTCAGAAGCTGAAAACTGGTGCTGATGGCTACCTGCCCATGTCTCCTACCCCCTCGCTGTTCCAGGGTGCACCCATGGCATCCCCCTGCAAGGACCTGCATGCCTCCTTTCTGAGCTCCACCCTGGGCATGGGCTGGAAGTGCAGAGAACAATGCCTCTAAGAGTGGCCTTGGGCAACAAAAGACAGGACTTGGAAACCCCAGGCCTAGTGGATACCCCAACTCCTTCGGGTTTGGGAGTGTGCATCAGGCCACTGTGCAGTGCACTCCACATTACCTCCTACAGCAGGCATGAACTGAGCCACAGCACCCACAATGCAAACCTGCTCATCATACACTATGTTGGCTCTTCCCTTCTCAGGCTCACTCTCCCACTGCCCTGAAGATGCACTCTCTTCCCTCAAATCCTTCTCCTACGCCTGCTTCTGTGGAGCCTACTTTAAGATAGAACCTTAGGCTACACACTCTTTCTTGGGAAGTTCCTGTTGATGAGACAGAAACAAAATTTTGGGGAAAAAAGTGAAGCAGCTACTGGAGCCACTTTCCCTCCTAGGACACCCTGACACAAAGTCATTTAGGGCCGCCCTGCCCTTAAATTACTGTCAGTAACCCCAACCCCAAGCCTGGGGTGGAGGAGATGTGAACAGAGTCTGGAGGAGGGGGTGTGTGGGGATTTCTCCCTGATGATCACCTCAAGCTCCATCCGAAAACTGGCCCACAGGCATTCACCAGCCATCAGCCCACTGGAATCCCAGTGCAGGGCCTCCAGGCACATGGGGGCAGGACAATAACCTGGATGGGTGGCCTGAGGATCACCATATTCAGGAGAAATCAATGTCACACTGTCTGTGGGCTGCCCCCATGAGGCCATCATCACTTCCGGGACAAGACACCTGAGCCCTCTGGGGGCAGGGATGAGACCACCTTGTTTATCACAGGATTCCTGGTGCCACATGCAGAAAAGGTGTCCCAAGCTTGTCTGTGTCAACCCCCAAGAAAAGGCAAGACCAAAGTCACAACTGAATGGACTTGGCTGGCCAAGATCTACAGGCCACTTTTAAATTCAGACAGTTTGGGGAACTCACACAGATGGAGAAAAGAGAGCAGCCGAAGGTGACAGCTCCCAGGTCCTGATCACCCATGCCAAATAGGATGACATTGAAGTGAAAGTGGCCAGGGTATTACTGAACGTCACTGGGGGACTGATGCCACACTGCATCTGAGGGAAGACACAGGAAGTCTCAGTCTCATCGGGACCAGAGAAGCCATAAGAAACCGTCTCCTGACAGCCTTCCAGGTGTGGGGCAGTGGACGAGGGGGTGACTTCATGTTCTGGGAAGACCACAAGGTGTCTACCAAGACCCAGATCTGCTGCATTCATGCCTTTTGTGTGGCCACTGTGGACACCTGCAAGGTTGCCTTTGAGAATATGAAGATTCCTCACACCTTGGAGTACTTATAAATGAATTATTGATGAACATAGGTCAGAACATTCTGAGTTTTATTCTTTTCTACTGATATTTGAGCACCTATGATGCCAGATGTTCTAGCAAACACCTTGGAGATATAATGTATTATATATCTCCAAAGATATACTTGATCTTTATCAACCCTGTGAAATAAGACTTATCACCTTTTGGGGTGCCTGGGTGGCTTAGTTGGTTAAGTGACTGCCTTCAGCTCAGGTCATGATCCCGGAGTCCCAGGATCGAGTCCCACATCAGGCTCCCAGCTCCATGGAGAGTCTGCTTCTCCCTCTGACCTTCTCCCCTCTCATGGTCTCTCTCACTCTCTCTCTCAAATAAATAAATAAAATCTTTAAACAAAACAAAACAAAAAACTTATCACCTTTTTCATGTAAGGTAATAGATCCTGGTGGTTATGGGATGGATCCGTGGTTGGGCACCTGGTACATAAGCCAGGGATTGTCAGAGGACCTGATTCCCAGTTTCATTCCAACACTTTCCAACTTACACTTTGAAAAATGCTCAACGAAATACTTTCATATTATACATCATTTTTAAGAATGATCAGGAATATTGTGATTTTTATGAAAAAAGAAGACCAATAAATCCTTGAGCAAGTCACTGGGATCTGTCTTGAGTCACAAAGTCTTTCAGTGGGTCCCTTTTTGCAAAAAGCATTAGAGCGTCAATCACAGCCACTTCTGGTCACTGAATACCATGCACTATTTCCAATTTGTAATGGCAACAGCAGCCCAGTGACCTTTAAACCTCTGGATATGACTGCATGGGTTCTCTGAAAACCTAAATTTAACAGTTGAACTAATGAGAATAGGAAACAAACAAAAATAATAATAAATCCCTTCCTTCCTTGCCTCCTATTTGTATCTCACATCTCTCCTCCCCAATGTCATATAAACACAAAAAGGAAGGAATCCCACACTTAGCCCCTACTTTGGGGTCCACTGTGGTCATGGCTGGGAAAGACCCTCCTTCCACTTCAGGAAGAGGCAGGGGGATAGGTGACAGCTCTGTGTTTGGGTCTTGTGAAAGGAATATAAGCAGTGAAGTAGAGCCTTATATTAGGTATAATTGAAAATGAATTTACTCCTAACTTCCTCCTTATTGATGTAGGTGTATACTTGAATGGATTGTTTGTAGGTTAGGATTTGGAAACTTTTAAACTCAGTTGTTCCCTAGTTCTGCTTTGTAAAGTCATAACTGAGAAGATTTTATTGTTTTCCAGGGAATTATGCTTGTTGAAACCCCTATGAGGGCCGGCAGCTCAGAAGATCTGCTACTCTGGGGAGCAGGGCAGGACATTGAACTGTGAGCCCCAGGGGCTAGGGGAGGCAACCAGCAAGCTGAGAGCCAGCCCTTCCAAAGCAAAGTGACAATCTGATGTCCTAACAGGATTTTTGACTAGACTATTAGCAAGATTATTAATATTCAGCATTTAACAAGGGGATACGAAGCATTTACTCTCATACCATATTGGCAGAAGTATTCACTGCTAAAGGCATTTTGGGGAGTAATTTGGTAATATCTTTTAAAGTTTAAAATGCACATACTTCAAGAAATTAAAAATAGAGCTAGCCTATGAGTCTGCAATTGCACCACTGGGTATTTACAAAGAAGGGCCACATGTATCCCAATGTTCATAGCAGCACTGACCACGATCGCCAAACTATTGAAAGAGCCAAGATGCCCTTCAATAGATGAATGGTTAAAGAAGATATGGCCCATGTATACAATGGAATATTATGCCTCCATCAGAAAGGATGAATATCCAACTTTTGTATCAACATGGATGGGACTGGAAGAGATTATGCAGAGTAAAATAAGTCAAGTGGAGAGAGCCAATTATCTTATGGTCTCACGTGTGGAGCATAAGGAAAGACATGGAGGGCATTGTGAGAAGGAAAGGAAAGGGGAATGGGGGGAAATCAGAGGGGGTGATGAACCATGAGAGACTGTGGACTCTGAGCAACAAACTGATGGTTTTGGAGAGGGGTAGTGGGGGCTTGGGCGAGCCTGGTGGTGGGTATTGAGGAGGGCACATATTGCGTGGAGCACTGGGTGTAGTGCATGAACAATTAATCTTGTAACACTGAAAAAATAAACGTATTTGGGGGAGGGGATAAATAAATAAATAAATAAATAAATAAATAAATAAATGTAAAAAAAATAAAATGCACATATCCTTGGATTCAGATATCCCATTGTGAGATGTATATTTCTAGAAAAACCTAAAGATTGACAAGGGGTGGTGAATGCGACCCAGTAAATAATATAAAAATTTGGAAATAACCAACAAAGGAATAAGGAGGCCAAAGAACAGACTTTACAGAATACTATGCAGCTATTCCATGTGCACCACAATGGAAGGAACTAAGATTCATTAAGTGACAAACCTAAGTGTAGAATGATACATGTCGTCTGACAGTCCTTCAAGCCAAATCAATTGATCTCTAGATCCCCACACAGAGCACTGAGCATTGTGTGGAGGTGCATGTTTGTGGGCACATGCGGGTAAACTCACCAAAGGGCTGAGAGCAGTTAGTCATGGGAATGTTGAGGAGGACAGTTGACCCAAGCAGAGTCGTACCCTTGGGATTCTGGGACTGGGTGTCCTTGGGTGGCAGGACATGACCATGTGCAAATGTGGTTGCCCTTGGTATAGCTGTCTTCCTCCTGTCATGTGATTAGCAGAGACATGAATCTGTGGAGCATAAAAAAGGAAACCTAAACATGGGCTCCTGGGTGGCTCAGTTGATTAAATGTCTGCCTTTGGCTCAGCTCATGATCCCAGGGTCCTGAGATCAAGTCCTGCATTGGGCTCCCTGCTCAGCGGACACTCTCTCTCAAATAAATAAAATTCTTTTTTTAAAGATTTCATTTATTTATTTCACAGAGAGAGAGATCACAAGTAGGCAGAGAGGCAGACAGAGGGAGAGGGAGGAAGCAGGTTCCCTGCTGAGCAAAGAGCCTGATGTAGGGCTCAATCCCAGGACCCTGAGATCATGACCTGAGCCAAAGGCAGAGGCTTTAACACACTGATCCCAGGCACCCCTCAAATAAATAAAATTCTTAAAAAGAAAGAAAGAAGAATAAAAAAGAAAGAAAGCAAAAAAGCAAGCAAACAAGAGAGAGAGAGAGAGAGAGAGAGAGGCCCAAGAGAGGGTGGTACTATTTCATGGGCTCCATCAACTTTTGATCTGACTCCTAAGCCATTCCAATGTGTCATGATATTCCCACTTGGACAATCACTGCCCAGAGTATCTCCAAAAACCATGGGATAAGTTCCATTCTCTGTGAGGGGAGATGCTTAATTTAATGCAAGTTGTGTCTGGGACATGCGACCACATTTACATTTTAGTATATGTTGGGGAGCTATTTCTATTGATAAAACTCTTGCAAATTATAGACTCAGTGGTTATTCAGCAGACTATACCCTTCTTTCTTGATCTTTACTTTTATCTTTTCCACCCTTGGTACTTAATGTAGTGATTCCTGCTCAACTGACATTTAATAAATGCTTTTGGTGAATGAACAAGTAGACATATTCAAATGAAGCAATGATAGACAAGGACAGCCATGGGTTTATTATATTCTAACATCATCATCATCCTATTAAATAGAAGCACACCTAATTGCTGAAAGTCAACTATTTTCACCACAAAATAGAAATTCCATGTGCTATTACATTTTACAGTTTGTAAGGCATTTTTACATCCTTTGCCCAAATCTTGGTGGGGACAAGCTCTGTGAAAGGAGGGTTCTTCCCAACATACTGAGTAAGGACAGGTTCAACACTCGAATCCAGCCCCCATGGTACCTTTGACAATGCTCTTCTTTGTTAAAGAACAAGTAAAGAATAGCACGGGACATGTTGCAATTCAGCCCTATTTTGACTGAGCACACTGAGGGGATGGAGCAGAATTCAATAACCCCAGAAGCCACACCCACTACATCCACTGTGACTCAAGAGACACTGAGTATTGAAGTTGGCTCAGTTTGCCACCTCTCGGAACATTCAGTGTTGCCCAAGCCCTTTGGGACTCATTTTCAAAACTGAAAAGGAAGAGGAAGGCTTCTCTCCACTTACATGAGAGAGAAACCATTTCTCAGGGTCATAAGATTCTATTTCAAGATCTTGCCAGAAACTTGGTTTATATAAACCAAGAGACTTGTGATCAAAGTCAAGTTTTCCTGTTAAAGTTGCTAAATATGTCACAATAAAAGCCACATTTTAGCTCTGAATTGGGATGCTTTGAGGAAGAATTTCAATAGCTCTTTTCAGTTTGGATTCCCCCCAGCTTAGCAATAAACCCAAGCATTGCACTTCTGTCCTTTGTCTCCACTCCCTATCTCTGATCATTTTCTGACTGTTGCATGATGCATGTGCAAACAAGCAATGGCCATCCCAAGCTTACATGCAATTACATGGAGTCTTGATATTTAAGTCTTCTGATAAAAGATCACAAGCATCTTTAGTAAGCGGTTTTCATGACAATATTGAAATAGGAAATATACCTGTTCTCACACATGCAAGGGGTCTACAATGAATGCTACACTTGACACATAATCCTTAAAACTTTTATTAAGATTGAGAACTTACTGTTAGCCATTGGCACCCTTGACTTTTCATCCATTTTCCCAGTTTTCTTTGACTTCTTACTTCCGATTCCTTCCAAGAAAGAATAGCCCCAAGCTTTTTGGAATGACTTTAATATTTGGTCCCCACATATAAGAATCATTGTGCATTCTAGTTGGACTTGCCCCAGCCTGTACCAGGAATAAGACCCGTTATCTGGGGCAGCATCAGCTTACCCATGTGTCCTTCCCTTTACAAGCCAGCCTGGTCCCATTGCCTTCACAGCTTGTGTTTGCATTTCTATCATCACTCAGCTCCAGAACTTTCACAGTCCCTGGACATTTGCCTCTCTGACTGGTCACATACCATCAACAAAGAAAGTGAGAAAATGTAAGTAAGTATAGGTAAAAATCAATAAGTAAGTAAATACATACATACATATATGCAATTAGTTTTGCTGTCTCAGAATAATGTAGGCACTCAAGAAATGGATGTTAAATCAGTGATGACAGTCAAAGAATTAGAATGGACCTGAATGCCTATTCAATTCGTCAGCACAATTTATCCGGATCTGTCTTTTTCTGTGAGAGTCCTTTGTATTTTTTGGATATGTGTCCTTACAACAATGAAGAGGCAGTACAGAGATAGACAAGAACAGTGAAAGAGATTAGAGAATCCAGAACCAGACCCACCTGATTTATGACAAAGGGGCCACTAAAAGGCAGAGGGGAAGGGTGTTTTTTTTTCACTTATAGACCTACCATGTAGGTAAAAAAATTAATCTTGACCTCTACTGCACATTGTACATAGAAATCAGCATCAGATAGATCATACACTGAAATGTGAATGGTAAAATGGCAAAGATTTTAGAAGAAAATGGAAATATTTTCATGACCTTGAGGTGGGTCATTTTCAAAAACAGTACTTAAAAAACAGTAACTTCAAAACAAAAGATTAATAAAGTAAATGATCATAACAATAAGAATGTCTCATCAAAACGTGTCATTAAGGGAACAAAAATGAAATACACAGATCTGGGAAGAAGTTTGCAATGCATATAACAGGTGTATTTTCAAAGCCAGGGTGGAACACTTTTGGAGTAAAGTGAAGAAAAATGAAGCATGTTCATTGAAAATGCCATTCATTGGGCACACATTATTTGGCACTGGGCTTTGTCCAGTATGCCAACGAGCGTCATGCCCAAGCAGCTGTGCTGGGAAAGAATGGGAGGGTGCTGGCCAGGCAGACCCTGGATATCAACATGGCTGGAGAGCCCAAGTCCAACAGACCTAAGGGGCTAAAGAGAGCAGCATCTGCCATACACAGTGGCTACAGCTTTGACTATGATTACTACCGGGACGACTTCTACGATAGGCTCTTCGACTATCAGGGCCGCCTGTCACCTGTGCCAGTGCCCAGGTCCCTGTGAAGCGACCCCGGGTCACAGTCCCCTTGGTCCGGTGCGTCAAAACCACCATACCTGTCAAGCTCTTTGCCCGCTCCACAGCCATTACTGCTGCTCAGCCAAAATCAAGTTAAAGAGCAGCGAGCTGCAGACAATCAAGACACAGCTGACACAGATCAAGTCCAACGTCGACGCTCTGCTGGGCCTCTTGGAGCAGATTGCTGAGGAGCAGAAGGCCAACCCAGATGACAAGAAGAAGGGCGACAGCAGCAGTGGCAGTGGTGGGGGTAGTAGTGGTGGCAACAGCCGGCCACCAGCCCCCCAAGAGGACACAGCTTCTGAGGCAGGCATGCCCCAGGGAGAAGCACAGACTTGAGATGACGGCAATGAGGAGGGGCTGTTGACACACAATGAGGAAGAACTGGAGCACAGCCAGGGCACAGACGTGGAGGATGGGGCCTTGCAGTAAGCAACCAGGCAGGAGTGATGGCCACAGGCAGGAGAAGGGCATGCACTGTACCAGGCCTAAAGCTGGGCACCCACCCCTGGAGACTACCCCCAGCGGGTCCCAGGAGAGCTGGCCGCAGGCACCTCCTCCCCTACACATCCCAGCCAGTGCCACACCCTCTGCAGGTAGAGTTATTGGCCTCTCCTCCCCAAGTGCCCTCCATGTTGGCACTGCCCAGGCCAGAGGGCAGAGCAGAGAGGTTTCTCTACACTCTACCTCCCTTCCCAGGACACTCCCAGGCTTGGGGTTTTTCTATAGGTTTGGAGAGGGGAGGGTCACAGGGAGGGTACCCCGACAATAAAGAGATTGGATTCCCCCCCCCCAAAAAAAGCTTTTGTTCTTGGCATTATAGGCCTCAAGGAAGTAGAAGCGGTCTGGTCCCCCCGCGGAGAAGTCCTGGAGGCACCCAGGCAGGTCTTCCCCATACTCCATGGTACAGCGGCCCTGCATGGCCTTTAAGTCCACCACCACCTCCTCATCGCTCCAGTAAAGCTGGTTGATGTCCACATGGTAACTTGCTGGGGTGGACTTGTGGGTGTTCTCTGGCCTGTAGAATTTGTTGATTCTAATCTTGATGTCAGTCTCGTTGGGCCTGCCATTGCTCTTCTTGATACAGAAGATTTCTTTTATTCGGACAATTCAATATGGCTCAGGGGCATCCAGGTTACTGCCTTTGATGTAATCGGAGTATTTCCGGTAGTGTTCCGGATACAGATCTTCGTCCACCATCCACAGGCTCCTTCTGCGGGTGTTTCACGGGACTGGACAGTTTGATGCTGAATGTGAAGGCCTCGGGGAGGAGGTACACGCCGTCACCCACTCGATACTCTATGCCGTTCTTCGTGGCCGAGCTGTAGAGAACCCTGGTGTCTAGGTCCTCAAGCTGCTCCAGGACCCTGGGAATTTCTTTTTGCCTCATTTCAGCCAGACGGGCACAGCTTACACAGAACTTGTGCTTGTTCCCCTCTGTTGGCTGGGTTTTCGGAGGGGACTCAAATCTTGCGTAGTCTTGATCATACCACAGCTGGTAGAAGTAGGTCTTTCTTTCATCCTCCACTATCAGTGCCTTGGGATCCATGCCTCCCTCCATGGCCCAGTTCTCGGACGAAGCTTTATAGATGACCTTCACCTTGCTGTGGATGTATGGAAGCTGCATGTCCTCACATTCATCCACCAGGAACAGCTCCAAGGGGTCTGACGTGGCTCTGAGGACCGAGCCCATCCCGGCGCAGAACCAGTGGGCATGAAACATCTGCCCGTTGCTGCTGTCCTCCCACAGCGCAGTGACCCTTGCTAAATACAGCAATTTTGAAGAGTCATCTGGAATAACAGAGACACAGTCCCCCACTTCCAGGGTTTCTGAATCGATGCAAACCTTCTTAAAGTAACTCTTCTTCCCATCAGTCTTGACAGCGTCTCCAACCCAAGAGATCTGGTTCTTGTTCTGTTTCTTTTTCTTCCCTTGATGCAGTTTTTTTTGGGTGATGGCATCTTTGGTATATTGTCATCGACTTCATCGTCATCTGCCTCCTTCATGGCCATGTTGGGGCACCTCCTCTCTTGGCAAGCCTGTTTGCTCTGTCCGCTACCACCAAACTTAACCATATCTTTACAGGCTTTACATTGTCCACTTTCTTTACCACATACTTTACCCACCAAGATCTAATTTAATCACTAAATCCAGTGTTTCCAAGATAGAGGAGAGGGCTATGTTAGATTAAGTGAGCCCCTGAGCTCACACAGGTAGCAAATGACAAGGTCAAGAGCCAAACACAACCCCCAGCCTCTGTAGAACTCTCAACCAGTGCATCTGACCACCCATCTTTCTCTCCTCCTTCCATTCCTTCCATCCATGCACTCACCCATCTATCCATTCCTCTTTTCTTTTCTTCTGTTCATCCATGGTAGCATAAGGCCTTGACTGAAAGACCAATATTACATGCTGCTTTGACATTTGGTGAAACTGGGAGAGACAAAATTGAAACACTGACATGGTGAAATGACAAGCCAGCCTTGGGCAGATGCTTTAACCCACAGGTCCCCTCTTTTGGTCTCAGCTGCTGGAATATATCCACCTGACTTCTCAACTGTGTGGATCCCCAATTTTGCATCTTGAGAAAGTTGTGTTCCAGCTTGTTATTCCCTTAAAAAGGGCTTGAAATCCAAACTTTGCCTTTTCTACTCCAAGCACTTGAAAGTATAGAGGGAAAACTCTCAAGAGAAAATATGTCGCAACACTCAAAACCATGAGCATGAAAACTCTGATGAATTAGTCAAGTTTACAAGACCTCTAATTCTAGGGCAGACTGACAATTGTCATCAGGTCAGAGGTAGGAAGGGCTTCAGTGATCATGTAGTCCAGGTTTGTCAGCCCCAGATGCATAGCAGAGGAAAATTCTGGGACCAGGTGTCATGTTGTCTATAAAGTTCTCCAGGTGATTCTAAGGTGGCGGCAGGGTTGAGAACATGGAGGTATTCCATACTTCCTTTACTACAGGGGAAGCTAGGAGGACTCAGGGACCCCAACAAAGTGTAGGTAAGTGGCACAAAGTCATCTAAGAAGAAATTCATGGCGAATTAACCAGGTCAGCATTTTCACCACTCCAAGAATTCCATAGCTCTGCTATAAGAGATTAATAAGGAACACCAATGAAATCCATCCTCCTCCTTTGCATCTTCTTAAGAGACTGACTGACTACCACTTGCCCAAAAAAGTCCATAAATTTCCAGGACAAATTTATACCAGATCTAAGTATTCAGCAACAAAGTCATGGAGACAGCATGAGTCATGTGAAAGAAATTCAACTCTATCCCACTCCACTGAGGACAGGACACAGAGAAGGAGAATATTCATTGTATTGTTTTGTTTTGCCTCTCCTTGGTCTACAAAAAAAAAAAGAAAAAATCAGGATGGCTTACAACCAGGATACACACACACATTTACACACAATACATTAGGAAAGACGATGTGATGAATTGGAAATAGAGATAGTGAATCAGAAACAGGAAAACATTTTAAAGGACAAAAAATGCGTATGCAGAAACATTGAATGAATAAAGAAGCATTATTTATGGATGCCTGAGACTGAAGAAACTTAATACCTAAATATTTATTAAAAGGGCTTAATTAAATAAATTATAAAAGGTCAGTAAGATAAAAAATGAGGTGACTCTCTGTGATGATAAGGAGAAATTTCCAAGACAAACTGAAACAAATAGAAGTTCAGACGGGAGCACAGAGCTTGTTACCACTTTCAAGAGAGGCAATGCCAGGAGCAGCGGCTGCGTCCGGGGATAATTTCAAGACAGGCAGGGACAGGAGGGAGCTGACATTCATAACAGACCTTTTTGAGCTACTGGAATCTTTTGTACTATGTGTATTCCTTCCCTCCCCCCAAAAAAGTAACACTTAAACTATCATTTTAAATACATAATTTCTAGAGAAATGGAGATTCAAGCCTAAGGAAAGGGGAAAAGAAAAACAACTAACTTAGATCCATGAAGCCCTGAACACATTTTATTTTATTTATTTTATTTTATTTCTGTTACATAATAATTTTTAAAATCTTGTATCAAAATTTTTTAAAAAGATTTTATTTATTTATTTATTTGACAGAGAGAGAGAGAGAGATCACAAGCTGGCGGGGGGGGGGGGAGCAGACTCCCCGCTGAGCAGACAGCCCAATGTGGGGCTCAATCCCAGGACCCTGAGATCATGACCTGAGCCGAAGGAAGAGGCTTTAACCCACTGAGCCACCCAGGTGCCCCTCTTTTTTCAAATTTTTATTTAAATTCTAGTTAGTGAGCATGCAATGCAATATTGGTTTCAGGAGTAGGATTAAGTGATTCATCATTTACATACAACACCCAGTGCTCATCCTCACAGGTGCCCTCCTTAAATGCCCATCACCCATCCAGCCCATCCCCCCACCTCCCTTCATCAACCCTCAGTTTGTTCTCTATTGTTAAAAGTCTTTTATATTTTTTTAAGAGTCTTTTATGGTTTGTTTCTCCTCTTTCTCTCTCTTTTTTTCCCATCCCACATGTTCATCTGTTTTGTTTCTTAAATTTCACATATTCATGAAATCATATGTATTTGCTGACGGACTTATTTCGCTCAGCATAATATAGTCTAGCTCCATCCATGTCATTGCAAATGGCAATATTTCATTTTTTTTGATGGTTGAGTAATATTCTATTATATATATATTCTATTAGAATATATAAAGGATAATAGATATAATAGATAATATATTAATAGATATATAGATAGATCTACGGATCTATTATAGATATATACCTGTGGATAATATAATAGATCTATAATAATAATAAAGAATAATATGTTAGATTATATATAGAATATTTATTTATATATCTCTCTAGATGTAGAATAATATAGAATATATTAGAACAATAGAATATATATAATAGTATATAATAGGATATGTATTCCATATATATATATTATCCATTCATTAGTTGATGGACACTTGGACTCTCTCCATAGTTTGGCTACTGTTGATAGTGCGTCTATAAACATCTGGGCTGAACACAGTATTTTAAAGCTGTCTCTTGACCTGTGATGAAAGGAAGGGAAGAGGTGAAACCTGAACACTAAGGAATGACTTTCCCAGCCTGGGTCTGGGTTGTTCAGACAAGAGTAGAAACTGTCAGATTGTGTGGGCAGCAACCATTCTCCCCAGATCAGCCAGAACCCATGGCACCCCAGTGTGACCTCCTACTTGGGGCACTCTCTCTCAAACCAAATGCCTGAGTCTTTATGGTGCCCATCTCTGAGCACAGCCTGGCCCACCCAGACACATTATCTTAGGGCAAGGCCACCACACAGCCCTATCCAGGTGTCCTACCTCCCCATCCAGGTGTCCTACCTCCTTCTACACTTTGCTGCATGATGAAGAGACTGTCTAATCTTTTGTGCTGGTCATGTGCTACGGTGCTGACTACAGATAATGCTAACTTGATGGAAGAGCCTTTCCCTGGAGACAAAAATACTGCCTGCATTTTCAATGCTGGAAATTTTAGGCAGAAAACACTTGGAAAGATTCTAAACTATAGAACCTTCCAGCAGCGACCCCTTAAATCATACCATATAAACAAACTCCTGACTCTCCCGCTTTGGTACATGACACTATTAGTGTCATGCTAATTTGGAAGATATTGATTTCTGTATTTTCCTCTGGTGCTTCTCCCCTTTACTTTCCCCACATAAGCTGATAGACAAGCCCCATGCTTCCTTATAGCAGAAGACGTTTTTGGTAGGGAAAAAGAAGAATTTTTCTGCAAAAGACTTCAGTTGCCTGATTTTGCTTGCCCAAGGCCTGTGTAGTAGGTTGGATGTTGCATCCAGTGCCAGGAAGATGAGAGAAGAGTGGTGGAGACTGTGTCCCAGGCTGGCCAGGAAGGCGAGAGGACGTGCCGGCCTCACGTGAAAGGCTGGCAAAGACTGGCAGGGGGACACTCAGGAAGGTGGTGGGATCAGAGGGCTATGTGTGAGGAGTCCAGAAATCCAAACACTGAGCTTCAGAATGACAGAGGTTAGGCACCCCTGCCCCAGCTGCCCCTTCCCCCTACAAGCTCTCTGAGAGGCTCTGAGTGGAGGGCCCCCCAACCCAGGAATGCCAAGATGGTGTTTCACATGCATTTAGTTGAGGGCAGGGTTTCTGAGTCAGAATGACGTGATTTGAAGGGCTAGAGATAATTTTATTTCTCGCATACCTGAGTATATGGGCTGCAAATCCTGCCAGCTACTCATAACTTTCTAAGAACTGTTCCAGAGCAAGTCTGATAACCTCTTGTACACTGATACTGACTAAGTAGAATTAAAGGGAAAGAGAGAGGGAGAGAGAGATATTTTGAAAATGAGTCCTCTTCTCCTCTTGGCGTGTCTTCACCATGAAAAAGGCAGAAATGGGGCGAGTCCACATTCCTCCTGAACCCTCTTTCCTGCTGTTGTTCAGTGGCTGCTCCCATTCTCCATTACTTTTTGTTTTGTTTTGTTTTGTTTTTGAAAATAGGAGAGGCTCCAAAGCAGTTGGAAAAGACTCCACGAGAGGGTCCCTGCCTCACTGGCCCTGTGTCTCCTGCTTGGCGTGGACCCAGGTTTGGGGAGTGGAGGACGGTGTGCTTTCTGGCTTTCCACCAATGTGTTTGACTTGCAGGGACTACATCAATTCCCATGGAAGGAACCCTGGGTCTTCCAAATACATCCAGCTGTCTGAGGAAACTCAGGACACACGGGGGGCCTTGTGAAGTACACTTCCATGAAGAGGAAAACCCACATTTCCCAGTGGGGAGCAACTGATAAGCAGGTGACTCTCACTGCTCACAAGAAAAGAGCTGGATAAGGTCACAGTGAATGATATTCAGGGAACAGAGAGGTCTTACCAACAACTCTGGACTGTTCTCAAGAGAAGCTATGAAGTGCCTCAAGACAGCAGCTACAGATAAGGTTGAGTGGTCTCACTGTCATCCCATCTTTGCAGGGGTAATGTGACAAAAAGCAGACTGGCTGAGAAAGGCAGAGATTAGATATTAACTGCATCCCTCACAAAAGAAAATAAAAACTTTGCTGTCAACTCCAAAAATGACTACAGAATGAGCGTTGTCCTATGCTGGATGCTGGTGGGAGTGGGGATGGGGAAGGGATGTAGATTTGGGCACAAGTACCTCTGTATGTCTGCCTTCCAGGATAATGGGGTTAAAGGTCACCATTTTTCACTTTCCCTCCCTAAAAGCTGTGGCTGGGAGTGATCCCTGCCCCCACAGCCCAGCCTCTGCAGAACTAACATGTGGAACCCGTGAGACAGGCAGCTTAGAACAGAGAAGGGAGCACCTGGTCCCATGGCCCTGGCCACATGCACCCACCTTGCAGCCTCTATCAAGGAATTATGGACAAATAATCATATCCTGTGGGCCAAAGACCACCTAAAGCTTGTCTTGTTTAGTCGCACATAGTTTTTGTTTTTTTAAGTAGTTGCCAAAATCATTTCTTGTAAAACCTGAATTGTGGTAAAGTTGGAGAGTCTTGGAGAATGGGACCCATATTCCCCACATGCCCACAATCGTATGGGGCTAAAAAGCATCTCCCTTTATAGATAGGGACTAGCTTCCCATTTGGTCATAGTCCCCAACACTCTTTAGTTCACCACTACTTTGGTCCAATTTGCCTTTTTTTTTTTTTTTTAAGATTTTATTTATTTATTTGACACAGACGGAGAGAGATCACAAGTAGACAGAGAGGCAGGCAGAGAGAAGGGGGAAGCAGTCTCCCTGCTGAGCAGACAGCGTGATGCAGGGCTCGGTCCCAGGACCCCGAGATCATGACCTGAGCTGAAGGCAGAGGCTTTAACCCACTGAGCCACCCAGGCGCCCCTCCACTTTGCTCTCTTATATTATTGCTTGGTCCCTGTAGGTTTTTGGGGCTGTGACCTCTGGGAGGATGGAATCCAAAAACCTTTCAAGACCAGTCTTCACTATGACCTGGCTGGACGCCTCTTCTGGCATGCATGTAACCACTCTGAACTTTAGGTTCCTAATCTCCAAAAGGAGTCATGATATATTCTCCTGGTACCTCACAAAGCAGCGGTGAAACTAACTGGGATGGTACTTGAATTTTTTTTAAGATTACAAGTAGAGGATAAATCTGGAAGAGTGGGCCTGCCACCTTCTTTTACCTCCTATAAGATATTCCTGCAGCTGAGCTGAACCAGAGTCTTTTCTCCCAATAAAATGCTATCTTGGGGTGCCTGGGTGGCTCAGTGGGTTAAAGCCTCTGCCTTCGGTTCAGATCATGATCTCAGGGTCCTGAGATCGAGCCCTACGTCGGGCTCTCTGCTCAGTGGTGAGCCTGTTTCCCCCTCTCCCTCTGCCTGCCTCTCTGCCTACTTGTGATCTCTCTCTCTGTCAAATAAATAAATAATTTAAAAAAAAATACTATCTTATTTGTCCATGTCTATACACAGAATATATAGACATTCTTAAAACATACTTTGTTCCAAGAACATTCTTTGTCTTGGAACATACCCAGGTGGGCAAGACAAAGCTTAAGTCCTCGGGAGACACTGGAATGGAAAGAAGAACAGGGAAATACCTCATTTGTATCCTTGTTACCATCCTTCCTCCATCCTCTCCCTCATGGGCGTTCATGCCAATTACCTCTGCTTAGAGAATGAAATGTCATTACTTGAAGCTCTGGAGTGTCAAATCTATAATTTCCTTTGTTGTTTGGGTTTATAGACTATGACTCTCTCTTTTTTTTTTTAAGATTTATTTATTCATTTTTAGAGAGAAAGAATGCGAACTGGGGGAGGGGGAGAGGGAGAGGGAGAGAGAGATGCAGTTTCCCCACCAAGCATGGAGCCAGACGCAGGGTTCGATCTCATGACGCTGAGATCACAACCTGAGCCAAACCAAGAGTCAGACGCTTTACCAACTGAGCCACTCAGGCGCCCCTAGACTGTGACCCTATTATGTCGGACTCTTTGAAGGCTACCAGTACATACCAGGATTCTGAAGAATCTTTGCAAAATTTGTTTTCTCAAAGGAAATGCTGAGCCTCCCATTGAGAGGATTCTGAATTTCTCAAGCCGGGACGAGGACACTCCCATGGTGACTGGGGCTGGCAAGGATCTGTGCCCGCGCCAGCTGTCTGCCTTTCACCCTCATGTCGCATAAACATAGCTGGTCTAACCCCGCCATTTGATCACCACAGGATAAACACTGTGAGAAATAAATGTGTAGCAGCCCTTCCCCCGATTCCCACCCTGGTCCAGGGAAAAAAGGTCAACAGAAGTAGGAGCGAGATGATAGCTGACTATGTTGGCTCAGCTGACACTGTTAGAGAAGGGGGTAGGTTCCAAAAGTGAGTGGGGATGTCTTAAGGGGAGTGAGGTTTGGCCCCGCTGCTTGGTGCTCTGAGGAGGTGAAGGTCAGCTACTCCCTTTTAAAACCCCGGCGCTTGTCTGGCAATCTCTCTGTTTCTAGCATGACCTCTAGCAATAGACACATTAGCATATGTACTCAATACTCACACGAATATTGAGTCAGGCATTCAGATACATTCCTAGGCCAGATGTGAGCTCTAGCTGCCCCTTGACACCCAGAAAAAGTTCATTCAACCTTCCCTTCCCTGATTTGTGGGAAGTCCTCAACAATTTGCAAGTCCTCTTGCAAATTTCTATGAATCGTGTTCTCTCAAGCACTTCTACTTGGGGCATTATTTTCCAGTCCTCACTGTTTTCATATTCGTTCTTTTGGGGGAACTCAAGCCTATAATTTCATCAACACACACATGCACATGCACACATTTATGTCGACAGGGGGATACTTCAATACACGTTTTAGGCATAAAAGGACTTGCATGAAGAACTACAAACACCACCAGATGCTTCTGCTCTTCACATCCCTTCAATCCACTGCACAACTTGCTGGGCACATTACCAATACCTCTTCTGTATTTTTTGTTCATTCTTTTCCCCCTTACCCTCTTGGTGTCTCCAGGGCCCTTTTTCTTTCCCTCTTTCCTTCTTTCTTTTCCTTCTTTCTTTTCCTTCTTTCCTTCTTTCTTTCTTTCTTTCTTTCTTTCTTTCTTTCTTTCTTTCTTTCTTTCTTTCTTTCTTTCTTTTGGATTCTATTTATTCATTTGACAGACAGAGACACAATGAGAGAGGGAACACAAGCAGGGGAAGTGGGAGAGAGAGAGAAGCAGGCTTCTCGCTGAGCAAGGACCCCAACACAGGCTAGACCCCAGGACCCTGGGATCATGACCTGAGCCAAAGGCATCTTAACAACTGAACCACCCCGGTGTCCTCTTTCCATTTCTAATGCAAAGCAGGTTAAGCCAACCACTGGCACGGTGGTCCTGGTCAGCCCATTCCCTCCCCTTTTGTCCCCAAGAGCCCACCAAGACATTCTCTCCTAACAAAAGTAATTCCCTCCCCATGAAGAATTGTGGTTCAGGCTCTTGGAATAATGCTTCATGGCACCACTCCCCACAGTGGGGGCCTTCCTTTCCACCTCTTAATCCTATTCTTTTGGAGTTGCTGCTAGTTGTTCTAAATTTTGGCTTTCAGAACTGAGAAAGACCTGAAGTGACTGTTTTACCCTAGAAATGAAAATGGAGTCTTTTTCTTCCACCTATGGGCACTGCCAGGTTTCTCTCTGAAACCTGAAACCAAGAAGTAGACTATGTAAATCCCTAATAAACATGGGGCAACTTGTTCTACTAAAATGGGACATACCTGCATGGCTCAGTCGGTTAGAGGTCTGACTCTTGTTTTTGGCCCAGGTCATGATCTCAGGGTCTTGAAATCGAGCCCCTGTTGGGCTCTGTGCTCAGCAAAGTCTGCTGGAGATTTTGTTGCTCCTTCTCCCTCTCCTTCTGCCCTTCCCTCTGCTCCTGCATTCTGTCTCTCTCAAATAAACACATCCTTAAAATGTATATATAAATAAATATTTATAAATATATAAATAAATAATAAATAAATAAATAATAGACCAAATATCTATGGTCTATGTCTTAGTTTTGGTCTTCCCAAACAGGTCCTAAGACAAAGACTTGGATCCAAGTGGTTTATTAGGGAACTGATCCTGAGAAGCACATGGAGGGCTTGAGGAGTAAGATGAGAAGGAGCAAAGGCTGTCAAAATGTGGGCTCAAGATAGTGACCTCTGGAAGCTGGTGGAGTCCACTCCTTGCTGACCTGAGAGCCTGTGAGGGCAGATATAGCTCAGAGTTGTCCAGGGAAAGGCAAGGACAGAAAGCATCAACCCTGCACAAGCTGATCAGAGTTGGCAGGTGGCCTCAGCCATGGACCTAGGAGATATGGGCTGGACACCAACTCCATCTGCTACTGAGAACTAAGGCGATCTTTTTTTTCCAGTACAGTTAGCAGAGTGCCTACCCTATACATACTGTATATGTTATTACCTTATTTGCTTCCTCCAGCAAATTTATGCAGTTAGTGTTCTCCCTATTTGAGAAGAAGATGCCTGGAGGGCCAAGCATTTAAGTACCATGCCACGGCCATGCAGCTGATCCTCAACAGCATCAGGGTTCGACTCTTACATCTGATGCAGGGGGACAGAGTCTTCAGAAATGGCCACCACACATTCCCTTCCAATAAGTACATGCTGTGTCATTCATCAAGACACACTGCCTGTGTCCACCACCACCCTGAATCTGTGCTGACTGATGACTACTTTGACCAGCACAATGTGTCAGGGTAACACCATCTCAGTCCTGGGACAATGCCTTATGTGGTTCACAGTTTCTTTCTTGAAGTCAGCCACCAGGAGGAAGGCAGGCCACCCTGAGACCACCATGCTGTGAGGAAACTCCATTTAGCCTCCTGAAGAGGGGCAGTCACATGAGTGAAGACTTCCTGGGCCCAACAGCCCAGCCCAGAGGCCAGAAGAACACACCACATGGATGACTTCCGGCAGCACCGTGAGGAACAGAGCCACCCGGCTGAGGCAAGTCAGCCTACAGCACTGTGGAAAGTAACAAACCATCTCGGTTTTAAGCCACAACATTTTGGCATGGTTTGTTCCCTGAATTTTCTTTTCCACAGCCACATTCTGCTTGTATGTAACTTGGATAAGTAGAATCATTTTTAAGGTAAAAAACAATTAAATAAAAAGGATTTGAGGGGGAAGTCTTAAGATTTCTCTCAGGCATCATGTTATTCCTGGGGAATGATTTCCCTGTCACTATGGAATGGGCAGTGGTTCTCTAATAAATGAGAATACAGCAGGATGTGCAGACTCCAGGCCCGACCCGGCTCTGAGCCCAGGATGGTTCATCAATGTGCCCCTGTGCCATGGATTTGCCTTTTTCCATCTCCACAAACATATCTAGATTCATCAACATCTTCCTAGAAATGATTTTGGTTCTCCAAATTAGGAAAATAACTAAAATACGAAAACAACTAACAGTTGTTCTCTTGTTTAGGACATATTTGACTGTCCACTCTGTGCTCATCACCAGGAACCGAGGAGTGAACATTTAGACAAGGTTTTTACCATCACAGAGCCAGGGAGAGGGTCAGTAAACACATAATTACATAACTAACGATCTAGTGCTGAGTTGTTCTAATTAAATAGGATAAAATGTAGGTCCAACCCAGCCTGGGAGATGAAGGAAAGTGTCTCAGACTAAGAAATATTTACACAGATGCTTGTCAAGTCAATAGGAATTGGCAGGTTTGAAGATGGGCACTGGGAACCTTGGATGTGAAGTCAGGTGTAAGAAGCAATGTGTACAAGGCCCTGTAGCAGCAAAGTGCTGGCTTGGTTGGATAAAACTGACAGTTATCAGTAAGGCCAAAACAGAGCTATCAAGGAATCAAGAGATAAAAAATAAGGCTTAGGAGGTAGGCAAGGTCTTACAGGTTAATGTGAGGAGTTAGGATAATATTCTCAGAACCATGGAGAACCTTGAGGGCTGTGAGCTCAGGAGTGGCATTTTCCAATCTGTTTTAAAAGAAGATGCAGCTAGAGTATCAATATTTCCCCCTGGATATTTTGAGTTCAGTTTTCAATTACCATTCTTCTGAAGTTATAGTAGAAAATATATGTATTTTAAAAAATATTTCTTGGTTTACATCCAGTACTAACCCTTGTTTCCGGGGCTCTCACCAAGGCCCGAACAGTAGAGAGAACCAGTGAATGGTCACATCAACGGTCTCTGCCCCCACCTGCCACATGGGGGCAGCACTTCACTGTGGTCATCACTGCGGGGTCAGGCAGATGCTGCTGAAGCTGCAGATCCTAAAGTGCCAGGGAGACCCGGCCTTCCGGAACGCCACAGCCACTCTGCGACACACTTCATCACTCAGGCCTCCAGGATGTACTTTCGTCCTCATTCCTGTCTCTGACAGAGCCCATCCCCAAGATGATCCCTCCAGAGTCTTCCTTTCGGCTCTTTCCCCAGGCCTTGGATATGCGAGACTGCTCCAGGGCCTGGGCTGATTCTGGTGCTCCAGCAAAACCGCTCTTGCAAAGAGAGGCCTGACGGTCACCCTCCCCACTGGTCCCAGCACCGTACTCCTGAGTCCCTTTGGGACCCTGCCAAGGTCCAGCAGGCCCACTGCACTACTTCAAAGGAGCTGAGATGTCCAGTGAAGTCTCTTGTTCACAACGCTGCAGAGACACAGGGAACAATGGTAGATGCCAGGCTCCTACCTAGAAATCCGCATTCGTGTTGAATCCTGGTAACAAGTTTATAAGCACAACTTCAACAATGCCAACTTTATAGATGAAAAACGGACCACCAACAACAAAAACATAGGTACGCACATGCAAAATGTCTTGGTCCGAGTCACAGGGCAAGTCAAAGTCCCCAGTGGGATCTGAATCAGCAACTCCCCATAAAGGCTGTGCTTTCCCCTCTACCATGAGGCCACAGAAGACCAGGAAGTGTTGGCTAAATCACAGCACCCACCCCCAGGCTCCCACCCTCACCGGCTCTGTTTAGTGGGGCAGCAGGCTTCAAGAGCAGCTCAATTGCTAAAAGACGGTCCTTTGGAAAAGTAATTCATGGGACGCCTGGCTGGCTCAGTCTATAGAATGTGCGACTCTTGATCTCAGGGTGGGAAGTTCAAGCCCCATGCTGGGTGTAGAGATTACTTTAAAAAATTAAATAGAATCTTAATTAATAACAATTCAGGAGGGAATTAGTTTCACAAAGAAGACAGTCTCCACAATCAATGATGTCTGAACAACGTTTGTTGTCTAAAAGTACGCTGCGTTCTTCTGTAGCTCAGTTCTGAAGAAAGTGAGCGTCTCTTCCATTCTGTGCTGCTTTGGTATCCACGTATTTATCGAGGGCCTTTTATAATAAGCACTTTATTCCAGAAATTGTAACTTCTGTTTATCTAATTTCCACTTTTTTATAGTTTCCATTTCTTTACGAAAAATGTCTCTTTTCCCTCGTTATGAGTATGTTTTCTTTTACCTCACTGGGAATAGTTACAACAGTTGCCTTAAAATCCTATGGATTCGGATATCTGGGCCATCTCCAGAGTGCTTGCTGCGGTTGTCATTCTCCTGGTTCTTTAATATATTGAGTGATTTGGGATTCTGTTCTGGCATTGGGACCATACACTTTGGAGTCAATTATTTTTTTTTTAGGAAGAAGTGTTTGTTTTTGCAAGAAAATAACTCAGTCAGGCTCTAACTGAAAACCCTCTTTCCCAGATAAGAGAACGAATCTCAGCTCAGCATCTTGACCCTTCTCAGGGCTACTTGAGCTTGTGGTTGAGGGATCAGCTGCGAGGCAGGCAGAGCCATACACAGAATACAGGAGCCCCCTGCCCCGACTCCCCCTCTCTGGCAGCTGCAGTCACCCTGAACCTTGACCCCAGCTCCTCAAACCAGTAAAGGGACGAATTATTTCTTGGAGGTTTAGCCTCCCAGAATGAAACAGACTGGGCTCTGCCCTTGGCTGGAAGCCTGAACAGCACGGTGCCATTCCTTTCTTTCAAGTATAGATTCCCTCCCGGAACTTTCTGCAGACCCTGTTGAGAATGTAAATACACCCTTCACATGAGCCTTTTTACCTCCCCCTGAGGTGGGCGTTGGCTTAGTCATTATCCCCACTTTACTGAATAAGAAACAAAAGCTCAAAGAGGGTAAATCATAGCTTCAAGATCAAGGTCGCACAGCTAGTAAATGTCACTGCTGGGAATCGGACCTCATTCAGCTGGGCTCCAAAGCCCCAGTTCTTACTGTTCGGGCTGTGACGTCATCTCTGAGCAGTACAGTTGTCTTTGCTCAGCAGTGGTTGCAAGATGACCATGGGTATCAGCGAGTTCTACGTTGCAGAGGGCTGAGAAGTGAGGAGAGCCGCTTAGGCACTGGCGGGGGGGCGATGTGGGTAGTGGGGAGGGAGTGTCAGAAAGTCCCCCGGACACAGAGCTCAGGGACACGTGGAGGCACAATAAAGAGTCACCACAGGGGCTGAAGTAAGATGAAATAAGCTGAGTTGGAGATGGAAAGGCAGCCTACAACATTCTCAAGATATGCAGAGAACGGTCTGCAGCATACTTGGAGGAAAGATGTAAACCTTCCTTAACTGGGTAGTCATTGGTAAAATCTGGCACAATGGGTGCCTACAGGTCCCTGGGCAAGAGCGAGGCTCTTCCTTATGTCACCGCTGTGGGAACCAGCGTCTGATGGGCAAGACTGCCTTGGAAGCCCACTGTCTCCTAACCACCTCGTTATTGTGTGGCTAGTCCCTTCCAGCTTCATTGCCTGAGAGTCAGGGCCCATATGGTGTCCTTATCCAGTAGCACTGAGGAGAAAGGAGGCAGGGTACGTGACGCTTTTGCATGGAGCTCCGTACTACCAGATCCAAAAATGTGGACACCATCTGCATGCCAGTAACCTCCTAGCAGAGAGCCTTAAGGAACATAGGGCTTATCCATCCATGCTTTCCCTCTTTAATCTAAGTTACAACAACCTTTCAGTAAATGCCTGTTAGGCATGTGCTAGTCTATTTAAACCCACCAGTATGTGAGCCTGTGAGGTGTAGTTAGTATTGGTTCGGGCAAGGAGAAGCTACAAAGGTAAATCAGACAGAGACTGTTCCTCTTAGGTATCTGGGAGAGGGGACAAAGGAGTCACAAAAACCCTTGCTAATCCACATATACCCCATGGGCCAGCAACATCAGCTCCCAAGGAGCTTGTGAGAAATGCAGAGTCTCAGGTCCTGCCCCAGAGACACTGAACCAGGAACCACATTTTAACAAGACCCATGAGGGTTCATATGCACATTAAAGAAGTGCTGACATAGATCTCTAATTGCAGTCAGAGGGCTCCGTGCAGGTGAGTGTCAGCTGCAGGGGCATGAAGACGAGAAGGACATTGCCTGCTGCAGGAGACAGGGCTTAGGATAGTCACAGAAACAGAAGCACCTGATTCTTGATTTGGGTCTTGAGGGACCAGCAGGATCCATCAGATGGGAAAGGCCATTCCTGCTGGTGGAAACAGTGTCCTAACAAGCAGCATGAAACGTGGGGCATGAGGACAATACGAACCAAGACAGTGCAAACCAAGACGGTTTGAGGAGTGACCAAAGGGAAGAAACTGAGACAGGGACCAGGATAGAAACGCCTGGCTCCCATGCAAAGAGACAGGATTCAGTCCAAGTGCTTGCTGTGCATTTCTCGCTGTCCCAAGAGATCACTGTCCATGCCTGTCTGGGGGGATGAAGACGAACGCCCTCACAGAATATCACAGTGGTAGTCTGACTCAGAGAGGAGAGACAAAGCAAGTCAGAGCCATGTTTAAGAGAAGAGCATATGCTGAAGTGAAAGTTGGCAGAGGGGAGCAGGGTCTCAAACGCCAGTAAAGAGTGTGAGGGAGGAGAGATGAGCCAGACAGGGAAGGTATGTGTGCTAATGATCCTCGTCCGGACATTAAAGAATGACGTCCGCTAGGGACGACCCTAACCCCGAAGGTCCTGCAACCTGGAGTCTTCCGTAAAGGAAGGTATCTTCTCATGCACTCTGTGGATGTGCAGCCCCCCGCTCAGTGGATGGGGCTCCCCTCCCCCAGTGCCCTGATGGTGCAGCATTGTGCCCTCAAGGACCCATGGCCTTTCCCCGCTGTGGACTGGCTCCTCAGCCTCGGTGTTCTGGGCTCACACACACTATGATAGGGTTACTGTTCTTGTTTCCAGTCTTCATAAGGGGCAGCACTGGTGACTGGATTTCCAGAAGCAGAGACGGGGAAGGGGACTCTGGTTTGTTTAGGATGAGGGGAAAGGCAGTGATAGAGCAGGATGAGAAGAAGGCTAAGTGAGCATATGGCATCAGCAGGAGACCAGCTTCAGCCTGATCCCACGAGGAGCTCTGGAGTGTGCCTGGCACCCAGAGCAGGTCTCTCCTGGAGGCAGAGGAAGCCAGTCTTTTGTACCCACCCCCTCAGTCATTGGCCAAGGGCCGTGAAAGGTGGAAGTCAACTCTGGTCTGAAGTGTCCTGGCACCTGCAGGCTGGCTTGCCCCCCAACTATCAGAGTCACACTGAAGCACAGACTGAATCAAGGACTCACTTTCAAGCCCAAGGATCAGGGTGCTTGGCTGTGAGTGCTGCTCAGTGGCTGTCAGTGCAAACATCCAAAGAAGCTCGCCTGCTTCCCCCCTGAAGCAGAACAGCAGCCTGGCCAGAGTAAACCATCGACTCGAAGGGCTGTGTGTGCAGAGCACGGCCTGAGCTTTAGCTAACTACAATTAGCCCCACTGAGCTGGCTACAACCTCCTTCCAGGGGCTCGGGCATGGCATACAGACTTTGGAGTGAAAGGATTTGTTCTGTCTGTGTGGTTTATTTTAAGATTATTTATTTATTTATTTGATAGAGAGATAGCAAGAGAAAGAGAGAGCACAGAGGGAAAGCGAGAAGGAGAAGCAGACTCCCTGCTGAGCAGAGAGCCCGATGTTGGGCTCAATCCCAGGACCCTGAGATCATGACCTGAGCCGAAGGCAGAGGCTTAAACAATTGAGCCACCCAGGCGCCTGGATTTGGTTTGGTTTAAAGACTCTTAAAAAATCACCTGCATCTTTTTTTTTTCTTTTAATCCCGCAAGTATAAGCATAAGTTGTTTATTTTGAAAAGATTGTCTGGGTATCTTAGTTGTCAGATTTCAAAAGAAGAAACGCAAAACCGGAGTTTATTTAAATATGTAAAAGTCCTCATTTCTAAAGTCTGAACATTGCAACAACTAGAAACTTCTTTATGACAGATGAAAAGACATCTGGCACTTTTTTAAAAAGGCTTATTTCCATTGATACATCATTTTTAAAAAGAAAATTGTTCTATTTAAAAGCTTGCAGTAAACACACATGCACACACTTGCA
The DNA here is from genome assembly GCA_028646535.1 of Procyon lotor. Lineage (NCBI taxonomy): Eukaryota > Metazoa > Chordata > Mammalia > Carnivora > Procyonidae > Procyon > Procyon lotor. Next base: position 39,145,793 of record CM053610.1, read on the forward strand.
CATACACACATGACTTTAAAGCTTCTCCCCCAACCCCACCCTGGCAATCAGATAACTGGGAGTTTGGTTCTTATAGACCCACAGTAAGATATTCTCCAGAACCTCTTGCTCAGATGGAGTCAGTCCTCAACCTTGGGTTCACATAATTGGAACTTCATTACGTAAGCCTCATTATTACCGCCTGCAGTAACAGCAACTAGTCAGACTATTTATTTTGTTTTGGGCATCATATCAGAAGGAGTGTATGCATTATCTCCTTTGGTATTTACCATATTTGATATTGATACTATTTGATAATAATAATAGGAACTCTTGCTACTATTAGCTCACTTTACAAACACAGAAACTGAGGCAGAGAGAATGAATGGGAGCTTGCAGAGCCCAGGGAAGATGGGGAGAAAGGACCACCAACCAGGGTCTCACCATGCCCCACCATCCCTTGGCTTGGCCCCCCACTTGGATCCTTTACTGGGAACCCATAGTGAAGCTTGTATGGTTTGGTTTTTCTAGCAAATATGACATTTGTCAAGCCAGGCATTTTATTACACAGCAGTAGTAACTGGAAATGTCTACCCCCCCCACCCACCACACACATCCATACACATAATCCAATAATCAAAACAAATCCCAAAGTGCTTGGGTTTGGAAGTGCTTGGGATCAGAAGAGGTTTCTTTATTTCATGCAAAAAGAAGGAAGTAAGGTAGAGCCAGAGAGCCATGGGTCTGAAAGCAGGCAGCCTTCCCTACAAGCTCTGCCCCACTCCTCACCTGCAATGCCCCCAACCTGGAGATCACCTGCCTAACCTGTAAGGTGAGATTCTTAGCCAAGTGCCTGGGTACTGAGAAGAAAATAGATACATATGAACGCACACATACATATATGTATATACACATATTCACGTGTATATATGGCTGAGTCTTTAACAACACAGGGGTTAGGGCTACAGACGCTTAGCATAGTAAAAAATCCAAGGGTAACTTTTGATTCCCCAAAAAATGTAACTACAATTGGCCAGAAGCCTCATCAATAACAAAACATTTGCTTAACAGAGATTTTGTGTGTTAGACATGTTATATCCTGTATTCTTAGAATAAAGTAAACAAAGAAAACATACATTTACAGAACTATACTGTATTTATTGGAAGATATCCACATGTAAGTGGACCCGTGTGGTTCAAGCCCATGTTGTTCAAGGGTCAGCTGTATATGTGTAGCCGTGTGTATGCACACACATAGTACACACATGCACATACGTGTGTGTCATGCCTAACATTGCGTTTAGCTCAAATTCAGGTTACAGGCAGAGAACCTTCCTCCTCCATGCACCAGAAGACAAGATTTACCATAAGTCCCCTTCAAATAACAACCTTCTCAAATATATTTAAGATGGACAACATTTTAGAAATACCTTCTTAAAAAATTTAAAAAATAAAAATAACTTTTATAGGAGACCTGCCTCCCCTGTGGCCAGCCTGCTCTTCACCTGGGCTTTCAGTAAGCCCTGCCTCCTCCCCCCACCACTGGAGGTGGGAGGCAGCTTACACACCCCAGGGGGCATCCTTTCCTGAGCAGGGCTCAAGTGCCTTGGGGATTCGGTCCAAATGCAAATGTGATTCAGAAGTTCCAGGCTGGGGCCTGAGGTTCTGCATTCCTGACAAGCTCCAAGCTGATGGTGAGGTTGTGGCTCCACCAAAGGTTGAAGAGGTCTCTGCTACTCTGGGTGATCCAGGAACCCCCCGCTCCATAAAAGAAATGTGGCTAGGAAGAGTGCCTAGTAGCTGGTTAGACATCCAAGTACGGAACTATTCAATAGGTATTTATGGAACAGATGGGCTATAGGCCAACATCATCCAAAACATCTCCCTTATGATAAAAAGGTCTTGTTTGATGATCAACCTGTTAAGTAGAGTGTTTTGCAGTTATTACTATTTGGAACCTTCCCTTGAGCATGGCCACAGAGATCTAGAGAGTTACCACGAACAGATATTTCTAAGGAATTGTGCAATCTCTAACAACTGGTAAAGTGGGAATAAACACATGTCAAAAAACACAAAAAAAAGGTACATAAAAGGAGCCAGATGTGGACTGGCTTTAGCCTTGCAGTGGCCCTTTAAGAGGAGGACAAGGCATCCCAGCTTAGCAGCGGGCTTTGCTGGAGGCATTTCCTCCAGGCTCCCCGTGCATTGTCTGCAAGGGAAACCCAAGTACATTCGCACCCCTGGCAGAGTTCTTCCATTCTGACTTCACCCCACAGCACATCAAGCTAATCCAGAGACTTGCACGTTGCATTGTTTATATGTTCAGAAACCAAGCTCATTGTAGTGAAGACCTCTGTAATCTGTGTGTGTTATCTTAGTAACCATGTTTGAAGAGGAGGAAGATCCTTAAAATAACAGCCGTTATCTTGGGGATTTGGCATCTGCCAAGTATTGTCTAGATCTTCACACAGTAACAATGGTTAAAGAACCAGAAAAGATAATGATCTCCATAATATCACTGAGACACTTAGCAAGGCAGAAAAAGCAAAAGGAAGGCACTTGAAGCCTCCTCAAAGACCTGGCCACATTTCAGGACTGAGGAGCATACAGAGGGTCAGCATAAAGGGTGTCCTTATGATAATGAAACTCTCCTGGAAACATGTTAATTGTGCATGGGGAAGAGACATACCCAGTAAGGTGGGATCTGGAAAAGTTCAGGCTTCTCAGAATAGGAGGGTGGGTGGCAAGAGGAGCAAATGCTTTCACATACAGTTGCATGACTTAATTATCTTTCCTCCCACTTTTGTGTGTGGTTTGGGTCCTATTTGGTGGAGGTTCGTGGGTGTTTCTTTCTTCCTTTCTTTTTTTTTTTTTTTTGGTCTGTAAAATTACCAGCTTTATTTATTTTTATTTTTTTATTGTTATGTTCAGTTAGCCAATATATAGTACATAATTAGTTTTTGATGTAGTGTTCAATGATTGATTAGTTGTGTATCACACTCAGTGCTCATGTGTGTTTCTCAAATCCTTTAGGGAAGTAGACACCGACACCTTAACCAGCAGAAAGAGAAGAAAAGCACAGGGTGCCCTGGTGGCTCAGTTGGTTAAGGGTCTGCCTTCAGCTCAGGTCATGATCCCAGAGTCCTGGGATTGAGCCAGGCATGGGGCTCCCTGCACAAGGAGGAGCATGCTTCTCCTTTACCCTCTGCACCTCCCCCAACTTGTGCTCTTTCTCACTCTGCTCTCTCAAGTAAATAAATAAAATACTTAAAAAGAAAAGAAAAGCACAGTTGGAATATGTATGAAAAAAAAAGAATCATTTGTATCATTTCATTTGTTCTCAGATTTCAAGGATAGTTAATGCTTATGATGAGTATTTGGCAAAAAAACAGATTTTTAAAAATGAAAAGAAACATTACTCATGATCCTGCTACTTAAAAACAATGAAAGCAAAAAAAAAAAAAAAAAAACAATGAAAGCAATGTGAATATTCCCTCTATTTATATACACTTTTTAAAAAATTAAGTTACCACAGAAAAGTTGTAAGAATCATTCAAAGAACTCCCATATACTCTTTACAGAGATTCATCTATTGCTTATATTTATCATTTTCATTCTCCCAGACTCTCCCCTTCTCTCTGTCTCAACCATTTGAGGCTAGGTTATAGACATCCTGCATACTCACTTCCTACTTGTGTTTTCTTTTTTTTTTTTTTAAGATTTTATTTATTCACTTGACAGAGAGAGAGATCACAAGGAGGCAGAGAGGCAGGCAGAGAGAGAAGGGGAAGCAAGCTCCCTGCTGAGCAGGGGCTTGATCCCAGGACCCTGAGATCATGACCTGAGCCTAAGGCAGAGGCTTTAACCCACTGAGCCATCCAGGCGCCCCTATTTGTGTTTTCTTAAGAACAAGGATATTCTCTTACACAATCACAGAACAATAATCAGTATCAGATAATTTAACACTGAACGATACTATTATCAAATCTACTGGCCACACTGAGTGTTGTTAGCTGCCCATTGATGCCTGTGCTAGTCCCTTCTCCATCACCCCAACATCCAATCCAGTACTATACGTGTTCAGTTGTCAGTTCTCTTGAACCTCCTTGATCTGAAACAGCCCCTCAACCTTGATATTTTAAAAAGTAGGGGTCAGGGGGCGCCTGGGTGGCTCAGTCCTTAAGCGTCTGTCTTCAGCTCAGGGCATGATCCCAGGACCCTGGGATTGAGCCCCGTATCGGGCTCCCCGCTCAGCAAGAAGCCTGCTTCTCTCTTTCCCACTCCCCCTGCTTGTGTTCCCTCTCTCGCTGTGTTTCTCTCTGTCAAATAAATAAAAAATCTTAAAAAAAAAAAAAAGTAGAGGTCAGATATTTTGAAGATCGTCCTTCAGTTTGGGTTTGCCTGATGTTTTCTAATGGACTGATTCAGGTTATGCATTCTGGGCAGTAATGCCACATACATGCTTGGTCTTCCCATCAAGATATCATTGCAGATGTTATATGGCATTGGCTTGTCCTGATCTTGCTGATTTTAGCTTCCATCCTTGACTTATGGTGTTATTCACCAGGTCTTTTCCCCTATAGTTCCTAGTTCCCCTTTCAGACACTGATTTCTTTTTTTTTTAAAGTAAGTTCTATGCCCAGAGTGGGGCTTGCACTCACAACCCTGAGGTCAAGAGTCACACGCTCTACCAACTGAGTCAGCCAGCTACCTCTTTCTCACACTAAGCAAAAATCTTAGTCTTTTTGGTCTTACATTAATCAACAATGTTACAAGGACTTTAAACAACACTTTTATTACATAAAAGATAAAGAACTTCACTTGAATTGACCAAAGATGGTAAAAGGTGAATGGTAAAAAATATGGGGGCATTGCAACTCGGAATTTGTTCTAATGTCTCTGTAGGAGGCAAGAAGATCTCAATTTTCCCTCTCCCATCTGATCAGGCAGCAATGAGAGAGAGGAAAAACCTGAGGTCATGGAGACACTCAACAGATAATCTCTAGCTGTCCACCAAAGTCGAAAGTTCTCAAGCTTACCCATGATCAGAATCCTCTGGACAGCTCATGAAAACACAGCTTCCTGGGACCCCAAATGGATGATTCAGATGCCCTCCATCTAGGGCATGGAGTTTGCATTTCTAGCAAGGCCTACAGTGATGCTGACATAGCTGTTCCAGGCAATCATCCCACTTTGAGAACCACTAGTCTAGACTTCTTTAGAATGACAACTAGTAGTATCCAACCCAAACTGAGAACCTGTCTTTCTGGGACTGTCCTGTCCCTCAGTCTCACCTTGGCCATCTCAAGGTCTACTGACCTTCAACTCCTTGTGTCACTTCTGTTTGCTACTGGCTATGAAAATTACCTCACTTGAATCACTTAAAAAAAATTATACTGTTAAGAAAATTGAAAATTCATTCCTGCTGCTCTGCTCCAAAATCGTTCCTTCCTCATTTATAAGTAACCAAAGTGCTTATAAAATACGTAGACTCTGGAGTTTCAGCTCCACAGATCCTGGTTCATGCAGCCAGGGGCTCAAGCCAAAAAATCTCAGGGGCACATTAGATACCCACAGCCCCCACACAGATCAGCTATAGCAAATCCTGGTCTTCTTTACCAGATCCTTTCACCCAATTTCTAGACAAAGGGACTCAAATTTTGGCTTCCATTAGAATCATCTGGGGAGTGTGCTAAAAATGCAGATCCCAGACTGCAGCTACCCACCTCACCCCAGTGTTCTCAAGTCAGCAGACCCCAAGCCTGCACTTGACCATATGCTCCAGGTGAATCTGAGAAGAATTGTTCCCCAGGAAAGAGATAGCTCCAGTCTTGGGGCTCTGCACAGTGAGAGTCAACTCATCACTCAGCAAATATTGATTTTCAACACAAATTGTTTTAGCAAAACAGAGAAGTTGGAACTTGCTGGAGTAATTGTTCCTAATGGTATGAAAACACATCTCCTGGGGCTGTCCCAGATGCTGTCTTTGAAGACCACCTCCACCCAGCTTCTAGAGGGCTGGAAGGGAAGAGAAGAGAGTGCACACATCAACTTTAAATACATGTTCTATTACTTTGAACATGGTCCCACGCACACTTTTCTAGCCATATTAAACTGTTCAGACACTGTCAACACCCAGGTTCTCCAGGCAGACACCACCCAGAATGTAACTTACTGCCAAAGTGATGAGGAGAAACGTTCTCCTGTGAGGTAAAACCTACCAGGGTGCCATCAGCCGTGGGAGCAGATGGGAAAAGAGAGCCTTCTCCCCTAGCCTTGAGTTCCCTGGGTTACCCCACCCCAACTTTCCTGGCTCCATTTCAGCCACTTCTTCTCTTGTCTGCAGAAGTCTGAGCACATCTTCAGAGTTGTCTCTCATAGTGAAGTCTGCTGGGAGCCCCCAGGATGAAAGGGGGCCATGCTCCCGAAATCCTAATGCAGCCTGCAGTTTGGCCTGCATGCATCTGAAGAGTACCTGTTTGCTTGACTCTCTCCCTCCCACACTGGATTGTGATCTCACAAGAGAGGCTTTTGTTTTCATCCTTGTAACTTTTTTTTTTAAGATTTTATTTACTTATTTGACAGAGAGATAGAGAGAGCACAAGTAGAGGGAGAGGGAGAAGTGGGTTCTCCACTGAGCACGGAACCTGACGTGGGCCTCAATCCTGGACCCTGGGATCATGACCTGAGCCGAAGATAGCCACTTAACCAACTGAGCCACCCTGGTGCCCCTCATCCCTCTAACTTTCAAAGTGCTTAGTCCAATGCCTCCAGCATGCAAAAATAAACCTCGGATGGATGGATGGATGGATGGATGGATGGATGGATGGATGGATGAATACCCAAGCCCTAGAAAGACAATGGAGACAGGAGGCAGGAAGTCTGGTAGTCTTAGGACAACACGTCAAGGACAAGAGAAAAGTGGCAGGCAGGGGTATGAGGTGGGGGACAAGGCAAGAGGTCAGCCCCCATGTGTGTTTGGAGGAAGGCAGACTGGATGCTCAGTGTCTGAGGCAGAACTGCTTGAATATAAGTAGTCCCAAAGCCTGGGAAGTGTTTAACTAGTGGGCCCACAAGGCAGGGGGCAGATGGGTTCAAGGACTTCCAAGGACAGAGGAAATCAGCCCCACTCCCCTCACCTCAAACTTACCTGTTAGATGTTGGCCGTTAACGTTTTCTAAACAAGAGACTAATGCTGAGTGTGTACAATTGACCCTTTCTTGCCCTCTGCCTTGTCTCCTTTTGTTTTGTTTTTTTTTTAAGTAGGCTCCACACCCAGCATGAAGCCTAACACGGGACTTGAACTCACAACCCTGAGATCACAAGACCTGAGCCGAGATCTAGAGTTAGAGGCTTAACTGATGGAGCCACCCAGGTGCCCCTTATCCTCTGCCTTGTCTTGAGCAGACTTTAATCGGGTCTCTCTCTTTGGATTACTCTTTGATTTCATGATGAGAGAAGAATTAAAAGTTAGATAAGCCCATGAAGTATCATGCAGGATGAAAATGTATTCGACACTGAAGTATACATTCACGAGCTCAGAGCCTTGTTTCCTGAGAGGCTGGTGATTAGGAAACCAGAAGGATTCCACTGATCCAGATAAAAAGGAAAAAGGCCATGGAGCAGAGAACTCAAGTGCCCATTGCGACCCCTCCATCCATATTGAGCTGGACAGGCCTGGGAGCAGACTTGCAGGGCCGCTTCTCACTGGCGGGTCCTATGGAGACAGACTTCTGCTTTCCAGAACTCCAAAACACCCACCTCTACCCCCGCCCCCGGTAATCCCTTTTCAACAGACTGCCTTTTCTCTGGCTGCTGGATTGGTTTTGCAATTTCTTTTCTTTTCTGTTTTTCCGGTGGGATTTACATAAACAGCACATTTCAGTGGCAATACAGATGATTCTGACACCTTCCAAAGAGCAAAACCCAGCAAGCCGTAAGCCATAAAAAGAGCTGTCATGCATTGCTCTGAACACACACAGTAATTTTACACACAGTAAAAATTACCGTCTATTTTTTTTGAATACTCAGAAAATGCAGACTGTATAATGAAAGGACTTTATTATGGTGACTGTTTTCTGCTGAAGTTATTTGAGTCATGTTTGATGACTCTCTTTAATACAAGTGATTTAGAAGACTTCTAAAGAGTCTGCTGCTGCTGTCGATGGTAACAGGGGTGTAAGGATGGATATTCGTTAGATGAGTCTTTACTAAAGCTGTCTCCCTGCCTTCGCCCTACGAGGATCTGCCCCTCCTGCCGACCTACAAGAATTGGCCAAGTGTTGGTGCCAACGGACCCTGCCCGCTGGCCACAGCTCGGTGATCCAGGATGGGGTATGAACCCAAGCTGGACCCATCAGACTCACTTGCCATGTAATCTGAATGGAGACCCCTGAGAATGATTCATTTAGAAAGTGATGGATTACCAGAAGGTGAAATTTGGGGGCTGGGGCAGCTTGGAGCCCCATGCAGACAGAAAGCATCTCTGCTACATATTGACGGGGTATCCAGGAAGAGAGTGGTAGAGGCAAGACACTGTAGGGTTTCCACCCCGCCCCACGCAAAGAGAAAGTATTGGGAGACAATCCACCCCAGGCTCTCTTATCTCTCACATCATCTCTCACAGGCCTTTTCCCCCCCGAACTATTTTCCCAAGGCTTTTTCTACAGCAAAAGCCTTGGGAGACAGGGATAATGTTTCGTTGGGGCAAAAGGCAGATCTGTCTCCCAATCAGGATAATAAAGATAATATCTCCCTCCAGAGCAAAGATGAGGCAGATTTGCTACCTCTATTTATAAGATTAGGATTCCCTAAACTCAGAATTCTTCAGCTCTGATGTAAACCTCCATGGATTGTGCACATACAATAGCCATGTGGGCCCACATCCCTGGCACCTTCCTGAGCTGGGGGAGGGCAGGGGGGCAGGGGAGAAGAGGGGGAATGTCAACAGGAAAGCCACGCCCCTGCTGAGCTCTGAGAGATGAAGTCCATGTCCCTGAGCCAAGATTTGAGCCAGCTTCCAGGAGACTGTGGTCAGCTAATTGGTTAGCTTTCAAGTAGGGTCAGTCTTCAATCCTTCATAGTTCTTGACAAGAACTGCATTAAGAAGCAGATGTTGGAGAGGGTGTGGAGAAAAGGGCACCCTCTTACACTGTTGGTGGGATTGCAAGTTGGTGGGATTTCCACTTTGGAAAACAGTGTGGAGATTCCTCAAGAAATTAAAAATAGAGCTACCCTATGACCCTGCCATCACACTACTGGGCATTTACCCCAAAGCAGCAGATGCATTACAAAGAAGGGCCACATGTACCCCAATGTTCATAGCAGCAATGGCCACAATCGCCAAACTGTGGAAAGCATCAAAATGCCCTTCAATGGATGAATGGATAAAGAAGATATGGTCCATATATCCAATGGAATATTATGCCTCCTTTAGAAAGGATGAATATCTGACTTTTGTATCAACAAAAGTTGGAAGAGATTATGCGGAGTGAAATAAGTCAAGTGGAGAGAGCCAATTACCTTATGGTCTCCCTTACATGCTGAGAATAAAGAAAAACATGGAGGGCACTGTGAGAAGGAAGAGAAAGGTGAATGGGGGGAAATCAGAGGGGGCGATGAACCATGAGAGACTATGGACTCTGAGCAACAAACTGAGGGTTTTGGAGGCGAGGGTGGTGTGGGGTTGGGTGAGCCTGGTGGTGGGTATTGGGGAGGGCATGTATTGCATGGAGCACTGTGTGTGGTGCATGAAAAATTAATCTTGTAACACTGAAAAAATAAAATAAACATACCTAGTGAAAAAAAGAAAGAAAAATAAATATTAATTAGGCAAGCAAAAACTAAAAAAAAAAAAAAAAGAAGAAGAAGCAGATGACTGATTGAGAGGCTACTTCTGCACCAGACCATGACAGGTGGAGCGTGGTATTCCAACAGACCAAAACCCATCCCTAAATTCGAGAAGCTTAGAATCTATCTGAGAGTCACTCCTACGATGAACCCTTTTAGCTTCCAGAGAGGTTTTCAGGAACTTTATCGTGAGTCTATTTTTAAAAAGACATTATAACCTGAACACAAGGAAGGCACCATTCTATATATTGATTCCAATGTCATTCAGTTGTGAGAGGATGTGAATTTCCAAAATTGGCTGATGGGCAAAAACATTTTTCAACTGCTTCTCAAATCCTCCTGGAAAGGTAGGAGAAGAACCAGAATGGCTACTTCTTCCCATGGTAAGTAAAATATTTAGGAACAGAATGTCTGAATTAATCACCTGGCTCCTATGGCAATGATGATAGTGGTAAGTACTGAGCTTCAGGATGGCATACTAAGCATTATATGGATGTTACGTTGAGTCCGCTGTTTTGAACAATCCCACATATGGTGAGTGTGACATAAATGCCTACTAGCACTAGTATCACATGATCTCATAGAATAAGGTAAGAATTCTGTGTTCATGTCTTAGAGATGAGAAAAGCAGGCTTAGAAATGTCAGTGACAGGCCCCCGGATAATGGGCTAGAGTGTTTCTGGCTGCAAGTAACAGAAAATGCACCAACAAAAAAATAAGACAAGAATGTGCATCACTTCACATAAAAAGAAGTTCGGTAGGAACAGTGCCAGAACTGGCTGTTACCAGTTGTAATAGTTGTAATAGTTGTAACTCAACTATTACCAAGCACCCTACTTCCTTCCTGCTCCCTGTCCTACCATCTTCAACATACTGGCTCTCATATTGCATAAGCTTTCCACCTCAGAGTCACAAAGTGGCCGCAGCCCCTCTAAGCATTATATTCCTGCCAGATAATGGCCAAACCTTTCCCAGAAACTACTCCTGCAACTTCAATAATTTCCCTCATGTCTCTTTGGCCAGAGTAGGGGCATATGCCCACCTCCAAAGAAATCACAGATTCTGGAAAGGGAACCAACCTGAATACCTGAGTGCATTTAAAGTGAAGCCTTAAACAAAATCAGAGATTTACCTACAAGGAAGAGGCGGCAGAGGAGTTTGGGAGGCAGGTAGCAATGGCTGAAACTTTGTCAAAACCAGACTGGAACTCTGCGAACTAAAGGCCCTACTCTTAACCTCTAATGCTATATCTTCCATTACAATGGATTGTTCTAGATTTCCACGGTTTAGTATGGCAGCCACATGTAACTATTGAGCACCTGAAATAGAGTTAATGTGACTAAGGCACTGAATTAAATTTTTTTAAGTTTAATTCAAAGAGCCACATGGGTCTACAGCTCTGACCATGCAGGAGGAGCATGTTAACAGCATTGCCTGTGGCATCCAATAGCGTCTAATGCTATAGAAATAACATATGAGATACAAATGTAACTTAAATATTCCAAGAGTCCCAGTAAAAAAGGTAAAAAAGAAACAGGAAAAATTCATTTTATAATGTGCTCCATTTTGCCTCCATATCCATATCACTTCAACAAAGAACCAATTTAAAAAAAGTTGTTTCCCATTCTTCTGTTCACTCTAAGTCTTTGAGATCAGATGGCCATGGTTCAGGAGCCATGGGGCAAGGTCATCAGGAGATTTCAGAGCATTCATGGCAAATGATCTTGGCTGATACTGGTTCACACTCTGGGAAGTGGGACAGACAAGAAAGTGAGGCTTGAAAGGCGATGCCAGTGGCTCTCGGACCCCAGTGTCATCACAGGCCCCTGGAGGGCTGGGGAGCACTGTGGCGGGTTCCTACCTTCCATGTTTGGGATTCAGCAGGTCCAGTATGGGCTCTTCTAATGGGTGGTATGGGTGGCCCTGGGGGGCCGCACTAGGAGCACAGGGGAGTGAAAGGAGCCACCCACGCTCACACCTGTTGTGAGCAGAGGGTTCATATTTTGTCTTCCAGCTCATTCTCTTCTACACACAGAACCATGAGGCCGTGAGGCTGGGACGGTCAAAAACTCCAGAGAACAGAACGACATTCCATTTCCTCACTCCAAATGGTCAACAGCCAAGTGTGGATACATGATCTGGATATTGCATGAACACTGTTCCTGTCCCAAACCTGTGCCTTTCTCATGCCGACTTTCTGTTTATCTCACATGATTTCTGGTTCACTTTCTTTCGAGGAAATCATTCAATATGTAATAAACTCCTTAAGGAAATCCTCGACCTCATAGTAAAGTCTTTGGAGTGGTTCATCATCGCCACGCTGTCCACATAATTAGAATTATGATGGGAATCTGAAGAAGAGGCAATTATGTAAATCACTTCTGACAATGCCATGCACTCAGCCCCCCGTAAATTATGCTTTAATATACTTAGCAGATGACATCAAAGCCAAGTTGAGCTGCTGAGAGCACTTGAGATGATTTTCTAATCAGCAGATGACAGAAGTGGCTCTTGGGACAACAGTCCTCACGCTGCTGACGGTCAAGCCTCTCCTCGGTGCACAGCTATTTGCAGAAGAAGCTCTTCTCAAAGACCTGTGGCCCAGCTGCTTGGAGGCCAGATGACTCTGGCCTGAGGAGCACATCTGAAGAATGGAAATAGAAGAGATAATCACATTTCCGACAAAGGCCCTGTTCCCTCTGGCTTGGGGGAGGGGTTGTGAGGCCTCTGCTCTACCCTTGCTGCCCTCTCTCAGCCTGGGAAACTCCACCAGCCCTCCAGCAGCTGGGGCCAGCTGGGCCCATGGGCTGCCCTGTCACCACCCAGAGAAGGACACTCAGACCTAGCCTAGCCCCAGCTCTGCGTTGCTTGTAACAATGTGCAGGGGAGCAATTTGGGCTTGATGTTAGACATTTGATCAACAACCTCAAATAGACCCCGTATATATACATCCTACAGCAAAGGGACAGGAGAACTGTAGGAGAGCTTACAAATGGACTTTGTTCCCCCTCTCCCTTCACTTTTACTCAGCATGAATGTTTCACTTTGTTTTCTGTCCCAGTGTAGAAATGTGGCTGGTCTCCCTTCAGTGGCATTTAGTGGCTTGGGAGAGCACAGCTATGGGGCCCCAACCACCCAAGCCTCTTCCCACCTGGGTTCTAACAGGGTGCCCCTCTTGATCTCTCTGTTTCTCTGAGCAGAAGGGTCTCTGTTTGGTTTCCTGGGTGTTTCTCCTGGCCTCTCCCTTCAGCCAGCCACCTGGAGGCACAGTGATCTCCACAGGCTTCCTGCCTCTTATAATTCCTTTTAATTGAGTGTTGCATCAATATGCTTTAGAATTATCTGGAGAGCCTTCAGAATATGCAGGAGTGATACCTGCTTTTTCCACCTCACTGAGTCTGACAAAGGGGATCATCTGCTTAATGTCAGCGTGTTTGGAGCAAAACCAGATGTGTACAGGAGCCTTGAGCTAGCAAGCACCAGAGCCTTCAGATGCAGTATAATAACAAGCATATATAGTGCTTATCAGTGCCAGACGCTGTTGTAACTGTTTCATGTATGTTAACGTGTCCAATCAGAACAACAGCCCCTCTGTGATGGGACTAAGAGCAATGCCACTTTACAGGGGAGGAAATGGAGGCACAGAGAAGTTGAGTAACTTGGCCAACATCACATATCTGGTAAGCAATGAGCTGGGATACAGATCAAGGCAGTCACGTTATACTTGCTGCCTCCAAAATTGCCTGCTGATCAAAACTGACCTCCTGCCTCCCACATTGTCAGCTAGAACAAAACTCCAAGTAACTCAGCCTCATGACTTTCTTGACTTTGAGGAAGAAACTCCATATCAGACCTGAATTTCCCAACCAAAAAACCATGAGGTTTTTTCATTGTGATGATGCTGGGGTGAAGGCAGTGATTCTCGGTATTAACTCAACTTTGTTTTCATCATTATAGCAATTTTTCAAAAGCTAAGATACTCTCGCCAATCCCAACCCCTGCCTGGGGTTTGAGGCCTGATGGAATCTGAGGGCAAAGTAAGGAAATGACATGGGCAGAAGAATGTCCATCTCAGGGATAAGCTGAATGTGACCTAGGGACACGTGTCCCCTACAGGTCCATCTTAGGAGGGGTGCACTGTGCATGCTCATTCTCTAAAGAATTCAGCTGCTTGAGGAGTGCCTGGTTGGCTCAGTGGGTTAACCCTCTGCCTTCGGCTCAGGTCATGATCTCAGGGTCCTGGGATTGAGCCCTGCATTGGGCTCTCTGCTCAGGGGGGAGCCTGCTTCCCCCTCTCTCTCTGCCTGTGTCTCTGCCTACTTGTGATCTCTCTGTGTCAAATAAATAAATAAAATCTTAAAAAAAAAAAAAAAAAGAATTCAGCTGCTTGAGTGGTCCACATCTCAAATGTCTCTGATCGCTCCTTAAATATATAAGTCTGGGATAGAATGAATCCTTGCTCCTGGCCTTGGACACAGACACATTTCAATTTAATCTTCAGCATCTCCTGGCTCTGTTAGTGAAATGCACCTCTCACCTTTATTGCTGCAAAACCCTTCCCCAATGATGCTCTAGAGAGAGGTGTGACAGCCCTTATAAGTTAATCTGGTGCTTCACAAACTTTATTTTCCGTCACTTAATGTGATAATTCAAAAATTAAAGTGGAGATTTCCTCGTAATTAAGGGATCCATGTCCTGGTTTGCTTGGAAGAGTTGGGGGTTATGCTGATGCTTAGCATAATTGCTACTAGAGCTTCTTTTCATTCCCAAGAGAATCTGGTTTGAGCATCACCTATCATCAAGGTGTGAGTTAGAGCAGAATAAACTTGCTCTGTTTGGGTCATTTACACAAAAGTTGGGATAGAAGTAATGCTCTTCCTGTATGTCTAAGGATTGTTTTCAATACAGGTTAGATATAAAAACACCGTCAATAGAAACCAATACATCTGACAACAAAACCTATAATAATAATTCACGGGGGAGGGTATCAAGGACCTCCACCACTTCCTTCACCCTTCTGCTCTTTGAAATCAGCCAACCAGTGGAATATTGGACAGTGTGGGGCCAAGTAGGAGGAGGCAGACATCCTCCTCAGTCTCATAACCTAGACAGGGGTAGGATATAAATAATCTGGATAGCCCATATTCACTGAGTGCTGTAAATGGCCAGATACTCCCCCAGTCACTGTAGGTTTGCCACCGTGATGGATCCTCATGGTGCCCTACCAAATAGCTACTACCGTAATACCCACTTTCCAGAAGTGGAAAGTGAGGCACACAGAGACAGAGGAATTTGCCCAAGCCTGCATATCTGGGAGGAGGTGAAGCTGGACTTGAACCAGGCAGCCTAGTTTCAAAGCCTACCTGCCCTGTGTGTGCCAGGAATGCACTGGAGTGCCCACTCGGCTTCCTGCTGCAACAGTCCTGCTGCAGACATGCAGCTTGTGCTTGTGCTGTTGCCAGTGCTCCAAAGGTTCCTTGCGTAGACCTCACAGACCTACAGTCCCAGGCCATCCTCTGTCAGTAGTCAAGGAGCCATGCAGACCCCAACTCTGACCTGGACAGCTGACTTGTACACATTCCCTAGTGACAACGTCACCATCTCTTTCCCCATAAGAATCTCTCCCTTAGAGACAATGAAGAAAATGGAAGCAGAGGAAAAGACAAACCAATTTAAGGAGTGTCCATAAAGAGGAGGAGGGCTGCTAAGACAAATATTTTATTGTTTATTTTTATTTTTATTTTTTAACACAAATTTTTTAAAGGAACCATTTGGGGGGCAGAAATTGGGAAAGAGATTAGACTCAGCCATTATGTTGCATAGTTGCTTATCACCTGTGTTCCACCCCACTCCAAAAAAAAATCCTGAGTGAATAGCAGTCAGAAGCCTCCAGGCCCTCTGAGAGGTCACCTCCAGTTGGCCTCAAGCATCCTGCCACCTTCCCTTTGGCCACTGCTCCAGTGAACAGAACAAGCACTGGAGCTGAGACCCCACCCCCTCTCCCCCACCCCTCCCCACCCCACACCCCCGACCCCCTGTGGCCTGTAGCCACTTCTAGATACACCAAAGGCTTTTCAAGACTGTCCTGAAGGGAGTCTCAAGGAAGCCACTGCCCCCCTCCAATCTGGGGTTCCAAAGGGCCAGCATTACTATACGGATAATCTTCGAATCCGTATCTGATTTGCCAAGAGGCAAATCCCACTTCACGAATTCTGCTGTGCCCCATGTGGACTAGTAGGAACAGAGTTGTGGGGCTGCCTGCTGGGTCACCACACTGGGACTGTCTAGCCCAGGATCATCTAGTCCAGGGGCGTCAATTGGCACTTCTGGAGTTTGGGGGAGGAGGAAATCCAGCCTGGAACACAGACCTTCCCCAGGCACATTTCAGAGATTCCAGTGAAGATGCCTCCGAAGACACCTGGCTCCGCGTAGGTTTCGGGGCGTCTGGCTCCGGGGCAAGCTGCCTGCATCTGTGATGCCTAGCCCAACAAGCACCTGACACGATGGCTGGCCTTCTTTTGTAGCATCTCTGCCTCCGCGCGCGTGCACCTGGGTTCCTGGAGCCCACCCTGTCCCCACCCCACTGACATCTCGCTAAAAACGTCCTGGGATTTGTGGTTGTGTGGAGTTCGGGGAGGAGGGATACTGGAATCCTGCAGACCTAGAACTCACGGGGACGCCTACAGAAGGCTCAGTACCACCTCAGTGACAGGAGTTTACAGGTGGGACAGATCCTGCAGGTCTTCAAGAGGATCACTGGGGCAGGGGTGTGGGTGGAGAAGGGGTGGAGGTCAAGCGCCTGGCAACTGGCTCCGCAGCCCCAGGTCAGTCTCCTGCCATCTCGAGCGCCGCGTTACCCAGAGGACTCAGGGACCGCCAGCCTCGCGGCTGCAGAGAACAGAGCAGAGGAGTGAGCGGCAACCCGCCGGAGACGCGACCACCGGCAGGAGAAGACGGATCTGAAGTGAAGAGCAGCCGAGGCGGAGGCCCCGGCGGGGGCCCGGGAGGACCTGCGGCGAGGCTGGATCCCAGGCGCTGGGGGCCTGGACGGTAGCGTGGCGGGGGCGCGGTGGGGGGCAAACAAGGCGGGGCACGCGGGCGCGGGGACTGGGGCGCTGAGGGCGCGCGGCGCGGGATTGGCTGGTGCTGCCGAGGGGTCCGCGGCCGGCTCTTCAGGCGGAGCAGGAGAGGTGCGCGCGTCTGAGCCGAGCCCCGGGCCGAGTCCGCTCCGCCGCGCTCCCGCAGCCCCCGGCGGGCATCCCTGGGCATGAGCGCTTCCCCGACGCTGCCCCCGGGGGGCGAGGAAGAGCTCGAGAAGGCCTGGTCCACAGCGGTCAACGCCAGCTGCGTCCCGGCTGGGGAGGAGGAGGCGGCGGCGGCTGGGACCGGGGACGCCGGGGCAGGGGGCATGGTGGCCATCCAGTGCATCTACGCGCTGGTGTGCTTGGTGGGCTTGGTGGGCAACGCCCTCGTCATCTTCGTTATCCTTCGCTACGCCAAGATGAAGACGGCCACTAACATCTACCTGCTCAACCTGGCCATTGCGGATGAGCTCTTTATGCTGAGCGTGCCCTTCGTGGCCTCGTCGGCTGCCCTGCGCCACTGGCCCTTCGGGTCCGTGCTGTGCCGCGCGGTGCTCAGTGTGGATGGCCTCAACATGTTCACGAGCGTCTTCTGTCTGACCGTGCTCAGTGTGGACCGCTACGTCGCCGTGGTGCACCCTCTGCGCGCTGCCACCTACCGGAGGCCCAGCGTGGCCAAGCTGATCAACTTGGGCGTGTGGCTGTCGTCCTTGCTGGTCACCCTGCCCATCGCCATCTTCGCAGACACCAGGCCGGCTCGGGGCGGGCGGGCTGTGGCCTGCAACCTGCACTGGCCGCACCCGGCCTGGTCGGCGATCTTTGTGGTCTATACTTTCCTACTGGGCTTCCTGCTGCCGGTTCTGGCCATCGGCCTGTGCTACCTGCTTATCGTGGGCAAGATGCGGGCGGTTGCACTCCGGGCCGGCTGGCAGCAGCGGAGGCGCTCGGAAAAGAAGATCACGCGGCTCGTGCTGATGGTAGTAGCCGTCTTTGTGCTCTGCTGGATGCCTTTCTACGTGGTGCAGCTGCTGAACCTATTTGTGACCAGCCTTGATGCCACGGTAAACCATGTGTCCCTCATCCTCAGCTACGCCAATAGCTGCGCCAACCCCATCCTCTATGGCTTCCTCTCCGATAACTTCCGCCGGTCCTTCCAGCGCGTTCTCTGCCTGCGCTGCTGCCTCCTGGATGTTGCTGGTGGTGCAGAAGAAGAGCCCCTGGACTATTATGCCACTGCTCTCAAGAGCAGAGGTGGGGCCGGATGGATATGCCCTCCGCTCCCCTGCCAGCAGGAGCCCTTGCAACCAGAACCCAGCCGCAAGCAGGTCGCCCTCACAGGGACCACCACCTTCTGAAGAGCCCTTTCACCTCCTCCCCGGCCTGGCCACCTCAGAGGAGTCTGTGCTGCCCTTACAACCCAGCAGACCACCTGTCCTGGATGCTCACCTAAGAGCCGCCACCTGTTCCCACCACAGTCACCTTTTCCAGCTGTATGTGTGCTAGCCCCAAGAGCATCAAATCTCCATTGCTTTCTCCCATCCCCAGGACTCTGGGTTTCAGGAGGATCCTTCCATGGGGGTAGGACTCCTCTGAGTGCTGATCTATGATATTAATCATCCCTGGACCTCTGACTATTTTCCCAGGAGTGGGAGGCCAAGGCATGCCAGGGAGGAATGGCCATCTGCTTGTGATGTGTTACAGAATCTCTGCACGGGAGAGGACTGTCCAGAGGGTGGAGGAAGCCAGTGTCCTTGCTCTCTGCAGACTCTTTGGCTGTGGTGGAGACATCACATGTTTGATACGAAAAGGGAGGAAGGAAGATGCCTCCAAGTACATTCTCTTTGCTTCCGTTCTTGGGCTCTTCTATAACTGAAATTTATGCACAACAGTTTTGTCTTCCAGCCCCCAGGCCCAGTGCCTGCTTGCAGTCAGAAGTGTCACTCCGGTTGTCTTGGTCTAGCAGCAGGCTTCCTGTGAGCAGAAAAGGTTTGGAGTCCTAATGTCCCCCTAATGTGGGATTTGTTATGAGGCACAAAATCAGGTCAGTAATAAAAAAAGCAGAAAGGATAAATCCCATTTGCTCCTATGATGTGATTTTTTTGCCTTGACCCTTTGGCATGGGAGCACGAGACCTCATTAAATCGGCAGTTTATACCACAGTGGTGAGTGGAAGGGGAGCCAGGGGGAGGGAAAAGAAGACCAAAGAACGCAGATGGAAATCAGCCCAGATTTTAGATAGAAGATGCAGCTCTATCACCCACTATTTAAAAAAAAAAATCACAACTCAGTAACACATCTGCCAGATGTAGATAATAAACATATGTAGGCTGAAAACAGTAAACGACTCTTAACTTTTTGCCTGATGTTAACCGAAGGATAAATTAGCTTTTCCCAAAGGAAAAAGTCAGCTTAAGAGGAGCGTTAATCCTGTTTTCTACAAAGAAATGCTTGCAATGCTTATATTGGGCTCTGGAGTGAAAACATGCTATTAAACATGCGTGAACAGCCGTGTGAGCGAGACTCCACCTGGCTTAGCGAAGCAGAAGACCCTTCTGGGTTTGGCTGATCCCATCCAGATGGAGAGAGGAACACAGGCAGGAAGGGAGGGGAGGACAGCTGAAGAGAGAGCCCCTTTGCTCTTCAAAGAGCCCCCCAGAGCTTGCAGTTTCCTGGCAGGAGGGCTTCAAGAGAAAATACACAGGACTAGCCAGCCTAACAGACCTCTCCTGACTTGAGCCTCTTCAGGCAATTAGCAGGCATCCCAAGATGGGCAGAGGGGGCTTCTAGGAGGCTAAAGAAGATTGAGGCAGGGCCAGGAGGGCAGGTTAATGCTCAGGGGGATGCTCTGCTTCCACCACAGGCAGGAGGAAGAAGCAGAACAAGGCTCCTCACTGAAGTGTTAGGGCCAAAATCAGAGTTTTCCTTGATATGAGCAGATGCTTGGTGTCTGGGAAATAGGGAGGAGAGTGGACTTCTGGTCCTAGATACAAATATCATATGATGCAGGCAAGCAGCTGAACTCCAGGGTCCTCAGAGTTCTGCCGACAGAATCAAGAGGTCTTCCAATACCAGCACACTGTGACAGAGGTCTAACCGTATGCTCTTTCCCATGTGGCTGTAGATTCCAGCTTCTTCCCTCCTGAATGAAAACAAAAACAAAAACAGCCTCGCCTGAGCTGTCTTTGGGCATATGACTGTTGGATCCTTGCTCCTCTGGCTGGCCAGCCAGAAGCATGGTGTGTAGGCAATAATCAGTGTGGATCCAAGTGTGTCTCATAGGGCTAGGTAGGTGAGGTAGAAATGTTGGTCTTTTGGGTCTGCACTTGGGCTGCTCTGCTTCTGTCTGGCAGAGAAAACGTGTAGCCAGTCTGTATTACATCCTAGAGAAATGGCTGTGGGTTGGAAGCTCCCAACTAAGGCACAGAACCCCTGGAACTCAAAATCACGCATGCACCCACGTGCACACACACATGCACGTAAGCCCATGGACAAGGACCAGCCCAAACCTGCTGTACCCACTAGAGTTGCTTTGGGCATTTGGAGTAGTTCAGTGCTGGCATCCATTGGCCTTGTGTAACTGTGATTTCTTGGCAGTCTTTAAAACTCAAGTATTTCCTTGTTCCCCAGTGCCCGGCAGTGTTCAGCAGGGAGCTTACTCAGAAAATGTGGTTGGCCCCCAGGCTGAGAGCAATGCGGCCGGGGGTTCCTGGCCCTGACAATGATCTGAAATGTGCATGGGCTGTTGGACTTTTGCCAACCTACCCCCAGTTATGTGGGGCTGGGGTCCTTCTCTTCAATCTCCAATGGTATCACCGAGCAGGGTGTGGTGCATGAACAATGAATCAAACTCTCTGCTGAGGAAGATGGGACACTGCCCAGGAGTCTTGGCAACATTCCTGCCCCGGTGAGTATTTGAAATGCAACATTTTAAACTAGTTGGTGATGGCTGACGCAGAGGCAGCCTCAGGTGATAAAAGGAAAAGTCCCTCCAGCAACCAGACCAGAGAGCAGTGCTATAATTTCTCTGAGCCTCAATTTCTCATGTGAAATATGCACAAAAGCAGGGTGTGGGTTTGGAGTTCTCGTCAGCTGTAAACCGCCTTCTCACTGGAGCGCTGGAGAGGCACGCTAACTGAGGCAGTGGGAGGGTGAAAGACAGCATTCTTTTATGCTGAGTACTCTCTCTACCCCTTGTTAAAAATGAGCAGCAACACCGCCCCTGACCGGGGAGTCATAAATCAGGCCCTGGAGGGGGCTGGGCTGTGGGTAGAGAGTGCGCTGCTGACCAGGGTCTTCCTCAGCTGCAGAGCCTTCTCACTTCTTGGGGAGGGGGTAACATCTTGACACTGGCAGCAGCATCTGTCTGGGGAGCATTTAGAGCCCATCAACAGTGCTGTCAGCCTTAGTTAGCATCAACCCTGAGGCCTTTGCAGCAGCTGGTTGCCTAAAACCCTCCCAGTTCCTGAGCAGCAAGATTCCAGTCAAATGAAATCGAAGAGGGAGACAGCTGGGGTCCTGAGAGCACTCACACATGTCCCCTGCCTGGGGGGTTGGCCACACATGCACGTGTTGACCTGAGTCCTGCTCTGCTCACCGTAACAGCTTTGGGCTTCAAAATTAATGAAAACATTTTTCACCTGGGTAGATACAGCTTTTAGTCACCCCCCTCAACCCGTGAATTTGCCTTGTCTTTTTTTTTAGATTTTATTTATTTATTTGACAGAGAGAGAGAGATCACAAGTAGGCAGAGAGGCAGGCAGAGAGAGAGGAGGAAGCAGGCTCCCCGCTGAGCGGAGAGCCTGATGCAGGGCTCTATCCCAGGACCCTGAGATCATGACCTGAGCTGAAGACAGATGCTTAAACCACTGGGCCACCTAGGCGCCCGTCCTTGTCTTTTGAAGTTGTCTTTAACTTGCTGTTCAGTGACAAGCCAGATGTTTATTTTTTTTTGGATGGTCAGAAGATGGTATTGAACACTCATCAGAATTCTTGCCCAATCTGTCAGCACTATGTCATGGAGCAAAGATGCATACTATTTTCATTTTCATCTTTAAATACTTGGCTTCACTTTGATTAAAAACATCATACCTAGCACTCCTTAGGTGCCAAAGGCTGATATTGAAGGAGAAAAAAGCCCAAATGTTCAGCCATACTCCTCAGAAACCTGACACAGCCAGCCTAAGCAGTAACTAGGCAAAGCTCTATGCATTTGGGTTTTGAAGATTTTTCTCAGGCAGGCTGTCAGTGGTGAAACATCCCTGTCTCTCACTACCCCTTACCCTAAGTAGGTGACAGAAAAGCCTCGGATTCCTTAAGCACAAGTATCAGAATCCTAAGGCTCTGTCCTGGGTTGCACACCATCAGTCAGCACCACACCCTGAAGCTCCGCTCAGCGGAAGAGGTGTATGCAGGTGAGGGTGCGTGCACACAGCATGGTGAGTGCTGCTTCTGGCAGCTTCGAGGCACTGTGGGGAGCCTCCACGGACAGCAACCCTGTCCTCATGAAGCTTGAAGGTTAGGTGGCCAAAGATGAGCCTTAATCAGAGAACCACAGAAATGAGAGTGCAATTTTAAGCCAAAATGAGAACAACCTAGGAATGGACTCTGGTTTCTATGAGATGATGTACTGAAATAACCTGACATGGTCATTAGGGCAGGTTTCGCTAAGAAGGTTGCTGGAGATGATCTCCTTCAAAGGACGAATAAGAATCAACCAGGAGAAGAGGAGGGTAGGGTGGAACGTACAAAGGGCGCAAGGGAGAGGGGACAACATGTGCAAAGGACCTGTGGTGTAGCCACTGAAGATGCCCAAGGGATTGGAACAAGGGATAGATGATGCCCAGTCAGTAAGAGGCATTAGGAGACAGACCAATACTGCCTCATAAGTCCCCTTAAGGATTTGGGACCCTGCCTTGACACAGCAGTGACAAGCTCTATTGAGAAGGTTGTTGTCTGCCTGACAAAGAAACCCATCAAGGGTTCTCAAGTCCCGGTAAAGCCCTGGCACTTGTGCCTCCATTTTTCACCAGGAGGTTGGCAGGAGGAACATGTTCTTTCCATTTCAATGTTCACCAACTTTTTTCAACAGGAAGACAGTGTTCCCAGTCCTATGAATGGATTGGCTTAGTGTCTAACCAGCAGGGACATTTTGAAAATAGAGGAGAACTAAAAAAAAAAAAAATCCAAGATCATTAACTGTGTCACCTAGAATAGAAATGCTGACTTGATTAAAATAAAAACTATGGCTTTCTATGATGGAAAGACACCATGGGCACTCGCTGATGCCACATGCGGGTGCAACACCTGGGTCTAGATGGGCTACCCGAGGTCAGCCCTGGCACAGGGCAGATGTGTGGCGGCCTGGGGAAGACAGACTTGCGGACACACAGACCAAGGACAGAGCATCCACTTACCAGCCCTGTGTGACTGCAGGAAAGCGCCGTGGCCCCTGGAGAAAGGCTGGAACTAGACTGCGGGGGCCTGGCCCAGAGGAAGGCTCAGGATTCGGAAGGTGACCAGCTGGCAGAGAACTAGACAACAAAGTCAGTGCAGGGACTTGGCATGTTGTTGTTGTTGTTGTTATTTTTTGAATCAGGATTTCTTTAGCCACCCTGAGGAGGCTGTGATTTCTTTTTAATCTATTTTTATTGAAGTATAATTTGCATATGGCAACACTCACTTCTTCTAGGTGCTCGGTGCTATGGATTCCACCAAACATACAGTTGTTCAGCTGCCACCCCAGTCAAGGTTGGGACGGTTTTTGTCACCACGCACTTCCCTCGTGGTGATGGTGATCCAAGCCCCGAGGGGGAGGGCTGCCCATAGCATGAGCAGACACGAGGAGACCATACCTGAGGGCAGAGTGCTCCATAAATTGAGGGAAGCCACCCACTCATACTGTTTTCTGAGCTTCTTTACCCAGACAGGGATCTCTCAGCCCATTTACTCAGGAAACGCTGCCCTTTTGACCTCCCAGATCTGAAAAGAACCACCTTGGTCTCCAGAAATCTCTCACCTACAAACCAAGGTCTTGAGTACATCCCTGGGCAAGGTGCCAACTTCTGAATGACCTCATAGGCTTTTACTCTGAACTCTGGAGACAGCACAACTTCCCCTCCAAGTCAAGGGTTCAGCCTCCCTCCAAAGCTTTGCAGAGAGGATACACCTCAAGTGTGTGGTGGACACATCATTTCCATTTACCCCAGGCCTGTGGGTGCCTTGCTGCTGAGTAGCCCTGTGCTCCCTGTCCCGTGCTCTGTATGTTCAGACAGAAGCCGGGACTTGCTCTGTGACTTTCCCTTCTCCTCAGGTTACTGTTGGATTTCTGAAGTCCCACCTTTGGGAGAAGGGTGAAATGTCTGAAGAAAGATGGGGATCACATTCTGGCAAAGAATCACTAAAAGTGGCACTTTTGGTTTCAATCAACCATTTCAAGACAAATTTAACAACATGTGCCCCCAGGACAGGGGTGATGGTGTGTAAGGCTCAACATCCGCAGAATCTGTGGGAGACTTCACTTCTCTAGGAATTAAAAGGAGTTGAAGCAAGAGGCAGAAGGAAGAGGGGAGGATTCAGGATGCCATGGCAAAGCCCCTCTTCCTGGCTGGGTGGCTGAAGGAAGATCTACTTGGGAGTCCAACAACCGACGAGTAAGCAGTTGGGTCCAACCTCAGTGTGAAGCCAGAAGGAAGATTCCAGAAAGACAATAGAGAGCAGTTGCCACATGTTCAATATGTGGAGGAGGAGAAGGTTCATCTCAGGATAATATATCAGTCATGATATGTCCCATTTGAAAAAAAAAAAATTATTTCAGGCAGAAAGTCAGAAAAATGCCTGGTTTGTGGCCCTGGAGTGCATTATATCATCACAGACCCCAGTTTAGAATCTTGGTGTTTTTCACTGGATCCTGAAACCCTTCTGAGACTCTTTCCCCTGTCTCCAGTGCGTGTGACTTTGAACTAACGCATCCCCGGGGTTCTTTTGTCTTTTGTAATCACACTTTCAAAACAAGCTGAGAAGGATTTTGATTCTGTTAGAATCTGATGTTAAAAAAATATTTCATTTCTCTTGTGAGAGGAAATCAGTTGTTTGCCTACATCTGAACCTGCTGACCAGAAGAAAAAAAGGGAGAAGGACTCTCTCAAAACAAAAAGAGATAGTGCTAGACCCCGGGCACATGTTCTGAAAACGAAAGGAAGAGCCGGGCGTTGCCTGTATTATTTTATGAAGAAACGCCTGAAAAGGTCAGGGGATGTGTTTTCACATGAACTTGGATACCCCCACAGAGTCTTGACCATGATGAAAATATGTTTTTATATGTGCTTTATAACCTCGGTTTTCCCTAAAGACGTGAAATAATAACTCACCCCCATTTAACACGAGACCAGCAGAAGCCCCCTAGGTTAGAACTTGGGGGTCTTCTGTCACCTAGTCCTGTCCACAACCAGAATGGCAGACGGAGGCACCTCAGGAAGTATGAGTAGGCAGCAACATCATTTCCCTTTGCACACACCTTCCTTGCTTCCTTATTTTTTTTTAAATATTTTATTTATTACAGAGAGAGATAGTGAGAGAGGGAACACAAGCACAGGAGAACTGGAGAGGAAGAAGTGAGCTCCACGCTGAGCAGAGAGCCCGATATGGGGCTCGATCCCAGGACCCCGGGATCATGACCTGAGCCGAAGGCAGACCCTTAACAACTGAGCCACCCAGGCGCCCCTCCTTGCCTCCTTATTGTACCCTCAAGCTCCACCCCCAAAATTGTGGCATGGGATTTGTCATCTTGCTTTTTGTTTCTTTGCACAGTCCTGGTGGGCTGCTAGGAATTTTGGCAGCATGAGTCCAGAACACGGGGCCACTGAGCAAGGTGCTGGGAGACACAAGCCAGGTTTCACTGAAACCTGTTTGCCAGAGGTTAAGAGAGTCAGACAGTCTGGTCGAAGCTTAGAAAAGTTCATCTTTGTGATTCAAACATGAAAACATAAGATCCTTGGCATGGGGAGACCCTGAAGGGATCGGGGGAGGGTTGGCAGGTGTCAGAGAGGAAAGAAGCCTCCTCTGGTGTGTGCTCATGACTCCAATGGCAGAGAAGGGGAGTGACCTGAGTGACATTTCTGGTGTGACAAAAATGCCCTCTATGTTGGTGATGGTGCTAGTTCCAAGAATGTGTGTATTCTTCAGGACTTACGGATTTGGTCACCAAAAAGGGGTGAATTTTAATGTGTGTCAATTATACTGTGATTTTTTTCCTTAAAAAAAAAAAGAGTTAAAGTAAAATGCACTCCCTACCATTGGGCCTCGCCTGCTCTTCCTGGCACTCGTGGTGCTAATGGCCAGAACTTTCCAGACTCACATATTTTAATTCTTTTGACCCCAATCAGTGATTAAACACCACTTACATCCTTAGGAGCTTAGGTTCTCTTTTCTTCCCAGAGAGAAAAAGGAAGATGAGCAAATGTGCATATATTTTTCTGATGGAGAGTTCCCCCAAGTCCCTGCCCTTTAAGGGACAATGCTGCCTTTCCTGAGATGCAGGTGGCTGCTGACCCTGTTTTCTGTGTGTTGGGGGGGGGCTCCCCTGTGTGGCAGGGCCAGGAAACTCAGTCACAGCAGAGTCCGTGACTCTCCTGGGGGGCATTTAGGTGTCCACCCCACCATCCCCCTCCCACTACCCCAGTGAGGAAAATGGTTGACAAAGCTTAGAGATTCGCCCAAAGTTAGCCATCAAGAGTGTGGACAACTGGGACTGCTAATCGTTTTCAACTGATGGTTCCTTTCTCTTCTGCAGGTTCCTCTTTGGTGTTGCTACACTTGAGGGCCCCTTGGGGCAATTAGGGTGAGAGTGCGGATAGTGCTACCTTTCTCACAGCCCCAGGGCTGGAGCCAATTTTGTCTTTCTCTTTTGGGCCCTGAGAAAGTAAGCGGGGCACTTTGGGGTATATTCTTTCCTCTGTGGCCTCCCCAGGAGTGTACTGGAGGGGATCTCTGTACCCCTATGCTTTGATGGTCTTTGTGAGCAGGGAGAAGAAAATTTGGAGGTGGGATTTTTAGGGCTCCTGAGGGGCTGCTTCTCACTCTGTTGAAACATCTCCCTCCTTTAAGATCCCCCAGATCCCACCAGAATGCTCCCTCAAGGGTGGACAGCATCTCTTCCACGTCACTGTACCTTGCCTAGAAAGAACACTTTCTACTTTCTGCACACCTCGGATTAGCTCTCAAGACAATTGAGATTGCAACATAATCATTTGTTTTTATCTGCCCCTTATTTATTGGCACACATGATAGCATTTATTAGGCATCTGCTGTGTGCTCAAACTTCTGCTAACTCACCTTATCTAATGCTTATGGAAACCGTGTGGGGTGGCACTTGCTAGCAACCCACTTTACAACCTTATAGGGGCTGCATGGTACCCAGGGTCACGTGACCACTCAGTGTCAGACTGGGATTCAAATCAGGTGTTTTGACACCCACACCCCTTGTTAGCCCTGCTGGATGCTTACAAGGGAAACCATCCAGCTGTCTGCCCATGGGAACATGGGAATGAGCCTAGAAGTGGCTGTTACTTTCCCAAACAATTTTGGTACAGACATTGAACGCCAGCATGTTCTTGTTAAAACTCTTTGAGTGCCACACTTGCTTCTGGGATAGAATCTACCCTTGGTAAGCTGACCTGGAGTCTCCTCTCCTTTCTACTCTTACCTCTCCAGCTTCGTCTTGGCCACCCTCCCCCTTGTCACCATGCTTCACGCCCTCTGCCAAGGCTCTTCCCTGCACAAGGCCTTTGCACGTGCTGTTCCCTCACCCAGACTACTTTCTTCTCCACTCTGCAAATGACTAACCCTTCTCCTTCCTTGTCTAGTGTTAAGGGTCAGCTCATCGAAGATACCTTCTTTACTCCTGCAACCTAAATTCTACTGCCCTGGTGTGCTGAGCTTCTCCCCAGCTCCTACTGCTGTTTCTAAGTTAAATACAGTTTGGGGGCAAATATTTGTTTTATATCTGTCTCCCCCAGCAGAGTGTAAGCTTCTCAAGCCAGGGGTTGTTATCATGATTATCACTAAACCAGACACAGAGTACACACTCCATAAATACTTGCCAAACTAGTCCAACAAAAGGGGACAGATGTCAAAAGGGGATCTGAGGAGGGGACAGATATCATTTAACTCATAAAATCAAATTCTGACTTATCCTCAAGTATAACCTTGAGGATATAACATACCCTCAAGTATGACCTTGACTTTCTTCCCCAGGCTCTGCAAGCTGGGGATTGTTACCAGCAAACATGTACCAGGTACTGAGATTTGGAATTCTCCCTCAGACCTGGGTATCCCATAATGTGAACAGAAAACAACACCATACAAATTGATCCACAGCCCATTTCATAAGGTTTACTCTCACTCAAAATGCTGGGCAGCGGTTACTATAGCTGACTGATTATTTATGTGATCCTGGCATCTTTCTCAGAGTGGGGCTGCAATTTCCCAGTTGTTTTGAGAATCTCAAGTTCAGAGGAGGCCTAAAGGAGGGATGTTAATCTCCCACAGGACAAGGAATGAGGAGGATGTGGAGGGACTGGGTCCCCACCCCACTAGTGCCCTGGGGTCCAAGATGACCCAGTAAGGTTTTTGACTCTAAATTGTGTTTTGGTTTTCTTATATTCTTTAAGAAAATCCCCCTTCTTTGGGTTTTAGAGAAACCCTAAATTAATGAGCCCTAGTTAGTCAATTTGCTAGCTGCTTGGAAGTACATCCTTTTGGAAAATGAAGTCCAGTGGTAAGGACAAATCTATAAGCTACTGCTCTCTCCTCTAGACCCCCTGTACAACTCATGTGTACCTGCTTTGCTGACACATATCAAGTTTTCCCTCACATGAACCTGCTACTGACTTTGGTTTTCTGCTAGTTTGCCAAACTCCTAAAGGCGACATTGCTCAACTTGTGATCCTGGGAGGGTGATGTGCATAGTAGCCACGCCCACACACACCCTACAGCTGTCAGCTTCACCCAGGATGGATGTGGAAATCTCCAACTGCATCTTCGCAACAGTAACTATGCAGGTTCAAGCTGAGAAATTCAGCATTATCTGGTTGTATAAAAAATGTTTGAATATTTGATCAAACTCAATTGTCTTCCAACTTCTGCTTTATGAAAATTTTCAGAGCACTGTATATGAAATTCAGCCAGTGCCACACTGTGAGGAAAAGGGGGCCAAGAAATGTGTGGCTTACAAAAGATGGCATTTCTAATCTCCAACAGAAATAAGAATGATTTAATAAAGCATGAGGTCTTGGTATGTGGAAATGATTGTTTGAATTTGAGCCACAGCCTGAGACCCCTTGTGACTGTTGTGTTTGTATATGTCAGGGGGTAGATAATGCCAAACCGTTCACAGGAAGGACACACAGTTGGGATTCTAGGAATACCCCAAGAAGAACTGTTTCTTTAACTCATCCCAGCAAATAATCCTATAACGTGTTTCAAAACACATAGACACAAGTCCTATGTATGAAATTGCTATGGTTACAGAAGGAACCATAAATATTTGTGCACACAGACACAACATGAAGTCCTTCTACAGTGAAAACAATCTCCTCTGGAAAGATCTTAAAAGTCAGAGACAGGGCCACGAGCGGATGGAGCTAGTGATGGGGCGTGGAGCTGCCTTTCAAGGTGTCTCCCAGCATTTCATTGTTTGTGAGCTCTCTTTAATCACATAAAATGAGGGGGTTGGGGGCGCCTGGGTGGCTCAGTGGGTTAAAGCCTCTGCCTTCAGCTCGGGTCGTGGTCTCAGGGTCCTGGGATCGAGCCCCGCATAGGGCTCTCTGCTCAGCAGGGAGCCTGCTTTCCCCTCTCTCTGCCTGCCTCTCTGCCTACTTGTGATCTCTCTCCTCCCTGTCAAAAAAAAAAAAAATCAAAATGAGGGGGTTGGGGAAGGGTAGGTGAACAGACACAAAACCCAAGAGCACTTTGTTATTTGTTTATTTTCTACATGTGATGTCATAAGCAAGAGTTTTGCCTGTGTTCTAGTTTATCTCCAATAAATAAATAACTATGTACAAATGTGCTGAGTTTACAAAATAGAGCAAAACCTTTGTTTTACAAAAGATACACTTGTATGATACATTTTCCCATACAGTGAAACACGATTCATTCCTAGCTTAGTTGAACCAACAACCCTGTGTAGCAATGTCTAAAGGTGTGTACCTAGTCTTTTCTATCAGAAAGCAAAGCTATAAATTGAAAATTCCTCAGTTTCTTAAGAAAATAGGCCCAGACTTGGCCTGCTGCTTGTTACTCATCTATATTTAATGTATTCCTGAAATTTGGAAGCTGTCTGAAACAGCTCCTCTCCAGCTATGTTGGGCAGACCCCTGTAGATCTTGTTAAAATACAGATTCTTGTGCAACCAGAGTTTCTGTATTTCTGATCAGCTGCCAGGGGCAGCTCCCACTTCTTGTCCAAGGACCATGTTCTAAGTGGCCAGGGTTGGAAGGCCCCTTTGAAGTGGCAGAAATTCCCAAGGGTATGATCCAGGTGACGCCCTAATTGGGCAACCTCCAGGTTTCATCCCCAAGTTCCCAAATCCCTCCAAACCCAGCAGAACTGGTTTTGTTTTGGAGCCCACATTATAAGAAGAGTAAGATTCAAAATGGTAACTGGCATGAATTGTGCAGAACTTTCTTAAACTGTCTCCTGGGAGGAACTTCATTCCCATCTTAATCTAAAGCAATCATGAGAGCATTTTCAACATTGTCAAAAATAACCAGTAATAACAACAACAATAATTATAATAATGGGAAAAAGAAACTGGCAGAAGAAGCTTAACAACAATAAAGATCTTTCCGTTGAAATGAATATGACAACAATAAAACCCAGGCTTATTGTTTAAAAAATAAAAATAAAAAACTACTTGGGTTGAATTTCTGTGAAAGTCCAGCTACATTAACTCAATGAATGCCCTCACATCTTAACTTTCGTTAAAATGATATTACTCTGGAAGCCTGAAATCTCAGGATAAATTAGCAAGCCTGGTTCAAGAACAAATAAATTCCCAACCAATCTTGACTGTAGTGTTTTCGATTTTGCTTCACATAGAAGTTTTGCCAAGGCAGACATAGAAGGACAGAAGGAGGGTGGCCAGGTAGGAAGACTCCAGAGGTGTTGGCTGAGTTCTGGGGGGGGGGTGGGGGGATTGGGAAGAAGAACAAAGAGAACTGGGGCTTGGCTTCAGCAATGTGGGAGTGCTGGGAACACTACCAAGATGGTTTAACTGCCACCTGAAGAGTGGAAATATATAAATATACAGATAGGGAAGCGGAAGTGAAGAAGGGAGGGAGGGAAGGAGGGATACAAAGTGAGTACTGGAGATATACAGTTGGGGGGGGAAGGAAAAGCAAAGGAAAAAAAAGCCATCGTAAATACTTAAAAAATAAATATCTTGGTCATTATCCACAACCTTGATTACACTCACTAGTCCACGGGGATCGCAAGTGTGACCCAAAGGCTGCCAGCCAAGGAAGCTCACCCCTCCTGTGCCCCTTGGTGAGGGAATGGGACACTTTGCAGTTGGCATCTTCACTATAAATTGCCATCTCTGCCTAGTTGTCAGATGATGTCATGGAAGTGGCTGGGGTGCATACTCCTTCCAACCCCCACTCCCCAGCCAAGTGTGGAATCAGCAAAAGAAGCGGGGTGGGATCTTCTCCAGTTCTGATGCCAGCTAAAGTGCTTTGGAATAGGTGGCCAGGGAGTAAGGCTCGGGGAGGAGGAGAGGCACAGGAGGGACGGTAGGCCCAGCCTACAGCAGGGGCCAGGGAGGAGGCCTCTCAGAGTTTCTGAGGCATCTGCTAGGTTCGCACATGCTGCAGCACCACCTCCTTAGCTGGGGAGCCACACTTGTACTCCAGCTCTGCCCTCGCGGCACCTTGCTTCTTGCGCAGGTGACACAGTAGTGCCAAAAGCGCCACCACCAGAGACAGGCTGGCTATGGAGATGCCAATGAGGACTCCAGAATGCAAGGGCCCTACAGGTGAGGGGCTCGAGGTGGCACCTGGAGTAGGGCTGACCGGGGACTCCCCAGAGCCGCCGTCATCGTCACTGTCACCATCAGCGTTCACCTTGATGGGATCACAGTCAGGCCCGCAGATGCACTCATAGCTGCCAGGGAGGTTGCGGCAGGCCCCGGGGCAGTCTCCATTTTCGCACTCGTCAATGTCCGTGCACATGAAGCCATCGTCCAGGATATAGCCTTCAGGGCACTGGCAGGAAGTTGGGCTGTAGGGGTCACAGTCAGCTGGGCATGCAGTCTGGTTGCAGAACATCAGGCACCTGTGTGGGTCCTGAGGGCTGGGCGCAAAGCCCTCAGCGCAGATGCACAGATAGTCTGTCTGACCCACAGGTTGGCACTGGTACTCGCACTTACTCCCTAAGCACGGGTCCACTGACTCCACGCACTCGTTGTCCACCACCTCGAAGCCGGGGTTGCAATGGCATTCGAAGGCGCCCCGCGTATTAACACATCGCTGCGGGCACGGACTGGGCACCTGGACACAGTCGTCCACGTCCTCGCACCGGTGCTGGTCGGCAGCCAGCCGGTAGCCCGTCTCGCACATGCACGAGTAGGAGCCGGGCACATAGCTATTGGGAATGCAAAATTGCTCGCAGAGTTTGTGGCACGGGTGATCCGCTAGTGAGGCGCAGGAACGCTCGTCAGCCTGCAGGTAGGCGTCAGCTGGGCAGAGGCAGTGCGACGTCTCAGCACTCCGGTTGCAAGTGTGCTGGCAGCCGCCGTTCTCCACGCTGCAGTCCCAGGCGCCCGGCGCATTCCGGCCCCAGCGCGCCTCGGCCTCCCCAGGCGGCACCGCGCACTCCAGTTCCACTCGGAAGGGCGCTACAGATGCTGAGCTACCCGCCGGCAGCGCCTGGAAGTCCGCTCCTTGGGCCCCGAACGGGGTGGTATAGGTGATCGTAACACCGGCGGCCGCCACGGAGCCTGAGTCCACAAGCAGGGGCCTGCAGGAGGCTGCAAAGTGGAACTCGCAGAGGAAACCATCGGCTTCTGCAGTGCACTGCTGCTCCTCCCAGGCTGGCTCACCGGGTGCTAGGGCCCCGGCTTCCGAGACTGCGACGCACAGGGGACCGCAGAGCGCCGCCGAGTCTACGTGGAACCGCGCCCACCTGCTGTAGCTGGTCCGGTTGTCGCCGGTAACCCACTGGAAGCCGCGCAAGGGCCCGAGTTGCCGTGGGTCGCTGCAGCCGGGCTGGAGCTGCAGGCCGATCCAGAGGCGCGGGCTGTCGCCGCTGTCGCCGCTCAGTAGCAAGGAGATGACATCAGCCGCCACTGAGGAGCGCACGGTCATCAGGTGGCCCCCCAAATCCTCGCAGGCCTGGCTGGCGGCGAAGAAGGTCGCTGGGCCCCGGAAGAGCTCAAAGCAGTCGTGCTCGACGCACTGGCTGCCGCGTGGCTGAGACTCTGGGAACGCGGGGAGCCCCAGACCGGCGGGGGCCAGCATGCCGAGAAGCAAGACCTGGAGCATGCTGTCCCAGCACACCGAGTGCAGGCGCGGGGGAGAGCGCAAACGCCGCGACGGAGCCCAAGCTCTGAGGGGGCTGAGAGGCGCAGGGCGCCGCTGGCGACAGCTGCTTGCGTTGGTCCCAGCCCAGACGTGTCCAGCCGCGGCGCGCAGCCCTGGCGAAGCAGCCTCTGACATGCCGACTGGCCCGGGCCGGGGTTTATAAGTGCGCGGCCCTCCCTCCTGGACGTTCGGGAAAAGGAAGGAAGTGCCTGGTGGGAAGGGCTGATGCTGCATTCTCGGATTACTGGGTTCTCCGGATGCCTTGTGCCCGCCCTCGCGCCTGGGATCACCTCGCTGGGATGAGTAAACCCGGCCGGGGCGCTGGGAGGTCCTCAAGCGGGACCGCCAGGCGCAGGCGCCACGGGAAAACAGCACCTCTGTCAGCAAGACAGTGTCGTCCCCCGCCACTAGGGCCCTCAGGCTCGCAGTAGTAAAGGGGACTTAATACGCAGCCCCTCCTTATCTCTCGGTCCTCTTTCTTTTTCTTATAAATGTGTTGTTACCACCGATTTCAAGGGAAGTCTGGAAAGCGGAGACGAGAGAGGAGGGCTTTGAATGAGCAGTGGGGAGGTAGTGCCCCGGACCTGCCGGGATCTAGGGGGAGGTGTCCGCAAAGAAGAAGATTTGGGGAGGGGCTGCCAAGGGCATGGGCTTCCCCAAAGAAGCAGTGGCGAGGGAAGAACTGACCCCGCCCCGGGGCCAGAGCCTAGAGCCGGAGACCCGGGTGTGCTCAGCCCCAGAGGAAAGAGGATGTGGCTGGCGCGAGGAAAGGGGAAGGGGGAAACACTGGACTAACACTGGAGCCCTCCGCGCACAAGCAAGGACCCAGAGGTCTCTGAGCGTGAGGTGCCTGGCCAGATGTCATTTCATCGCGTGGGAAAGGCCCGAGGACACTGTCAGGGCTCCAAGGTCTTGTCACCCTTCAGAAGCAGCGGCAGGCGAATTCTTGCCGAGCCCTGTAGGGGCGGGGGTGTCGGGGAGCGCGCTAGCCTGTTTGGTCTGTTTTTGTCCAGCTTCGCAAAGGGACAGCCCATCTCACACCCCAAAAGAAGCGCACGGGAGCCCTCGCGGGCTCTAAGCGAATCCAGCTTGGGACAGTTAAGGATTTTTGAATTTGACTGAGCAATCAGAGTGATATAAAGGTGCACGTAAATGCCACTCGATCCAGTTGCAGAAGGGCGGTCCTGCGGAAGGACAGGGTGGGGAGAGCTGCGAGGAGGAGATGGGAATCTGTCACTTTCGCGACCTTTCCTGCTTATTCACTTACCAAGAATGTGTGTGTGTCGGGAGTGGGAGTGGGGGGAGGAGGTCCAAAACATAAGGGAGGGACAAACTTTTTTTTAAACCCTGCGCCACCTCTCCGCTACGGTCACTCACCAGAGGGCGGCGCTGTTGAACTCTGAACAAAGCCCCCAAAGTTGGAGATCTCTAAACTTGGGCTGAAAAGTGTAATAGGTGTGAGGAATGCAGAGCCCTCGCCCTGGGGCAAGAAATTTCGTTCCAGGGAAACCCCACGCGGATTCCACAGTTTAGCTGAGTGTCTTGTCTCTTTGGTCCAGCAGAGCTCAGACCTTGTAAGAGATCAGGGCAGTGTGGCGTCTTCACAAGGGAAAGACAAGCACCTGCCCACCCACCCATCTTCAGGATTTTACTGACCAATAGTGACCGAAGGGGTGGGATGTAGGCACTCTGAGAGTGAAACGGAGGAGGTACAGTGGTCCTTTCCTGCATTTCCTGACGTCCTATCCTAGGGTGGAGAGCAAGACCTCGGTGGAAGACAAACAGTGCCTCCTGAAAGCTAGGTGGGGGAGGGCAGCGTGAAGACTAAGATCTGAAGAAGCCTGGAATGGGTGCCTCTGCACCTCTGGGCAGAGAAGGAAAGATCAGCAGATTTGGAGAGGCAGGCTGTCTGCTGGTGGGAGCAGGCAGATGCTGGTCTGACGTCCCAGCGGCTGCCTGTGCTGAGCCTGGGTCTTGACTTTCACCCACAGCCTGCCCAAGGAGGCTGGAGCTGGAGCAGGGCGGCCTCAGGTGCAGCGGCCCCGGGGGTGGGGTCTTCACATCTCGGTGGACCCCTTTGGCCTTTCCCAATGGATAGATGGCCCCTGAAAGATCTCAGAAAGTGAGAGCAATTGCCTGCATGTGTGAGGCAAGAGAGGGGACAGGATCTGTTACATCCTTTGCTCAAACTACTAAAATTTTCAAGCCTGCCAGCCCTTGAAGGAGTTGAGGGATATTCCAGAATTGAGTCTTGCCGCACACCAGGCTGGTTCACTTCTTGGATGGGCTCTAGATGATTTACCATGGCCATCTTGAGCAGAGAGTCCTATTTGGGTCTCTTCCAGCCTTTACTTTTAAGGCTTTTTTGCATGTTTTAAACTACCTCCCTTCCTCTCTGGACCTCCTATTTAGGGAGATTGGCCACTACCTCTTCTGTCTCCATGGGGATGACACTAGCAGTTCCCTCTTTACGGCTGGCCCCTGGCCCTGCCACCCTCACTGAGGGCTCACCAGTCCAGGCCCATTTTGCTGTTTCATTGAACAGCTCCCTTGAGGAACACCCATCATGTCCTAAATACTGAAGCCAAAAACTTATTTTCAGTCTCTATTTTTCTCAATGTCTCTATGTTCTTTGCATTCTTGATCTCTGGCTATTTCAGATCTCTTCATCCCACAACTTCTGAAACACTACCTTACTGCTCCTCCTCTCCTCTACCTGCCAGAGGGGTGGCTCCTCTTCCCTTCTTGCCCCATGAGGATAGCCAGTCCTCACAGTTTTACCCATGGCCTTCATCTCTTTAGAACCTGCCTTAAATTAAATTCACTTGTTCCTATAGATGCTGAAGGTCCCAACAAGAGGATCCCTACTGACTGTCAGAGAAATGTCTCATTGTGTCTCACCTCCCATGGATCCCATGGCTCCTGTCTTTTTGTCTACCAGCAAAGTTCTCGTCTTTGCCTCTTCTCCAGATGCTGAAGTCTGACCATTCCTTTAAGGCACATGTGACACGCTGCCCCATCACAGGTGTTTCTGAGTAACCAAACCAGAACTGATCTCTGTGTGAAGTTCATAGTCCTTTCTATCAGCAATTTAGCACTTACCACACCTTATTTGCTTTACAAGTCCTGTACTTTTTATTCATACTCTTTCCTAGACTTGCAGTCTAGTTTCCTGGGGATGGAGCATAACTCTTAGACATCTTTGTATTCCCCATCCAGCCTACAGCATGTTGTGTTTGCAGGTAGTGCTCAGGAGTTGTTTGAGGACCTCTTGGAGGTGTTTCTTCCTGCCCTGACTCCAGAATGATTTTCTCATGGTAACCTACAAACACAAGAATGGGGGACCTCAAAGCCTTGGGGTTAGAAGTGGGGGTTTTGCAGCCAGCTTGGCTAGATTTGAGCCCCCAACTCCATTGTTTATAAGTTGTGTCAATTTGGCAAGTAGCTCAAACTTTCTGTGCCTCAGTATCCTTAACTGTGTGATGAGGAATCCTAATAGTCACTGCT
Source organism: Procyon lotor (assembly GCA_028646535.1). Taxonomy (NCBI): domain Eukaryota; kingdom Metazoa; phylum Chordata; class Mammalia; order Carnivora; family Procyonidae; genus Procyon; species Procyon lotor. The sequence continues at coordinate 39,182,784 of CM053610.1, forward strand.
ACAAAGTGTTATAATGAAGATTGCATGAGTTATGCATGTAAAGCATTTAGAATTGGCTGAACCATGGTAAGCTCTCAACAAATTTTAGCTAGGAAAGGGTATACCCCGCTTTCTAGAATTTGAATTCAGCCACTGATTGTGTTCAACACCCAGCATGGTTCCTGATCATAGCAGAGACTCACTAAATGTCTGTTGGGTGAAATTCAGTTCAGCTGAGCATTTTTACAAATAATAATAATAAGCAATTGTGAAAAAAAAAAGGACAAAAATAAGTTCACGGGCCAGGAGGGATAGGGAAGGAATTGCAGAGAGCCCAGGAAGCAAGCCCTGGGACCCTGTGCACCTGGAGGGCTCTCATAAAGCCTCAGGCTAAACCCCTGTCTGCCCTGGAGGCATCCATTGTTAATTCCTCTCTTCCAGATGTGTAAACTGAAGGTCAGGGAGCATAAGTGACTTCCCAAGGCCACACAACTCCTCAGCAGTTAAATTAAGATTCTACAGCTCACTTTGGGATGAGAGAATTAGAATGTGCAATACAGGGGCATCTGGGTGGCTCAGTGGGTTAAAGCCTCTGCCTTCAGCTCAGGTCATGATCTCAGGGTCCTGGGATCAAGCCCCGCATTGGCTCTCTGCTCAGCAGGGAGCCTGCTTCCCCTCTCCTTCTGCCTGCCTCTCTGCTTACTTGTGATCTCTCTCTCTCTCAGTCAAATAAATAAATAAAATCTTTAAAAAAAAAATGTGCACTACATCAGAGCCTTGGTTTTGCCATTTACCAGTTGCTAGAGTTTGGCTGTTACTTAAATCTCTGGTTTTTTCCCCCTAAATTGGAGATATGATATCTAATCTATAGGGTTGTTATGGAAATTAGAAAATTTACACACAGGGACAGTTAACCTTTCTTGTAACACAGCAGCTAATCAACAAATACAGTTGTTACTACTGGTGAATGTTGTGAACACAGAAATGAAGAGGAGTCCAGATGCAGAAGGGGGCCCCAAGGAAATGTGCTGCCCCAGACATACCTTCATCAAAGATCTTTTTCATGTGTGGGAGGCAGCTTTTTTCTTAAGACTTTAAAAGAACTTTCTAGTTCCAACATGAGCACTTGCTGAAAAGCCATCTATCAGAATGCACAATTCCAAGTGCTAAAGACATGCAGACCGCAGAGAAAAATGATTGACTACTAATTTGTGTTGGCGAAGAAAGTTCCAGGCCCCTTGGATAGAAACTGCTTTTTAAAGCACACAGAAATGAGGCAGATGAAAGCTGTATACTCTATCCAATACAGCAGGCACTAATCTCCCGTGATTAATAAACTTAAACCCACTAAAATTAAAGTTAAAAATTAATTCCCTCCGTCTCATGAGTCACATGTCAAATGCACAATAGAGTAATGTCTACCAGTTTGGACAGTATGAAGAGAGAACTTTTGATCATTAACAAAATTTCTATTAGATGATGCTTGTCTACACAGATAGTCAGGTGATGTCACCTCAAGGAAGCCATTGGTGGGGGCACATGAGTGTCCCCTTCTTAGATTCAAAGGGTATTGTTTCACAATTATTTTCAAGGTATTGGTTGTCAAAGTCACAGTCAGAATCGATAAGGGAAACATTAAGAGGAGTGTTAAAATTATATGACCATTATTAGTACTTGATTAATAAATACATCAGTATTATTTTTTATCAGTATTATTTTTAAGCTTGATTTTAATTACAATCATTGAAATATTAGGAAGAAAGAAGGCATTAAAGTAAAAACATATTTATAAGCAATAATAATACTAAAATGCAGACATAAAAATTAAGTCTGTGACCATGCAGCAATATATGAATCCAAGATGGAAAATAAATGCCTGATAAACAAATGTTATTCGACCAATAGCAGTATGTCAGTGGAGCAGAGCAAAACTAAATTTTGGCTCTCAGAAATTTAAGCTTTCTCCCAGAAGCCAGGTAAAAATTGGCAATCTTTTATTGGTTCATTGTTTTGTAAAAAGAAACATGTTGCATCTACAAAAACTGCACAGCTGATATACTTACTGGTGAAAGACTAAAAACCTTCCTCCTCAGATCAGAAGTCAGACAAAGATATCTCCTTTTGCCACTGCTACTCAAGTGTTCTCGAGATTCTTGCCAGAGCAGTTAAGCATGGAAATGAAATGAAAGACATCCAGATTAGGAAAAAAAAAAAAAAAAAGGCATAAAATTATCTCTGTTCATTAATGACATTATCATGTCTGCACATAGAAAATATTTTAAAACCATAAGAACTAATAAATGAGATTAGCAGTTGCAGGATACAATATCAATATACAAAAATCAACTATAATCCCAAATGGTAACAATGCACAAACTGAAAATAAAGTCAAGAAAGCAATTCTATTTACAACAGAATCAAAAAGAATAAAACACTTAGGAGTAAATTTAACAAAAGTAGTGCAAAATTTATACAATTGATCCTTGGACAATGAAAGGGTTGGGGTGCAACCCCCTGACATGGGCAGTCAAAAATTTGCATATAGTTTTTAAATGCCCAAAACCTTAACTGTTAATAGCTTATTGTCAACTATAAGCTTTGCCAATAACATAGTCATTAACATGTATTTTATATGCTACTTGTATTTTATTCTATATTCTTACAATAAAGTAAGCCGGAGAAAAAGTTATTAAGAAAATCATAAGGAAGACACATTTACAGTCCTGTGTTTTATTTATCTCACACACACACACACACACACACACACACACACACACACACAATCCTCATATAGGTGGACATGTGTAGTTCAAACCTGTATTGTTTCAAGGGTCAGCTGTATTCTGGAAACTACAATGTTGAAAAAAAAATGACCTAAATAAAAAAGACCTAAATAAATGAAAATAAATTAAAAAAGACCTAAATAAATGAAAAAGCCATCCTATATTTATGGATCAGAAGACTTAACATGGTTAAGACAGACATCAATCAATGCTTCCAAAATTGTTCACAATCCAGTGCAATCCTATCAAAACCCTTGAAAATTTTTTTGCAGAGATTTCCATGCTGATGTTAAAATTCACATGGAAATTCAAGGGATTCTAAATAACTAAAACATTCTTGGAAAACAGAAACAAAACAGGAAGACTCATGCTTCTTGGTTTCAAAATTTACTACAAAGCTACAGTAAGGAGAAGAGTATAGTACCGGCAAATGGACAGACATAAAATGGGGAGTCCAGAAAGAACCTTCACATTTATGGTCAGTTAATTTCCACAGGGTGCCAATGCCATTAAGTGGGGGAGAAAATATTCTCTTCAACAAATGGTGATGGGATAACTGGATATCCACATGAGATAGGGTCAGAATCCTACTTCACTTCCTATCAAAAATTATCTCAAAGCCAATAAAAGATCTATATGTGCAAGCTAAAATTAGAACAATCTTAATAGAAAACATAGGTGTAAATTTTCATGGCCTTAGATTAGTCAGTTATTTCTTAGCTATGAGGCCAAAGGCACAAGCAATAAAACATAGAAATTGCATAATATCAACATTAAAAATGTTTGTGCTTCAAAGTGAAAAGACACACACACAGAATGGGAGAATGGGAAAAAATTGGTAAATTATTTATATGATAAAAGACTCATATCTAGAATATATAAAGAACTACTACAAATCAATAATAAAAAATTAACTCAACTAAAATATAAGCAAGAGATCTTAACAAATATTAGTGGCAAATAAGCACAGGAAAAAATGCTCAACGCTATTGGGTATCAGGGAAATGCAAATCAGAACCACAGTGAGATGCTATTTCATTGCCACTAGAGCAGCTAGAATCAAAAAGACAGGATATAATCAGTGTTGATGAGGATGTGGAACAAACTTTTCTACACTGCTGGTGGAGCTATATGGTGGTGCAGCCTCTTTGGAAAGCAGCTTGCTAGCTCCACAAAATGTTAAACATACAGTTACCATATGATCCAATAATTCTACTCCTAGGTTTATACCCAGGAAAAATTAGAACGTGTCCACACAAAAACCTGTACACAAATGTTCATAAGAGCATTATTCATAATAGCTAAACAGTAGAAGGAACCAGATGTCCATCAGCTGGTAAATGGATATACCCATACCATGGAATGTTATTCCACAATAAAAGGACATGATATATTGATTTGTGCCACCACATGTGTGAATCCTTAAAACATTATGCTAAATGAAAGAGCTAGTCACAAAAGGCCACATACTGTGTGATTTCCAGGAAATGTGCAGAATAGATGAATCTAAAGAGACCAAAAATAGATTGCTGGTTGCCTCGAGACTGGGAGTGGGTGGGTAGGTGGATGGGGAATTGGGGTATGGTAATGGATATGGATTTCTTTTGGGATGATGAAAGTATTTTAAAATTGATTTGGTGGTGGTTGCACAACTCTGAAAATACACTGAAAGCCTTGGTTCACTTTAAGTTAATTGTGTGCCCTGTGGATTATACCCTCAGTCAAGGTACTAAGAAAATGAGAAAATGTCCCCCCAATTCATCAAGCATGGGAGTCACCAAATGCACCTCTGAGTCTGTTCTCACTACTGAGAGGTTTATCATTTGAGGTGACAAATGGTACCAATAACTGCCTAGACCTTTAACCAGAGCTATACATCTGTCATCTTGACACATCTTCCTGTAAGCCAAAGGCAGCTCATGGATGACTGGCGACCTGCCTCGAGTTGGTTGTCCAGTGTGGCCCACATTGGAACTAGAGAGGACTTTGTGTCTGGTGGATCCATGGGCCATCATCAGTCTTCTCGCTCAAATGTCCTGATGTGCTCCCTCTCTCAAGATGTATTTTCTGAGAAGAGAGGAACACAAAAGAAAATAGACCAAAGGCCCAGCCTACTGGGCAGTATCCCCTTTGGCAACCTTGGTCTGGCTGTCTGTGGTGATCTCTGCTCGGGCCACAGATGGTGAGTAAGAGGCTAGCCCACATTTGTGTCCTGCAGTTGAGTAGAGAAGCCTGTGGACCCCTTCTCAGGATAACATTTTGAATAAATGCACATGATAAAATACACAGAATTACAAACAGCATATTGAATCATATTGAAATATAGTTAAAAATATCAAAAAGAAGCAAATATGTCATATCAAATATAAATGCCTCTTTATGGGTATTTAAAATCGCAACACTTGGTGGTGCATCACCTAAATACCATAAAGTGGTGACCAAGGCAGACAAGCTGTTGAGAGATCTGTAATAACTACAGTGTGGTGAGAACTATTTGTGATTTTAGTGCTGATATTTCTTTTTTCAATAATGCTGGGATAGGCTAAATTCCAGGTAGAGATTAGTGAAAATAAGAGTGTAATTTTTTTTCCATTAAGTTCATGGAACCCTTGAATTACGAACTACTAAGTTAAAAGAATACAGAACTATCTCGGTTAGTCAGATAGAAGTTTCTGGAACTATGTTTTGTCAAGGTGCATTTTGCTATTTTAGACTTTCCCTTTTTTTATGCAATATTTATTCATAGCATATTTTGTTTCTATTGAAAACACAATACATATTCGAAAGGAATGCTCTGTCCTTGAAGACACTCCTCACGAGAGAGCCAAGAAATCCAAAAACGTTATTTGAAAAACGTCAACTATGCTTTGACGTCTGGCAGACATTTCCTGTGGGATATGTTCTTGGCACAACTGCATGCAGGATGAGAGGCTTAAACGTGAAGCATGTGTAGAGAACATACCTTACTTAGCTACAAAAATCAGAAAATAGGACTTATAATTTTATTAATGTTATGTAACAAAATTGTATTTTTTAATTTTTTAATTAACATATAATGTGTTATTTGCCCCAGGGTACATGTCTGTGAATTGTCAGGCTTACACATTTCACAGCACTCACCATGGCACATACCCTCCCCAATGTCCACAACCTAGCCACCCTATTCCTACTCCCCCCCGCCTCCCAGCCACCTTTAGTTCGTTTCATGAGTCTAGGAGTCTCTTATGGTTTGTCTCCTTCCCCATTCCATCCTACTTCATTTCTCTCCCCCACCCCTCCACAACCCCCCACCCTGCCTTTCAAATTTTTCATATCAGAGAGATCATGTGACAAAATTGTATTGTAATATATATTTTAAATGTATCAGATGTGACAAACCTAGCAACAAAACACTTATCTGTCATAAAACTAACTGTATATAATATTTTTTGAGAATTAGATACCTGATTATTTCATTAGCATATGAAAGATAGTTAACTAATTATAACTGATACATCCACTGGATGGAAAAAGCTGTGGAAATAGATGATCTATCTGATTTAGAAAAAAAAAAAACACCTACATATCATATAATATGTAGCTTATATATCTATATTAACAAAATTATCTGTGTTGAAGCATGACAAATGATTTTCACTTTCTCCCACATTTTTTTAAAGATTTTATTTATTTATTTGACACAGAGAGAGAGATCACAAGTAGGCAGAGAGGTGGGCAGAGAGAGAGGGGGAGAAGAGGGTCCCTGCTGAGCAGAAAGCCAGATGCGGGGCTCCATCCCAGGACCCTAGGATCATGAGCGGAGCCGAAGGCAGAGGCTTTAAACCACTGAGTGACCCAGGCGCCCCTTTCTTCCACACTTTTTACAACAAATATGTATTTCATAACTAATGGGTTCCAATTCTTTATAAACAAGGTAAAATTATTTTTTGGCAACTAAAAGCTAGTGCTTTTGAAAGTAATTTGGTTAATAATATACCACCTATTTTTTGAAGTTTCATGCAAAGTAGAATGTATTTTGAGTCACTCTTAGCTCACTGCCTTTGAAGCATTTAATGTGGGTGTCTTTATCAGCATCACAGGACAACCACCCTTGTGGACTTAGGAAAAACTTGGATTTCTGCACCCCAGAGCTCATGCACACATTTCCCCAAACACACATTCCACAAATGAACAGATTTTTATTATAGGGTTTCAATCAGACCATGTAGTAGAGCCCTGCCCCAACTCAACAGCAATATAATTACCAATTTACTAGTTGGGACATCTTGTGGCTTCTTGGTTTGAGTTGTGGAAGGGAAGACAATTAGAGCAACAGTTAAGACCAGGTATGGGAAGAATTCGGTAGATGCAGGAGGAGAGCAAACTTTCTCTGTAAAGGCCAAGTAGCGAATGCTTCAGTCTTTGCTGGACCTTTAGTCTCTGTTGTAACTACTCAACGCTGCTGTTGTAGCATGAGTAAGCATGGGGGTGTCCCAACACAATCAGCTATCTACTGCTTTGTAACAAATCTTCCCCAAATTTAATGATGCAAACAATCAATATTTGAACCACCCCTCCCCCATTATCTAGTCAGGTTGTTATTGAATAATATAGAGTTGAGTTCTTTCAGTAATTCACAGATGCTGGTGCAGGCAGATGGCTTATTTCCATCAACATCTGGTCAATCAGGGTTGCAGACTAGCTGCTGCAGATCTTCGGTTCCTGCAGTCCTGGAGGATGATTTGACAACTTTAGGTGCTTTGACTGGGAACATCTTGAACTTGAGAAGGCAGGCTCTCTGGGGAGTGAGGGAGTCACAGAGAGCAGCCCTAAGGAGGGAGCTTTACTCTGGGGTGAGGGTGGCCAACATTTGAGACTGATTAAGCTTTTAGGAGAGAGGAACTGGAGTGCCTCCCCACTGAGGGAACTTCATATATCACCCCTCACCCCTGCATGCTCAGATCCCACTCACCTGCATTGAGAGCCAGCCCACCCATGGAGAGATAGCGAAGCATTCAGTCCACACCCAAATCTTTGGGAATATTTTCTGGACTGAGAATCATTCTGACGTCAGATTCCAGAGAAGCACTGGCCAAAGACTCATCTTTGGGATCTCTTCTGCTTTGGAAGGGACTTTTTGGACATTTGGCAAGATCTGTCTTTCCAGAGTCCCTTAAAGTGTTCTCCAGAAAGGGGGATCATGGGATGCCTACTTGTCTCACTCCACATGCAATAGAAAAAATGTATTTCCTTGGAACTGGTTGTACTTTTTTGTTCACTTCTGGTGACCAGCTGGCCACTGAAGAACCTCAGAGCCAACAGATGCAAGGGAGAATTCTGGAGGCATTATTCATGGTACAAGTTTAAAACTCCAGCTGGTTCTATGACAAGCGGATAAATGTACACAGCTGAAAAATAAAGTAAGTTCAGAGCTTGAAATATGCGATAGAGATACTCTGTGACTCTATTTTCTCACGGTGTGTGCACTTTCTGCTCTTTTCCTGTGGTCTTGAGGTTGGCCATCATTTTCATATTTTATCTTGCAATCTAAAAGTTGTTATTTTGTTGAGAATTGAGCAATCTCTGAATCTGGGGAAAATAATGATTGGAAAAAAAATATTTGGCTTCCTAATTCTCAGAAAGAGTTTGCTGCCATTTCCATTTCTGACCCAGCAGCTTTCCAAGCAGTTGAGAATGTCACTCAAATAAGTTAGTCCCCCAGGCTCAGTAGAATTGACAAAGATATGGACCAGAATATTTGGGCACTGCTGTCTTTAGCAGAGTGGGAGGTAGCTTGGGTTGGAAACAGGGCGGCCTTGCTGTGGTGAAAACTGAGGAAGAGGAGGGAATATGCCAACCAAAGTGACTGCAGTTTTGTTCCTCCATGTGTCATCCCCAAACCAGCATTCTTACCTACAAGTTTGTTAGAATACAGCATCTCTGACTCCATCCCATGCCTTCTGAATCAGAATCATCCTTTGACAAGGTCCTGGGGTTTTGCTACACATGAAGTCTCCCAGCATGTTTGTGCCCCAGGAGGAGCCAGTAGGGCTCAACTGAATGGCCTCATTAAGATGAGAGGCTCCTTCCCTTGTCCTCTATTAGAGCGTCATTGGTCCTCCCTAGATTTGTGGAAAGGCACTCCCAAGACCATCAGCATCAGTTATGTCTTTGCTCTGTAAACACCACTCATCACCTAGTGACTTGTCAGAAAAGCAGATTCTGGGTGCAGCCCAGGCCTCACAAAACAGAAACTCCAGGAGTTAAGCCATCTGGGTTTGAGTATGGATTCCTGGGGACTGTGATGCACACATGAGAACCACTGCCTCGTGGCATGTGAGACATGAATGAAATGGCTTCCAATGCTTTGATCTTATATCCTTACCACCCCATCTCCTTTCCTGGGCTTTCCATTCTGGGTCCTGTCTCTGCCAACACATCCATGGAAACTTCAAACCCAGTTCTTGGCTCCATGGACATATTTATCCCAAGTCTTACTCTAGTAAGGTAGCTGGGATATGCTTTTAAGCCAACCAAGTTGAAATTTGTAGAATGTTGCCAGAGAGACAAAAGGTACAGGAGGTATCATGGTTATGAGGCTGATAGTCATGCATTGGGATAAAAGCAGAAAGACTGAAGGCATCCAAGATGCTAAAAGCATTAAGAATGCATAGCCTCATCCATGGACTATCAACCTTTGGACTTCTTGTTGGGGAGATAAATCAATCCTCTTCCAGTTCCACCACAATAATTGGATTTCTGTTATATGTAGCCAGTAAGAGACCTAGCTGGTACAAATCTGAATAAGTTCAAGTATAGCTTCCTGGATTGTCATTTATCTGATCTCATTTCTGTAAACTTCAAGGCCTAACCCCTATTTTTAGTCAAATGTCATCATTTAATAGTATCTTCTCTATATTCATTAGATCATGTCCCTTAAGACAGAGGTCAACAAAGGGAACAGATAGTCAATATTTTAGGCTTTGCAGGCCATTTGGGCTCTGCCATTATAGGGTGAATAAAAGTGCTGTGTCCCAATAAAACTTTATTTGTGGACTTTGAATTTTTTTACAATGTTCTCATGTGGTGAAATATTTTGCTTCTTTTGATTTTTTCCTAACTACAAAACTATGTAAAAACTATATTTAGCTTTTGGGCCTTAAAAAATAGGCAGTGGGCCAGATTGGGTCTTGCAGGTCATAGTTTGCTGATCCCTGCCTTAAACATTAAAAAAGAAAAAAAAAATCCCAGATGATGCAGACCTTGCTCGTAAGAGTTTTCCCTAATTCAAAGAAGATACGCAGACAAAAAGGTAAAAACCCAACACTAAAATAGCACTTTAATAAGGGGCAATGGTGGGGATGGGGTCCTAGCTCTAATTTTTACTCCATTATAGATGTATTTATCACTGGTTGCACAAGCCTTGTGAGTGAAAGAGAGGCTGCTGTGTATGAAGGAGGAGAGAGAAAGTAGAAGCAAGAGTGTTTAAGAAGTTGGAGAAGAGAAGGACAAATTAAAATGACCAGAGGCTTTGAACTGCAAGAGAGAAACACTGCTCCATTCTCCAAGTTCAAGGCCACAAAGCTTCCCCATGGCTCCCAGATAAAACCACAACTATTGAATTGGCTTTGCTGAGGCTAATCACCATCAGGCACTTGGAATCATCCCTCATTTTGTTTCCAGTAAATTGTGAGCCTATGATTTACACCCTTCTGTATTCTGAACTCCCCTCATCCAAGGCAGAAACAAGCCCTTTTCACTTTTGATTACTTAACTAACTCAGTGTGGTCTACTGCACAGGTTCTTTGGTACCATGAACTACTTCATACAAGGTTGACAAATGAGAGCCAAGGTCACTATCCTGCAGACATGTACTAATTCAAACACTATATTTCATGCACTTTTATTAATCACTCTTCACTGAACACTCTGTCACTATTACATTCTAGAACAAAGCTACATTTAAAAAAACCTTGGAAATATAATTTGTAGTGAGTGGCTTAGTATATGAAAAAGTATGTTAGTTTCCTATTTCTGCTGTAGCCAACTACCACAGATCAGTGGTTTAAAATAACACATATTTATTATGTATCTGAAGGTGAGAAGTTCAAAGTCAAGGTGATAGTAGTGTTGTGTTCCTTCTGGAGAATCTAAGAGAGAACTTTCCAGGTTTTGGAGGTTGCCTACATTTCCTGTCCCACGGTCCACTCCATCTTCAAAGCCAAGAGAAGAGCACCTGCCAATCTCTCTCTCTCTGATCTCTGCTTTGGTTGTTGTAGCTCTATCTCTGACTCTTCTGTCTTCCTCTTCTAGTCTTTAAGGGACTTGTGATTGCATTGGGCCCACCAGACTGAGGCTGTAGATCTAAAGATTATAAAGGGTTGATAATAAAACCATGGCAAAAAATAATTTTGCCCAAATGACACCATTACCCTAACATTTCTGATCTAGGACACAAGTCAAATATGACAAATATAGTATTTGAACTGTGTTTTATGAAACCTTCAGGGGCTTCTAAATGACATGAGTGAAAATCACCATCCATCTCTTTCTGACCTAATCTCTGTTTCTTCTTAAAAATACCATTTCCAAAAAAATTCCATTTTTTAATTTCATTCAATTTCTTAATTTTCACACTTAAAACTGCAAGACTCTCTGCTGATTCCTGGGGCGGACGAATGACATCGACAACATTGTCAATGTCATAAACCCTCAAAGAGGATTTCTTTGTAATTGTGGTACCTCACTCACCAACTCAAAGCATTGGAAATTCACATCCATGCATCTTGCTCTGTCATCTGAATCAAACTTGCCTGGATTTAGCAGCAAAATCTATAAGAACTCCAACCCTGTGTCCCTTGAGCCTTTGTCAGGGCTCCCAAAACTGAGTTTAAAAGGCTCAGTTTGCTTGTAATACCACATAGTCCCCTCTTTCTTAATTTAATGATGACCAGGAGAATGTAAAGTTGGAAAAGAAAGACAAATGGAAATAAAAAGGTTATGTGAGTTGTTTCCTTCCCAGATTCGGGTTGTCCCATGCCTCCTTCAGAAGCCAGAGCTGGTTCAAGAACTAAAGCTTAGATGGCTACTCTCTCAAACACATCACTGTGGGTGGTCCTAACCCACACAGTTGTCCAGGACATTCTTTATTGCTCACCTTAAATTCTGTCACCCAGCAATTAATTTTACTTGTAAGACAGTCACCTTCCCTAGCCAAATGGTTGAAAAACAGAAACATCATCTCCCAAGAAGGCACACATCTTACACCCCATATAAACCTGAAACAGAAAACATAAAAGGCTATGTCAGTTTCTCATCCACTTTCAGCATGGGCATAGAACAATGCTTTTGAACTTGAGCAATGTTTATGGCAAAAAGAAGTGATGAGAAGCAGGAAAGCACTCCAAAGAATAACAGTCCTTCATTTATGGAGCAATTTTATTTGCTTTAGCAATCTAATGAATGGAAAGAAAATTTCTGTTAACAGGAATGTCACTCAGCAGGGTGCCTTGTAATAAAAATGCCACCATCAACTATGTTATAAGAAAATGTGTTTTCTATGTTTTTCCACTTGCATTGTATACCCCTTTAACAGAAAGTGCAGTATAGCCTTATGCACAGGGTGGGTTTATCTCTGAGATGTGCCAAGGGTCTTTGAGACAATCTTGTGAAATGCACCTTCAAAGTAGAAATAGCACAGGTGCTCATCAGTTAAACAGATACATGAATTGTGGTATGCCCGTTCAATGGAATTCTATTCAGCAATTAGGAGGAGTAAACAAACACACATTAGCAGGGATGAATTTCAGAAGAATTGCACTGAATGAAAACAGATTTACACAAAAGAGTATGTTTTGATTCCATTTTAATAAAGTTTTTTTTTTTAACTAATCCATGGGAGGGGGAGAATCAGAGTAGCAGTTGCCCCTAGTGAGAGCCTAGGGTTGGGGGAGTGGTCATAATTGGCTGAGAAGGGAGGTGAGGAAATTTTCTGGAGTGATGGTCATGTTCCTTACTTTGATGAGTTGCAAAGTGTCTGCATCTGTCAAAACTCATGGAATGGTACACCTAAAATTTATATATTTAATTATATGTTAATTTTACCTCAAAAGAAAAATGCAACCATAAACAGTTACTGGACTCTAGTTAATGGCATGTGCCAATGCGTTTAGGAGGAAGTATACTGATGTCTGCAACATACTTTGAAATTCACCCAACATAAGATGTATCAATGGGTGGATAGATGGGTAGGCATGTGATAACACAATTAGTGATGGAATCTGGGTGGGTGAACATTTTGTACTGACTTGAGGGAAACTCACTCTGCTCCTTTAAAGGTGGATGCCGATCTTGATCTGTATTCAGCATCTGCTTTAGGCACTACTGGGTGGATGTCCATTCATATGACACCTGCAATAGCAAACCCAGTGGGTTTTCTGTGACTGCAACCTTGTCCAAGTCAGGGAATTGTTAAAGGACAGCCAAGGGAAGAACCTTGCAAGGGTCGAGGTCCACCACCCAGCAGGCTGACACCCAACACCATCATTCTGAGAAGTTGCCCCAGCTCTGAGGGTCCTTCTAATCAGCTCCCATGTGCTCTTCCAAGGCTGTTTCTCGCTTCTTCTACATGAATCCTCCTTCCAGCTAAACTGTGTGCTCCCTTTCTTTAGCATTCCTGAGTGCTGCCCAGAAACTTTCCCCTTGCACCTTTCGCCTCTGCATTCCAGCCCTTCCTGCCCTGGGCAGCTGTGCCAGCTGCTCTTCATTGCAACTCTCTTCCATCTCACATTTTGCATGCCTGTCCCTTTCTTACCCCTTCTCAGCACTGTGCCCACATCACCCACCACTTCCCCTTCTCCATTTCTCCCACCCCATCCCTTCCCTTCATCTCATCCATCACATGTATTTATTTTATTCCTCACTTAATGTTGGTAAACATAACTATGCACGCATAGGTGGTAATCATATACTTATTTTGTTTACTTCTCTTCCCTCTATCTGCTCCATAGAGTGGGCAATATGTCCATGTCATTTACTTATGCTTAGATGTAGGGCACAATGACCAGCACATTTTAGGCTCAAGATAAATATGTCTAAATGAATAATGACTTCTGTTCTCAGCCTCTCTTGGCTCTTATCTATTCAAATACTTGAGCTTAAAAGCCTAGTTCAAGTTCCAACATTAAAAATAATAATAATAGTTTGGGGCTCCTGGGTGGCTCAGTGGGTTAAAGCCTCTGCCTCATGCTCAGGTCATGATCTCAGGGTCCTGGAGATCATGGGCCTCTCTGCTCACCAGGGAGCCTGCTTCCCTCTCTCTCTCTGCCTGCCTCTCTGCCTACTTGTGATCTCTCTCTGTCAAATAAATAAATAAAATCTTTAAAAATAAAGTAAAAATAAATGAATAAAAATAATACTAATAGTTTTATTATTTTTGTTGTTGTTCTTGGCATATCTGCTTCTCAAAGGATTTGTAAGCTCTCTGAAGGCTACAACCAAGTTTTACATCCCTATTACAATATTTTATGCCCAGGAGGAAATCATAAACATCTATGAGAGTGATTATTTTCTGCCAAGGAGAAGATCCATTTTCGTTTTTCTTTTTATTTTGTTATTGAAGTGTAGCTGACACACAAGATTACATTAGTTTTAGGTGTATAACATAACGACTTGACAATTCTATATATTTGCTATGTTTACCACCAGTGTAGCTACCATCTGTCAATATACATTATTAAAATACCCTTGACTACATTCCTTATGACGTATCTTTCATCACCATGACTTATTCAGTCCATTTCTGGAAGCTTGTATCTCCCTCTCCCTTTCACCTATTTTGCCCATCCTCCAAGCCCCTCCCCTCTGACAGTCGTCACATTTATGTATTTATGAGTCTGTTTCTGCTTTTTGTCTGTTTACTTCTTTGTTTTTTTTTTTTTTTTAGATTTCGCATATAAGTGAAATCATATGGTATTTGTCTTTTTCTATCTGACTTATTCATTTAGCATAATGCCCTCTAGATCTGTCCATGATTTAGAAATTACAAGATCTCATTGTTTTTTATGGCTGAATAAAAATTCCATTGTATGTATATATCACATCTTCTTTTTTTTTTTTTAAGATTTTTTATTTATTTGACAGAGAGAAATACAGTGAGAGAGGGAACACAAGCAGAGGGAATGGTAGCGGGAGAAGCAGGCTTCCTGCAGAGCAAGGAGCCCGATGCAGGGCTCAATCCCAGGACTCTGGGACCATGACCTAAGCCGAAGGCAGACGCTTAATGGCTGAGCCACCCAGGCGCCCCTATATCACATCTTCTTAATCTAGTCATCTATCAGTGGACACTTCAGTTGCTTCCATATCTTGACTGTTATAAATAATGCTGCAATAAACAGAAGGGTACATATATATTTTTGAATTAGTGTTTTCATTCTCTTTGGGTAAATACCAAGTAGTGGAATTATCGGATTATATGGTAATTCTATTTTTAATTTTTAGAAGACTCTTCATACCACCAGGCTCGCCCAACCCCCCACCCCCTCCCCTTCAAAACCCTCAGTTTGTTGCTCAGAGTCCACAGTCTCTCATGGTTCATCTCCCCCTCTGATTTCCCCCCATTCCCCCTCCCTTCCAGCTTGGGGATGTTTTTAATAGTCAATGCTTCATACCACTGCAAACTCTTTTCTGATTTTTTTCAGAAATTAAATAAGTGATGGTCTTAGTAGAATTTAGGATATAGTTCCTCCAGGAGCCACAAACATATAGGAAGGGTTTTAAAGATACTAAGTCTAGAGCATTCTTAGAAATTTCCTGGGTCCTCTCAGTGCCCTCACCCAGCAGTCCTTTATTTCATTGCAGGCAGATGAGCTCATCGAACAAGCAAACTCTGAAGGTAAGTTGCCTGCTGTCTTCATTGTGAGAAGGTGCAGGGACAGAGCCAAGCCTGGGCCTCAGCAAGGTCTGGGGAAGACCCTCTTTAGCCTGTCCTAGCATGGACTCTTGGCCCTCTCTGCGCCACAGGTTCCTCCTCTCTGCTGTGAGGATGAAACTCAGCTCTAGGGATGTGTCTCAGAACCTAAGAGAAGATGTTCAATAGTTTTCTCAGCTACATTGTACAGTGTTTATAAATTCCATACCCCTCCATCCTTTGGTATCCACTTACCAATTGTCCAACTCCTAGGCCATTCCCAGTGATAAGAAGGGTTTTCTGAGGCCTTAGATGCTAACAGATACTGGGACAGTCTTATGGGGATCCAAGTGGGAGAGAAAGATGGTGCTGGCAATGCCCAAACTAAAGAATGGGATGTGAAGGAAGAGGCAGCATGTTCCCATTCAACCAGAAACAGATGATCACATTGGCAGAGGGGGACCAGTTAGCTTAGTGAGCCCTCAACAGCCCCCTTGGATACAAGATTCCATTTCACTTAGCAACTTGCATGAATTTAAAAATCCATTGATTGGTGTATATCAATCTGTAAGACTTGTTTTGCAGCCAATGTCCAGAGATGTTCATGCGTACACACACACACAACACACCATGCACCCATCCACCCTTATCCCAGCCCCTTTCCACACAGCCTTGCATCTACTCCTCTGTCCTAAACTAGCTCTTAACAGATTTTACGCATAGTAAAATAAAACTCTTAAAAGATCAAACTTTCTCTGCTTTACTTTTTTTTTTTTTTTTTGATCTGGGGTGAACAAAGATCATGTCTTTGAGTGATACAATGTGCACTGTATCTAGTAAAATACACAGAACCAGAATCATGTGCCTTGTGCTCTTCCTTCATCAGCATTTAGGGAGTGAGGTGGTTTTCATAAGAGGAGGGTTCTGAGGAGTCAGACAGGCTTTGGTTTAAATCTTCTGATGCTCAGGACGTTGGACAAATTGCTTAAACGTCATTAAGTTTTAACTTCTCCACCTGTAAATGGAGCATAATATTTAGTGTCTAGTGCATAATGAAATAAGGCATTTAGCACAATGCTGGGCACACAGGATGAGCCCAAGAAATTGTTACTATTCTTCCTCTGTTTTCTCTGTGATCTCTGAGTCTGTTTCCCTTCCCTCTCAAAGTGAGGATAAAATGCACATCTTAGGGTTAGATGACACAATCTGGATGACACAGTCAGGCTTGTCCTGAATCCCTGAATCTGGTCCACAGACACCCAGGATGGGCAGCAGAACCAGGAAGACCTTTGGGAAGAAGTGTCTAGAACTTGTTACAGAGAAAATGGATATTGCCATTTATGCTCTTGTCAGCAATTATAGTGCTATTGACATTGCTGCCCAGACCTTGTTGGTCAGGGAATTGCTATGAAGATCTATAGTAATAGATCTTCATATAAAGATCTTCATAAAAACTTAAAGCTTATGAGGACATATAATCATCTTCTAGAATCTGTACATCAAGGTCATCCAAAACTTGTGGGATGATCTTTAGTTTTAGTTTAAAATTACTATGTCAACTACAGACAAAGGGCTGATATCTAAGATCTATAAAGAACTCCTCAAACTCAACACTCAAAAAACAGATAATCACATCAAAAAATGGGCAGAAGACATCAACAGACACTTCTCCAAAGAAGACGTACAAATGGCTAACAGACACATGAAAAAATATTAATCATCATTAGCCATCAGGGAGATTCAAATCAAAACCACACTGAAATACCACCTAACACCAGTTAGAATGGCCAAAATCAACAAGACAGTAAACAACAAGTGTTGGAGAGGATGTGGAGAAAGGGGAACCCTCTTACGCTGTTGGTGGGAGTACAAGTTAGTGCAGACACTTTGGAAAACAGTATGGGGATTCTTGAAGAAATTAAAAATAGAGTACCTTATGACCCAGCAATTGCACTACTGGGTATTTACCCCAAAGATACAGATATAGTGAAAAGAAGGGCCACATGTACCCCAATGTTTATAGCAGCAATGGCCACAATCGCCAAATTTTGGAAAGAGCCAAGATGCCCTTCAACAGACGAACAGATAAAGAAGATATAGTCCACATGTACAATGGAATATTATGCCTCCATCAGAATGGAAGAATACCAAAATTTCATTTCAACATGGACAGGACTGGAAGAGATTATGCTGAGTGAAATAAGTCAAGCAGAGAATCTACTATCATATGGTCTCATTTACGTGTAGAGCATGAGGAAAAACATGGAGGACATTGAGAGAAGGAAAGGAAGGGTGAATTGGGGGAAATTGGAGGAAGAGACAAAGCATGAGAGACTGTGGACTCTTAGCAACAAACTGAGGGTTTTGGAGGGGAGGGGGTTGGGGGGTGAGCCTGGCGGTGGATATTGAGGAGGGCACGTATTGCGTGGAGCACTGGGTGTGGTACATGAACAATGAATCTTGGAACACTGAAAAAATGAAATTAAATTAAAAAAATTTTTTAAAAATTACTATGTCAAACCTTATTTATTTAGATGAGACATAGGAGCATATGTTATTGGGAGAGAAAAGAAGGTGAGTCTAATGATGTAAAAGGTTTGAACTAGAAAAATTTTTTTGAATGTTTTAAATGGTAATGTTGCAAACACTCTGTGATGAGGCCCCCCCACACCCCCCCACCTTCCCAATTCACAAGCTCTATTTTCTAATCCTCCTTTCAGTGCCTGGGCTAGAGTTGGTCATGTTGTCCAATATGAATATAAAAACACTGCCCAGTAAGTGACCTGGAGGGTCCCTTCAAAAATGACAAGCTTGGAGACTCCTTCAAAAATGATAAGCTTACTGGCAGGACATATTCAGAGCGCTAAATGAGAAAAATATGCAGCCAAGAATACTATATCCAGCTAGGCTGTCACTGAAAATAGAGGGAGAGATAAAAAGCTTCCAAGACAAACAAAAACTGAAAGAATTTGCAAACACCA
>CM053610.1:39201912-39232942 GCA_028646535.1 Procyon lotor
CCCAATGTTCATAGCAGCAATGGCCACAATCGCCAAACTGTGGAAAGAGTCAAGATGTCCTTCAACAGATGAAAGGATAAAGAAGATATGGTCCATATATACAATGTAATATTATGCCTCCATCAGAAAGGATGAATACCCAACTTTTGAACCAACATGGACAGGACTGGAAGAGCTTATGCTGAGTGAAATAAGTCAAGAAGAAATAGCCAGTTATCATATGGTTTCACTTATGTGTGGAGCATAAGGAAAAACATGGAAGACATTGTGAAAAGGAAGGGAAGGGTGAATGAAGGGAAATCAGAGGGGGAGATGAACCATGAGAGACTTAATTCTAATTCTAGTTGCTCAGAGTGTGAGGGACTCACACTGAGTCTCACACTGGGAGACTCAGTCACTCAGACTGGGAGTGAGTCACAATGGGACTCACACTCCAAACTGAGGGTTTGGAGGGAAGGAGGTTGGGGTTTTTGGAGAGGCTGGTCATGAATATTGAGGAAGGCACGTAATGCATGGAGCACTGGGTGTAGTGCATGAACAATTAATCTTGTAACACTGAAAAATAAAATAAAAGTACTTGGGAAAAAAATAAAAAGATAAAAAAAAAAAAACAGTGCAAACCAGAAGACAATGGGATGATAGTTTTAAAGTATTAAAATAAACAAACAAAAAGCCACTGTCAACACAAAATATTACGTCTGGATAAAATATTCTTCAAGGATGAAGGAAAAATAAACACATTTTTAGATAAAAGAAAACTAAAATAATTCAGTGCCAGCAGACGTGCGCTGTACTTACGCTAAGGGAAGCTCTCAGGTGAGGGGAAATGACACCATATGGAAATCCGGACCTCCAAAGAGAAACAAAAAACACCTAGATTCATTGTCCATGCACCCCACAAAATGAATCTTGGAACAATGAAAAAATAAAATTAAATTTTAAAAAAAGAACATCTAAGATGGTAAATATGTGAATAAGTAGAAAAGATAACATTTATTCAATTCCCTCAAAGACAACTGTCTCTTTAAAGCAACACTATGATATTGTATCACAGGATTTATAAATTCTGTAAATATAAAATATGTGACAAAAATAATACAAAAGAGGGGCACCTGGGTGGCTCAGTGGGTTAAAGCCTCTGCCTTTAGCTCAGGTCATGATCTCAGGGTCCTGGGATGGAGCCCTGCATCGGGCTCTCTGCTGAGTAGGGAGCCTGCTTCTATCTCTCTCTCTCTCTCTCTCTCTCTCTCTGCCTACTTGTGATCTCTCTCTCTCTCTGTCAAATAAATAAAAATCTTAAAAAAAAAATAATACAAAAGATATACTAATGGAATTACACTGTTTGAAGTTCCTTGTTATCTTTTGCAAAGTGGTCCAATATTAACTCTAAACAAGTTGATTAGATATAATTTCTAAAGCCACAACTAAATAATACAAAGGGATTATCAGTAACCACCCAATGAGAAGCCTGGCTCCTGGCCAAAATGTGTGTGACTTTTCAGACTTGACCACAGGTAATTCCAAAGACTTAGGAGCAGGTGTCTTCGGGGAAGCTGTGCCACCTCCACAGTGGACTTGGGGAATGACCAGTGCAGAGCAGTCTCTGAAGGGAGGTGCAGTTAGGACTCAGGGTTCCCTGGCTGGATGTGCTTCTTGCATATTTATAATCCTTGCTCTTGGTGTCTTCATCCCCAGGTCTCCTTATCTGAGACCCTGGACAGAGGTATTTCCAGGTACCTTTGCTCTGATCTCCTTACCAGCGAGGCTAGGGGGCCAAGGGGAGCCTTGAAGACTTTTCCTTGCTCTGACTCAGTCCACTTCTAACCTTCTGCCTCTCCACCTCTTCCCATCTCAGAACCCATAAACCTGCTGGAGTCTTTTGTTCAGGGCTACATCCACAGGGAGACCTCTCTAATGCCTGTGCTAATCTAGCTGACCCTTTACCAGTGCATCTTCCATGGGAGAAAATGGAAAAGGGGTTCAGCACTTTCTCTAGTTTTAGACTCTTGCTTATAGAAACTGTCTAAGTGATTAAAGGCCTCATTGTTTCTTTCATTTTGGCTTATTTTTGCTCTAATCAGCTACTCCAACACCTGACAGTTTCTCTCTCCTCTCTCTCTCTTTCCACTGAACTGTTGACACTCAATAGAAAAATAAATATGCAATAGTAAAATATACTTTAAAACTTCTGTTAAAAAAAAAAACTTCTGTTAAGAGAATGGAAAGACAAGCCACATCCTGGGGGAAGATATTTGAAAAACAAATATCTGATAGAAGAATGCTATCCAAAATATACAGAGAACTTTTAAAATGTAACACTAAAACTACAAACAACCCAATTTTTACAAGTGAGCAAAATACCTGAACATACACTTCATCAGAGAAGATGTACAGATAGCAAATAAGCAAGTGAAAGGATGTTCCAAACCATGTCATCAAGGAAATGTAAATTAAAATAACTGTGAGATACCACCACACACTTATTAGAATGGCCAAAATTCAGAGCACTGACAACAGCTAGTGCTGGCAAGGATAGGACCAAAAAGAGCTCTTATTCATTGCTAATGGGAAAACAAAATGATACAGTCTCTTTGGAAACCAGTTTGGTAGTTTTCAACAAACTAAGCATATTCTTATTGTATGTCCCAATAAGCACACTCCTAGGCATTTATCAAAATGAGTTGAAAACTTATGTTCACACAAACACCTGCATGCAAAAGTTTGTATTGTATTGACAATTGCCAAAACTTGGAAACAACCAAGATGTCCTAAGCTAGGTGAATGTGTAAACAAATGGTAGTACATCTGGACAGTGGAATATGATTCAGTGCTAAAAAGAAATGAGCTATCAAGCCATTAAAGGCATGGAGGAACTTTAAATGCATATTGCTAAGCCAGTCTTAAAAATCTACATATTGTGTGATTTCATCTATATGACATTCTAGTAAAAAACAAAACTATAGAGATAGTGAAATTTCAGTGGTTGCCTGATCAGGGGCAGGGAAGAGGGAAAGGGGGCAGGGGGAGCACAAGGAATTTTAGGGCAGTGAAACTACTCTGCATGATATTGTAATGATGGATACAGGTCATAACACATTTTTCAAAGCCCATAGAATGCACAACGAGAAGAGTGAACTTTAATGTAAACTATGGGTTTTGGTTAACAATCATGTTAACAATCATGGCTTATCAAGTGTACAAAGGTACCACACCAATGCAAAATGTTAATAACAGGGAAACTGTTGAGAGATTATATGGGAACTCTTTGTACTTTTTTTTCTTTGTGCAATTCTTCCAAAACCCTAAAACTGCTCAGAAAAACAAAAGTCTAATGATTAAAAAAAAAATACTTGATTAGCCCAGAATAAAACAAGAAAAGAGAAGAAAAGACAAGTACACAGGTAAGAGAGGCAGAAAACAAAAACAAATAAGAAAACGATAAGCCTCAACCCAATAAATTCTGATTCCACCAATATGAGTTTCTAGAACAGGCAGAACGAATCCATTGTGGTAGAAAGCAGAAGGGTGTTTGTCTCTGGGGCAAGAATGGACTGGAAGGCAGTTCAGGAAACGTGCCAGGTGGTGGCATGTTCTGTGACTTGATTGGAAAGGCAGTTATGCAGTGTATACATTTTTCAAGACTCATTGGATTATATCATTGGAATTGGTACCTTTCTCTGCATATAAATTCTTACTTCAATGTTTTAAAAAAGAAAATAAAAAGGGACTGCCCTAGTGGGCCATGCCATATGCATGAGAATAAAACCCACAGGCTGCTGATGAAGGACCAAAAAGAGAGAAGGCACCTGAGAGCACCGGCAGGAGCACCAGAACCCCCACCTCTGAACTCTGGTGATGGAGAGACATAAGCATCATGTTAACTAGGCTTTCTGACGTTCAGGCAAATTCGCAGCTAAATATCACAAGTTCACCTCACATACACGTAGAACCAGCATCAAATGCCCAGAGCAGATATTGATTCATTTGCATTCATGTAAGAATTATTTATAATTCATATCTATTTTACACAAATACATGTAAGCATTGAGATAAGTGCCCCAGGAGATGAATTTTTAGCAGGCTACAGCTTAAAATCTCTCACGAACCTCATTTCCCCAGCCAACCTTTACTTATTTATTTATTTATTTTTGGTTTGTTTTCTTGTTTATTCAGCTAACTCATGAGTTGATTCCAGACCTTGTGACTCCACATTTTGAAATAACAAGGCCCAAATGAATCATCTTTTCCTATGCTCAAAAAAGATAAATGCTTCATGTTGAAGACTTTCAACATGCAGTTTAAGTGAACAAATAACATTTAATTTCAGCCACAAACCATTAAACATCAAATCCAGTCTCTGTGAGCATTAAAGAAGTCATTCTGGGCATCTGGTCTCCTCTGTGCAATGGAAAAAAGCCTCTTAATGAAAGGCCATGACTTTACTGCTGACACTGGTTTCATTCCCAGCTTGGCGTCTGCAGTAACTAAGAGATTTTCTAAGGTTGTTTTTATTTATGAATTTTAATAACACAAAAGGTTGTTTCCATAATAAAAAGCTGCTTCCCTCAAAGCACTTGGTTTAAAGCCAAAGGCTAGGGCTTGACTTGACCATCTTGAAGAAGGAAATGTAGTTAGATGATGTGCAGGAAGGCAGGTGTGGTAAAAGAAAGAACCCGATAATATGAAGTGTAAGAGTCTATACTCTGTGTGGAGGAGAGTCAGGAGACAGACAGGGAGCCCCTTTCTTCATGGTGTTATTGGCTATTTTGATGGAGGTCAGCAAAATGAAGGGGATTAGTAATGCCTGTGCTGCCTTGGAGGGAAGTAGAGAGAGAACTGGTTGCCCAAGTGATACCTCTCCAAGCTGAGCAAAAAGATACAGACAATGGAGAAAATTTGTACACCACAAGGCTAACTTCAGTGTCATTCACTTTTCATTACCACTAAGTCCAACTCAGTGATGGTCCCTGTTCCATAAAAAATATAGATCACAGCTTGTAAACCTTTATTTCATCTATAACATCACTAAGCAAGAGTTTAAAATCAACCTAATGGCGGTTTCCAGAGGGGAAGGGTGGGAATGAGTGAAATAGGTGAAGAGGATTAAGAGTACACTTAGCGTGATGAGTGCTGAGTAATGTCTAGGATTGATGAATCACTATATTATACACCTGAAGTGAATATAACACTGTGTGCTAATTACACTGGAATCAAAATTTAAAAAATAAATATAAAATACAAAATAAAAAAATTGAATGAGGTATCATTTACATACAATAAAATGTGCCCATTTTGTATGGATGGTTTGATGAGTTTTGACAACTATCAACACTCATGTAACCACCACTCAATCAAGACAGAAGATTTTTCTACAAGAGGGTCCCTCAAGGTCCTTTGCGGTCAATCCTCACTCCTACTCTCATATAACCATTGATCAACTTTCTTGGACAATAGAATAGTGTTACCCAGTCTAGAATTTCACAGAAATGGAATCATGCAAGGTGTGTGCTTTTAGGTGTCTGGTTTACTTTACAAAACATAATATTTTGAAGTTCACCCACTGTCACTGTGTATATCAAAAGATGTTTTATTCTTCTCCTTTTCTTGATGAGGAATATTCAACCATATGGGTAAACCTCAATCTTTACCCATGCACCTGCTGGAGAATATCTGGTCGACACACAAATAAGTCATCTTGCTGAAGACGGAATAGGGATGACCACTCTGAGTCGATGAGGATGTGAGTGTGGGATTTGCAGGTAGGGTGTGGGTGTCACAGTCTCTCTAGGGATGGCAGGCAGCTTTTGAGCAGTTCCAGCCCTAGAAGGTGTGTGTGTGTGTGTGTGTGTGTGTGTGTGTGTGTGTGTGTGTGTGTGTGTGTTGAGGGCATCCATAAGCTGTGTATGTTCATTTGGACATAAGATATTATTAAAACTACCCACCATTGCTGAATGCTCCATCTTTCCTATCTTGGACAGGTTGAGAGGACAACCAGTCTAACTTGTTGCTGTTTGGCACTATTTGAATGGCATCTCCCTTTCACTTTAATGAGGGTCATGGAAACCCAGTGATTAAGACTGACACAGCAAGATTCCACTCCTACTTCATCAGCTGGCAGCTCTATGACCATTGGCAAGTCTGTCAACTTCCTTATCTATAAAGTGAAAATAGTAATAGTGCCTGTTTCTCAATAAATACTACTTCCATATCCAGTGAGTAGTAAAAGTTAAATGATTGGTTGCCCATACATGGCTTTAACAACATGTCATATGAAACAACATATTCAGTTGGTCTTTATTTTAAAAAATATTTGCAACTTGGGGCACCTGTGGTTCAGTCAGTTAAGCATCTGGCTTTTGATTTCGGCTCAGGTCATGATCTCAGGGTCGTGGGACTGAGCCCCATCTTGGGCTCCTTGTTCAGCGGGGAGTCCGCTGGAGTTTCTCTCTCTCCCTCTCCTTCTCCCCCTCCTCTCACACGCACTCTTTCTCTCTCTCTCTAAAAATAAATAAAATCTTTAAAAAATATATTTGCTATTCAGCTATGTGTAAAGTATTGTGTGAGGCATGATACAGATGCAGTCCCTGCCCTCTAGCACCTTATCATCTCTTATGAATACATAGGCATATAGCCTCTGAGCCATGACTCAGGAAACCAAGTGATGAGAATTATAGCATCCAGAAGGAGAAGCCCTTCCTCAGGCCCAGCTGAGGGTATCAGGCCACGAGCTGCAGAGGAAGGAAAGGGTGCCTCGTCTGTGTGTAAGGACAGATGAGGATGCTGTCAGTGCTCAATCCATAGCTTATGGATTTTCACCGTGTGCAGGGTCAAATCCTACCTGCCTGTGTCCTTATCCCTGTCTGTACCTGATGGCTTCCCCAACCCCTCTGCCCACATGTTGGTTTGTGTTGGAAGTGCCGGAAATTACTCATCACCAACCCTGGGAGCAGCCCTTTACCCATTATGGATAGGAGTTGTTGTATAAATATCCTTGTTCCCTTGTCCTGCAGGTGGAATAACTCTGCTGTGTTTTATAACATTTCCTAGAGTTTCCATGGTTACGAGAGCATTTCTCACACTTCCCAATAAAGTCCTTGCTTTGGAATCCTTGTCTCCAGCTCTGCTTCTGGGAGTCAGAGTGGAAAGA
The DNA here is from genome assembly GCA_028646535.1 of Procyon lotor. Taxonomy (NCBI): domain Eukaryota; kingdom Metazoa; phylum Chordata; class Mammalia; order Carnivora; family Procyonidae; genus Procyon; species Procyon lotor. The sequence continues at coordinate 39,209,060 of CM053610.1, forward strand.
GCTTGGAGGCCAGGCAGACATGATGGCAACAGTTCAGGGGAGCTGTAGTGAAGGGTTGAGTATGGACGGCATCCTGAGCCAGACAGAGTAGGGGTGAGCAGACTGTGGAAGGGCAGTTGATGGTTTCTGGCTGCTGGTGGGGGAGAGAGAAGTCACAGACATCAAAGGTGCAACAGGACCACCTGGTGGGGGGGTGTTGGCTCACCTTGCCTGTTATATTGCTGCCATCCCCCTGGTTGGCCAGGCATTCAACATTTATTGAGCACCACTGTGCCAGGCTCTTGTTTAGATGCTGGTTCATAGTGAAGACTGCTGCACTTGTGGAATTTGCATATATGTGTGTGTGTGTGTGTGTGTGTGTGTGTGTGTGTATACACACACACATATATATAGAGAGAGAGAGACTATAAGTAATATATCGTAATTGTGAAAGGAAATTATACACTATGTTAGAAGGTATGCAATGCTTTGGAAAAGAAAAGAAAAAAAAAAGAAGCAAGGCAGAGCCAGTGTCCCTGGGAGGCTAGAGAGAAGGAACAGTCCTATAACCCACTCTGAAAGGACAGAAAGGTGGAAAGCATGGAAGGGAAGTCAGGAGACCCAGAAAAGAATACCATCGCAAAATTCTTTCCAGAATAAGAGAATCAACAGAATGGACAAGAGGGCATACTCACAATAGTAAGAGAAGAAAATTACCTCAATCCAAATAAAGAGGTTCTCCAAGCTCAGGGAGGGGTGTCCCCCAGCCCAATGACAGCAGCAGCTTCACCTGGAAACCCATCAGAAATGTAAATTCTTGAGCTTCATCACAAACCTGCTGACTCAGAAACTCTGGGTTGAGGCCCAGCGGTCTGGGTTTCAGCATGCCCTGAGGGGGCTCCAGGGTATACACACACACACACACATACACACACACACACGTCCCAGAATAAAGCACCCTTCTGAGATGGGAGGCGCTGGCCTAGTGCAGGCAGGACACAAAGAAGGACCACATCTGCAACCTGAAGTGAGACCTCAGAACACACAAGGAAATAAGAAAATAATAAAAGCATTCAGGGAAAGAATAAGAAAGAAAACAAACGGCTTGTGAAGGAAAGTCATCGTTTGACCCCAGTTTTCACATCAGGAACAGAATGCGAGAAAGCAAGGGCTCCATATCTCGAGCATTCTGAAAGACAATAGTTTATAGGCAGCCCCAACTTACCTCCATTCAACTTGGGTTTTGGACTTCTTGGACAGCGTGAAAGCAATACGCACTCAGTAGAAACCACACTCGGAGTTTTGACCTTTTTTGCAGGCTAGGGATATGCGGGACGATCCTCTCTCATGATGCTGAGTGGGGGGAACTCCCTGTCAGCCAAGTGATTATGGGGTAAACAAATGGTACGCTGGTGACCATTTTGCTTTTCACATTTAGTAAAGGATTCCATTAATCACATGAGATAGCTAACACTGTGTCATAAAATAAGCTTGGAGTCAGATGATTTTGCCCAACTGTAGGCTAATGTCCAAGCATGTTTATGGTAGGCTAGGCTAAGCTATGATGTTTGAGGGATTAGGCATATTAGATGCATTTTTAGCTTACAATATTTTCAACTTACAATGGCTTTTGTGGGACGCAACCCCACTGTAAGTCAAGAAAGATCTGTATATTACAGAAATCGTTATCCAAGTAAGCCATCATTCAATAGGGAAAAGAACTATTTCCAGTCATGCAAGGATGCAGCAAAAAAATACTCTTCAATGGCACCCTCAGAAAAAGACAAAAACCAACAACCAGAACACTTGGTATTTAGCTCTACTCTTATGAAATGCAACAGCACCGGGAATTAAGGAAGGTGGAATGGAGAAGAGGAACATGTAAAATTCATAGTATCTAACTAGACACTGATTTAAAAAAAGTATAGAAATCGAACACTAAAATTCAGATGCAGTCAAAGTGAGTGACGGTATTGGGGGTTGGTGAAGTTTGAGAAGAGAGAAGAAATCACAGATTGTTATGGTTCTTGTCATTTTTTTCAGGGAGAAGGATATAATTATGAATTAACATTAGATATTGATGGGGAAGTACAGGTTTGAGTACGTGAGGCAAAAATTAAAGTGAAGTGTTTGAAGAATACAAGCAGTTCTTACAGAGTTCCATACCATTAAGGGGAAAAGTAGACAAAGAAATGTCAAGCAAGCCAGTAATTGAGAAAGAGAATAGAAGCACCAAGAAAACATAAATGGAATATACAAAATAAGCCACTGCAAATTTACTAGTCATCTTAGTAACTGTGAATAGGTTAGATCTCTCATTAAAAGACAGACTTTTGATTGGATGGAAGGTAGAGGGGAAAGATAGTGAAATTAGCTTTGTTTTCTGCAAGAGAAAAGCAAGAAGACACGAGGAAGCCGAAAATGTTTTAAATGCTTAAAAATGAAAAAGTATTCATCAAATGCAACTGATTAATCAGGTATATCAGTTGCAATAGTTAGACAAATATGTTTGTCTGTCTGAACAAATAGACATGTTCAGAAAGTTCATGTTCATGTTTAAGTTCATGTTCATGTTCAGAAAGTTTCATGTTGGTAAAGAATCTGCCAAATACACATCAATCCCTTAACCATACAGTTTTAAGTAGAAAGCAAAAGCAATAGAAATACGAGGAGGTCAGCAAAGCCACATCACCGTGAGGTGGGCTAGGATACCCAGGGGTCTGCTACTGGGGTGTAGATAGTCATCAGCAGATGACTGTTTTGACAAGGAAGTGAAGCACTTGATTTGTGATATAACCTTTGGGGGAACGGAAGACCCTGGGGAAAGAAGGTAAAAGGCAATTATTTGCTTCTACCTCACAAATTTCAGTATTTCTGTGGGGTATTTGAACGTAAAAGTATCTCTACAGCACAGAAGGCACTGACCCAGTTTAAGACGTTATGCTATGAATTATGTGGACAGGCATAAAACATGAAGTGGAAGAGATAAGCAGTGCTTTGCAGGAAGAGGTGGCAAGAGCATGATACAGAGGATGTTGGTCCTCAGCCAAGCTTAGCAGAAATAAAACCCAGTCTTCTGCAAGTGTGGTCCAGGAAGTTACAGATGGCAGTGAGGACAAATGGTCCCTGAGCATCTCAAACTAAAGCAGAGATGTGTGAATGGTGACCCAATGACCTTGGCCACATCTGAGTTATCCTCCACCCCTCTTCTTCTCTCTCTATCCCTCCCTTCGTTTGTTTCCTTCTCTTTCTTTTTCTCTCTGTGTTTCTTCCATTTCTTCTTTCCTTTCTTCTATTCCTTTCTCTCTTTCTCTCTCCCTCTTTCCTTCCTGCTTTCCTTCCCTCCTTCTTTCTTCCTTCCTACCATAGAGTTGAATTCTATGGACCAGTTTCAACCACAGGAGATCAACATCCAAGTCAATGGTGACAGACTTCACATAAGAACCCAGCAGAAAGATTTCAGGATGGAGCAGTGACTCATGGTGCCGTAGTCTAGGTGCCAAGAGGCTCGGGTAAGGACCCACGTGTGTGGCCCCGTGAAGAGCATTCTGTCAAGTCAGCCTCCCAGGGGGTAGTTGCGGGCCTCGTGGGTTATCCTGCTCTTTCATTTCTTCATTTGCTCACCTTTTCAGCACTTACCTGTCCATCATTTCTTCCATAAAGGACGACCTGGGGGGTCTAGGGAAGCTGTGAAAGGTTAACTGAGGCTTTGACTTTGTGGGTTTATTGTCTGTGCCCTGTCTCCTCTTACTAAGTATATTTAGAGGTCTGCTGAGAACTTGATATGTTCGCTTGATTTGTGTTAAACTCCACGGCATGTGAGTCTTGCATTTTCATCTATGTGTCATCTATGACAAATGGACTTTGTGTTGTGCAATAAATAGAACTCTGTATGAATGGAATTTCTTTGTACAAGATTCATATTTGAAAGATATATCTAATATTTGCTATTTTAGTTAGCAGATAGCAAAAGTCACCAAGAGGAGTTTAAATTTGGTATATTTGCTCCTGGGCTTTTCTTGAATTAGGAAACATTGGCCTCAGGTTTTTCAGTATGAAAGAGAAGGATGTTAACATTGTGGTGTGTGTGTGTGTGTGTGTGTGTGTGTGTGTTTTGGGGCCAGCTGTGGCTGTTCATATTAAGACAGAATTTCCAAATGTATTTCATTAGTGATTGGACTGCTAAAAGGATCAGCTTTATTTAACTCCAAGCAATGAATGGTTATCACAAGTGTCTTGTCCCTTTGCATGGCAGCAGAGCACTTTCTCCTACCCAGGCCCTATTCTCAACAGGCCCGCAGTCTGAGAGGCAGGCACCTGCCGCTCAGATCCGACCACCTGCTGCCCTAGCTTCCAGGCACAGTGAGATTCAGCTGCCAAGCAAAGAGGGATCTGGTTTGCCTGTGCAATTAGCTAAACAAATGGAAAAGGCTTTGCTGACAAAGTGGTGGCAAATGCTCCTGTGATAATTACAGAATGTTTCCACATCACACCAACTGGACATGTTTAATCCCACACCAGGTGTCCCCCATGCAATTAAAATGATGTAGGGAACTAAACAAGCAGAGAGGCATGGGGGAGAGTAGACTCAGACCTGAAGACAAAATCTGGAAGCATTGAGGCCAGCCTGGCTGGGTTCAGCAGCTGAAACACAGGACACAGTGCAGCCCAGACCCTCTGAATGCCCTTGTCCCTCCCGAACAGGGCCTGGCCCCACCTTAGGTACCTTGGACTTAGTGACACAAGCTGTAGGTAAAGATGCAGAAGTGGGGCAGGCAAGGTACTTTTTCAAAGCAACTCTTTGAGGAGAGAAATGGATATGTTTAATGAACCATGAATTCAAGTTCTGCCATTTATTTTGAGTTGTTACAAAATGTATTTAAACAAGTTGACAACAAATGCATTCCAGAGTTTATTAGGTTAGGCATGTGACATAAAACGCAAAGGACAACAAGCAGGCTACTCATTGAGGTGGACCTGAGATGCCCCTTGGTTTCTCAGAGGTCTAAGACCGACGCAGCGGCCAAGCCTGTCCTCCCCGCCCTGGGAAACAGTCGCATCCAGGACAGAAAGAAGCCCCACGGAGAAATCCCACAGTGGCAGAATTAGTGGACCACATTTCAAATACACAGATTTAAAAATACTTACATTCTCATCTAGCGTTTGTGCAGGGATGACTGACTGACATTTACGATCACAGCAAGTGTCACAGAACAAGGCCTTGTAAACGACCTAATTCAAGCTTCAGCCAATTATGCATAAAGAGCCCAGCCTAGACGAACGGATGGCAAAAAGGAAAATCTGAAGAAAGGAAATGCTTGCCCCTGTGCAGATAAGAGGAACAATGTAAGAAAGAATTTCCAGAGTTTCTTCCTAAAATAGAGGGACATGATCTCCGAGAACAGGTCAAAACACAATTCATTTTTTTTTAAAGCACTTCAGCAAGTATTAGTTTCAGGAATCTGGAACGGAATATGGTATTTGATTACAGAATACATGGAGAATTTTGATTATCAGCTTCTTTTATTTTTTTTCTTTTTGGTTGACAAACGCCACAAACTCCACAGACATAAGCAATAACTTTTGTAGCCAGACAGGGACAGATGTTTTCAGGGATCATATCTCCAATTCCCATGCTAAATCTATTGTTTAAGGTGATGGAAATATGGAGGGGACATTACACCATTTTGCAGCTGCTAGAAAGCCATGCTTTCCTGTTTTCCTGATTCAGACAATGGAGAAGCTAAGGAGAAAAATAATAGGAAAAGGCTGTCCTATATTTGCTTTTAAAAACTGCATTATTTTTTAATGTAGTACTTTTTTTGGGTCAAATCTCACCTCTGTTTTCTTAGTTTTCACGGGAATATTTGTGGGAAAGAGGGTTGGAATAAAATTAGCTAATGATCACATCCATATTCTCCAAAGGTCGTTCGGTGATAAAACTCCAGGTCCCATTAGTATGTGTTCAAACAGGGGAATCCTGAATGACATGTAAGAATAGCAACAGGCACATGTGTGTTTCATGGAGAGAGATTCATTTCCAACTTAGTTCTTCCTGCACCATGTACATAAATATGCTCTTATACGTGTTTAACTTTTTCTTACACCTTTTTGCCTAATCACAGGGAGGATGTTAGCCTGCATCCCTCCTGTCCTTAAGATAGAACCCACTTGAGTCGCCCACTTTATGCTGCCGGGAAAACACCCTGCGGCTATGTAGTACCAGATGTCAACAGCTGTGAAAATCAGGCACGTGGGTGAACCAAAGGGACACCAGCCTCGAGGTCACCATGCTAAGCAGCAGTGGGTGTACCCTACAAAAGGCCCCACCAGGTCCACCACTCCCAAGGCTTTTTTAGATATTTTTTTTTTTCTTTTTCAGATAATTGCCCCACCTTTGCTTTATACACTCCTCAGATTTCGGTTTGGGGCTTATCCTGCATTATGTGTGCAAATAAACAAGAAAAAAGAGCAGGGAGCATCACTGAAATTCAGGAAGGAGCATAGAGGGCTGCATGTTTTAGGAGACCTCCTCCCCTTAAATGGTCTGCCTTAGGAGACGGAGCAAGGGGACAGGGTGGGTTTATACTGAATATAGTTTTTCCAAGAGCATCCTAGAATTGTTGAAGAATGGGAAATTCTACTTGAACAAAGGTCTCCATTGTCTTTGAGCTGCCAAGTGAAGCTGTCTCCCTTTCCCCATCATCCTGGCCATTCTACTGCTTGGGAGCTCAGGGACAGAACAGTTCCAGTCTGCCCCTGCCCAGCCCGGGGACACAGTTGGAGGAGTCTGTATGTGGCAGGGCCTACCTCTCCTATGCTCCATCCCTTCCATTTCTCAGGCTGTGTCATGGCCCAGGCACCAGGCAGCTTCTGGATAAAAGGACTGTTGGCCAATGAGCAGTAAATTAATGGCCACATGGACAGTTATAAACACATGGCATTTGTTTATCCATTGCTGTGGGCCCCCATATCCCCAAACAAGGATTCACAGCCCTCAGACAAAATGACTGATATCAATAGAAGATAGAGATATCAATAGAAGAAGAGCATTTGTTTGAGGCCAGCGGTTCTCATCAGATTCACTGGCTAAGGTTCCAGAATCTTGGTTGTTGGTCAGAGTGGCCGGGAAACAAGGTGGAGCTCATCTACCCAGGAAAGGGCAGATTCTGCTGAAGGGGGTATTGAGAAATTATTTATCAGCCCATTTCCTCCTTTGCACATTTCACGGTGGAGATCTATGGTCTTTATGCTATTGGGGATAGATTTTCTTACCCATAGAGGGATTTGAACACAGAAGCCAGAATCGGGGTTGCACCGCAGAAGAAATCTGACTCTAAAAATGAGAGGGCACACTTGGGACCTCAGCCAGTACAAGGTCCCACAGGTCCCCACAGGGGCTTAGGAGAAGTCTAGAACAGGAATGCCTTCTTCCTTCTAGTAACAAGGTAGAATTATAAAAGCCTGGAGGTAAAGTTGTTGAATTTGCATTTATTTCACTTAAGGGCAGATATTGTCAGCAACGCATCTAGTTAACTCCTTAAAATCATCTGAATAGTGCTGTGGTTGGCTCCCACACAACAGATGGCCAAGGGTCCTGCGGCCAGTGGATTCAACTTTTGTCTCCTTGGGTGTTAAGCACCAGAATTTCAACTGAAATCTAAATAATATTAAACGTCTTTAAAAAGCAAAAGTTCCATATACCTTGTTAAGTCCTCCAAAAGCTTCAACTTTCCTTACACTCACTCCTTCAGTTACACATTTTCTTAAAGAAACGACAAACAAAAAACAAAACAGAAAAAAAAAAAAACCCGAAATATAGCATCTACATTTCAAAATTAGCTAAAGGATATTTACTCAACTCCGAGGGCCGTGCACCTGGCAGCTCTTCCTGCCCTGGGTGTCCACCTCTGGGACAGATGTGTTTCTAAGTAACAGAAACAATAGGGCACCCTGGTTCTTAGAGGCAGATTTTGAAATTTCTAGAAGGAAACGCAGTCCTGCTCTGTTCTATAAGGTGACAGCAACAAGCCTGCAGATGACCTGAGGTCTCCCGGTGCTAATCAGGCAGTTTTTAAGAGCTCTGACCATTGGTGAATCCCTGAGCAGCTTTCCAGTGACCCAGGCAGAACTGCATGGGGAGAAATTACTCTCCACCACTATATTGGGAAGGGAAAACTTTGTAAGCAAGCATTTAAAAATAAATTAGAACTGCTTTGAGTGGTTGTTGTGGTTGCAAAAAGATTTGAGCTATTCTCTTTTCCTCTATCCCTCCCATCTCCCCCACTTTTTTTTAAGAAATAGAGAAAAATGTGACAAACTTTCTTCAAGCAGAAAGAAGACAGTGTCCTGCCTGCCCAGTCCCTGACTTGCAAGCTATAGCCACAAGTCGGGATCATGTCCTCAAGAAGCAATACCAGCTGTGAGCTATGTTAAAATGCCTTATGATGCCAACATTTAAAGCTCAGCATCTCATCCCCCCCTATGATCCGAGCCCTTAAATCCAGAGCAGCACTCAGGAAAGGCAGGTGGCCTAGGAGGTGTCTCGGGGCTGCACTTGCCCAGAGACAAGACATTTTCAGCTTTTCTCCTTGTGCGTGTTCACCTCATCAACAGTAAGTGTGTATTAGCGCCAAATGCATTTAGAGGGATTGATTCAAGTGTTTGTGAAACAAACCCCAGGCTTCTCTGTCAAGTTCTTTGGAGGACTCGCTTTCAAAAACACTTTCAACTCACTTCATACTTCTCCCACACTTTCCAGACTTCACTTGCAAATAAACCCAAGACTATTAGAGACACTAAGAACTTTGAAATGCAACTTCTAAACTTCCAGCAGATCAGAGTACTCTGGTCATTCTGCAGGACTCCAACTATAAAGCTCAGCAGGGTTTATGATGGGAAAATGCATCAACTCAAATATAAAAAAAAAATGTTTCCAGTCTTGAATAGGTTCTTTTTGACAAAAAAAACAAAACAAAACAAAACAAAAACCAAAAAAAAAAAAAAACCAAACAAACAAAAAAAAAAAAAAACCAAAAACAAACTTCTTATATAATTAAAGCAATTAATTTAGTCTCTGTTCTACCCAGAGGAACAAATCATTCCAATCCTAATTAGCATTAGCAGACCACCTTTTCTTCTTAGGTGATTCCAGTGAGCAGAAAAGCAGTTCAAAAGGGGCCCTATTAGCACCTGACTTGTAAGTCCCTGATCCAGAATCAGCGGGAGCCATGCCATCAGTCACATTTGAATTTGACAAGATAAATGAGGGAGAATTGTTAATATTCCCCAAATTCCCAAAATGACATCCCAACCCATGGCTTCCACTTCAGGAATACCACACACACATAGAAAATACCTGTATATTCCAAGCGGCCAGGCTCTTAAGAATGTTTACAACCGTTTGCTAAGATTCCAGTCCAGTCTTTTGGAAGGATGTGGGTCCCCCCCTCTGGTGGGGTGCGTCTCTCTCTGAGGATGGTGGTGGCCGACTCTCAGTGTCTCTGGGGCCGTCACCTTCAGCAGTCCGTCCCTGGCGTTGGACTATAGAAAACAACCACGACAGCACCGGAGGCTGCTGTGACCCACCAAGCACATCTAGACCCTGGGAGAGACCCACGCGTTCCACACTCCAGGCAGGACAACAGCCCCTCCTGCGTGCCTCTGGACTCACAGCCTGGACAACGCCTGTCCCTTGGACTCCGCCTGCCTTGTGTGCTGGTCCTCGCCCTCCCACCCCCCCGAACCTGTCCACCCCCCCACCCCCTTTGGGTGACCTGAGGCTTTCTTTACCTGTACTGATTCTCCAAAGCCCTGCTCTCAGCTCGTTCGGGAGCCCAGGAGTAGCTGTCAGCTGCATTCTGGGGCTTTTTCTCCTTCTCCTCCTCCCTCTTTGCTCTCCGCTTGCGATAGACCAGTAGCCCTAGAGCCAGGGCCAGTAAGAGTAGGATGGCCACCACCGTCCCCAGTATGTAGAACAACAGCAGCTTTTGCCCGTCGGTGCCCTCTTCGCTTTGTTTGGCCATGGAATCCTCATCTGCATTCTCCCGAGGGCCAGTCGTGGCCATGGGGTGATGGGTGCTGGGTTCCGTCCAGACACCAGGGGGCCCACTGGGAGCCAGCGGGTCATGTGCAGCCGGGGTGACGGGGGCCTTGTGTGGGAGGGAGGGCCCCTTTGTGGAGGGTGCCTCCTTGGAGGTTCCCTCAGGATCCCCAGTGGGCCTGGACATTGTGGCAGAGTACACAAGTTTCCCCTCTCTATCTCCCGCATCCTCCCCCTGGGGAGGCCCAGACAGTAGTGCCAGGGACGTGGGTCCTGGCGTGCAGGAGACCCCGTCGGGGCCCAGGTCCCAGCCCGGAAGGCAGCCGCAGCGGAAGGACCCCTCCGTGTTGAGGCACAAGCTGTCACAGTGGCCGTTCTCTGTGTCTGCACACTCATCCACGTCCTGGCACTGGATGCCGTCCTCCTCGGCCAGAACGTAGCCCTTCCCACAGGAGCAGTAGAAGGAGCCGTCGGTGTTGGTGCACTCCTGGGCGCAGGGTGAGCGGCCGGGAGCACACTCGTCCACATCCTGACATCCTGAGTCGCCGGGCTCGTAGCCCACCCAGCACTCACAGCGGAAGCTCCCAGGGGCGTTGACACACTCCTGTGGGCAGGGGGAGTCCTGGCACTCATCCAGGTCCACGCAGTCCCTCTGACTTGAGTCCAGCTGGTAGCCTTGAGGGCAGCGGCAGGTGTAGTTGTTCCCGTGGGGTGCCGGCACACAGGTGGCTGCGCCTGTGCACGGGTTGGAACTGCAAGGGTTCCGGGAGGCGCAGGTCACCAGGTCGTCAAGCAGCCGGAAGCCCGGCTGGCAGCCACAGCGGAAGGAGCCGTCGCCGCCCTCGAAGCAGTACTGCTGGCAGCCCCCGTTGTTGAAGCTGCAGCCATAGTGGGTGCTGACACAGAGGGGACCCGAGCTGCCCCAGTAGAACACATCAGGGGCCTTCTCCTTGCATATAAAGTAATTCTCCTGACCGTCTTCCCCGTCCCCGCAGACCACAGTAGCCACGGAGCCGAAGGGCACGGCTTCCAGGGAAGAGCTGGTGGCCTTGAACGGGGTCGTGTAGTTCACCTGGCCTGGGCCCCCCAGAGCCAGAGGCTGGCACATGCCTTTGAAACTGAACTTGCACACGAAGCCCTCGATGTTGCTTCCCGGAGAGTTAGCGCTCCCGCAGGGGCCCTCGAACCACTTGGGGAGATGGCTGGCATGGAACGGATGGGACAGATATAGCCCCAGGGACACACAGCGCTTGGAGATGCAAGAGCTCCTGACCTCCTTGTTCCAGTTAGTGTAAGACGTGTCCTCCCCGCCGCCCAGCCAGCTGAAGCCTTTCAGCGGCAGGCTGGGGTCTAAGCACTTGCCCTTCTCGCGCTGAAGCCCGATCCAGAACTTGCCCATTCGAGCTGCCAGGATCACCTCCGACTCTAGGAGCTGGGTGAGGGCTCGCTGGATGTGCCAGGCCTCCTCCTCACTCCTCACCGTGGCCAAGTTGCCCCCGTTCTTGCTGCAGTGAAGCTGGGCCTCAGCGGCACTCAGCTTGCCCCAATGGGCCGTGTAGCAGGCATTCCCCGCGCACACTACGGCTTCCCTGGGAGCGCCGGCCCCCGCCCGGGGCTGGCCCAACAGCAGCAGCAGCAGCAGGGGCGGTAGCAGCGGCAGCGTGGCGGAGGTGGCCATCACGGCCCCGTGTCCCTCTTGAAAGGAGGCTGGTGGCCCTGCAGTGACAGCAGCAGGCACAGCTGAGCTCAGAGGAGAACTGAAGGCTCCCACGCAGACGCTGTAGCACAGGGAAGAACACAAAGACTGAGGGCTTTTCACATCCCTCTGACCCAAAGCGCATCCTGTACTGTTGTACTTCTTATTTCTTACCGGATACCGGGGCTTCCTGCAGTGAAGTTTTCTGACTCCTGTTGCCTTCATCAGGGTTTTGTTGTTCATAGAAGAGGTCAGACGGCTGCGTTGGGTCTCTGGCTAATCACTGGGGAAATGCGGCAGCGTGGGGGGCAGGCACTTCCAGCTCAGGGACACCCACTGCTTTATTTGGGTTCTCTTGTCTTTCCCATCTGCAGGAGGAACTTAAATGGCATGCTACAGAGTGAGTGGAGCCTTTTGGAGACTAGGAACTTGAAAAAGCTCACTTAGTAACCCATAATAAAATTCCACTTTGGTTTGCAAACAACCAGAAGAGGAAAAAAAAAATATTCTCAGACTTAAAGACATGAGGCCACGGATGGTTATAATTTTCAGCCTTTTTTAGAAGCAAACTGGATTTTTCTTCTGCCTATCTCATGTTCCGTTTGGCTTTGGGAGTCTTTCTTCTTTTATCCCCTCATTGTGAACTTTAAATAGATGGGCAGTTTTTAAATAGGAACTGGGCCGTGGGAATGACTGATTGTCTCACACAATGCCAAGCTCCTAAAGAACATTAAACCAAATGGGATGGAATTTGGCAGTTTTCAGGGTTTCATAGTGCAAATATTGTGTTGTGAGGTGGCAGTGTCACAAAAAGCAACAGAAAGAAAAGAGGAAAATGTTTCCGGCCTCATGGCCCTGGACTTGCATTCCCGCCTCCCCTGGCTCAGGGTTCGCAGGAAGGGCACGAGTTCTGAGAATCCTGGCCACAGCAGGCCCCTTCCTCCCAGCAGCTCAACAAAGGCCCTTGAAGCAAAGTGTGCTTTTCCTGAAGTCACAGATGGGTTACTCATTGGGGCTGTCTTCCTCCAGAAGTAGACCCTGAGACAATTGTTTGGGACGAGTCATTTATCTGAGAGAAGTCAGACAGGAATGGGGGGGGGAGCAAACAGAGGATGCCTGAGCATGCAGGTGACACTGGGTCTCCTGGAGCATGGTCCCTGGGAACACTCAGTGACTTCATCAGTTTTCTGAGCCAAGGAGATGGGGCTGTGGCAGCTCTCTTCCAGCTACCCTCCTCATTGGAAGCCATAAATTCTTGGCACTCTGGGCTGACAGTGAGAACCTAGTTCACCAGAAGGAACCCTCAGGAGGAGAATGACAGGGGCCCACCAAGAGGCTATGGGCATGGCACCTGTGTCTGCTATGTCGGCCCTCCATAGAGATTTGAGTTAGAGTGTCATAGGTGTTATGAACTCATAGGTTTTCAGCCTTTCCAAGGCATAAGGTGCCCATCTCAGACTCTAGTCAGAGACTCTTCAGAGGTGTCCCTTATGTTCTTATTTTAATAAGATATTGAGATAGTCCAGGAATCCTCTCTCAGGACTCTTAGGATCCCCCTATACTTTTTGGTGCCATCTATCCACTTACGCACTTATCCATCCAACCATCCATCCAACCATCCATCCATCCATCTATCTACCCACTCACCTAACCATCCATGCATCTATCCATCCATCCATCCATCCATCTATCCACCCATTAGTCCACCCATCTACCCAGCCATCTATCCAACCACTCACCTATTTATCCACACATTTATCTATCCATCCATTTATCCAACTAGTCAATCAGCCAGCCAGCCAGCCAGCCAGTCAGTTATTTAAACTTCTACGATGCACTGGAATTAAAGGAGGGAACTCCTGCCTTCATGACCCTTGAAGTCTGTTAGAGTGGACAGATTTGAACATGTTGGACAGTTGTAGCTATGATAGGTACCACAGGGAGAAGTTGAGGGTGTCAGCAGAAGTACTGCCCTCATTGGGATGTGGGCAGTAGGACTGGCTCCTCTGATGGAGAATGTCAGTGAAACTGGAATCTAAAGGAGGAATAATTAAGAGGGGTATGATTTCCTTATGAGGGACCAGCGCAGACAGTGGCCTTGTGGTGTGAGAATTGTGACCTTTACAAGGGTATGAAGGACAGACCATGAGACTGGAACCTGAAAAATGAGAGGGAGGACCCAGGGAAAGAGGAGCTCTTTGAGCTCAAAAAATGGAGATTATGGGAAATGGGAAAACACCCAGGGGCCAACCTGCTGAGACTACATGTAGAGGAATGGAGAGTAGGCTAATGGACCCCAGTGGTATAGGGAGCCACTCAGCAGGCAACTGCAGGTTTGCAGGCACAAATGACAGTGACTTGAGCTGAGTTGAACCCCTGGATTAGGGACAGCAGATTCAGGAAATGATACAGGTCCAGAACAGGCTGTTCTTGGCATTGGTAGAGTCGGAGCGGAGGACATGGGAGGTATCCAAAAGGACTTCATTGCTCTCTGCTTATACTACCAAGGATTGCGGATCCTAGAAGGCTGTATCCACTGGAGGTGGAGAAATGGGGCCTGGACCAGAGAACGATTGGAGGGAGTCTGCCTCTTGGGGCTGAGGATCTCCCTGACCTCTAAGGAATCTAAATTCATCACCTTGGGAAACTTGGAAAGTAACCAGGTTCAAGAGGACTTGGGAAGGCTGGAGTCCCTGGCTGCAAGCCACTGTAGCTAGGTGAATATTTAGTCTTGGTGAGAGGGTCAGTGTCATCTTCATCCTGGGCAAAGAAGTGACATTTCTAAAGCTTTAGTTATAGGCAGGCAACTTCTTAACATTTTATAAAATCAATCTGATGATGATTGCAACCTTGGGTTGCAATGCAGCCTGGCATACACTCATAGCAGAGACTCTTCCTCCTGATTTAGACTCCTGTCTGTGTAGCCCAGAGCTAGATTCCTCAAATAACTGATGTGATCATGCAGGATTCACCCAGCATCTTGCTCATTTGGTGCTTAAGGACATGAGCTGAATGAGTGACTTACAGTTTATGAACCAGTCTGACCCCCAGATCTTTGTCAGGGAATTCTTTCATTGGCAGTTCTTCATCTTCCACATGGGAACTTCCAAATCAACTCCTCTTCACTTAGCCAAGTGTTGACATCATAAAGAAGAAAGTGAAGCAAGGACATGTGCTCAGTTTTATTCACTCATTAACCCAGGGAGTATTGTAAAGCACTGACTGTAAGAAAGACCATGTACAGTGCAAGAAGCTCCCTGCTCTTAAATTTGTGAATTCCACTTCATTATCTCCAGTAACCTGGTTAGCTAAACCTTGCTCTTGCTCCCCCTCATCTGTAAATAAGGACAT
This sequence comes from Procyon lotor, assembly GCA_028646535.1. Taxonomy (NCBI): domain Eukaryota; kingdom Metazoa; phylum Chordata; class Mammalia; order Carnivora; family Procyonidae; genus Procyon; species Procyon lotor. The sequence continues at coordinate 39,224,128 of CM053610.1, forward strand.
GGGAACCAGGGACTCTGGATGCCTTTCTTAATCTAGTGTCAACAACAGTGAACTCATGTAATTACATATCTTTCTGTCTTTTGGAACTGGGGAGAAGACCAGTGAGAAAGCAGGAACAGAGACCACTGCTGTCCTCACCATGTGACACAAGAAACCAGATCATCTGTCTAAACCACATGGGTGCAGTTGGCCTCATACTGACTCAATGACTGTTAAATACAGTGCAGTTTCTCTGTTGATTATTTCCCCTCCCCTTGTGCCTCACAACTTCTGACTTCCACTCTGATCCTTGATCCTTCAGTTACCATCTGCTGAGCATGGCTGAGTTACCTCTCCTGGGACTCCACGGCCCGAGGTTTCCAGCTCCAGGTGTCTTGCTGTCCTCTTTCACCTGTAAGGAAGTGGCACGAGCATTTAGGGGGTGAGGTTGGGAGCCTGATGCCTTGTGAGCTCAGCAGAAGGAGAGCTCTTTTACCAGGTGGGATTTAACTGAGTTCACAAAGTATTGAGGATTGTTTGGATGCCGACTTAGAGGAAATTCTGAGCCTTACGTACTGAATTCCTCCATGGATGACAAGTTACCACCTTTTACTTAGAACATAGATTTTATCAAACCTCTTTGAAGATTGATAGTTAAAAAACAGGAATCTGCAGTGGGGAGACCAGCGAGCTTTCCTTGGCAGATTTTTGAGTACAAGCCACATTAAATGTTCTAGAACAGTCATAATCCTATTAGTATGGTATAAGCCCTGACCCATGACCCCAAACTGTCTACTTTTATTCTGTACTCATTTATCTACTTTTATTCTGTACTCATTTATCAGTGAGTACTGAGCTCTCTTTTTAAATTGTCTAAAAATTGACTTCACACAAAAGAATAAATGTGTTAAAATATTGTACTGCACAAAGCCATCTACACATTCAACGCAATCCCTATCAAAATAACACCAGTATTTTTCACAGAGCTAGAACAAACCATTCTAAAATCTGTATGGAATCAGAAGACACTCCAAATAGGCAAAATAATGTTGAAAAAGAAAAGCAAAGTGGACAGCATCGCAATTTTGGACTTCAAGCTATAAAATGAAGCTGCAATTATCAAGACAGTATGGTATCGGCAGAAAAAGAGACACATAGATCAATGGAAGAGAGTAGAGAACCTAGAAATGGACCCTTGACTCTGTGGCGAATTAATCATCCACAAAGCAGGAAAGAATATCCAATGGAAAAAAGATAATCTCTTTAACAAATGGTGCTGTTTAACAAATGACAGCCACATGCAGAAGAATGAAACTGGACCACTTTCTTACACTATACACAAAAATAAATTCAAAATCGATGAAAGACCTAAATGTAAGACAGGAATCCATCAAAATCCTGGAGGAGAACACAGGCAACAATCTCTTGACTTCAGCCCTAGCAACTTCTTACTAGAAACATCACCAGAGGCAAGCGAAATAAAAGCAAAAACGAACTATTGTAACTTCCTCAGGTAAAAAGCTTTAGCACAGCAAAAGAAACAGTCAACAAAACTAAAAAGCAGCTTACGGAATGGGAGAAGATGTTTGCAAATATTTTCTCAGATAAAGGGTTAGTATCCAAAATCTATAAAGAACTTAACAAACTTAAAACCCAAAAACCAAAAGAATCCAGTCAAGAAATGGGCAGAAGACATGAATAGACGCTTTTCCAAAGAAGACATTCACATGGCCAACAGACACATGAAAAAATGTTGAATATCACTTGGCATCAGGAAAATACAAATCAAAACCACAATGAGATACCACCTTATACCTGTCAAAATGGCTAAAATTAACAACTCAGGAAACAACAGATGTTGGTGAGGATTTGGAGAATGGGGAACCCTTTTGCACTGTTGGTGGGAACATAAACTGGTGCAGCCACTCTGGAAAACAGTATGGAGGTTCCCCAGAATGTTAAAAATAGAGCTACCCTACAATTCAGCAATTACACTACTGGGTATTAATCTAATGGGTACAAAAATGCTGATTCCAAGGGGCACATGCAACCCAATGGTTATAGCAGCACTATCAACAATAGTCACATTATAGAAAGAGCCCAAATGTCCATTGACTAATGAATGGATGAAGAAGATGTGGTATATATATATATATATATATATATATATATATATACATATATATATATATATATATATATATATACATACATACAGTGGAATATTCCTCAATGATCAAAAAGAATGAATTCTTGCCATTTGTAACAACACGGATGGAACTAGAGGGTATTATGCTAAGCAAAATAAATCAGTCAGAGAACGACAAATACTGTATTATTTCACTCATACATGGAATTTAAGAAACAAAACAGAATTTAAGAAACAAAACAGAAGAACATAGGGGAAGGGAAGAAAAAATAAGATAAAAACAGAGAGGGAGGCAAACCATAAGAGACTCTTCATTAACTGTAGGAAACAAACCGAAGGTTGCTGGAGGGGAGGTGGGTCGGGGGGATGGGGTAACTGGGTGATGGGCATTAAGAAGAGCACTTGTTGAGATGAGCCAGGGGTGGCTTATAGATCATCCAACTTTTTTTGCTTTGAAGAGACAGAACGCTTCCACCCTCCATTCAAATCCCACTCTGTCACTTAGTAGCTGTGTGACTTTAGGCAAGCTGCTGAATCACTCTGTTCCTCATCGTGTAGCACAATAGTCTGTGACTATTTCCTCAACTGCAGTGGGAGACAAGGCAACTTCAGGTCCCAGGGGCTTTGTGGAGATTAAACGAGTTCTTACCTTGAGCACTCAGAACAGCTCCTGGCAGGAGGTAAGCTACCATCACACTGGGAGGCTGAGACGCTGAGAGCATCCAGACTCTCCCACTACAACTGGAATTAGAGCCTCGGTTTGGGCATTTGCTGGTTTTGGGATTGGACCCACCTAACCTCCAGAGATGTTGGTTTCCTTGAAATGGGGAAAATAAAAGTCACGATGCCATCACGTTGTGAGCATTAAGTGTGAGGAGACAATAGCTGTACACACTTCCCTTGTGGGCTGAGGCAGACCAGACCTTCAGGAGGTGAGAGTCCCTGTTACTAGAATTGCAAGGAAACAGAGAAAAGTCAGGCACCACACCTCCACACCCATCCCCACCGAAGAAAAGCTGAAAAGGACAAAAACACCCAGTTGCATTTGGTGGAGACTTTTCTTTTTCAAAGACTCCACTGCCTTCATGTCTTGTTTGGTTCCTTGGCTGATTAAACATTCTTCTTTAGAGCATTATTGATTTTTCCACGTTTTGTAAATAGTCTTCTAACGTAACTTATCATGCACAATATTTATAGAAAACTTGACTGGGCTGCATGTTATTTTTAAGGTTAACTGGTGTTTACCTCGTGGCAACTGGTTTTGAGAAGCAAAGGCCTCTTGTCAGCTTTTGGAAAGAGATGAATTGCAAAGAGGAGCAGTGCTTTTCAGCAGGGTCTTTTTACACTTTTCATCTCCAGCAGCAGTTCTGTGCATGAAATAGAAGGTTGAAGATCATGGTTCCAAGGCAGAGCTGGGTGATTTTCAGAGTCCGCTTGGCATTTACAACATTCTTGGTGGTTCCAGTAAGCTGTCCTAACCGTTTGGCCCTATTTAGACAATATAATTTTATGGAAATACAAATGATCTATCTGGCCTTACTGGCCAAGTCTTGATTCTCCATGAAATGAGAACAGTAACACAACAGTTGTTTGAAAGGAGGTCATGTAGGTTGAATAGATAGAATTTTATTGCCTTCGGGAAGCTGAGTGGGGACTCTTGGGGGTTTCCTAGAAGGATAGACTAGATTGAGGGAAGCAAACAACTCAAGCATCCACTGAGAACCAGCCAGGTACCAGGGAGGTCCAGGCCCATGCCCAGGACCCCGAAGGCAGGTGCTAGACTGTCCTCTGCAGCTGGGAGCCTGGGCTGCAGCAGAACCATCTGCCCTATTCCAGGAGCGCACAGAAAAGTGCGGCCCCATCTTCCTCGGTCTGAGCTGCCACCTGGCAGTGGTTAGCATCTTCACTCAGGCGACTTAGCACAAACGGGAATAATAATTCCCACCTTCTGTAGCTGTGATTGCTAGCAAATGTGACACTTCCTAGCCATGTGACTGTGCAAATATCTGTCCTCCTTGAGCCTCAGTTTCCTGATGTGGAAGCATGTGGATTAAATGAGATGACTTAGTAAGGCTTTTGACAGTCAGTGCTTCACCAACAGCTGCCCTCATCAGCCACGCGTGTAGAGGCTCCTGTTCTCCACGTGACAGTTTTAGGATTATTTCTGCTCTAATTGGTTCTGGAAGCAGCCTCCACTCCCCCCCCACACACACACACACCAGTGGAAGCGCCACTCTCCATAGCACCGCACCAGACCCAAAGAAGCCCCGGTGCAGGGGCGGGGCGGGGGACTAGGAAGGGAGCTGCCCAAGCAGACAGTGGAGGGCATGGCCAGCAGTATCCCTAACTCGCGAACCCGGGCGGATATGTGTGAGGCACTGGGGCAGTGTGTGTGCTTCCAAAGGCAGCCCTGTGACCTGAGATCCCAACACACTGGATCCTTCGAGCTCTACCTGCCTGCCCTGGGATGGCAGCGTCCAGAGGCTTCCACCCTGTGTGGTCCAGTGGCGGCACGCCTTCTGCCATCCATGGTTACCCCTGCCACTGGGGTCAGAAGCTGCTGTGGGTCCCTGGGCCCTGCCGCCTCCATATGCGTGCTAGCGGCTGCTTCTCTGCAAGGGCACTCCTGCTTCAAAGGCCAGGGCCCCGCAGGCTGGGGTGGATGGAGAGAAGGCAGCAGGGGCGCTGGGGCGTAATGCCCCTCCTCACCCTGGCTTCCGGAGCAGAGCCAGGCGTGTGTCTCCTGAAGGTGAGCAAGGAGCCGCCGGCCGACTGTGCCGCATTCAGATCTGCCAGTCTAGTGCTGCATGTTCTACTCTTCAGCGAGGTCCATGGAGCTCCCTGAACGCCCTGGGGGCTTCCTAGAATCTGATCTTCCTGACTGACCCAGACTATTCCATGGAAGTGTGGTCTCCTGCCTGGCCTCTTCATGTATGAGGGGAGAGGTCAGGCCCCGCTCTAGATAAAGGTACCCTGTGAACTCTCCTCTGCTGCCTGGTCCAAGCTCTGGGACTTCAGGGGCCTGACTCAACTCTCCTGAGCCCTTGATTTTCCATCGGTGCAAAGCCACTGTGACACTATGACTCTTCCCACACAGTGGGAGGAGGTGAGGGCAGGAGAGGGCAGACCACCAAGGAGGCCATCAAGACGTGCCCAGAGATATGTTGGTGCTTGTTGCCTCTGTCATGGCATTTACTGGGCAAACAATGAAGAAAACTCTTGTTTTCACATCTCATAAAAAACAGCTGAGTAGACTTAATTCTAGTAAGTCATTTTGAAAATAAACCAGGTTGTTTTTTTATATCTCTTTTTAAAAAACGTAACAAAAAACTGACCTTTTTACAAGCTGCTTGGTTTCCCTCAGTGTCTGCTTGGGAAGGGGGTGGGTGTAGGGAGAGGAAAGCAGGGCAAACAGGACAGGGTAGGGAGACAGTGGTCCCACGGCCCCAGTGACCAGGGGGTGCCTCCAGGTAACACAGTTGGCTGCTGGTCGCTGCAGTCGGTGACATGGTGAGGCTATGGGTACATGTGGGCACCCAGGGCACGATGACAGAGAAAAGCCCTCATTAATCAGGCATTCCATTCACGACTGCATTGTCCTGGAGAAGAAGGCCTGGTTGATACCCCAATACCAGCACCAAACCCTGTTAAAACCGACAGGGGTCAAAGTAGAGATGGACCACAATGTACAGACAATTCCTCCAGCATGGTTGCCCATAATGTAGTTAGCTGCCCGTGCTTGCGCTCATTTGTCTAATTTCATTTCACCGGTGGCGAAGTTTCATCATCCTGCTGATCTTCCCATAAATGTTCTGGATTGTGTCTAGTTTCCATCTGAAACTATGAATCACATGGCCCACGCCCTACCTTTCTCCAACACAGCAAAGGAAACATTCCTGTTGGCAGGACCCATCCTAGCCTATTTCCTATGAGCATCCTGGGTTATCTCATCTCCTTTTCCCAGCTCTTTCTAGAAGATAAAAGTTGGAAAGTGGCTGGATCCCCAGGCCCAGGAGAATAGACAGTGTTGTGATATTCAGTGTCAATCATGGCAAAGCCTCCTAACAGCTTCTAGACGTGAGACTCTTTACCAGAATGACAACTGTGGGTCCCAGGCTAGGTCCAGCTCTTGGACATTTTTTTTATTCCAGTCACACAGTGTTCTTAAAATTTTGAATTAATTCTCAATATTTAAGAAGTATAAGATTTTGCATAAAGATTTGGATTCCTGGCTGCTCCTGACAAATCAGGGTGTGTGGCGATGCTGGCCTCCTTCCGACAGGGCAGTCAGCAGCCACGCCAGGCTCACAGTTGCTGCTGTGCCGGTTCTAGTAGTCCTGGAACCTCAGCTCCACCAAGTAGCATCCCGGCAGCCCACTTGCCTTCCACCTAAAACCGGGATCATTCTTCAGCTGAAAGTTATCTGGGGTCTATCAGAATTCTGTGTGTCCTTCTCAGTCTGAAGTAGTCTGTGGGAAGTCCTTCCACTAACACCTTAGGACTGCTTGATGTCTCTCTAAAAGATGTCTTTTCTGACTTTTCCAGAGAGGAACTCAGTTGTGTATCTTTTAGCAGTAATCTTCAGAAGATGCTAAGAGATGCCTCTATCTAGTGGGTAAACCTGGGTTCAAGCTGATGATGACATTCCCATCGCCCTGGCCAACACCCAAATCCAGGCAGACACGTGACACGGGCTCCCTGTGCAGTGTTTGGGAGAGTGCCGGGAGCTTGCCCTCAAATGGAGATGTGAAAATGATCATCCTGTCCTCTTGAATGATTGTCTGAGCGCTGGCTTACAAAGCTTCTGGGGTCAGGACAAGCAGGCATGCTTGAGAAAGCAGAAAACACGAGAAGACAAGGAACCTGGGACCTCAGAGCCATCACTAAATTGCTGCATGAGCCAATCCTGAAATCACCCCACCTGAGACAGCTTAAATGGAATGATTAGCACTTTTGATTGTTTGAACAGGCTGTGCTTCAGTTATCACTTGCAGCCAAAAGCATTCATTCCAGAGTTTTGAGTCCTAAAGACTTTAGCCTGTGTGGCAAAAGCTGACCCAGAAGCCTTTCAAGTTCTTCCCATGTCTACTTGCCAAAGCACACCCCCACACAACAGTTCCAGGGGTCAGGCTATTTACCCCACCCATACTGGAAGAGAGAAGAGTCTCCTTGATGGGCTATTTCTCAGGGAAAGTAGGCCCTCCCTTGCCAGGGGCTGACAGTGAGGGAGGCAGCTGTTTATATTTGTAGATAATCCAGATGGTGGCACGGAACTGCCAGAAAGGACATATTTGGAAGGACTAGCTGTGGTCTGATTGTCCATGCTCCAACAGCCTGCCCTCATCTTGGGGTCCAGCAACAGCAAGGAGCAGTGGATGGCACAGAGGGGGCCATGGTACACATGCCTGAGCTGGCTGGAGTCCTGGCGCCCGCACCTGCCATCATCTTCCAGTTTCGCAGGGGAATGAAGTGGACGGCAGGGAGGAAGGTGAGACACCAGCCTGCGGCGGGTTCCAACATGCAGAAGCCACCTCAGATCTACACTGGAAGCAGGACTGGAGCCTGTTTGGGATGAAACACGATGATGTCACATCGCACAGAGCAAGGGCAAGCCCTCCTGATTTCCTAAAAAAGTTAAGTCTGGAATGCCCAGGGGCTACCAGCACCTAACCCAAAGGGAGATTCAGCAAGTGTGTGTCATCTCTCTTAGCTCTTGTGTTGAAAAGGAAGAAGTGACTTTGGCGTGTTAGCGATTCATCTCAGAGCCCCAAGACAAATGATAATTTTCAGTGGTGACCACTGTACAGGAGTTCAGTTGTCACATTACAAAACCAGTTGCTTCCATAGAATTCAATGTAATAAATGTATTTCCATTCAACTCAATGTTTCAAGTTAGAGGTTGAAGGGTACAGAATGACAGTAATTTTCTTTACTAGGAAACTGCATCATTCAAGAGATCAATGTAAGGTCATAAAGGATGTGAGTGATCTGCTCTAATTGAGGTTTACTGTTGATTCCTTCTCCCTGTAATGCTGCGAATTGATTCGTAAAGGCACAGAGTGATAACAAACATCCTAGCTCCATGGAATGTCCTGCTCTGTCTGGGAAGGCTGAGTCAGCAACAGTCGAGGCTGGCTTCACCAGGTCCTTGCACCTGCCTGGGACTTGCTGCAAGAATGTGCCTGCAATCCCACCAACAGTGTAAGAGGGTGCCCCTTTCAGGGCGCCTGGGTGGCTCAGTGGGTTAAAGCCTCTGCCTTCAGCTCAGGTCATGATCTCAGGGTCCTGGAATCGAGCCCCACATCGAGCTCTCTGCTCAGCAGGGAGCCTGCTTCCCCCTCTCTCTCTGCCTGCCTCTCTGCCTACTTGTGCTCTCTTTCTCTCTCTGCCAAATAAATAAATAAAATCTTTAAAAAAAAAAAAAAAGAGGGTGCCCCTTTCTCCACACCCTCTCTAACATTTGTTGTTTACTGTCCTATTGATTTTGGCCATTCTGACTGGTTGTAAGCTGGTGCAGCCACTTTGGAAAACAGTGTGGAGATTCCTCAAGAAATTAAAAATAGAGCTACCCTATGACCCTGCAATTACACTACTGGGTATTTACCCCAAAGAAGCAGATGCATTACAAAGAAGGGCCACATGTACCCCAATGTTCATAGCAACAATGGCCACCATTGCCAAACTGTG
>CM053610.1:39233042-39255810 GCA_028646535.1 Procyon lotor
GGGAGATGAACCATGAGAGATTGTGGACTCTGAGCAACAAACTAGGGTTTGGGAGGGGCAGGGGTGGGGGGTTGGGTGAGCCTGATGTTGGGGATTGAGGAGGGCACGCATTGCATGGAACATTGGGTGTGGTTCATGAACAATAAATCTTGTAACACTGAAAAAATAAAATAAACATATGGGGGGGGAGAATGCCTGCAAGACAGGGCATCCCCACCCTAGCCAATGCCATTCTCACCTCCTGCCACTGCCATGCTCCTCAGAGTGGTGCATGTCACCTCTGCCTTCCCACCTTCCTCACTTCTCTCTTTTCTGCCTCTTTGATGTCCTGAAGCTGCTCTCACAAAGGTCAGATTTCTGTGGGTGACCACAGACCCATGTCAGTCCTCAGTTACTTGACCTTCTGACTCTCCTTCTGGAATCCTTTTGTTGAGGACACAAGGTAGTCCACATCCTTTAAGATTCTTCCCATGGTAGCCGTCCTCCTGGGTCCCTGTCCCCCTACATTTCCTCAGCACCCCCATTACTGACCTAGCTACCTACTTCTCACCTGGACTGCTCCAAGACAGCAAGACCAAAATTGTGTTCACTTCTGGCCTGTCTTGATGAAGCACACAGTTATACAGGACACACAGGGAGCATTCTTACCTCCCACCTCCCCCGACCTCTTATAGATGTCATCGAGCCCAAACTGGCCTTCTTCTCCCTGCCCAGTCACTTCCTATACCACAGATCCACCACTGCTCATAGGGACCCCTGCGCTGGTTTCCTGGTGGGATGCTGGTTCAGCTCCTGCTTTCCTGCTTTTCTCTCTCTTACTAGAAGGTGAAATCACTTTATTTTATCATACACACACACACACACACACACACACACACACACACACACATTTATTTATTCACTTAATTTTTTCAGTGTTCCAAGATTCATTGTTCATGTATCACACCCAGTACTCCATGCAATACATGCCCTCCTCAATACCCACCACCAGGCTCACCCGACCCCCTAACCCTCTCCCCTCCAAAACCTTCAGTTTGTTTCTCAGAGTCCACAGTCTCTCATGGTTCTTCTCCCCCTCTGATTTCCCTCAAATTCACCCTTCCTTTCCTTCTCCCAATGTCCTCCATGTTTTTCCTTGGGCTCCACCCATAAGTGAAATCATATCATAATTGACTCTCTCTCTGCTTGACTTATTTCACTCCGCATAATCTCTTCCAGTCCCGTCCATGTTGATACAAATTTGGATATTCATCCTCTCTGATGGAGGCATAATATTCCATTGTACATATGGACCATATCTTCTTTATCCATTCATGTGTTGAAAGGCATCTTGGCTCTTCCACAGTTTGGTGACTGTGACCATTGTTGCTACGAACATTGGGGTACATGTGGCCCTTCTTTGTACTACATCTGCATCTTTGGGGTAAATACCCAGTAGTGTAATTGCAGGGTCATGGGGTAGCTCTATTTTTAATTTCTTGAGGACTCTCCATACTGTTTTCCAAAGTGGCTGCACCAAATTGCATTTCCACCAACAGTGTAGGAGGATTCCCCTTTCTCCACACTCTCTCCAACATTTGCTGTTTACTATTTTATTGATTTTGGCCATTCTAACTGGTGTTAGGTGATATCTCACTGTGGTTTTGGTTTGAACCTCCCTGATATTTGCAAATGACACTACAGATAAGGGTCTGATATCTAAGATCTATAAAGAACTCCTCAAACTCAACACTCACAAAACAGATAATCTTATGTCAAAAAATGGGCAGAAGACATGAACAGACACTGCTCCAAAGAAAACATACAAATGACTAACAGACACATGAAAAAAATGTTCATTGTCATTAGCCATCAGTGAAATCAATTTAAAATGTAAGCGTGGTCCTTTCTCTCCCCACCACACACATATGCCACAATAAAATGCTGCCAAGTGTCCCACTGATCTTGGGAGAAATACCAAATTCTTAACCTGGCCTGGGTAAGTCTGGTAGTTTCTTTCTATTACCATCTCTTTGTTCTCTAGACACAGCCCTATGGGCTTCAGGGTCCTCCCACAGGGCACTTGCAAGCTACATATGCTGGCCTGCTTACACACACACACACACACACACACACACACGCACACACACATGCATACATGTACACACACTTATACATGCTTACACATATACACTCACATTCCTATACATATACCCATACACACGCCTATACACATACACACTCATATACACACTTACAGGCTCCTATACATGCATGCATGCATACCTACACACCCACACATTTACACACATGCCTACACACACTCCTATACACATACCTATGCACGCATCTACACACCTACATGCATGCAAACCTACACACACTCATACACACATGCCTGTGCCCCTATACACACATACCCACATGCCTATACACACTTACACATATTCACATACATATACTCCTATACACTTGCTTACAAACACACCTGCACACGTATCTATACATATACAAATATGCACTCCTCTACACACACTTATACATACACAAACACACATTCCTGTATATACACACATGCCTGCACACATACACACACACTCTCATGTACATATATATATATATACACATGCCTATTCACCATACACACATGCCTATAGACACACATGCATACACACACTCTTATACACACACATAAATGTACCTGATACACACACATAAGGACATGCCACACACATGTAAACTAGTTAACTAGTTAACCCTTTTAACTTCTTTAGGTATTGGTGAAGCTGAGCCCATCTTCCCAGAGTGGATCTGAACTCATTGTTATTTGCTCTCAGGGCAAGCCTCCCCAAACTGTACCTTTTCTTCCTGAAACTTCATACATTTGTAACTTCACATAGGCATGTGGGACGTGGTGTCTCCCTCCAGTAACTATGGACCTATCAGAGCTGGAAACTTGTCTTTCTTGTCATCACTGGTCCCTAGTGCCTGCTACATGGAGTAGGTGGTCAGTAACTATTTGCTGAATGAACTAATAAATCCCCAGGGTGATAGTGGAGGGAAGGAAGATCAAGCAAGGGCAGCCTTGTTCATCTGCAAAATCCAATGGACATTTAGGATGCACATTGCCAACTTGTCTGAGGTATTGAGAGTTCAGAAAGAGGCATGTTCAAATTTAAAAACAATGGAGGAGGATGTGCTGGGCTGGCCCTGGTCCCTTCTGCTTGCAGGTCCTCCACTCATGAAACAGAATGAAAGAGAATCTGTGCCTTCCCTACACTGGCCTTTGCCATTGCTCAGCAAGCTCCTTCTGTTTGTGTCAAGCCCTTTTCTCCATCTCCACCATCCTGTGGGCATGGGCCTATGAGTCCCGGAGGATACACCATGGATCCCATTGTGCTTTCCTTCTTTTGTTCACAATAAGGTTCTTAGATTTCTCAAGTAGGGTTGACATTGAGATACTATTTTCAAGGCCCATCACTCAGTGTTCCTCCTTGACTTTCCTTCTCTTGTGTGTCTTTTTGTAATACATTAATGCCCACTGCCAGAAACACACCATGAAGTTCTTTTAAAAGAATAACATCAACACAAAGGTGATGATCAGAATAAGTGCAGAAGAGGAAACAGCAAGAAGAAAGCAATCTAGTCACACTCAGTTTTCATCATCTTTTAAGGCATCCCCATTTGGAGCAAAGTCTCTCTGATGTGAAGTGTTCAGCTTGAATATTCTTACCTTCAAGAGCTGGAAGAGGAGGGCAGAGACAAAGCACATGCTTAAGGCTGCCAGTGAATCTTCACCAAGAGGAAGATCAGGGACCGGAAACCTCCAAGCACCACTTCTCCTGGCCCCTGTGGGGACACTGGGCATGATGCTCATTTTCAGTCACACATGAGAATCACCATGGGAGTGTGACAAACTGCAGTGCCAAGCCTCAGGCTGGGCCAAGTAAATCAGGCCCCCTGTGGGTGAGGCCTGGGCTAGGTGTCCTCTCTCTCCCTCTTTCTCCCTCTCTCTCTCTCTTTTACATGCACACACACACACACACACACACAGCATTGAGAAACACAAGGCTGGAAGAGTCCAAGTATTCAACATACACTTAGCAAACAACTCAACAAACAGAGCTGTGGTCTCCCATTCAGGGAAGAACATAACTATAGCTCCAGTGGAAATGCCTTTACTGCCAGCTAAAGTTAACATTTGCCTGGATATGCGTGTGCACTGTCATGCACAGAGGCTTTAGGCTGAGCCATAGGACATCTGAGCAGAGCACACACCTATGATAACTGGGAGTTCAAAGGACTTTCTTATACTTCATCTCATTAATCCTCTTACTCACCTGCAAGGGAGGTCTTCCAAAGATCACATGTTGAGATGAATAATGGCAGTCCTCTCTGAGCTGGAATGCTGCACCCAAGACCAACCCGGAAGAGTGATGGAAGGGCCAGGAGTAATGATGGAGGAGCCAGGAGCCAGAAATGATGGAGGATCCAAGACTGATGGAGGAGCTAAAAGTGATGATACAGCTAGGTTGTGATGATGCATCCAAGAGTGACTGAGGAGCCAGGAGTGATGATGGAACCAGGTGTGATGATGCACCCAGGAATGGAGATGCACTCAGGAGTGACAACAGGGCCAAGAGTGATGGTGGAACCAAGAGTGATGGAAGAACTAAGAATGACAGAGGACCCAGGAATGATGATGGGAGCAGGAGTGATGGTGAGATCAGGGGTGATGATGGGACAAGGAGTGATAATGGGATCTGGGGTAATGATGGGACCAGGAGGGATGGTGTACCCAGAAATGAAGGAAGAGCTGGAAGTGATAGTGAGGCCAAGAGTGAGGTAGGACCACAGCTGATTATGAGATGAGGAGTGATGGGTACAAGAGTAATGGTGGGATCAGGACCAATGATGAACCCAGGAATTACAGACAAGCCAGGAGTGATGGTGGAACCAAGAGTGATAATGTACCCAGAAACAATGGAGGAAACAGGAGTGATGATGGAACTAGGATTAATTGTAGAACCAGGAGTGATATTGAGACCAGGAATGATGGTGGGACCAGGAATGATGGGGAACCAGCTGTGATAATGTATCCAGGAATGACAGAGGAGCCAAGAGTGATAATGGGACTAGGATTGATGGTGGAACCAGGAGGCATGATGGGACCAAAAGGGATGAGGGACCAGGAGCAATGATGGAACCAGGGATCATAATGGGACCAGGAGTGACAGAGGAGCCAGGAGTGATGATGGGAGTAGTATTAATGGTAGGATCAGGAGGGACAATGGGACCAGGAGTGAGGATGGGACCAGAAGAGATGAGGGGACCAAGAATGAGAATGTCACCAGAAGGGCTGAGGGGACTGGAGAGATGGTGGAAACAGGAAAGGTGGTGTGACAGGAGTGATGATGGGACTGACTTTAATGATGGCATCAGGAGTGATGATGGGTCCAGGAGTTAGGGAGAAGGCAAACTTCTACATAGACCTGAGGGTGGAAGAAGGGTACCATTTTGACCTGATGATCCACGGTCTATGGAGACTATCAGGAAAGGGCCCCCACAGCCAGAGCCCTTCTACCTGAGTCCAACCTCTCTGAGACTCTGTCATATTAATTCCATGTTCACACAATAACCCGTACACAGATGTCTACAGCAGATTTATTTATAATAGTCTCAAACCAGTAGGAACCCAAATGTCCTTTGACTAGTGCATGATTAAATAAACCATGGTCCATCGATACCATGAATACAACTCAGCTATAACAAGGTAAAAACTATTGGCACACATGTCAATCTCTAGAGAATAATGCTGATGGAGAAAAGCCAGTCCCCAGGGTCACATGCACGATAGTTCCATATATATAATAATTTTGAAATTATGAAATTTTATCAACAAGAGACAAAATTTTGTTTGCCAGAGTTGAGGTGGGGTGGGGATAGGAGAAAAATGGATGTGGTTATAAAAGGACAAGGAGGTGTCTTTGTGGTGATGGAAATACTATGTGACTTGACTGCATCGCTATGAGTTTCCCAGTTGTGATATTATATTATAGCTCTCCAAGATGTTACTACTGGGAAGACTGAGTAAAAGGAACATAGGACTTCTCTTCTGCTATTTCTTGCAAACTGTATGTCAATACACAAGGATCTCAAAATAAAAAGTTTTTTTAAAAAAGGAGACGGTCTTGGGCAACAGTTTCTTCACATATGCATAAAACCTGGTAGATGTTGTCCCATCACCTGTTAGCTGCAGGGAAGCCAAACCCATTCATGTGGGCCCTCCTGCATCCACCACTGTCTCTGAACCAAGGCCAGAGTTAGTCTCCTGGTGCCCCAAAGCTACAGGCCCTGGAAAGGAAGGGGACCAGCCCCATGCATGGGAAGTGCAGGAAGCCATCAAGCATATCTGCAAGGGCCACTGAAGGACCAGTGAGCAATGTCACCTCCATTATTCGATGAGGATATCCCAACTGTCCACACAACAGCCACACCTCTGCAGCCATTATCTCCATGAGGTTCTGTTAAAATGTTAACACAAGGGGCACCTGGGTGGCTCAGTGGCTAAATATATGCCTTCGATTCAGGTCATAATCCCAGGACCCTGGGATTGAGCCCTGCATCCGGCTCCCTGCTCAGCAGGAAGCCTGTTCTCCCTCTCCCACTCCCCCTACTTTTGTTTCCTCTCTTGCTGTCTCTCTCTCTGTCAAATAAATAAATAAAATCCTTTTTAAAAATGTTAATACAGAGATAAATAACTCAAATATCATCATAATACCAGGAGCCACCAATGTTTCTTATAAAAGGCCAGATAATGAAAATTTTTAGCTTTGCAGGCCATGAGGACTCTGACAACTGCTTAGCTCCATTTTTGTAGCTCAAAATCTGCTTACAATATGTAAGCAAATGGACATGGCTGTGTTCCAATAAAATCTTATTTATAAAAACAGACAGTGGGCAGGATTTGGTCCATAGGCCATGGTTTGCTGACCCCCACCATATCAACCTTTTACATCCATAGGACATTTTTGCAATTCACAATTGCGTATCCACCACCAATGAGGCGTGGGTAACTCTTAACAAGCTCAGGAGTGGACCTCTCTTACAGGAGGGAAAGTCTGGGATGGTAGATGGCCAGACAAGGGTCAGGGGGCCAGGGAAGGGAAATTGAAGGCCAGCTTGGACATCCCACACTGTCAGGAATCCTTAGAATAGGGTGGGGAAAAGCCAGGAATGGGGTGTGTTGTTTCATCCATCAGCAAACAATGGTAAAGGAGTAAATGTCTCATTTTCTCCATTATGCTAGCTCATGAGGTTTTTCTTATCGGGCCAGAGGGTATATTCATTCATGCTGATTCCTGTCCAGGCTGATACTGGGATTGTGGATCAGGAAAGGAAGACACCACTGGGGCAAGAAACCCAGGACCTCTTCCAGGTCCTGCCCTTGCCCGCTGTGGAAGCTCCAAGCACTCATGTCACCCTCGGGATTGCTGGAACTGGGGGACAGATTGAAAATGCCTTCTCTGAATCATGAGAACTTCATGTCATGAAAAATGAGCTTTCATCTCTACACAGCACGATTCTTTGTCTATATCAGGGGATTCAGTGAGGTTAATCATACACAGAATCCTCCTCTGTTGTAAACTCCACTTGTTGATGCCCTACCTGATTTTCTCCCAAACTCATGCTTATATCTGGGTAGAAGGCCCCTGGAGAAACAAAGTGTAGAACTTACAATCCATCTTGGGTATTAAGTTCCTTATCTGAAGCAGACAAAAACCTTGGGAAATGACTCAAATGCCAGGAAGGAAGTTTAAAAAAAAAAAAAAAGAGCTCATTTAAAGCAAGAACAAAAAATAATGAAAGGCGAGCTAAAATAACAAGGAAAGCCTATGACATCAGCACCGTTTTTCCTATCCACGGTGCCAGCCCCCACTCAGAGGAGTGCTGGGTGAATTTTGCAGTGGAGGGTGGAGGATGGAATGGGTGAGATGTTTCCTGGGAAGGTAGAATAGGTAACTTTCTTTGTGCAGTATCACCTCTTCTTGAAGCATAATTTACCTGTCGGAGAGAGCACATATCATAACTCAATGGCCTGATGGGTTTTCAGTAGCTGGGAACACAATCCCAGGTCAAGAAAAAGAACATCCCCATGGCCTGGGATCCCCAAGACCCCTTCAAACACTGTCATCCTCAAGGGTGATCTCTCTTGACCCTGACAGCATAGATGATCAGTTTGGGCAGTTTCATCTATGGAATCACAACAGGCTGTGCTCCTTTGCCTCTGGCTTCTTTCGCCTATCGTTTTTGGTAAGATTCCACCATACTGCCTGTGGTTCTAGACGGCTTGTCTTCATTTCCTTGTTAAGTGTCCCCCCTGGGTGAATATGCCATAACTTTTAAATCTATTCTACTACTGACAAGATTTGGGTGGTTTCTGGATTTTGTTGTACATGACTTAACAGAGGTGAAGACCCCGCCACTCTGAACTCTCCATCTGAATTATCTGAAAGGCATCACCACAGAGGCATGCTGCTTGGCCCTCGTCTTCCTCACTGGGCCCTCCTTAGCAAATTACCAACTCGCTGATCCTCTGAGCTCCAGGGGCCTCTCCTCCCAGCAGAAGGCAGAGGACAGTTAAGTAGCACACCTTCCGACTCCTTCCTCATTTTGCATGGGACCAGCTCTGCATGCACTTATGTCTGAGCCATGATGTCTTTAAAATTCCCAGAGGCCCTCCTCCTACCCCTGACTTCAATATAACTAGAGTCTGGGAGAAGATAGGAAGGAGGCATGTCAAGAAAGTCTTGGGGTCCTCAGATCTGAGCTAGGTTTTAAAGGATAGTGTGGTTTGACGAGGGAAAGAGCTGTCCTTAGACACCTGTTTTCTTCAGGACAAGAAATAATATCTACAGATTTGGAAGCAAGGCCCCACCTTTGGAGTAAAAATGGGGTGGAAACAAATAGACTAACTTACATTCTTTTCACTCAGGTGCCTGACCAGGGCACTGTGCCCTCCAGATTGTGGGGGAAGAACAGAGCAAGGTCTTGGGCAAACACCAGACCTCAGTCCTAAAAGTGGGGCTGGTGCTCTGATGTGTGGAACACAGCCTCCCGCTCAGGATGCAGCTAGCCGGCTGCCCTGTGTGTCCACTGTAAGTCCTTCACCTGCTAGGGCGCTGCTCCTGCCATGTTCTCTCCTTCCTGGAAGCTGCTCACCTACCCTGGGACCCAAGAAGTCTGCCTTCTTACCCGCAGGAAGGCTAATGCACATGGCAGGATTTCAGAAGCCAGGGTCTGTGGAGAGGAACCAGTGACTCGGTTTCCTGTGACCTTGCTCTGACGTGGCTCAGAGGACAGAGATCTGGAAGGCCCTTCCAGAAGCACCCTCCAACATGGCTCCGGTTTGATGCAAGGGCCTCCTTTGGCCTCACCAGCTCACACTGGGCTCCTTCGGGGCCACCTCCTTCTGATGGGGTGGGTCCTTTTGGCAACTTGGGGCGACTGCTGGTGGTGGCCACGTGTTTCCCACTTGAAAAATTACCAAGTTTTAAAAGTGAGATGTGAACGTATGTATGTGATTTGAAATTCCAGCCGTATTTACGTGAATATAATGAAATTAGTGTCCTTCCTCTTCCAGAGCTCCTGGCTTCCTCCCAGAGACTCCCAGTAGGGAGAGTTCCCAGGACATCCTTCCACAGTTTTCTCTTCGAATACAAACATAGCCATATATGTGCAGTCCTGTCGTGTGCACACTTTGTCACTTAGAAATATGTCTTGGAGATTGTCCCTTATCAGCTCCTACAGCTCCGGCTCTTTTTCTCAAGTCTTGTGTGCAATAATTTAGTCATAGCTCATGCCATTAACCAGACCCTGCGAACTGCTTTCTTTGAAGGGGGGAAGGGGCGGGCGTGTAAATGGAGGGAGTTTATTTTCCTATTAAGATTTGGTGAGTTTTTTTACTGAAATGTAATACATCTCTCTAAAGTTAACCCTTTGTGAGGTGTGTGTGTGTGTGCATGTGTGCATTTTTTTTCTCAGTTTGCCATTTGCCTTTTGACTTCATTTATGGTATTTTTTTTTTTAATGCCCAGAGAACTCTATTTTTTATCTAATCAAATTTTTTACCTATGTCCTTTGTGGCTTCTGAATTTGTATTCTGTGTGGACAGAGCTTTTCCTATCCACATCTATGAAAGAATGCTTGCCTGTTCCAGTCATTTCACAGTTTGACTTTACTTATTTTTTTTTTTTTTTGGTCGCATCTGGAGTATATTTTGATCGATGGGGAAAATTACGAGATTTCATTTAATGTTATTCCAGATGGTTATCTACTTCCCTAATTTCATTTACTGACCAAATCTTTCTGCTCTATTTATTTGAAATGCCATTTTATTATAAGTGAAGGTCATATTATTCAGGTATCCCCTGCACTCATTGCTCTTCCTTGACTCCTGTGTGTACTCATACACCAAACCACCACATCGCTTACATCTAGTCTGTGACACTTAAATCTGAATTTTTTGCCCCTGAATCTCCTCTTGATCCTTTTATTTCCCTCACTGTTCCTTTTTTGTAGGAACACCCTATAGATAAAAACTAGCTTATCTAGTTGAAACTAAACTATTTTTATTTAGACAACAATACTATAGAGATCAATTAGAGAAGAGTTTCAAGTTGATCATGTGAGGATTTTTAAGCCAGAAGAAAGAATATCTTTCCACATAGTCATAGCCTTAATGAGGAGTATTTTCTCTTCTTTGGTGTATCTTAATTTTTTTTTTTTTTTACTGCTGTCATAAATAGAAGTTTTTTCCCCATTTTATTGTCTGACTGGTTTTGGTTTTTATAAAGTCATTGATTTTTGCAAATTAAATTTGTAGCCAGACATTTGACTGAGCTGCCCATTATTTAGAATAATTTTTCTGTTCTCGTTGTTCTTTCATACATAATACACTCCGTCTGCAAACATAATAATTCACCTCCTCTCATATTTTTGAACTCAGTATTTCTCCTATGGTTAATTGCACTAAACAGCACCTCAAGAATACGTTCTATGATGGGACATTAGTTGACATCTTTGATGCTTTCATGAGAATGTTACTAGCATTTCATCAAGAAGCATGCATTTTTATCACAAACAGTTTTATCATATTGTGGAAGGAAATACCTATTCCTATTCAGCTGATTTTTTTTTTTAAGATTTTATTTATTTGACGGCGAGAAACACAGCGAGAGAGGGAGCACAAGCAGAGGGAATGGTAGCGGGAGAAGCAGGCTTCTTGCAGAGCAGGAAGCCTGATGTGGGGCTCGATCCCAGGACCCTGGAATCATGACCTGAGCCGAAGGCAGACGCTTAACGATTGAGCCACCCAGGCGCCCCCAGCTGATTTTTAAAATCAGAAATTTGTTGAATTTCATCAAATGCCTTGCTGACCTCTATGGAAATGATTGTATATCTTTTCTCTTTTGACAAGGTAGAAGGTGCAGGTGGAGCCCCCACTCCTGAGCCCCCCACTTGAGATCTGCATTCAAGTCATCTGCCAGCTGCCGGGAGTGTGGGCTGCTAAGTGCTCACTGTTGCAACCTCTCTGAGAATTACCCTCAGACACCAGTGTCCTTTTCCCTAAGATCCTTTGAAGGTGGAGACAGCCCACACTTTGGCTGGGCTCGAACAATTACAGAAAGCCAGTATCCTGGCCTCCAGCTGGAGCAGACAGAGGGGTGCAAATCCCCCTCCAGAGCCTCCTGCAGATCAGTCCAAAGCTGAACTCCAGAGGAAACTCCTATTTACTCTGTGTCTCCCCACCTGCTTCTCATATCATTCTCCTAAGAGCTCCCTTGGTAAAGCACCTGCATAAGAATCCCCACCTCAGGTTCCACTGAGTCAGACACAAAGTCGTATGGATGGTAATTGACTTCCTAACGTAGCCCAGGTTTGCTTTTCATGGAGGAACCCTGCATGGTAGGGTTTCTTGTTTCTTTAATGTATTCCTGGACTATACCTGCTAGTATTTCACTTACAATGTTTTCATTAGTAATCATAAAAAGATTAGTTTATTGTTCTATTTTTGTATTTTCTCAGGACTTAGCATCATATGTGCTAAATAAAAATAATTATGTGGCTTTCTCTTTTCATCAACCTAGAACATTTAAAATGGCATTGGAATTACCTGTCACTTCAATCCAAGGATTTCATCACATTTCTTAAAAACTATCTGGACCTTGGTGGGGGGTACAGACTTCCAGTAACATTCTCAATTGTTCCATGGTAACTTCTCTATTTAAATACTCTATTTCTTCAGAAGTCACAAGTATTTTTCCTTATGTAGGAAATACTGAATGTTTCAAGGGTAACATCCATTCTATTTTGCTCACATGGTTTTAAACAAAATATACTTTCAAAATGACTTTATTTTCATCTGGTTTTGGTGTTCTTCATCTCATTTCTACTATTATGCTTTGTGCTTCCCTTTTTATTTCCTTGTTGTAAAAATAGTTTTGTTGGGGGTTTTTTGGTCTGTAAAAACTGCGGGTAATATTTTAAAATGAAGACATGTTTGAAGATGAAGAAAATGAAGAAACATTTAAAATGAAGAAATATTTTAAAATGAAGAATAAAGAAAAAAATTTAAGTAAAAATCATGGCAAGTTCCAACTCTGTGAGATGACACTATTAATCCTTTGGTGGCCACTCCTTTGTAATCTGTTTAGGTATTTATACATACAGACGTGTGCAATCAGCAGAAGTTGGATAATACCTATATCATTTTAATTGTAGCCATCATTCTTTATTTAAAAAAAAGTAGTGTTTGCTTACCTCTTCCCTTTGGCATACACACATACACACACAGTTTTTCATTGAATTTGATAGATAATGATTTAGTCTCCAACCTTGTGCCTTGGAATTCTTTGTACTTTAGTTTCTTTGAAGGTGGAGTGTTTCGATATTCATTTTTCTTATTATTTCTGGTTGGCTTTAAAGAGGGGAGCTGGACTCAGATGCCATTATTCTGGTATCTTTAAAGGAAAGACCATTGTGTGAGTTCCCTATGGCTACTGTGACAAATTAGCACTAACTTAGTCACTCAAGATATGTTATCTTACAGTGTCAGAGGTCAGAAGTCTGAAATGGGACTCATGAGGCTAAAATCGAGATGTAAGCAGGGCTGTGTCTCCTAGAGGATCTGGGACAACCGTCTCCTTGCCTTTCCCAGTTTCCAGAGGTTCCCTGTATTTGTTGGTTCATGGCCCCTTCTGTGTTCCCAGCCAACACCAGAGGTTTGAGTGTTTCTCATGCTGCCTCATTCTGACCCTCCTACCTCCTTCCCCCGCTTACTAGGACCTTTTTGATCACATTGGGCCCTCCAGATAATCCAAAATATCTCCCTATCTCAAGATCACCAGACCAGCAATCTTAATCCCATCTGCAATCTAGTCTCCCCTCGCCATGTAGCATGATACTCACAGGCTGTGGGTGTTAAAATTCAGATATCTTTGGTTTTGTCTAGCGTGACTCCCAAACATTACTTCCCAAATATTACTCCCACAACCCCTTAGACTTGGTCCTATGACATTTGCTGAGTTGCGTGTGGCAGAACCTTTGGAGAAATGGGCTGGGGAGAGAGACAGAATCAAGAAGAAGTCAGCTTCCTGTGCCTGAGCTTTGTACACATGGAGGCAAACCACTTCCTCTGTGGAAGATTCTCTTGGGCTCCCATTTCCTTAAACAACAACAAATGTATTAAGTCATTACAGCTGACCTTTGAGTAGCACAGGGGTTAGGGTCCATGACGCCCTGCATAGTCGAGAAAAAGTATAACTTTTGATTCCCCAAAACATAACTGCTAATAGCCTATTGTTGACTGATAACACAACAATCAATAATTAGTACATATTTTATATGTTGTACATATTACATATTATATTCTTACAATAAAGTAAGTTAGAGGAAAGAAAATGTTAAGAGAATCATAAGGATGAGAAAACACATTTTCAGTATTGTACAGTTTTTATAAAAAAACATCCTCTTATAAATGTGTCCATGCATTTCAAATCTATGTTGTTCAAAGGTCAACTGTATTTTCCTCACATTCATGACTGAGGAACTGAGGATCAGAGAGGTTCAGGGCCAGCCAGTGATAGAGTCTGAGGTTGTAGCTCACGTGCTCTATGTTCCCTCAGCACAGAGGGAATACCCCAGGGACTAAAGTCAGGAGGACATTGCAGGAAAGTGCTCCTCTCTCCCCTCATCGAGCCTTTCAGTGGGCCTCTAAACATCACAGAAGGGCAGGGAAGTTCTTCCACTTACAGACCAATAGGCTAGCTGAGAGTTAAAGGTATTTTCCGTTACCAGATGGGGGAGTTTCTTCTCAGATGGCTGGATCTCTGCTATAATACAGTGAAGGAGCCGGTGCTGCCAGTGCCCCCCACCCCCACATCCGTTACAACCTGGACTTTCCCTTACCTCATGCCATCTTGACTTCCACCTGTGTGTGCCAGCCCCTCTGTGCTCAGGGCAGGCCAGAAGTGCCAAGGCATCAGTCAGTGATGACCTCAGCTCACTTGGCCCTCTGGCAGGAAAGCTCTGAGGAGTGTGCACCAGCCCACTCCTAGGTTCTCCAGCAGGATGAGGTTCCAGCTCCCACAGAGGTCACCTACTGGTAGCCCTTTCTGCTGCTTCCTTTCCCCAGCAAATGAAGGCATGCATGACCTTTCGGGGACCTGTGCACATGGCCCCATGCCTGGGGAGAGAGAAGTCTAGGAGATATGTCTGCCTCAGCAGCCCTCCATTCCTGGCAGATGATGGTTCCCCAGGGACAGACTCTTTCCAGAGCATTAACCCTCTGCCTTGATTGTGACTTCACGTCCTACTTTTTTTTAAGCTACCAATGTTTGTAGCTTCAATGCCAGATATTATGCTAAAAGTGTCTCATTATATCCTTTAGTCTGAATAATGAAAGGGGGGACTATTTTAGAAAGAAACTCAAAGAACCTTAATATGAAAAATTGTAGAAAACATCCAGATCATGCAGGAATGATGGCCTTCACAATCTGGAGGCACACTGCCCCAATGTTCTGTTCTTATTCACAAGGTTGACCTCCTCAGCCAAGCTGAGTGATGACCAGCCTGGTAGGAGACTGTTACCTGACTCATTTCTGAGACGTAAGGCTCATAAGTTTCACCCTTATACCTTTATTTCCTGGGCCCCACAAATTAGAGGGCTGTGCGTTCGTTGTCTCCCCAAAGGACAGGTAAGGGCTGCATCCACCCAGAAACTGTGAGCTCTGCTTCTAGACCATGTTCTGGATACCTGACATGTCCAGGGCTGGGTGGGCTCCTTCTGGCTGGCCTGTTCTCCTATGGAGAGAAGAAACCCTGGTGTGTGCACCTTGACCCTAAAGGTGGCCTTGGATGTTTATAGAGTGTTTGTGGGGTGGGTATGCACACATAGGTGGCTGGGTTATCATGCACGTGCACACGAGACCCCTTGAGGTACAGGACAGCGAGGCAGGAGGAGCAGGGAGGCGACCATAGGCCAAGGACCCGAAGGAGCTTTGCCCCAGCTGCCATGTTCCACCAGGAATGTGGAGGAATGTGAGAGCCCTAACTTCAGACTTAGGGCTTCTAGGTCATTAGGAAGGTATATTTGTCAAGATAACAAGATAAATCATGTTTTCTTTAACAGTTTTTGACTTGGTTTCAGAATTTTAAATATTTAAACCTGCAGTAAACAGGCATTGTGTTCTTGCTTCAGGCCCCAACATCTCAGGGGCAGACTGGGAGATGTGGGAGTGTGAACAGTAGGTACAGGGAGCACAGAGAAGCTTCTAGGGCTTTCAGAAGCCCAGTGCCCTGCCTGCCACCATGGCCCAAGCTGGCTGGCCCTGCCCACGTCAGCAATGCTTTATCCATGGGTCTGTGTGACCAGCTCTGGAAGTCACATAGGCTTGTGACCTCCCCAGTGACTTCAAGATTTTCTGAGACAGCACCGCTTTGTGAATAAGGAGACTGATACCTTGCAGGGTGAGAAGGAAATCGCCCCCTTGCAAATCAGCTGAAGCTACTTCTTGACTGTTGGCAACCATACCACACATCATTGTGATGCTGAATGAAATGATGAGACTTTACAGACTACTTCCAGACGAATGACCAGACTGTCTGGCAAATCCCTTCACCCCAACAGAGGTTCTGGAAGTGAATCGGGCTTTGATTCCATCCATCTGTAGTACACACGGGTCCCTCTCCATTTGATGGCTCATTCTGGCCTTGTTGTTCCCTTTCTTTTTTTTTTTCCTTTTAAATATTTTTTGTTTTATTTTATTTTATTTTATATTTTATTTTATTTTATTTTATTTTATTTTATTTTATTTTATTTTATTTTATTTTATTTTATTTTTTCAGTGTTCCAAGATTCATTGTTTAGACACTACACCCAATGCTCCATGTAATATGTGCCCTCCTTAATACCCACAATCAGGGGGCGCCTGGATGGCTCAGTCATTAAGCATCTGTCTTTGGCTCAGGCCCAGGGTCCTGAGGTCGAGCCCTGCATTGGGCTCCTTGCTCAGCAGGGAGCCTGCTTCTCCCTCTTCCACTCCTCCTGCTTGTATTCCCTCTCTCGCTGTCTCTCTCTGTCAAATAAATAAATAAAATCTTAAAAAAAAAAAATCCAATACCAGGCTCACCCATCCCCCACCTCCTTTCCCTCCAAAATCCTCAGTTTGTTTCTCAGAATCCACAGTCTCTCATGCTTCATCTCCCCTTCCAGTTTTCCCCCAATTCGCTGTTGTTCTCTTTCTTAAAATGACTTCACTGGGGATTTTCTCTGCTGGTGAAATTCAGCCCCTCATCTTAGCAGAAAGTATGCATTTTCTTCTGCTTATAGCAGGTCTTTCATTATGTGTGAGAGAAGGTTAGCAGGTGACAATTGACACATTCCTCCCCAAGATGTTTCATAGTAAACTAGTTCTATCTCCCATGAGTTAACTTCGTAAAGGAAAGATTGATTACGTAAGTATTCTACTAGGTCTAGATAAGGTCATGGCTTTTTGGTTGAACTGAAGTTACAAATATCAACACAAAACAGTCACATGCTTTTCATAGCCTCCTGCTTAACATTTTAGGAATGTTCACACTGGGGATTATTCTGTCAGAGGTTCTCAAATATCAGCTGAATCAGAATGACGGGGTGGCTCCTACAAGAAGCAGATGCCTAGACTCTACCCCAGACTTACAAGAGCTGACTTTTGGGGGCCAGAGTGGCCTGGCCTTCTAAGCAGTACCTTTGGTTGTTCTAGTGGAAGCTGGTCACAAACCGTGCCAGGGGAATGCACAGAGATAGCACTGTCCCCAGTATTTATGTCACATCCAGAGGGAGGTGGTAGGGGGCAAGTTTCTTCTGAAAGGAAGAAATTTGCACCAGTTAGCAATGGATTCTTTAGTGAAGAAGTAATCATGGAATTAAACACCAAAGATGTTTAGGTATCTAAATTCATAATGACACTAAACCCAAACTGAAAACCAAAATTATTAGACACTGGTAGACAGACTCCAGAGTGACTCCACAGTTCCCTCTCCCTGGAGCCATTTCACCAGAAAATGGGTTCTGCCAACATTCTGAGTGAACTGGGAGGCAGGTCCTTCCCCAGCCAAGCTTCTTTTTTTTTTTTTTTATAAGATTCTATTTATTTGACAGAGAGAAACACAGCGAGAGAGGGAACACAAGCAGAGGGAATGGTAGCAGGAGAAGCAGTCTTCCTGCGGAGCAGAGAGCCCGATGCGGGGCTCGATCCCAGGACCCTGGGATCTTACCTGGGCCGAAGGCAGACGCTTAACGACTGAGCCACCCAGGCGCCCCTCCCAGCCAAGCTTCTGATGAGACTGCAGCTCCAGCCAACCCTGGACTGCAGCCTGGTGAGACCTTGAGCATAAGACCCGCTGCTCGGACGTATTCTGAGTTCCTGACCCACAGAAACTGGAGGCAGTGAAAGCAGGTTGCTGTAAGCTGTTAAGTTTGTGGTCATTTTTTACTCAGCAATAGGAATGGATACTTTTATCTTTGGGGAATTCTAGAGAAATAATTCCTAAAGAAGAGGAGGAGGAGGAAGAAGAAGGAGAAGGAGAAGGAGAGGAAGAGGAGGAAGGGGAAGGGAAGGGAGGGGGAGGGGGAGAGGAGGAGGGAGAGGAGGAGGGAGAAAGGGTGGGGGAGGAGGAAGGAAGGAAGGAAAGAAAGAAGGAAGGGAAGGAGGGAAGGAAGGAAAAAGGAAGGGAGGGAAAGAAGGAAAAAGAAAAGAAAACAAAAGAAAAGGTGAATTAAAGGACAGAAGAAAGCATTTGTCCTGCCTTTCCTAGAAAAGCTTCACCTTATGGCAACACAATAGTGGATGAAGCCAATTTTCTTTTTATGAAAATATTCCAGCTAATGAACTAGGTAATAACAATAGAATTAAAGTACCAAGATTTGGCTGTCCTCCCATCAAGTAATGGCAATGGT
Organism: Procyon lotor; assembly: GCA_028646535.1. NCBI lineage: Eukaryota > Metazoa > Chordata > Mammalia > Carnivora > Procyonidae > Procyon > Procyon lotor. The sequence continues at coordinate 39,251,521 of CM053610.1, forward strand.
CATCAGTGGTTGCTAACAGAACAAAAAAAGAGACCAGGGAACAGTCTGTGCCTCCTGAGAGAAGTACTCCACAACTCTCATGACCTGACTTTGCAAATCAACCAACCAACCAACAAACCCATTCCTGAAACTGACCAACTTTCTAGATCTAACCATCAATGTGAAGACAATACACATGGTTAGGACATGGTAAAACACCATGGAGATGCAATCAGCACAGTCCAGACTATAGAAAGCTCTACAAGACAAATAATGGCAGGGATGGAAGTGGGGGGAAGAGGAGGCTTAGAGAGTAAAGGAGGCTTAAGAGGCACATCAGCCAATTGCTGTTTTGTACTTCATTTGGATCCCCATTCAAACAAGTCCTAGAGATCAGTCATAGGAATATTAAGGTAATAGAGACCCCAGTTGGATGTTTGATGATGATTATCCTTTTTTAAGATATGTTATTGCTATTAGACTATATATTTTTAAAGTTCCTTTATCTGCCAGAGGTATTTCTTGAAATATTCATAGGCAAGCTGCGGCCCCGCCTGGGATTTGATGGGCAGGGTGCAGACGAGATGGGCTTGGCTGTGCAGTTACTGAAGCCAGGTGATGGGCACATGAAGGACATATGCTACTGATTGTTATTAAATTATTAATAATTTATTAAAATGTATTAAATTATTATTAAATCATTTCCTTGACTTCTATATGTGATTGAAAATGTCCAAAATAAAAAGATTTGCAAGGGAAAAATTGGCAAAGGCACAGTCCTTTAAGACCAGAGTCTAAGAGACAACTCATTTCTTCCCATGAAAACTCTCTCCTACACATCAACATAGAAAATGAGCTCAGAAATCAGATTTGCTGTGAAGAGACAAATCTACGTGGCCAAAGGCACCGGAACATGTTCATTACCCAAAATGAGGAGAGACCGACTCGCAGTTGTCATGTGGAATTAGGTGATGACAGGGAAATGTTTCTCTCCCTTCCCAGCTTGCTTGGAACTCCTCAATTTCCGCATCATCCAACTGGCCTGATTCTGATAAGGGCGGTCAGACAGCAGAGCATGTCTGCAGACTCTCACTTCAGCATGAAGCACGTTTTTGTTGAAGTAAAAAGGCGTTTGGGAGACGTTATGTTTGCTTGGCTTTAGAAGCTGAGTGCTGATTGAAGTGCTCGATGGCCTGTCAGCTCCCTGTGGATAGAAATGACCAGAGGCCTGGATGGATGGCCACAGAGCTGGGTGTCTATGAGACGAGGCCAGGGCCCAGGGTGGGGGTGGAGGGCAAGGAAAGAATGCAGAATGAGGGTCTCTGTGCTGATTTGGCTCCAGAGTCCTCTAGGTGTGGAGGCTGGCCCAGTCAGCCTGTGGCTCACAACAAGAGTGTCCATAAGACATTTGGATTGACACTTTGCCCTCCCAACTTTATGATCAAGCAAAAACTTTTACCTCTGACATTATCCAGGCCTGCTGAGGTGGACCCTAGATGCCCCTGCGTTGTGCTCTAACTGGCTAGACCCCCAGGCTTGCACACCTCCAGCATCCCTATCCATAACCTCAGAAGCTAGGAAAGGCCTACTCAGACAAGATGAGGCAGCACTGTTGAGGGGGGCCAGGGCGTCAGGCCACGGCAACTGACAACTCTGATCATTTCTTTATGTCTTTTTAGCTTCATAACAACCTTGGAAAGGGAGCCTTAAGATCATCCCATTAAAAGATGAGGAGCACCAAGGTCACGGCTGAGGCTTTGAATTCCAGGCCTTTTTCCTTTTATGCCACCTGGCCCGTGCGTCTCAGAGCAGGAAGCCCAGCAACATGGGACGGGGAGGTGGGGCTGGGGACAAGCCAAAGGGTCACCACACAGGTCACCACACAGGTGGAGATGGATCTGCGAGTATCTTGGCCTGGCCCTGCCCTCAGAGAAACCCAGAACGTTATTGGGGAATGCCCGGCCTCCAAGTGCCCAGCACTGGGCAGGGCTCCATGAGACACAGTAATGGCCTGGGAACATCCTCGAAGAGGGGTCCTGGAAAATGACTGTCTCCCTCCTCTCCAGAAAACAACAACAACAAACCCTTACTTGTAGCATATGCCTCTACTGTGGCTGACTTCTGTCTGCCAAATGACACAGGACAGGGAGCAGGGAAGATATGTGAGGACACACTATCGTAGAGTGTTTCCTCCCTATGGGTGCTGGATATCCTGCAGAACACAGATTGTTATAGGAATAACCACAATCACCAAACTGTGGAAAGAGCCAAGATAGCCTTCAACAGGTGAATGGATAAAGAAGATATGGTCCATGTATACAATGGAATATTATGCCTCCATCAGAAAGGATGAATACCCAACTTTTGTATCAACATGGACGAGACTGAGGAGACTAAGATGAGTGAAATAAGTCAAGCAAAGAAAGTCAATTATCATATGGTTTCACTTACATGTGGAGCATAAGGAAAAATAGAGGACATTATGAGAAGGAAAGGAAAAGTGAATTGGGGGAAATCGGAGGGGGAGATGAACCAACAGAGACTGTGAACTCTGAGAAACAAACTAAGGGTTTTGGAGGGGAGGAGAGTGGGGGGTTAGGTGAGCCTGGTGGTGAGTATTGAGGAGGGCACGTATTGCACGGAGCATTGGGTGTGGTGCATGAACAATGAATCTTGAAACACTGAAAAAATTAAATTAAATTTAAAAAAATTTTAAAATAAAACACCATAAATTTTTTTAATTAATTAAGTTATTAAAAAGAAATAATCAAACCCTGGCAACTTTGAAACAATGGTTGCCTTTGTTTCAATACAATTCATTTATTGATATTTACATAGTTGATTTTTTTAGAATAATCTTTTTTAATATTTTGTTCATTTGACAGAGAGATCACAAGTAGGGAGAGAGGCAGGCAGAGAGAGTGGGGGAAGCAGGCTCCCCTGCTGAGCATAGAGCCCAATGCGGGGCTCGATCCCAGGACCCTGAGATCACGACCTGAGCCGAAGGCAGAGGCCTTAACCCCCTGAGCCACCCAGGTGCCCCTACATAGTTGATTTTTAATAATGGCTGTATTGAAACACCAACTTGTACCATTCCCTCAGACTTTACAACCTGCTCTCACAAGCAAGTGGGAGCCGGTGTGGGCTCTGGCTCACCGTGAATCAGGCACACAGCCCTGGAAAAAAGTTGGAAAGAGGAGTAGCATGTGAGACAGAGGACCTTTAAGGGCTGAGCCTGTTTGGTGCTGGGTGGCAGGAGGTAGACGCCCATAAGTGTGGAAAGACTAAATCTTCCTTCGAGGCCACCGGTAGTTCAACCTCTGCAGATCAGAGTGGGGAAGCCAGCTGCCCTTCAGCTCAGAGTCTCCAGCTCGAGCCTAATATGGAAGTCTAGGGTGTTCTGCTGGTACAAAGAGAGGGATTGCAGGAAGCTTGTCAAATTGCTCGTTCAATTAGAATCAAGGAGCAGGAAACTGTGGGCTTTGCCTGTCAGTGATTATTTAGAGCACACACAATACATGTCTTTCAGTTTGACTGCGGGGGCTGGCTTGACCTTGCTGGGGCCCCTAGGGCTCTGCTGCCTGCGGACCACCTAAGTAAGCAAACAGAAGGTGTGACACCAAGTGGGGACGGGGCTCATCAGATACACTGCAAACCACATGTGTTCTGTGGCCTAGGAGCCTCGGCATTGTCTCCGGAGCAGAAGCAGCTGTGTGAGCCAGGGGTGTGTGGCTCGGTGTGAATGCTCTGGCCCTTTCTGGCCCCCAGGGACCAGTGCTGCTCTAAATTACAAGGCATTCACTTGTGATAATCGCATAATTATCTTCTCCTCAAACATCGCTTGTTAAGAATCTACTTTTTGCAAGATTACTAGATTGAGAATCAGAAATGCTGGGTTATCACCAAGCTGATGGTGATTTTAAAACTTTAGGAGGCGGGGGCGCCTGGGTGGCTCAGTGGGTTAAAGCCTCCGACTTCGGCTCAGGTCATGATCTCAGGGTCCATGGGATCGAGCCCCGCATCAGGCTCTCTGCTCAGCGGGGAGCCTGCTTCCCCTTCTCTCTCTCTGCCTGCCTTTCTGCCTACTTGTGATCTCTCTCTGTGTCAAATAAATAAAATCTTTAAAAAAAAAAAAAAAACTTTAGGGGGGCTCACTTGCTTTCAGAGCCTGTCCTCAGTGATACCCACGTTAAGATGTTAGTTAGCTCCAACTCCATGATGCTGTGAGAGGAGAAGTAGCAAGGTACAAACAGGTTTTAAACTGTGTTGTGTTAAGAGGGAATGGGGGCCTAAGGGTGCCGGGGGGGGGGG
>CM053610.1:39256310-39325246 GCA_028646535.1 Procyon lotor
GGCCATTTGGATGTCCTTTTTGCAGAAATGTCTGTTCATATCTTCTGCCCATTTCTTGATTGGATTATTTGTTCTTTGGGTGTTGAGTTTGAGAACTTCTTTATAGATTTTGGATACTAGCCCTTTATCTGATATCAGACTTTTTTTTTTAAGACTTTATTTATTTGAGAGAGAGAATGAGCAGAGGGAGGGACAGAGGAAGAGGGAGAAGCAGACTCCTGGCTGAGCAGGGAGCCCAACTCAGGGTTCAATCCCAGGACTCTGGGATGATGACCTGAGCCAAAGGTCATGGCTGAGCTGAGCTTAACTGGCTGAGCCACGCAGGCGCCCCCAGACCAAACAGACTTGACTCCTACTCCCATCTCTCCCTTTTCACCAAAAGCCAGTCTAAGGCAGAAACATTCTTGCAGGAAACACAACCCAAGGTTGAAGTCTCTGCGACATTGATCTAGACTTTTAGATTTCTTAATATTTTTGAAGTTTTAACCTCAAGCTTTCCCCCACATATCTATTATGTCACTTTGGGAACATTATATTTAATGCATGGAGAAAAAAAGTCAAACCAAAAATATCAACTTACCTCTGCTAATTTCCAAACAAAAATAAAGGGTCATCCAAATCGAATAATTCTCCAATAAATTCCTTATATTAATATTACAAATTTGACTAGAAAACTCTTTGCTGTTGTATGAGAGCAATTTCTAGTCATTTCTCCAAAAAGTTTTCTCTCAGAATAAATCTCCAAAACTCAAACTGGGTGAAGGTTCTGAGTTCCCTAAGGTGGCGATCTTGGCTATGGGATAATTTATAGTCAGGGCCACAGAATTTCTGGGCACCCACATAAACACTGTAGCTTTAAATCCGGGAGAGATTCTTCCATGAAACACTCCTGGGTTTCTTTGACCTCTGATTATACTTGAAGGTGACTGTATAGTTTACAAAGCAGTGAAGGTTCAGTGTGGTCAAGCAAGCTCTCAAAGTCACACAGCAAATGGATAGCGTGGGTCAAGATCCAGCTCCAGTCAGCTGATTCCAGCATAATGCTTTAGCCTGAGCTAATTGAGAGGCCAGTGTTTACAGAAGCAAGGGGTTTCTTGCACAAGCAGCTGCCATCACTTCCCAAATCCTGCTATGCTGCTGAGTCATCTGGCTGCACACAGAAGAGGTCACCTGGTGACTCAGAGCACACCCCACACAGTGGCCAGCTGCATACCTGGGTTCCAGGCACACCTGCTTTCTCTGGCATTGTGAGTCTTTATCAGCTTTCTCTATTTGTATACATGTGCATTCCAGGGAAATGATTTCTTTAGAATTGCAAACAGTGTGGCCTCTGTGGCTCAATGATCTGCTTCAAACCTTAGCTCTGCCTCTTGATAGCTGTGTGACATGGAGCAAGTGACTCAAAATGAAGAGGAAACCACTGGGGGGCACGCTGACCCCAGCCGTGGGGCCCTCAGCTTTGCTTCGGATGGAAGTGGCTTGGGTGACCCCAGGAAACAGCGTGAGGGGACATGGAGAAGTGAGGCAGAGAAGTCTAAGCAGGGTGTGGAACACGCCTGGGAGTTTTCTGGTGAGCCAGACCACTCCAAGTTCTGTTGCTGTTGTTTATGCAAAACTCACTTATTGGCCCCAAGTCTCATGTTCTGGCCTTGGGCGTCGACCTTGTGAGCCTTCATCTAGACATCCCTCCTGCTTGGGCCAAGCACTCACACAAGGGATGCTGGGTTTGGTGACCTTGAACTGGCAACTTGACCTCTCTAGGGCTAGTTTTCCCACTTGGAAAATAAGGGAGCAGACTCAGATGATCCTCTGATTCCAAAAACTTCAAAGATCCCCTTTCCACTTACATTCTGTAGCTTTGCTGGTGTGCTCTTATAGCCCTTTTCTCCCCAGCAGTGGGGAGTCATGGCCGACTTTGAACACCCTGCATGCCAGTGGTGAGGTGAGCTTGGCTTAAGTGATCATATTACATTTGGGGTGGTTGGTGGACATGTGAGTCCAAAGGGACTCCTGCCCTGGGCATGCACAACTGAATTGAGCAGGCCACTGACCACAGGCAGGTATGCCTTTCATGTTCACCATCTTGTTGCCACAGGCACTTTTCTGTTTGAGTTTGGCCTTTCTATGTCCCTAGGAGGTAAGGAGGGTATAACTGCATTATGTGTTGGCTTTTGAAGGGAACAGCATTATTTTAATGGTGGTCCTAGGGAATGTTGCAGAAACCGTAACTGAAGGCTTGCATTTGGGTGTCTTTCTGGTGCAAAGTGGAAATCCTTTCACTGCCTGAGCTGGGGTGGCAGCTGCTGTGAGTCCAAAGGAGTTATCATTGGGGAATCTGGTATTCTGTGGACATAGCCTTGCTTATATTCAGGAGTCCATACAAAAAATAATCACCTGTTGGCCATAAGCATCATCCCAGGAGCAAGGGCTGGAACAAGGTCTGAGCCCTCACTGGGCTGGAGAGAGTCCTGGGGAGAAGGGAAGGGATGCCGAAGAGATCGGGGGACTTCCCCATCAGGGTGACAGCCTCGATGCCTGCCAGCCACACCTCAGTTGGGCCTTTACCACAGACTTCAACCCATGGCTTCCAACAAGAACCTTCTAACCATGCCCGAGCCTCGCTCAGACTACGATTTTAAGAATATTCTCTCACAGCACCTGTGTCCCATTGTGTGGTGTCCTAACACAGCCAACATGCTGGAAGAAAAGCAGGTTTTGCCCTAGCATGGGGCCTGACTTTTTGGGAAAAGACACTCACCTTCTGGTGGGGCCGTGGGCTGAGGGCAGAGCAGGTGGCAAGGAGCCTGAGGCAGACCTACACCTAGCACCCTGAGGCCACATTACATAGGAAGTTTGGTGAGGCAGCTGAGTACGGAGCATGGGGCGAATGGCAGCTTACTTGAGAAATCAAAAGAGGAAGGCCTGAAATAAGAACATTGTCGGTTTAGGGGAAGAGCAAAGAAGAGGCACTCATATGGGAGCAAGCCCAAGGGAAAAGGTGAGCAGGAGGACAGTGAGCAGGGTCCCCAGGAAGGGTGGTCCCTGAGCCTGCGAGGTGTGAAGCTTTTTCAGAAAAGCTGTGGCTTGACCCTGGGCAGGAGGGAGCCCCAGATGGCACTGAGTGGATGTGGCCAGCCAGGGGGGCTGAGTGAGGTTTTCAGAACAGCTCTCCCACCAAAGGAGGCCCCAGCTTTGACAAAACCAGAGGTATGCTCTGGGTCAGCCTAGGAAATGTTGGGAAAGGTATAAGCAACATTTAGGTCTATCACACTATCCTTGAGCTCCCCTAGCACTTCACACAACTCCAGACTCCTCACGCTCTTCTCCCACAGCCTTTGCTTTGGAAAGGTCACCTCTACACTCAGTCATGCTAAAGTGTAAATGACTTGCTATAGTTTTGGCGAACCGGGGCCAGAATAGGACAAAATGCCCCAGCCAGTGAATGAAATTCTGTAAATTACAATAAATGCATCAATAAAGGCAGGTGGAGATAATATTTTGACTTCCCCATCGTCCTTCAAATCATGCACCATGCTATGTATATATAAAGTTGGCTTTAGGAAGAAACATTCTATATTGGCACATTAGAAATGAAAGTCTTTTTTTTCCAATTAGGTATTTTTGCCTAACAAACCTCCCCAAATCTAATATATAAACAACAAATTCACTTTATTCAAGTATGACATCCGGGCACTCAGTGGGGACTTCTGATGTCTGGTCTGCTGGGCTATGGGGGTTGCTGGACTGCAGTCATGGTCCACCAGTGCCCAGGCTAGGCTGGGGGCGCTGTATCAGCACAGCCTCCCCGGGCATCCCTCCATGTGGTCTCTGGCAGACTTCCTACAGTCACCCAGGGCTGCCACTCAGGGCTGCCACCTAAGGCACGTGACCCAACAGGTACAGACAGAATTTTCATGCCCTTTCACAACCTGGTCTTGGAAGTCTTGCAACATCACTTCATTCTGCCTCCTTTTGTTCACTGAGGTGGGCACGAAGGGCTACTTGTGGGGCAAGGAGAAAGGACATGGGCTCTGGCTTATGATCGGCAGTGATAGGACGAGTCCCTGGAGGAACACGTGGGACCAGAAATATTTTTCAGTTTTTGGAAAATACCATCAACCTTGTTCTGCATTGCCAAAAGATAATTCTGTGGCTTAAATGTTGTGTTTCCCCAAAATTCATATGTTGAAGCCTCACCCCCAGTGTGAGAATGTAGGGAGGTGGAAGGTGATTAGGTCATGAACCTGGAGCCCTCAGGAAAGGGACTAGTGATCTCATAAAAGAGACCAGAGAGTTCCCTTCCTCCTCCCTCCATGTGAGGATGAAGCCTGGAAGGTCGACTCTCACCTGACCATGCTGACACCTTGATCTTGGACTTCCAGAATCCAGAACTGGAAGAAAAAATGTCTGTTTTTTGTAAGCCCCACAGTCTCTAAAATTTTGCAATAGCAGCCCAAATAAACTAGGGCAGTCAGTTAGACCTTCTCTTGGTTTTCTCACACACCAGACTGGCCCCACACCCTTTCCCCCCCCCCCTTTTGTAAGAACCAATGTAAGTAGACAGTTATGGACAGATGGACAGATAAATGGATAAAGTATAGATAGAAATTGAGCTAGAGACATACATTTCTAAGTCTTCATTATTGAGTGCCCATTATGTGCCAGCACCTAGCCAGTCTACCACCTGCATACATCACCCTGATTCTACAATAATGTTGCAAGATTGTCATCACTGTGCCCATTTTAAAGAGGAGCACGTGGAGGTTCAGAAAAGTGAGGTAAGTCATTCAAGGTCACACCACAGGGAAGATCTGACTTCTGGAGTGTGCGAACCCAAAGCCCCATTCTTCCCATTACAACCTGCCTTAGTTGCTCTGCATGAGGGAAAGGGCAAGGGGAGAGGTCTGGGATGACGCAGAGGACTGAGCAAGTATGAAGGTCTACACATGCATGGCCAGAGAGATGCAACACAGTCCACAGTCCACACTCCCTGTCACCCGAAGACACACCTGTTGTGTGCAAAGTGCATTCTCAGAAGACCAACTCGGTGGGCACAGGAGAGCTGCTATTAATATCCCCAGCTAATTAGAGAAGCTAACCAGCCTCCTAATTTTCTGCCAGTCTGGCAGTGAAGCTAGAGAGGATGTGGTCCAGATCTTTGCTGCTGGGCTCCAGATTTTCTTCCAGATGCTTCAAGCCACTCTGCTGAGCAGAATTTTCTCTCATCATGTTGTATGGTTCTTATGGTGTGTTACGGGGTAAGCTTTCCAATTCTTGGCATCACCATCTAGTTAGCTGCGTGCAGTCAGATTACCTAGCTTGGCCCCTTAAGGAGATCCTTCTAGACTGCAGGGCTTGGATGTACACAGGCTGAAATGCAACCCCGTGGCCTCCATCAGAAGCTTCCCCTCCTTAACTTCTGGATGCTGAAACTGTCTCTGGGACGCTGAAGCTAATTAACAGTAACTATGGAGATGATAAACCAAAATTCTAAAATAGCACTTTCAGTATGTGCCAGGGTCTGTCTTCTAGTTCTGGTCCACAGAAGTTGGAACATCCAACTTCCCTCCACCAACGGGAGAAACTGCAGACTTCGATGACCCAAGTGAGAATTCTTGTTTCAAATGTCAAGTGACAGACACTTGGATGAGACCCCAGGACATAGTGTGGGAAGCCAGACAGCATCTCCTGCTATTTATTCCCATTCTCTACCAATTTACTCTACTCCGTAGCCCTGCCAAGCATCAGTTCCTTATGGTTCTTGCCTCATAGATTCAAGAGCAAGCCAAGCTGCTCAAACAAGGCTCACAAGGCCAGCATGTCCACCAGAATGGAAGTCCATCGTTCTCCCATATGACAGTGCAGGCCACCAGGCCAGGATGTTGGGCAGCGCTGCTCCATGGGGTCATCTGAGGTTCCAGGCTCGAGGACTCAGGGGCCCTGGGATTCCTCTGGACATCCAGGTGCATCGATCTGGATGTAGGCATGTCCTTCCTCACCTCTTCCATCCATTGAGCTCAGTGCTCCCCACTTGTCACGGCACCCTGAGGTCTCTCCCTCCCCTTGTGTCCTGGCTGACTGTGGTAATTGGCTTGGCCAAGAGAATGGCTGAGATGATGTTAGGGGACTTCCAAGGTGAGGTCCAAGGAAGATGGCGGCTTTGCCTGAGCTTCCTGGGACACTGGCTTTCAGACCTCTGAGCACCTATAGGAACAGGCCACCTGAGGTGGCAGCCCTGGGGGAAAACCTCACCCAGGCACTCAGGTCACAGTCTCTCCCTCACCAGCCCACATCATCCAGCAAAACCCACTGAAGTCCCCTAAGTCTGTGTGAGGCTGACCCGGTCCCAGGAACACCACGAAACAGCTCCAACCAGACCCCAAGGAACAGAGGAAACACCTGCTGAGCCCAGCAGCTTCCTGTGCCTATAAGAAAATGGCAGCTTCGTGAAGCCATTGTGTTCCAGAGTGGTTTACTATATGACAAAAATGAGTGGACCATGAGGCTACTCTGGAGAAACAATTCTGAAAATGATAGATTATTGTAAAATTGGATTTCAGAGCCTCAGGACCAAGATCAGGAAAGGTTGTCCATGAGCCTCACTCAAGACCCATGAGGATCTGCCCCAGGTGAGCCCCACACCTCTGCCTCCACGTCCTGGTGGTCTGGCCACGTGGCAGCACTGCAGAGAACAGCCAGTCCACAGCACCTACTCTAGTTGGTGGTTGCTCCAGAAACTGAGAGAGGGTAGGCAGCTGGGGCTGGGTTCATGTGTGCAGTGGACAGTAAAGAGGGACCGTGTGGGGACAAAGATGCTTGCTGCCAGCAAGACAGCAAGTCTGAGTGAGGTGCACATGGACATTGAACGAGCAGGTGTAGTGGTCACAAGGAGGTGGCTGGCTGGGGTAGAGGTGCAGGAGGGAGGATGCCCCTGTATCAGGGAGGGGAACAGGTGAGACTGTGGGCTCCTTTGTGCCCAGATGAGGAGATGGGACTACTTCCCTACATATAGGGGACATCAGAGGTGGATAAGCAGGGCAGGGACCCGGGCGTAAGATCATGCTGTCCCTGGGAAGGCAGACATGCCCTTGGCTGCCTCCTTGTTGTAGTGTGGCTGCGGCATGCTGGGGTGTTCAGGGGGAAATGGCCCCTTGGATCTCCTGCCATGACAGCCTGCCTGACCCACAGCTCAGCTGCTGCCCTCTGGACCCACCGATAGGTCTGAGTTGAGGTCACGCGTCCCGAGCACTGGTCTCAGCCAATGACGGGGTGTCCCGACCATGTCTGGGCATACCTCTGATGAGGACTTCAGAACCTGACCATCCTGGGGTCTGAGGCCTTCCCTTCCCAGGCTCCCTCCACTCTGTGGCCTTCAGAGTAAGACCCCGTCAGGTCTGAACGCCCTCCCCACCGCTCTGCTTCCTCTTCTGTACTCCTCACAGTTGTTGCCCCCTGTAAAGCTCTTGCATCTGCATTGGGCCGCTGAAGGATGACACAGCAAAGTAGTACAGGCCGGACAGCTTATGCAATAGATGTTTACTTGCTCACAGCTCCAGAGTCTGGGAGACTGAGGTCAAGATGTTGGCAAGACAGGCTCATCCTGAGGGCTGTGACAAGAGGACCAGTCCCAGCCTCTCTCCTTGGTTTGAGGTGGCCACCATCCCTCTGTGTCTTCACATCATTCCCTCTGTGCATCTCTGGGTCCAAATTTCCCCTCTTTATGAAGACACCAGTCTTATTGGATTAAGGGCTTCCCCAAGGACCTCATTTTAGTTTATTACCTCTTTAAAATCCCTACTACATTCTGAGGCACTAGAAGGTAAGACTCCAACATGTGAATTTTAGGGGGCAGGGGAAACCGTTTAACCCATAACTGTGTCAATCCCATCTTGATGTCTGCTTCTCAGAGGAACAGGCCTCTCTCAGATGTTTAAGCTTCAAGTGAAACCAACCTCTGCACAGTCTTGGCCAGAATGAGCTCTGTAAGGCCAGAGGGGACAACAAGGCAGATGTCAGCAGGCAGGCTTGTCGGTAAGATCACACCCCTTCCTTCCTGTGCCTGAAACAATAGAGCTGTCTCCATGCTGTGTATGTGATCCCAGAAGGCCCATCTCTCAAAGCGCTGAGTTCCACAAACTGTGAACATGTCGGGAGAGAGAGTGCCACCCAGCACAATAGTGTGTTGGCATCTGCCCATTGTCCCCTCCCCTCCAGAGCCAAGGCTGTGTCTGCATGCACACTGGTGACACAGTGGCCAGCCACCCACTCTCCGTGACCCCCCAGAGCATGCATGTGGGACAAAGCAGCACTGGCTTCCCCTCTATACTTCAAGGCTTTCCCATCTCCCCAGTATCATACTCAGCTCTTGCTTTGCCAGCCCAACCGGGGCTGCTCTCTCTGGTGTGCCCATTCACCAAACCGCCTTCTCCCCCATCCACCTAGCAACAACCCAGTCTCTTCACCCCGCATGTCCACTCCTCTCCACCAGCCCTGCTCCCGCCCTGCCCAGGCCACCTCCCACACCAGCCAAGATGGCAGCCATGGACACCTTATGGGTCACTTCACTCCCCCTTGTCCTGTGGCTTGTGTCCCAGCAGCATGCAGAGTGGTCCTTTCAAAGTACATCTCAGATGGTGACACAGCCCTGTGCCAAAATTTCCCAGCTTCCCTCACACTAGGGTCGGAATCCCAAGTCCTTCTGATGGCCTCCTTGGGCCACCCCGAGTTCCTTTCCTACCCCACCCACCCTCCAATCCCACAGCACACAAGGTCTCCTCATTGTTCCTAGAACCCTCACAGCCTTGTCCCACCGCCTCCTGACACAGCCTGTGGGCACCTGCCTAGAGGAGCCCATCTCCTGCCCCTACTCTCCTTTGTTTTCCTACATAGGCCTCATTTTTCCTGCTTGCTGTCTGTTGCCATTCTAGAATGAAAACATCTCAAGGGACAGGACCCACAGGCAGAAAGAGCTGTGCTAGGATTGTGAGGAGTGACTGCTCATATACTTTTTCATTAGTGGGGGTTAGGGATAGCGCAGGTCTCTAAGGTATTTGGAAGCAAGGCTTTCTCAGGACTGTGAGGGGCTAGCTACCATTAAGATAAGGTTACTTTTAGTCTTTAATAAAACATAGGCATTAAGGCACTGAGGCAGCCATGAGTTCCTTGAGGAAGGTCGCACTCACATGTTTCAGATATCTATCAGGGAGCTATAAGCAGTAAGGAGATTTAATTTAAGCAACATTTCTCTTGCCTTTGTTTCCCTCATCACACCCAGTGGGAGTCTCCCCACCAGCCCCTGTGATGGAGGCAGAAGCCAGCCTCCTCTGAGGCCTTCTGCTTGGGGCTTTGCTCAACCCCCCGGACAACACTCAAACAAGGGCCTGGGATCAGTGGAGACTTACCATCAATGAGATGACCCTGAGATGCATCCCACCCAGTTCCATGGAGGGACCTGTGGCACCCAGCCCAGGAGTAACCTGCCTATTGACATACCTTCACCACCTCCTCCCTCCCCAGACTGGCTTCCTTCACCTGTGCATCTGGGGACCCCCTCCCACATAAGCTGCACCCAAGCCCTTGTCCCAGGTCTGCTTTGTGGGGAGGTGGGTTGATGGGGGCTGACAAAGAGAAGCCCCCAGCATTGGGCTATGCCCAGAGCTCCCAGGGCTCCTTGTGGTCTCAAGGTTCCTGGCAGCTCCAATGTGAGCCTCTTGTGGGTAGAATTCAGTTGTCTCAACATCCCCTCTCTTAGGAAGGTCCCTGCCATGCTGCCATGCTTTATGACTCCTTGTAGAAAGAAGAGCTTCCCAAAGGCTCTTCCAGCACCTCCTATGGAACAGGGAGAAGTAAGCATGCAGGAGTGACCAAACTCAACATCACGTTTTCAGTATGTGTCCCTGGGCTAGGTGCATACCGGCAGGCAGTGTTCTCTGCTCCACCCTGGGCAGCAGGCACGGGGGCTGGCGTGGCAGGCAGCAGGCACTCAGGACACGTTTGTTGCTTGAGTGTATGAGTCCTACCACCCAGAACCATGGCAGGCCACCTTCTGGCATGATCCATACACTCTGCTCCTAATTCCTCCCTTCTCTTCTCAACACCCCCAAGCCCTGCCACTTCTTTCCAATCTCACCCAAGCCACAGTTAGGACTCTGTGCCCTCTCACTCCATATCCTAGTGTGAACCACTGCAAACTCCCCCCTCCTCCCCAGGAGGCTGTATTCTCTCAGCTTCCTGGACCTGCTCCTGATTTCCCTCCAATTCCTTGGAGCCCCTTCTCCCTCTATCAGATGGGAGGACCAGCTGATGGAGAAACACAAGAGTAGCTTTCTCCAAATCCCAAAACCCAAACTTTCCTTCAGGAAGTAATGGTCTGTTTATGGGGGGATTGAGCAGGGAAAAGGGTCAGCTTAGCATGTGCAGTAATGCTGGATGTTGGTCTCACAGGTCCTGGATGCTGCCCTGAGGGCAGGGCTTGGAAGGGCTGCACTCAGAGACGGTGAGAGGTAAAAACTCCCACTCCCTCGTGGCCCCTCCCCTTCCTGTCAGCTGAGCACACAGGTGCCCCAGCCCTGTGCCTGCAGAATGGTTGTCATTCCTGTCCTGTTCCCCACCATGACCTCCAAGGCAACTCCAGACATCCCTCCTCCATGATTTCTAAACTCAGTGGCAAGTATGTTCCCCTTTGGAAACTCCAGACCCTGCTCATTTTCTCCCTCCTAATACAGCTGCACACAGCAATGTCTTATACCCTTGTAGCAGTCAGTAATTGCTGTGTAACAAACCCTCCCAAGACTCCAATAGCACTCATGTTTTATTATAACCTGAATGTCTGAGGGCCAGGGGGCATTGGCCAATATCACCTGGGCTCATATGTACTTCCACAGAGTCAGGGTCCCTGCTCCAGGCTGGTTGGCTGAGGCCAAACCCAAGTGCACATGTCCATCCTGTGCTTTCTGTCACATCATGTTCATGAACACATTTCTGGCAAAGCCAATCTCATGGCCACACCAGAGGTCAGGAGTCAGGGCAGTCACTCTGCCCAGGGTTGGAAGGCCCAGCAAAGTCACCTGGCAGATAGGGTCCAGGGAGGAGTATAGAATTTGGCCAGGAATGCACCCACCACATCTAGGAACCTCGGTTCCTTGAGGGCAGGAGACAGTGCAGCTGACCAGCACAGTTTTCAATAATTAACACTGGGCATTCACAAGCCTGCTGGTAAGGTAGGATTTCTTGTGTTACTTTACCATTTTATAGATGAAGCCACTTACAGCCAGAGAGAGAAAGTGTCCTGACCAAGGTCTGCAGCAAGGAGGTGAGAGGGCCTTGGAGTTGGGGCAGGAGCCCAACCTCTTCCTGGATCTCAGGAGCATGCAATGTGTTCTGATATGCCTTGGTAGCTTGCCAGACATCACAGTGTGGTCCTTAGATGAGTGACCCACAGCGGCCTCAATGTTGGGAATTCATTGCCAATTATAAATTACGAGCAAGACTTTTTGACGTTGCAGGCTACAATGGGGAAAATTCTTCTGTGTTCCTGCAATAGATTGCAAAAATTTGAATGTTATCTAATTTGATTTGTGTTTAACTTTATCTTCAAAACTGGTCTGCAGTGATAAAGCTGTGGAAAATTGTGTAGAGTGGGGGTGGACTGGAATATTTATAGATAACTGATGTGCTTGATTTCAGTTGTGTTTCTTGAGCACAGCTCTACAAGGAAATACTGTGTAATGTGGTTCCCTTGTTAGGTTTCAGCATCTGGCACGCTACCCACACAGAACACCACTGAGCATGTCGCCAAGGCGTGTTAAAGACCAGGCAAGAGCTGCTCTGTGGCAAGAGCTGTGTGGGATGCTGGAGACGCATGTGGTTAGTTTCACAAGAAAAACCAAATAACACCAGTTGCGTGCATGATAAAGTCGGGAACTCATCCATTTCCCCAGCTCTCTGGGTGGCTTCAGCTGGGGTGGAAGGTATATGTGTCACTCCCAAATGGTGTTCCAGAGACGCTGGACATCTGTCTGTATATACAACACAGCCATGGAGGGGATACCTGCTCCCTGGTCTTGGCAGCACTTGGGATGGGCAATCTTTCAGTCTGAGCCATGGTGGGTGTGGTGCATTCTCGCTGTGACTTCCAGTTTGTGTTCAGGAATAACAATGAACAAACTACTTACCTTTAACAAACTTGCATATTCAACCCCACTTGTAAAAAAAAAAACTTGCGTAATCTGTTAATAAAAAAAATACAACCGAGTAATTGAAAAAAACAAAAACTTCAGTCTATTAGGGCTGTTCTAGCAAAATACCAGACTTGGTGGGCTGGGGGAGAAGCTTATTTCTCACAGTGCCAGAGACCTGGAAGACTGAGGTCAAGTTGCCAGCACATTTCGGAGAGGGCTCTCTTCTGGGTCACAGCCTTCTCCTTGTATCCCTGTATGGTGGAAGGCACTAGGAATCCTTCTGGAGCCTTTCTTACAAGGCACTAATGGGGTTCCAATGCCAGGGCTCCACCTTATGACCTACACTGAAATCTCAACACTGGGCATTGAGATTTCGAAATGTGAATGAGGGGGAGAGGAACATTCAGTCCATAGCACTACTGACCCACACAAAAGAACTTTGGATCTCAAAACCATATACAGAGTGAAGAAGGTCAGAGCAGATGTGCCTATGTGATTCATTCACATAGAATGAAGACTAATCTGAAGGACTAAATGCTGGTCAGGGGTCATCTGTGTCTGAGAATGACAGGGTCTGGTCTCCAAAGGGGCACAGAGATCTTCTGGAGTTAATGAATATGTTCAGTATTCTGATGGGGCTGGTGGTACCACAGGTGTGCACAGCCATGTGAATTCCCTGAATGGTACATTTGAAACATACGCCTTAAGTGGATGTAATTTATTGGCTGTAAATTATTTCACCGTAAAGTTGATAAGAGAAAAAATGATTCTGTTCTAGACACAGGAAGAGCAGTGCCCCATCTTCCTGTTCCATAACTGGACAGATATTAGTGATAACAATAGTAATAATAGTAATAATTACGTTAGTAATGATAGTAATAATGGTGAAAAGCTACCTAGTATTTACTTTGCACCAGGCACTGAGTATATCTTATATGTGTCACCTCCCATTCTCCTAATAACCCACGAGGAAGCCTCTGTTACCAGTCCCGTTGTACAGACTGGGTAAGTGAAGCACAGAGACATCAAGTGACTTACCCAAGATCACATAGCTAATTAGCACCAGAGCTAGGATTCAAACACCAGCAGCCAAGCTTTGAATTGGCACTGCTCAATAAATACTCACGGGATGAGCATTTGACTCCAGAGACTTGGAAGCCCAAGTGGATCCTACCTTTAGTGTATTTCTCTATGTTTGTCCCATCAATTAAGGCCACTGCCTGGGATGCATTTCCTCTTCAGAAAAGCCGGCCCCTGGTGCAAATGAACACTGGGGCTCCTCTCTCCCCTCTTCTCTCAGTGAGCTGATCAGGACAGGAGGACAGATGGAAGAACAACACTCACCCACCACCATGTGGCCAACTGACTGTCTCTCTCACTTGGAGGGGAAGGGTGGGTTCACCAAGAACACTAGGGTGGCTGCCCTTTCCCTATGTAATGACCTTGATGGGAATCTGAAAGCTGAGGATGTGGAGTGCCCTTGCATAACACTTGCTGCAGAGAAGGACCCCCATAAGAGTCCCACTGTGTGATGGGTGCCAGCCCTGGGAGAGTGTGGTGGTGAACATGAGGACTGGAGACCTCCTTGTAGCACCCATTAGGACTGGGTTTCAGGGCGCAGGCCCACAAACAAGCATCCAGGGGCCATGGAGGGTCCTCTCTGTCCCAGGTGCCACTGCCTACCCCTGCCTAGGACATGTCCCTGATGTAAGGGTGACCTTGGGGGGGGCGGTGGGCAAAAGGAGGCTTGAAAGATGGAAGCAGGGATAAGGAAGGAGAAGGGGCCCTTCTAGGGCCCTTCACGGAGGCCAAGCACCATGGCCTGTGGTCACCCTGCAAACACAGGGTCCCCACCGTTATGCCATCCAAAGAAGACACAGTCGGCCTGTCCCATGACTGCAGAGAAGCCACCAACTGGCCACAATCTCCTCACCCCATTCAGTTGTCTCCATGTACTATGCTCCAGCAGGGATATTTTCCTTCTCTACTTTTATAAAACACCTCCAGGAGGTCAGAGAGAGGGGTTCTCAAAGAGATGTTTGCCCAAAAATGGATACAAGTTCTAGTTATAATCCCAGATTTCTGCATCCCATCCTGCCCCCATACCCCATCCGATTTGAAGGTAATACAGGGAGCCCAGAAAGGGGTCTTTATAATCAACTTCAGGGGATTCCTCTGCACGTGACCTTATGCCACACCTCAGGAGCCAGACTTGGACCATTAGGTGGCGAGTCCCGGGGTTTCCAGCTATACTGCTAAGACCCCTGCAGGGACTATGCTGGGAACAGGGTTGGGGGAGGTGAGCGAGGCCAAGGCCCCCTTCTCAAGCCAGCCAGATCATGTTATGTTTATGTGTTTTTATACCAGACTTCTGCAAATAGTAAGGTGAAGAAATATAAGATTAATGATTAAAAAAAAAAAATGGGAAAAAAACAAATCCCAGCCAACGGTGTCACTCTGTGGACAGGACACAAAAGCTCCAATGGTGAGGCCGGTGGCATGGTGGTGCGACATCGGGTACTGTGGGTCGCTCTTCGGCCTGGGTAGACGGGGCTCACCTCAGAGCCAGAATTCTGGCCTCTGAAGGGCAGATAATGCCGCCTGGCTCAGTGTCAGGGGATAGGTGCACAGTCTGTGTGGCAGGTCTCAGCAGACCCCACTCCCGGCCTTGTTCGGAATCTGGAGAGCCACTCCCTGCGTTTCTCAGCCTCAGACGCAGACCACTGAGCACTGCGGGGAAAGCAGAAGGAGGCCGAGATGCAGCCCGCCCTGGAGACACGTCTGCATAATTCAGGGGCCAGCGTGCTGCCTGGCCCTTCTCTAGGCCGTGTGGTGGGAGTGCTCCTGAGGGTAGGGCAGTGGGCAGGATTTTTGAGGAGATGAGGCACAAACAGTCTTTCTGGGCAGGGCAAGGTCTTAAGGTGGGATTGGGGAAGTGGGTGGGGCACAGAGCATGGTGACTCAGAAGCTCTGGGTCACAAGAGTTTGGATGCCATTAAACTTCTCAGCCCGTGTCTTAGGTGACGCTGAAGCTACAGAGGGTCCCACTGGCAAAGTGACCTGTGATCAAGAAGCTCTGACCTAAAAATGGTGGAGATGATGAGTGTCACCTCCCTGTCCTGGGCCGCATCTGCAGCCCCTCAGCACTCCTAACCCGAAATGCCCTGGGCTCCCTGAGAAGCCCATCCCTCCCAGGAGGCTAATATCTCAGGCAGGAGGCCTGGGCCAGGGAGCGATGAGGGCCAGGAATAAATATCCCAACCTTGTCACTGCAACAGCACTGAGGCCTAGCAGGACAGAGCCCCAAGGGTGCTTTGCTCATGGAAGCAGATGTCTGAGCTCTCTTATTCCCCCCAACTCATCCCTTTGCTTCCCAACAAAGCTAGCTTCCCCACTTCCGGGGTTCAACTCCCAAGCAAACTTATCTCAGGGGCAGCTTAGGGGTCCCAGCCTGAGACACAGGTCCTCTGTGAGTCAAGCTCATGGAGACCCAGGCTGCACCGGGCCCAGAGGCTGGAATGGGTGCCTCTGTGGGATCCAGCCGCTGACCCTTCAGGGAAGGAGGACCTCCAGCTCGCACACAGGGGAGGGACAAACACTGTTATCAGTAGAAGTAAAAAGAACTAGGAAGGCAAAATGATTTGCCAAAACTTCCACATGGCTTATCAGGTCCTTTTGCTTCTTCAGTGTTTTCATCTTCCTGTGATACACTTTCCACACAGCCCCAGAAGAACAGCAGAGAGGGGACAAAATTCAGAGGGCCGTCTTCAGGTGGCCCAACGTTCCAGGCTTCCCACATCATAGGCTTGGAAAATGTAGGCCGGGTTTTGTTTTCTGAGCAACATGCGACAGGGTTAGAGAAGTCAGAAGATGTGGGTCCTGACAAGATTTCCTTTGGCTCCATTTCCTCGACAAGGGTTTGAAGACAACAAAATAAACCAAGCCTACAAACAATACAACTAAGTGTGAAATAGTTATCTTTCACTTTTCCAGAAGGATTGGCCAAGACATTTTCCTTGGATCATGTATTTCTCACGGTAAGTCAATAGATAGTCCATTAAAAAAAATTAAGTTTTAGTATTTTGTCAAATAAACTTGCACATAGTTGTATGCTCAACTGGCTGATTAAACACAGATTATCATATTAAAGTCACCAACAATCCCTAAATCAAGACAACTGTTTGACATTAAAGTAGTGTTTTCCAAAGTCAATGGACCGTGGAGCCATTTCCTTCTTTAAAATAACACTTTTTAAAAACTGAAGTGTAATTGACACATAACATTATATTAGTTTCAGGTACAATGCCATGGTTCAATATCTGTATACTTTGTTCGGTAATCACCTCGCTAAACCTAGTTACACCATCATCCTCCTAAAGACTTACATTTTTTCTCTTATGATGAAAACTTATGAGAAAGTCACACCGTTAATGTCCTACAGGAGACCTTGTGTTCCGAGAAATGCAGTTTGGGGAGCCCTGGGCTTCACAGGTTGTGCTGTCGAGTCAATCAACAGATCATGCCTTGAGTACCCCGTGTGGTGTGTGCCTGGGGCTCGGCTCGCTGGGGCTGATAACCAGAACCATCTGCGAGTGCTCAGAACTGATTCCCCAGTCTTAATCCAGATGTTTGGCAACCTGACCAGCATGGAGAGGCAAGCATCCAGTGTTTGTGCTATTGTGGGGTGGTACAGTGACCTCTCTTAGGCATTCCTAAAGCACACTAGAGAATAGTCCAATTTTCTACTTCTCAGCAAGTTGGTAATTTCTTCCATAATTGAAGGATTCAGCCACACAAGCATTGCGTGTGTCCGCTACAGGGCACAGTTGTCATAGTCATCAGACTGAAATGGCACCCTTGAGCTTAAATTGACCTTAACCCTCAGGAGCCTTCTGATAATCTGAGAACCTCAGCGCAGCCAACAATTCCTTCAACACATGAAAGGGCTGGTCAGGCCTCCTGAGAATCACCAGGAGCTGACAAGTGACCAACTGCCCTCTTCGGCAAGCAGATAATGCTACTGTGCCCCTTTCCTTTTCTCGGTAAGTCCCTGCTTCTTGTCATTATATTGTCAGCACAATGACTGTTTATTTTCTGGTTGTGTGGATCATGCACTATTTAATTTCCTGGTTCTTATCTTCTTCGTCCACACTCAAGAGAAACAGCCCATACATCAAGTCAGCCTCAGTTCAGCAGGGATTGATTGTGCCTGGAAGCTGGGTTCCGGGGAATTCATACAGGGCTCCTGGGCGATGTGTGTCCTGCCCTGGGACCATGCAACTGAGTCTAAGCCTGAGACAAAGTCCTCCCATTCATTCCTCAGGGAGCTGCTTGGCCCCCAGTGGTCTCCCAGGAGAGGGACGGGCCTGGAGTCAGCTGGTGCATCGCTCCTCCAGCAATAGCAGAAACAGAGCTCTAGACAGGGAAACAGGGTTAAGGCCACAGTTCATCCTTCCTGACCCCTTTTGCACTTTGCCTCGGGGACAGCATTTATCAGGCACCCACCATGCACTTCCAGGAAAGGAAAGACTAATCCCCAGTTGCCAGTAAAAGTGCTTCTTAACCCATTTTCCAAGAGAATCAGAAAACTTTTCTTTCAAAGCATGAGTGACCAGCAGCTCTGATACTGCAGGGAGCTTTGAGTCTAGACCCAGCCTGGAACCCTCTGGATCCCTTTCCAGGGGGAAAGGAAAAGTTGGGGCAGGAACCCTGGGGAGAGCCAACTCCAGGTCCTCTAGCAGGGAGCCTCAGACATGGCAGGCATTAGAGGAGCGGCAGAACAGGGGGTGGGGGGGGCGGAGGAGAGTTCTCTCACTATTTCCCATGCTGCCATTAGCCCCAACTCAGGGGGCAGTTCTTGTCAAATGAATCACAAGGACTTGGAAAATGGGAGGCTGGTCCTGAATGTGCAGCTGCCTTGTCCTTCCATTTCTCATCTGTAAAATGAGGGTCATAGGAATAGCAATCTCATAGACATCACAATAATTCAGGAAGACCATTGAATGTTGTCCTTTGCACGGCACCAAGCACATAATGAAAGCTACAAGGTGCTGACTTTAAATATTTCCTTATCCTACCCTCTTTCATCCTTCCTTCATTTCTGGGTTTCATATTGAAAAGGTGGGTGGGTTTTCTAATGAGGTGTATAGGTCCTCACCCTAAAGTTTCCTCTTTGGATGGCTGGGGGCCCAAGAACATGACAACTGTCTATATTGACAGGACCTGGGCTCGTTTTCACATTCTGGGAACCACAACCAGCAGAAGAAAACAGAACATAGGTCTCTTCCCTATAGGCAGGGCCCTGCAAGTGGTGGGGTTCTGGGGTCACAGAGCCCCACAGTCAGGCCAGACCTCTCCCTTTTGTCAGTGCACAGCAGCAGCACCAAGGGGCCCAGCTGTCCTCATATTTCCATGGGGATTTTCCTGACAATTCCAGGAAGTGGGAAGGTCATGGTTGGAGCTAGGTCACTGGCCTGGTTCCAGATATGTGGTTGCAGATGAGGCCTCTTGGGGCAGGGACTCACCAGGCTGCCTACCCACACAGCCTGCCCTTCGAGGCTTCTGTGCAGTGCTGCGAAGGTTAGAGAAGTAGGGACATGACAATAGAGAGTGGGTGTCCTGGAGATAAGGCCTCTGAGAACACAGGCAGGGTGAGAATCCCAAACACTTTCAATGACAGCAAAAGCATGGCCCTTTAGAACCCAGGAGGAGTGTCAGGTGAAGCCATTAGGTCCATAGCCATCATCATCTTTGTGGATGGAGTGGGTGGGGGTCTTTTCTATGGGGCCACACCATGATTTCAGCTAAGGCTTTTTAAAATGTCTGCTTATCTATCAATTCAGTTTATTCCAACTGAGACCAAGATTTAGGAAACACCAGAATCTAGTGGTTGTATTTGTCTTACACAGATATCATTGCTCCACTGCAGATTCGATGTCTGTAGGCATTGGTGGGTGTGGACATTAAGTTTTCAGTACCATTAGTTGGAAGGCCCAGATGCTGAGGAGGGTGTGAAGAGGACTGGGGCCAGGGCCCTGCCCTTGGGGCAAAGTTCAATGGATGGTCTCTGTGAGCAATTGACCTCTCTGGGTGTGAGTCCCTTCTTTGGAAAAGTCTGAGCCCTACACCAAGGCTATGTGGGGCTTTTCCAACTTTACAAAGACAGATTTCTAAGATCTCATGGACATAGCCCAGTTGCATTCTCCATGCCCATCCCCAGGCCCATCCACACAGAATATATTACCCTAACAGGAAATTAAGAAAATAATTCAATTTACAATGGCATCAACAAGAATAAAATACTTAGAAATACAGTTAACCAAGGAGGTGAAAGACTTTTGTACTCTGAAAACTACAAAACACTACTGAAAGAAATAAAAGAAAGCAGAAATAGATAAACATCTTGTCATGGATCAGAACACAATATTGTTGAGATATAAGTACTATCCAAAGTGGTCTACAGATTCAATGCAATCCCCATCAAAATCCTAAGGGCATATATTTTTTTTTTTTTTGCAGAAATGGAAAAATCCATCCTAAATTTCATATGAAATGAGGTATTCTGATTAGCCAAAACAAACTGGAAAAAGAACAAAGTTGGAGGTCTCATACTTTCTGATTTTAAAACCTACTCCTTGCAGGTGCCTATAGGGAAAAGACCTATGTTCTGTCTTCTTCTGCTGGTTGTGGTTCCCAGAATGTGAAAACGAGCCCAGGTCCTGTCAATACAGACAGTTGTCATGTTCTTGGCCCCCCAACCCTCCAAAGAGGAAACTTTAGGGTGAGGACCTGTATACCTCATCAAAAAAACCCCTCACCTTTTCAATATGAAACCCAGAAATGAAGGAAGGAAGGATGAAAGAAGGTAGATAAGGAAATATTTAAAGTCAGCACCTTGTAGCTTTCATTATGTGCTTGGTGCCGTGCAAAGGACAACATTCAATGGTCTTCCTGAATTATTATGTGAATTATTATCCTGAATTATTGTGATGTCTATGAGATTGCTATTCCTATGACCCTCATTTTACAGATAAGAAATGGAGGGACAAGGCAGCTGCACTTTCAGGACCAGCCTCACATTCTCCAAGCTACAGTAATCAAAATGGTGTGGTACTGGCATAAAGACAAACATGTAGACCAACAAAACAGAAAAGAGACCCCAGAAATCAACCTTCATACATATGGTTAAATGATCTTCAGCAAGGGTCTCAAGATCATTCAATGGGGAGAAGACAGTATTTTCAACAAATGGTGAGAAAACTGAGTGTCCACATGCAGAGGAATGAAATTGGACCCTTACTTCACACCATATTTAAATATCATTTCAAATGCATCAAAGACCTAAAACTATAAAACTCAGAAGAAAGCACAAGGGAAATGCTTCATGACATTCTATTGGGGCATGATTTCTTGGATATGACATCAAAAGCATAAATAACAGAAAACCCCAGATAAATCAGGCTACAGCAAAATTAAATATGATTGTACGTCAAAGACACAGTCGACAGAGTGAATAAGACAAGCTACTGGGTAAGAAAAAATATTTGCAAATCTTATATCTAATAAGGCTTTAATATCTAGAATATATAAAGAACTCCTACAACTCAATAACAACAACAGCAAACCAAAAAATATGGGCAAAAAATGAAAATAGCCATCTCTCCAAAGAAGACATACAAATGGCCAACAGGCACGTGAAAAGACACTCAGCAACACTAATCATTAGGCAAATGAAAATCAAAACTATGAGACATTATCTCACATCCAGTAGGTTGGTTACTACAAAAAAATAAATAGGACAATGATGGAGAAGATCTGGAGAAATTAGAACGTATGCCCTGCTGGTGGGAATGTGAAATGGTGCAGCTGCTGTACAAAACAGTACAGCAGTTCATCAAAAAGTGAAAATGAAATTACCCCGCGCTTTCACAATTTCATATTCCACTTTTTAGCATATATCTATAGAACCAAATCACGATCTAAGAGGTATTTGTACACCTACGTTGACAGTAGCATTATTCATAATAGCTAAAAGGTAAAATCAACCCAAATGTCCATGGACAGATTAGTAAATAGGCAAAATCTGTATATACATACAATGGAATGTTATTTGTCCTTAAAAAGCAAAGAAACTCTGACACCTGCTGCAACAGGAATGAACCTTTAGGACATTGTGCGGAGTGAAAAAGCCAGTCACGAAAGGACAGATACTGGATTAGCAGGACTTATGTGTAGCATCTAGAGCAGTCCAATTCACAGAGACAGAAAGTAGAAGGATGGTTTCCCCAGGAGCTAGAGGAAAGGGGAGGCGGCTTGTTTAAAGGGGACATAAGGGGACAAAACGTTTCGGAATGAAAAGTTCTAGGTATTGATTTCACAGTAAAACGGAGGTACTACATCCTGCTGAACTGCATACTTAAATATGATTAAGATGGTGAGTTTTATTATGACTATTTTACCACAGTTGGGAAAAATAAAAACTGTAAGGACAAAAAGAAAGTCCTCAGGGAAACCTTGCCTTCTAAGGAAATGCACCGTATTAGCAGTGAGTCAGGCCTGGGCCTGCGCTCCCCCTACCTGGGGGAACCATACCCCGCTGTGAACCCAGAATGGGCTGAAGGCATCAGTATGAGAAAAAGGAGACCCCATCTCTTGACTGTGGGCCCACCACTCAGTGAAACAAGCTGTGACCTCCCCCTGAAGGACAAGGAAATGCTTCCCCACACAATGGAAAAGGTGTGGTTCACTTCAAGGCACCTTTACCACGGTCACCAGGTAAGGCCTTAGAAGTGGGGGGGCGGGGCACTGGACTTCTAACTTCCCAGGCCTGGTTCATATAAGGGAAAGCCAGTTTGTGGGGATGGAATTGCCCCTAAATCCGTGCCCATGCTCTTTCATTAAGGGATTTGAATGACAACAGCCACTATTTTGCATTTATTCTGATGCTTGGCCTTCACAGGGCTAAGTGACAGAGGCCATGCAACCAGTAAGCAGCAGCAGTGAGGTGGATGTAGCCACTGGACTCCGTTTGGATGATTTCTTGCTGTTTAAGAGATCACCCCAGACCTAAGAGGCTTGGAACAACTGCCATTTTGCCAAGTCTCGGGTTCGGGGAAGGCTGGGCTCAGCAGGACACTTCTGCCGCCTCTCTGGGATGTCCCCTGCAGCTGCAGTCCATGGGGCTGGGCCGGAGCCTTCTGCAGGTCTGGCCAGCTGAGAGGCCTGTCTTCTCCACATGGCCTCTCTGGCACAGCCTCTTTTGTGGTCTCTCCAGTACAGTGGCTTGGCGTCCCAAGAGCCAGTGCTCCAAGCTGCCTGGCCCTGAGAGCATCCCTTTGGCCACTTTCTCCTGATTAGATGAGTCAGAACACAGCCCCGATTCCATATGGGAGGGGACCCAAGAGGGGGTAAACTCTGGGCAGTGTGCTTCACTGAGGTCTTCTTTAGAGACTAATCACACTGTATGCCCCAGCCGAGCCATGCTGTGCCCATACAAGCCACTGCCTGCTCCCCAAGCCCATAGCAGTAGCACTGGGCTGGGAGGGCGGGGTCCCCAAATCTGGGGCCCGTGGGAATAAGGAAGTTGTACTGGTGGCTCCCCCTTCATACTCTCTCTCACTTACTCTGGTTGGCCTGCAGGATACTGATGAGGAGACAACGAGGATGCACCCCAGGGTCCTGTCCAAGGTCTTGGGCAGCTCCCAAACTTAGCCCACTAAGCCTTCCACTCCTCTGCTCACTACCTGGTAGTGCCAAGGGTCCCCTGGGGGACCACACGGATCATTCTGAGTCAAGCACAATACAACAGCTGCCTGGATATTTGACAGTGCCTCTCAGGGAGGGCTGACTCCACTAGCAAGCCTTCCATACTGTACCAAGTCAGGGAAACCAGTGCACAGGAGGGTGTGCAGAGTAGCCCAGCGAGAATTCCAAGGAAAGCCTGAGCAGATTCTAAGAGTGTGAAGGACATTGCCCAGAGCCCAGGTCTGTCCCTGGGAGAAAGAGGGAGGACATTCCAAATGGGGGTGCTAAAGAAGGAATAAATGGAAGGAATGCCTAATTTGAGGAAGGGAGGGTGTTTAAGGTTGAACCCAGTGGAGATTCAGATCAATATAAACACCTTGCCCCTGGTCCTCATTCTACAGGAAGGCCCAGGGCAAGCAGAGTGAGTCTTCCCTCATCTGCCTTTTAAAAGAAAAGTTTCCCTTATGCAGAGAAAGAGAAACCCTCTCACGCTCCTGGTAGGAATGCAAGCTGGTATAGCCACGCTGGAAAACAGTTAAAAAATTTAAAAATAGAGCTACCCTATAACCCAGCAACTGCACTACTAGGTATTTACCCTAAAGATACAAATGTAGTGATCCGAAGGGGCATGTGCACCCCAGTGTTCACAGCAGCAATGCCCACAATAGCCAAACTACGGAAAGAAGCTAGATGTCCATCAACAGATGAATGGATAGAGAAGATGTGGTATATATATATATATATATATATATATATATATATATATATATATACACACACACACACACACACACACACAATGGAACACTATGCAACCATCAAAAAATGAAATCTTGCCATTTGCAATGATGTGGATGGAACTAGAGGGTATTATGCTAAGAGAAGTCAGTCAGAGAAAGACAGTTATCATATGATTTCACTCATATGTGGAATTTAAGAAACAAAACAGAGGCTCATAGGAGAAGGGAGGGAGAAATAAAATAAGATGAAATCAGAGAGGAAGACAAACCATAAGAGATTCTTAATCATAGGAAACAAACTGAGGATTGTCAGAGGGGAGAGGAGTGAAGGGATGGGGTAACAGGGTGATGGGCATTAAGGAGGGCATGTGTTGTAATGAGCACTGGGTGTTATAAGCAACTGATGAATCACTGAACTCTACCTCTGAGACTAATAATACACTATATGTTAATTAATTGAATTTAAATAAAATAAAATAAATTTAATTTAAAAAAAAGAAAAAAAGTAAAGTTTTCCCTTGGTCACGAGGCTGTGTAGGTAGTGTAAGTGGGTGCTGGCCCTTTGTCCCCTGGGGGAGTTGGCAGGACTGCTGCAGGTGGGAAGGGGATGGGCTTTCTGTCTCACCCCCACCTCACTCATCCCACTCTCCAGTCTCCAGACCAGCATCTCTGCTCAGGTGAGCTGGCCACACCCTGCATTTGGGTTCTCAGACTAATATTTCTTTCTATGGTAGCCAAAATCATTAGAGTTGGACTGAGGAGACCCGCTTGCATTCTTTATGATCTAACCAAATAGTTAATAATTCGGGAAAAAAAAAACAACAACAACACTTGGGAATCCAGACAGGCAGATTTGCAGCACCAGTGTTGCAAAATGTCAGAGCAGGTTTGCAGAACTCACATTTTGAATATTTCTTGCACCCTCACAGATTTGCCAGAGGCTTCCGGCTCCTGCAGACATACCCAGCCACACCTGACTCACTTTCAGTCCAATTTGTTCAGAATCTAGTTTCTAAGCTTCTCAAGCTCGTCAGGGCCACCAGCTGAGAGACTAGAGCCCAGCACCACCCCTACTGGGACAAGAGGGAGGGCTGTGCTGCTGGGGTGACGTGGCAGTTGTGACATCTATAGACTAATCCATCTCTTTCGAAGCAAGTACACACTAGTTTGAATGGGGTAAAGTCCTGACCGCCACCGCATGGCTCCCTCTCCAAATTCTGCTCAAGTCCTGTCTGATTAAAGATTTCCGAATGCATGGAAACCCAAGTCAAGCGAAAGAGATGGGCTGCGCAGAGCACTGGGGCATTCTCCTGGGGCACCTGTGGGAGGCCAGAGTGTGCTTCCCAGTGCCTGCCAGCAAGGCGGCTTCCCTGGTATTAGAAATGTAGGTCCTTGATTCTTACAGATTCCTTCTCTGTCTGTCCAACCCTATCCTGTAAGCCAGAAACCAGAAACCCGTTTGGTCACTTATGAGTAGCGTCACACTTGCATAACATGTGGCAGGAGGTTTGCCCTTGGGAGGACCTACAACATAGAACCTATGACTCTGGGGTACAAAATCACACCTACCCTACCCCCTGAAGCGTGCTTGCCACAAGGGATTAATTAGGAGATGTTTCAGAATTTAGAGACATCCCCTCCTCAGCTGCGGTGGAGCTTCCCTCTGTCCCAGTTACGCACACAGATGCAGAACAATTTCTCTCCGTACCTATTGCACAGATACTGGTCTACACAGTACAGCTCTCTACACTTGGCTTTTCTCTCTGAGCAAAAACACAGCCCCGAGCTCTTCCCACTGCCGAGCGAGGGGACCGTCGGGCGGTTCCACCATGATTTTGGTAGCCCTGGCTGGGTAAACCCGTCATCGTGTGGTTGCTGTACAAACACACAAGCCCATGCACACCTATGGACAGGTGCAGGAAATGCTCTTACACGGGAGCCTGAGAGGCAAATGGCGTTAGCATTTTTCGGTTCTGACCGTTGTTGCTGCTGATTGCCCTGCATAAGGGTTGTGCTGGTCTGTGCAGCACCGGCCCACCCTCCTGTGTGTGAGGCAATGGGTTCTCTCCTTCTCTTTCTGTCCCCAGCCCATCCTGCTAGGAGCTTGCTGGTCTGCTCCTGACATGTAAGAATGAAATAGGAGCTAAAGAAAACACCCCCTCTGAATTTGGTATGTGATGCAAATGTATTTCATACTTGGTCATTCTTTTTAAGTTGCATCTGTCTTTTGCTCCTGAACCTATGATTCCTTCCAGCCCCACACAGTCAGTATATGGTCCCTTTGGTTCATGGCCTCTTGTGCCTCGGTTGCTCATCTCTGCATTCCAAATAGCTTATTCTATAGTTTTTCTAACTCCTCTATATTTCCTTCTAGAAGTTTCATGGTTCAGCTTTTCAGGAATTGTGTTTTACATCTCAAGGCTTAATTCAGGCTAGTCAAACCTTCTTGGTCTCAGCTCTGCCTTCCTGTTCTCTGTGTGCTTTCTCTCGTACTATTTGTTTTGTGTCCTGTGTTTCTTCGTTTGGTGGTGCATGTCTCCTTCTGTTATTTCCAAGCTGTGATGTTTTTCTAGTTCTCATTCACACTCATGGCTCTATCGCTCTGCAAGGGGACATATCTTCCATTTAGACAGAACTAATCTCTCCTCTCTGAGGTCTGCCACTTTTTCGACTTCCCTTCATTATCCAATTTTAGTTTATTATGCTATTTATTTAAAAAAAAAAACGTGCTTCTAGTGTTTACTTCCACCGTGAACTATATGAACAGACACTTCTGCAAAGAGGACATCCAAATGGCCAACAGACACATGAAAAAGTGCTCAACATCACTTGGCACCAGAGAAATATTCCTTGATTTTCTTAGCGTTTAATGATTTCTTTTGAATCCAAGACTCAGTTCCGTGATCTCCAGGGTGTTCAACTTGTAACCAAGAGCTCACAAGTTTGCGTATTTAAAAGGAAAATCCAAAAAACATACTTTAAAAAGGGGTAAGCTGGGAGACGTGAGGCATTATGGCGTAAACCGAATGATCTAATGTTATTAGCTCAAGCTGGGAGGTGGCCTTGGGCGAGATTTTCCAGGAACTGGAGCTGGCCTGGCCTCCCCCCACCCAGCAGGGGTTCTGGGTCAGCCCAAGCTGAGTGTCATGACATGTGGGCCCAGCCGCGGGCAGGTACTCCAGGCATGTCCATCCACCGAACTCCCTGACCGCTCAGCCCCCAGCCTGGTGGCTGTGCGTCAGCCCAAGACAGCATCGTTACAGAGCTGTCCGGAGATCCCTCAGGGCCACAGAGGCGAGAAATTCGGGAACACGGAGATAGACCAAGGCTCTGCCCTGCCTCAGTCAATGACGTGCATGCCACCAATGCTCACGGGAAAAACTGTCCTGGCCAGTAACCCTCCCTTCCATCCATCCTGCCTTCCCGGCATCAGCCACCCACCCTTATTCAGGGACAATGAGAGCCTGTAGAAGCTGGCAGAGCCTCCTGGGCCTCATAGTCACAAAGACGAATGACATAGGCCTCTGACCTCTCAGGTCTCATGGTAGTTTGAGAGAACACCTAAGTGAGTGACTGCTAGGCCAAAGGGCAGCAGCAGGTGCAGGGTGGGTTCACTGATGAGATGTGACTCTGCTGAGGGGAAGGGAGGAGCTGGAATCTGAGCTGAGGCCTGACGGCCAAGTGGGCAGATGACCAGGAGGTCCTGACCAGGGCTGGCTCCACTGCCTGAGGCTCAGGACCACAGCTTTCCCACTTTTCACACATGCTGCCACAACCCTTGGAAACAGGGCACTAGATAAAAGCATTCACGTGGCCTTGGCCAGCTCAATCAGCTCATGAGGACTTGGAGCTTCCTTTCATCAAAGTCAACAGACTCAGAACTGCAGCTCAGGACAGCTGGGAGCAAAGGGAAGGGTCCTCTGACCAATGCAGTCATTCCTGCCCCCATTCCTTCAAAGTGTCTGACCCAGACTCCAGAAAAGGGGTAAGGACACCGCGATGAGCAGACTGGACCACTCCTGGGGCAGGCTCACCTGCTAGCAGGGAGCAGCCAGCGTGCAATTAGACATGGGTACTGGGACAGGCAGGTGAGTGCTATGAACAGAAATGCCAAAAGGCGGGGGGCTCAAGATGGATGGGGGCTGATGTTTTGGGTCAGGGAAGGCCTGAGGAGGGACCATTTGAGCTCTAGGGTTGACGAGTCAACCTCAAAAAGGAACCCCTGATATGACTTCTTAGAGTGAGTAGCAAAACTTGCTAAAAGTATTAAGTCTTAGGTTCTTCAAACCAAGTTTTATGAAATAAACTGGCTTCCTAAGTAGTCACAGAGAAAGAGTAGGCCAGATGTGGAGGCCCTTGGTGAGGGGTCTTAGGTCAAAACACGGCAGTCCACATGCTAGAGCAGTCCCTCCAGGTGGGCCCCAGACCAGCAGGGGCCGTGTCTGGCTGGGCCAGGATAGCTTGCCAGCCCCAGGCTACAGCGTTCAGCACCAGACTTTCCCAGGAGTGCTGCAACAAGATTGGGGGGAGCTCTAGATGAGGGCCAGAGGCGCGAGACCAGCCTGCCCTCACGGCCCGACGCGGCATAAATGGGCTCAGTGAATATTTCCTGGACAACTGGCTGATAGATTTTCCCTCTTTCCTCCTAGTAGCAATGTATTCCTACATCAGGGCTTCCAAAAAATTAGTAAGAGGCAGAGTCTGTGTCAGCGGAACATTGTGTACAATTGTGGCAAACTGAGCCAATAAAATGTGACTACTCTGAAGGTAACTGGACTTTTTTTGCTTTGGTAGTGCTGATTATAAGCTACCAATTTCTGTCTCTTGTTAAATAAAAAAGCAATATCTTACTTTGTGCTATGTACTTTCCCACATTATTGGAGATTTTTATTTCAGCATGTATCATTTCAAGGGGAGGCTCTATTCACCAAATGCTAACACTCCTGATTTTCATAATGCACCTTCCCAAAGCAAGAAAATTAGGCAGCCCTGTGTTAAATGATCAGGAAAACTTCAGGTGACTTAACCCTCCTGAGACCAGGCTTTCTGACATGCTGCCTGCTTACCATCCAGTGTGTAGGGACACAGGCTGTCAGCAACAGTCAGGGACCACCTAGCTGCATGTCTTCCCAGGAAGGACCAGGAACCCAGACAAAAAACACCTTTAGTTAGGAGGGAACACCAGAAAACTCATGGTGTTTTGTGGAAAACCTTAAAATTGGTATCTTGAAATGAAACTCTGAGTCATCAGAAAGTTTCCATTGTCCTTAGGATTCTATTACCTGGTAAAAGGACAAATAAAAATCCATATCTTTGCATGTAAAATCTACTTTCCTTTATGAGTTGCAGAACCAAGTCTGACGTTGTGCAAAATTGTAGGTTTTTATAGCAAGTCCATGATTTATGGTAAACAGGAATGATTCTATCCAAAGTGAAGGTCAAGTAGGCAATAAAATCTAGGAGACTTTGGATTCTTAGAAGCTAGTAATACTAGGGGAAATTCCATTTTGAAGAGAGGGAAAGAGGGAAGAAAGAAAAAAGAAAAGAATATATACACATGTAATGTGTGTATGTGTGTGTGAATGTGTACGTTTATGTATGTACATATTGTTTATGCACATGTATATGTTGTGCATGTATGTGTGCATCTTTGAGATGCTGTTCTAACCCGAGGCCAGCCCCTTCTCCTGTCTGAATCACATCCACTGCCTCTCTTCCCAGCTCGGGAACCGGCTCTGGCTGCAAGGCTGGCAGAAGAATGAAGCAGGATTTGACTTGGCAGGTTCCTGTCAGACTTCTGACAAATTCATCTCTCATGCTTGTTCACATGATACCCGTCTGATTCCTGGCCTCCTCATCTTGAGGATGTCCTGCATGTCCCAGTGCAGTTTTATAGGAATTTACCTTGAGAGACCCAGCAACTAGCAATGTCATCACCCAGAAGGGCTGCTCGGCCTCACTCAGAAGCATGCTGTTGACTCAAGCATATGAACCATCTGTCTACCAAGAGCTGCAAGGCTCTATGTCCTGGCTGTTGGAGTCTGGGATGTCAGGGCTGCTCATTCTGGGAACAGACCAGCCCAGCAAAGCTGCAGACAGGGAGTGGAGCAGGTCACTTCCTGAATTCAAGGCATTGGCCCTGCTTCCCAAGGGCTTAGATGCCCAGTTCCAGCTCTGAGGGTGGGTGGGTGGGAACAAGCCAAGGTGGCAGGGCCTCAAGTCCAAATGCAAGGTGTACTTCCCAATTCCCAGTAATACATCCACCATATCAGGGTTTCCTGAAGTTTGCTCCATAGAACAAAAGTCCCTTGTGATGCTCAGGGAGAAACAAAGTGTCCCTTGGCCTAAAAAGCTTTGGACAATACAGTCTCTTGGCTTGGGCATCCAGACCCCCGCCCCCAACCTCGCTAAAGCTCCAAGGAGACCTCAGTGCATTAAAATCACTTGTCTCAGAACCACTGCTATGCATCCTTTCCCTGAGACTCCAGGCAGAGGCTGCTATGACAGGATCTCCAAACAGCATGTCAGCTGGGGCCAGGAAGCAGGCCAGCACCAGGAAGGAGGCCACAGCTCCTTACATGTCAGCCAGCTCTCCTCCCACTGCTGGGGGGTACCCTGTTGCCTGGTTGGAAAGAACTAAGCCTTTAGGACAGAAAAGTGTTGCTCAGAAAACCCAAATCCCCAAATTCCAGGGCCATTCCTGTCAATAAGCAGCCCATCCCTCAGCGGGCACTGAGGCTGGGCTAGGGGAAGGCCTGCAAGTGGAAGATGCTAGAGGCTAGGAGGTGACAACAGCAAAGCCAACGGTCAAGATGGAGTGAGTGCAAGGTTGTGACCTGGAGCAAGAATGCTAGCAGGCAGACAGCACATGTGTGGTGTGTATGTGTGTGTGGTCAAGCCCAAACCTGGTCAAGCAGGGTCGGGGGGGCAGGAGCTATATGCTTCATTTGACCCAACAGCACAATATAAAACAAGTAAAATGAAGTAAAAATCCAAGCAAGAACATCTTGTTTAAGGAAACAGAAATGTGCAATTTGTTCGGGAAAGTTTTCCATGAAAATAGCTTTTATAGAGATGGGAAAGTGTGATTTAAATGGAAACAGATTTATGAAGAACAGCTCTTCAGTGAGTAATGAATAATGACGGTTTTATATATTTAATTATGTGTTAATATGATATCTATATGCTGATTATATTTCATTTGAACAATTTTAAACCATATTTTTAATTCTCTGAAGAATGATAGAGGTCATTGGCGAGGATGCCATTGCTTATTTACTCTAACATACGACCACCTACTACAGTGTCTGGAAGCTCTCCAGAGTTTAACAGATGTTTAATTAATAAATAAACGTTATTGGACAGATTAAAGCACTCGTCCAAGGTCTTAAGGAAATCACAGAGCCACATAAGACATGGCCCTTTCTCTTGAGGGATCAGGTTGACTGTTCTTCCACTCCTCAGAAGCCAAAAAGACTCTGCTAGAGGTCTCCTTATCAGAGCCAGATCACCTCCGGGCAGAGCCAAGATAAACCCGATGTAATCTGTAGGAACTTGTCCGTTCAGACCACACAGATTTGCAGAATCTTCCTCGTCCACCCGGGGAATATCCACTCTGGTTAAGCAGTCAGTTAACCAGACTGCTTAACCGACACACACATTTATAGCCATTTCTCTTGTCTTTTAAAAATGTACATACACTGTCCTGTCCCCATGACAGGTAGTAGGGCTGGACAGTTTCTGAGGATCAGGACCTGGATTTCATCTGTGCCAGGGCTTTAGGGTCAGTGGGAACACGGAGAGGAAAGCACATTCTGGAAAGAAAAGCAGGGAGACACATTTACTATGCAGAACCCCAAAAGCAAAAGAAAAACACGGAAAGAAGAATTTTGAGTGGAAAAGATGGGGGAAATATTAATTTTCATCTGTCTCCCTCTCCTCCCATTCACCCTCTCACTCCAGGGCAAGCTAGCAATCAACAGTCAGAGGTGCTTCCCAGTCCAGAACCATTTGAAACTTCGGGAGAAATAACATTTTGCAAGTGGGGTAGTGAATTAAGGCCCCTTTAATTCTCTTTGGCAAACTTTAGGGGTGCTTGTTTTGAAGCATGCCAGCAGGGGTCCACCCACATAGGTCATGATGCAGTCGTTGAGCTAGGGCCTTGGAAACTGCATCCTTAGGACACATCCCAGGAGATATGTGGGGTATGCCACCCAGCTTTGTGGCCGCACTTCAAGCTACAGCCAGGGTGAGATTCTAGTATGGTGGCATCTCTTGTTCCTGGTCTCTCTCTTCTCCCTAGGATAATCGTGGGGTGGGCCAGTCCTGCCAGAAGGGTTTGAGGATCCCTCGATTCCAAGGACCATATTCCGGACCCATCCTACCTATGATAAGCCTAAATATAGGTGACATCACCAGGTGTGGCAGGTGTCCTTGGGCCCATTTTACGACGAGGGGAACAGGTCTGGATGCCCAAGCCCAGAAACTATTATCCAAATTTTTAGCCCTTTTAGCCCAAGGAACATTTTGTTTCTCCCTGAGCATCACAAGGGACTTTTGTTCTATGGTTCAAACTTCAGTAAATCTGATATGGTAGATGTATTACCGGGTATTAGACTTGAGGCCCTGCTACCTTGAACCCACCCTCAGTGCTGGAACTATGCATCTAAGCCTTGAAGAAGCAGGGCCAATGCTTTGAATTGAGGAAGTCACCCGCTCCACAAAATCAGGAACACAAGGCCCGGAGCCTTGAACCTGGAGCAGTTAGATAATAGTTAGAGGTCCAGTCCTGACCTGTGGCTAAACCATGGGGACTCCCAAGTCCTCATCTGGAACTCTTCCTTCCACCAAACTGCCTTTTTATTGAAACTGCACTTGAGGTTCATTGAATAATGATGAATCCGAGGTCCCTAGAAATAAGCTTGTGTCATATTCCTACTCTGATTAGGAAATAAGAGGGAGAAGAAGCAAGAGTGTGTGTGCTGGGACACATTTTAGAAAGATTTCTTCAAAAGTAGTTAGTATCACTTTGGAAACCAGTATGGAGATTTCTTAAGAAATTAAAGATAGAGCTACCCTATGACCCTGCAATTGCACTACTGGGTATTTACCCCAAAGAAGCAGATGCAGTACAAAGAAGGGTCACATGTACCCCAATGTTCATAGCAGCAATGGCCATAATGGCCAAACTGTGGAAAGAACCAAGATGCCCTTCAACAGATGAATGGATAAAGAAGATATGATACATATATACAATGGAATATTATGCCTCCATTAGAAAGGATGAATATCCAACTTTTGTATCAACATGGATGGGACTGGAAGAGATTATGCAGAGTGAAATAAATCAAGCAGAGAGAGTCAATTATCATATGGTTTCACTTACGTGTGGAGCATAAGGAAAAACATGGAAGATATTGTGAAAAGGAAAGGAAGGGTGAATTGGGGGAAATCAGAGGAGGAGATGACCCATGAGAGACTGGTCTCTGAGAAACAAACTGAGGGTTTGGGAGGGGAGTGGGTGGGGCCTTGGCTGAGCCTGGTGGTGGGTATTGACGAGGGCACGTATTGCATGGAGCACGGGGTGTGGTACATAAACAATGAATCTTGGAACACTGAAAAAATAAAATTAAATTTAATAAATAAATAAATAATAACTAAAAGTAGTTACTGTCTTAGGAAAATCCACATCCATGCTAGTGGAGTGCTAGGAGTTTTAAATTGATGATGTACGTTTGTTGGCATAAAAAACCACACACGATATATTTTATATTAAAAAGCACTCTAGAGCCAAGATTTACAGTGTTCCTCCGCTCCTACCCACACACACTCACACATACACTCACATAAATACCCAGAAAAGCATCAGAAAGGAACCACGTCCACATACCAATACCAATCTGTCTCTGGGTGGTGGAGTTTAGGGGAATTTCTTGATTTTATCTTGGTTTTGCTCATTTGTATTTCTGATTTTCCCCTGAAAAATGTGCATAATTTGTGCAATAATTCATTTTTTTAAAATAAATCGAAATGAGTATAGCTTTTATTTGTCACCTCATTAGAGTGGTAAGCAAAAGTCATCTGGAACACTCATTTGTCTGAGAGACTGTCCCACTGGAAGTGACCCCATGATGGGACGTTCAGCCTTGTCCCCTACCCAGAGCCCTGGCAGTCCTTTGCTAGATTCTGCGCTCCAGCGAGTGACTAACATGACAAGGGTGACAAGGGGTGACTCACCAGGACCAAGAGAGTAGCATTGTCATGTGCTGAACAGGAAGTTGCTCCAGTCCTCTCACTTGGGGTTTCACATGTGGTCTGGAGAGTCAGGGCTCCCTGGCTTCACCCCCCCTTTCTGATATGGGGCTCCATCCAGAAACGTCAGGGCAGGAGTCTGTTGCAATGACAATAAGTAGTCATCCAGGACAACTCAGTGTTTGGTTGTCAAAACAAAGGGCGATGACTAGAAAGACGGCAAAGAAGAGAGGCTGCGGGACTTCACAGAATCCTGGGCATGTGCAGGACTGGTGGGGACAGGGAGCTCAGAGTGCTTCCATTCCTGTGGGCTGTCACCCTAGACCCAGCCTGGTCACCCTGTTCAGGACATATTTGCTAAATGAAAATGTGTGACCCAATAAGGGACTTTTACTGAACTCCCTACCAAGCTTAGTAATTTCCTTTGCAACATGCCTGGCTGATGGATATTCATCCTTCTCTTGAATGCTTCTGGAGATGTGGTACTCACTACCGTGTGGGACAAAGCACAGCAATTGTCACAGCTGCATCTGTTAGAAAGGCCTTCTCCTTATATTTAGGAGGGTGGTTCTCACACCCAAGCACCTCCAAGAATCACCTGCAGAGCTTGTTAAAACACAGATTGCTGGGCCTGCCCCCAGAGTTTGGGATCTGGCAGACTTGAGGCAGGGCCAAGAATTTGCCCTTCTAACAAGTTCACACGAGCCTCCGGCTTCAAACCGACCATTTCGTGTTTTCCTTTCCTTCCACCCCATCTGTAGAGCCTAGGGAAAAAAAGCATGGTCCCCCAAAACAACACACCTGCATGCATGCCTCACCCGTGCCCCTAGCTTCATCTCTGTGACAGCACAGGACCATCCCTTCTTGTTCCATGTGGAACTGCTTAAACAAGGATGTGACTCCCATGTCCTCTTTGTGCTTACCTAAGAGACCTCTTACAAAACCAACCATGCAGCCAGGAAACCAAAGTTGTGTGCTCTGCCTGAAGACTGACACCCACCCACCATGGTCTGGGCACAGGTAGGACGCCAGGTCAGTGGGCCTGACTCTGCTCCGACTTCCTCCTCCCTGGGGCCAGAACAAAGGCCTCTGTCTTTGCCT
Organism: Procyon lotor; assembly: GCA_028646535.1. Classification (NCBI taxonomy): domain Eukaryota; kingdom Metazoa; phylum Chordata; class Mammalia; order Carnivora; family Procyonidae; genus Procyon; species Procyon lotor. The sequence continues at coordinate 39,291,325 of CM053610.1, forward strand.
CAGTAATGACCTACCACCCATCTCTCTGCCAGTGGCTCAACACTGACATTACTATCTCTTCCAAAGGCTCAGGTCAGGATGGGCATTAGAGGCTGAAGGGTGAAGTCTCATGATGGGACCTTACGGTCAGCCATGGGGACCTGGGGTAGAGATGGCCCTCATGGCTCAGCCCTTGGTCCACGCAGCTATGGTGGGCTCCTCTGTGCTCCCTGACTTCATACTTCCTGTTCCCCTGCTCAGCTGAGAACAGGTGTCACACTGAGGAGTGTGTTATGAGGTGGCACGTTAGGAGCTAGTGGTTACTGGTGCGTACTTGAGAGGAACAGTTCTGGAGTGTGATCTGCATGATTTCATAGGTCCCTAAAAATGTCCTTTTGTACTCCATCCCTGTGTGAGTCTCCCTGCCCCTGGTTCCTGCTTCCTAGGATCACCCCCGCAAATAAGCTTCTCTCAAGTCCTTGTCTTGGTAAATGTTGACTAAATGAGTGAATTACCAAATGAGTGACTTGCCTTGAACTCTCTGTCTGATGCCCTTTAGGGAACTTTAGGCAGAGTCAAGCTCACCTGGGCTGCAGGTCCCGCAAGACAGGACTTTCTACCTGCATGGGTTTTAACATCCTCGGGGTCTAGGACCAGGCCCTGCCCAAAACGCATGTCCTCCAACACATGGAGAGAGAGGCGAGTCTAACCATATCTCAGGAGTTTGTTTCTCCTAGCCTGAAATTGGCTCACTATCATTGTTAGATGAAGTGCAGTCTCTGTTCCTGAGCTTCAGGTCACCCTCCTGGGAGCTGCCGACTGATGGGGACCCACATCCAAGACAGAGCTAACTATCACATAAGATTTGCACTTGAGCGAGCTGGCCAGTCTTATCTCATGTGGTTCTGCGTGTCTGAGCTCCTCTGTGTATTTAAATGTCGTAGAGAGCAGTGGTTGCCTTTAACAGTTGGTTTTCCATATGTGACGCTTGTCTTAATCTGCAACAGTCCCATTTAAAGACTAGAAAATCTGAGAAAAGTGCAAAGAAGAAGGCTGAGCATCTGGCTTTGACCTAGATGGTGAGAACCAGATGCACCAGGGCTATCCAGTGCCTGTCCCCATTTTCATGGAACCCCAAGACCCTAGCAGGCAGCACTAACCCTGTCTGGCAGAATTCTTCTCAACACTCAGCTCCAAGCTTCTTCTTCTTCTTCTTCTTCTTCTTTTTTTTTTAAGATTTTTTATTTATTTATTTGACAGAGAGAGAGAGAGCGAGAGATCACAAGTAGGCAGAGAGGCAGGCAGAGGGTGGAGGGGAAGCAGGTTCCCTGCTGAGCAGAGAGCCTGATGAGGGGCTTGATCCCAGGACCCTGAGATGAAGGCAGAGGCTTTAACCCACTGAGCCACCCAGGTGCCCCAGCTCCAAGCTTCTTCTCCTGTCTCCTGGAGCTGGCTCCTGAGAGAAGCCACATGCCTTTTGCCAGACTTCTAAAAATTCAGCTGAATCTACTATGCCAGGGGCTATGCGAGGCACATGGAGTCCTACCCTCCTAAAACTTTGAAGATAGACAACCATAGAGGAAGAATTAAAAGGTAGTATGAGAGATCTCAAGAGGCAGAGAGAGGGCCCATCTATAGGCAAGGACCCTGAGCAAGAGGTGGCCCTTAAAACATGTCTTGTAAAATGGGTAGGATCTGGGCTGGTGCAAGGGCAAGGGCAGAGGGTAGTGTGGGAATGTAGCTGGGGAGCAGATGACTGCAGGGGATGGGGAGGGCAGGGGGATGAAGAAGCAGAGGGAGGTCCAGTCAGGGTCAGGGGCTGAGGGATTTGTTTGTCCCAGAGCTACTTTAAACCATGAGCAAACAGGGACACCTACCATCCCATGAGGCTGACCACACAGAGACGGGATGCTGCCCCATCACCAATGCCAGAGATCTGTGTGCATGGAACACCAGCATGAGCCTCCATTAACTAGAAGCCACCACCCAGCTCACGCCCCAGAGGTGAGCTGTGTGAGGTCCATGATGCCTCTGGGGCAGCCTTTAGAGCTGAGAGAGATGGGAACAGTGATCACCACTCTCCTACCACTGGGTGGGACCTCCAGTGCCCAGCCAGTCAGTGGCAGCAGGAGCCTGGTCCTCCCCTCACAGGCAGCTCACTAAGAAGCAGGGCCAACACCTGGCCTATAAATACAATGTCTCTTGTATTTACAAAGCCAGACCCTTCTTTGTAAATACAAGAGACATTCCTCACCGAAATGCCAAGAAACTATAGTCCTTCATGCTTCTCCTTGTCCAGGGAGGACAAAGGCAACCCTGAAGCCTGTTTTTGCTCTTTATTGAAGGCCTTCTCAGCTAGGGGGAAAGAAACCTGCTTTTGGTCCCATCCTTAGAACTCAAAACTCGGTCTTTAATCAGACTGGTGTTGACCAAGAGAAGAATATGACACACACACACATACACACACACACACACACACACACACACACCCCACACACACACACCCCATTCAGACACTCCACATCTGGCTTTGCCCTCTGCAGGGGTCATTGAAAATGCTTAAAAATTAGTCCACCTGCTTTTGAATAACTGAGCATGAGATCTTCCCAGAAGGGCAGACTCATCTGGGGAGGCTGGGCCCTTGGAGAACTCTCCTGAAGCTCTGTGACCCAGTAAAACCAAGGCCCCCGTCTTTACCCCTGCTGTAGTCCTGCCCACCATCATGGAACCTGGTTGGGGACACACCCACTGTGAACCTGACATTAGTTATGTCATGAGAGCCACCTGCCCTCACCCCTACTGGCCTAACCTCACCTCTCGTCTAGCGTGTAGCTGAGCCTCACCTTGCCACAGGTAGGAAGCCGTACTGTCTGAGCCAGCGTGAACAGCAGCTGAGTCTGGCTTACTGCACTACCGCATGGTGCTGAGACTGAGTTAGGGCCCAAGGCTTGTCAGGGTAACTGTTTCCATTAGCTCTTGCCGCAAAATAAACCACCTCAGACTTGGTGGCTTAAACCAAGAAATTAGTGTTTCTCACAAGTGTGAGTTGACTGACCACGTGGCTCTTTCACCGTGCACAAAGCTCATGGTGGCTGCATCATCAGGGCCTCGCCTGGGGTGGAACATTCAAGATGACTCCATCACACACATGGGGCCTCAGGGGACAGTCAGAAGGCTGCCTCAGCCAGGACACTCCGTGTCATCTCTGAATCTCCCCCTCTCCACGGGGTCCTACTTTCTGGCAGCTCAGGACACCCAAAGCACTGAAGGAGGCCTCCGGGCCTTCCTGGGGCCTCTAAAGGTTTAGGCCCAGAAATGGGAGTCACTGCCACGCATTCATGAGGCCAGCCCAGCTTCACTGCAGGAGGGGACGACTCTCAAGCCTCAGCACCCGAAGCCATCTTTGGATCTTCTTCCTCTCAGTGTCTCAAATCTTGGAACAAACCCCAGTGTCCACTGAAGAAGATGATCACTGTGTAGGCCTGGGAGGGAGGCAACATCGCCACAGGTCTCTGCTGCTCAGAGGGAGCATAAAAATACCAGGAAAAGACAATTTCTCCTGTTAGGTACTTAATGATCTTACTACAGTCTCATTGTTCTCCTGGAGACCCTGACCCGGATCTTTGGAAAGCATATTATTATGCGCCAAATGCCACCAAACCAGCAACTGCCTTTTTACAGGAAGCCCTTGCATCGGGGGACACACTGTTCTTTTCTAGTGTCGTCACTGCGCGTCACCCTCTGACGTAGTTCTCCAATCCCAATGGGGCAGCGGGAGCTGTTGCATTCAGCTGGGTCACTGGCCAGACTTGCGCAGGATCTGAGGTCACTTAGCTGAGACTGACTAAAAACAGTAACTGTTAGTCAAAGACACAGGCACTTGTGTCACAGATGTTACCCTGATGTCTATGCCTCCCCAGGGCCCAGAGTCGGCCTGTGGAAGAGTAGCCCCCCCCAAAGCCCAAGGCAGTGCCTTGCGAGGTGTGACTAAAGGCTTCCGAATTCAGCTTTTGGAGATGTGTGTTGGTTCATAAGCATTAATCATGTCCCCTCTAAAGTAAAATGGTTGAGTCAATTTTTGTTTTCAATTAGGAGTTAAAATTCAAGCATCTAGGACATATATAAGCGGTATTCAGTGAATGCTAGATGACCATTTTGTGGAAAAAGGAGGGGAGTCGTGTACTTAGAACCTACCTCAAAACTCTGGAGCAGTGACTCTGATTTCTCTTTGGAAGTCAGTATGGGAAGAGGTTACAACCTGGAACCTATGGTTCGAGGTGGGGGGTGGTGGCAGGGGGAGCAGGCAGGAGACTTCACTAGTCCTAGCAAACTTGCCAGAAGGCCTCTGAGGACATCTCTAACAATGGCATCCCAACCCACAACCAGCAGAAGAAAAATAATGGCTTACAGCTGCCCTGTTTTGCTGAATTGTGTTATAATGTTCATTTGTCCATAAATAGAAAATACCTTTTTGTGGCAAGCTTGAGGTTATATTAGAATTAGACATATCAGAATGAGGGCCTTATTAAAATTTTCATGGATGACCCAAAGAAACACATGAAAAACATAACTTCCTCCTAGAAATTGTGTCTTTTGTCCTTACAGTGGTGGGATATAAATAAATAACACAGGTAAAATTTTTTCCTGCTGCTGCCCTATGTACCATCTGCTTCCAACATGAAACATGTAAACTACTTTTCATGTTAAGGGGGTTAAAATGTCTTTTTTCCTCCAGAAGCATTAGCAAGATGCCTTCCTTTCTACAGAAGCATTAGGAGAAAAGAAGCGACTCCCCACTCCTAGCCCAAGCCTGCATGCCATGGTGATGACTGCTGTCAGGCTGAAATCTGCAAGATCCCATGGTATTTAAGATAAATTGTAGTTGACACCAGTTCTTAACCTCTTCTCTCCCTCCCAGGACCTGAGCAAACTCTCCCCAAAGCAAGCCAGACAGAGCCTCCTGCTTCAAGGGTGGGGAGGGGTCTTGATGAAATAGCAGACTAATGTTCTTCCTCTTCCCAGAAAAGAAGAAGGCCTTGCTCATCAGAAGCAGCTTCCCTCCCAGTCCTGACCTGGGTCAGCCTGCGTTGAGAGGCAGAAGCCCCCAGTAGACGCAGCCCACCAACATGACCACAATACTAGTTAGAGGTGGCCACATTCAAATCACTGGACTTAATAAAAGAGTGTCCCTACTTGGGAATGGCTGCAGGTGTGGCTGGGAATTTGAAAGGCAAGAAGCAAGTGCTGGGTCAGTGCACCCTCGATGAGCTTGAAAGAAAAGAAATGGACCCCCACCCCTCCCAGTGAGCCAGCCACATTCCCTCAGGACCTTTCAAACTCCCAAGGCAATGAGACAATTAAGTCGAAAAACAAGTGTCCCCATGGCTCATAGAAAGGGTTTCAAACCAGTACCTGGCCCTCTCTGCCTTTTATCACCTAACAGAGAAAATAGAGAGAAGCTTTTTTCTTTCCACTCTGGCCTCCAACTTCATCACAATAGGTGAGGATTCGTTTCTTCCTAAAAAGATCTTAATACCTTGGTCATGTCAACCCCAATGGAGTTCTCAGCTGGCAATAGCAGGGGACTGAGACAGGGCAGACCTCTTTCCTTTGTGTTTTCCCGTCAACCAGGTTGTGGCAAAGAGCCAGGCTCCTACAAGCTCTCCGGAGGGTCAGTTTGCTGAAGACATGCTATTGTCTTCAAGGACGTGAGCTCCCATTTCTTCTCATTCATGTGTACTATTAAGATTTCATCGGGGTGCCTGGGTGGCTCAGTTGTTAAGCGGCTGCCTTCAGCTCAGGTCATGATCTCAGGGTCCTGGGATTGAGCCCCGCATCAGGCTTCCTGCTCAATGGAGAACCTGCTTCTCCCTCTCCCTCTGCCTGCTGCTCTGCCTGCTTATGCTCGCTCGTTCTCTGTCTCTCTAATAAATAAATAAAATCTTAGAAAAAAAAAAAAGATTTCATCAACTAGCATGGAGAAAGCTGCCTTGGGGTGAGGGCTCACTGCAGTAAGTTGGGATCCCGCCCCCTGTCCCCCACCCTAACCCCTGCCTGTGGTGAGACTGCCTGTTGTTTTAGCTTAGCTGAGTCTGGCAGAAGTTGTCCCAAATCCATTCTCAAGGCACATCTGAAGTGACCCAACTAGACAGAGTCTGCCTGTCATCACCATTTCCAAATAAACATGGGCTAAAGTTTGATTAAAATATGAAAGCCTGAGCCTCATCACCATACCATAACAAAAGCCAGAGCAGGAGACCCATGGAAATGGCACCATTTTCTGAACAAAGTGCTTTCAGAGAAGTCTTTCTCAGATGGTCATCCACCACAGGTCTCAGCAGGGATCTTCACCTCCAGGACTAGCACCTGTTGTTGAAGGAAAGGCAGAAATGCAAGTTGAAAAGGAACTTACAGCCACTGACACAGCCCCTCCACTTCTCCAGAGAAACGGGGCATTTGTCTGGGGCCACCCAGCTGAGAAGTCACAGACTTCAGGCATCTGGTCTACGGTATCGGGAGTGGAAGAAGGTGAGTGTCCTTGGGCCACCTGATTATGCATTTGAGGACATGCGGCAGAGTTGGAGGCAGAACTGTCTGGAGTGAGAGGACAAATAGAGACATCGAGTCAGATGTGGGCAGGCGATGTGGGTTATATGCACCATTAGAATTTTGTCCATGAGTGGAATCCACCTACAGCAAAGAGCCTGACAAACCAAGCCAAGTCACCCTGACCACTGTCCCTCAGAGTAGTTGCTCCATATCCTGGTTTTCTCATTACCAGCAGAGACTATCGGCCAACATTTAAGCAGACTCAGAAATGATGAGAATTCAAAGGTTCTTAGTAATAATGCTTGTCTATAATAAATGAACAGATGGACAATACTTCTCGCCAAATAAAAAGCTGTTGAAAAGCCCGGCTGGATTTATATGGAGATTCAGGGAAGGATGCCCTCTGGAATCCAGTGCTGAGGGAAGTATATCTCTTCATGATTAGCCTGGCATACTTTCTTTAGTCAGCTAATGAAGAAAGTCATGAACTCATGGCATTCCTCCTTTCCCCTGGCTACCAGGGAACTCAGATGAGAGTTATATGGGTGGGTCAACAGTCATCCTTAGAATAGATTTAATCTTACAGTTTTGTCTCCCTTCCCTTTCAGGGCATGATGCTTACTTTGTGTCTTTATATTTTACTCATATTAATCTACTTCTGTTATTATAATGTTCCTCAATCTTTGTAGAAAGTAGAAGAGTACAAATTGCATTTGAAGAATGTTTTAACCCTTCCTTAAAAAGCACTTTTAATTTCAATGAAAAAAAGGCAAAGAATTTTTTAAAAATCTCTTTCATATACATTATTTCATTTTTCCCCCAAAGCTGTGCAAAATCCCCATGTCTCCTGTATCTTTCCCTCCAGTCATAGGGCTAAGCGTATTTTACCATGTTCCTATTCCCTGCAAACTGCTGCTCACTGGGACGCTGTGAAACTCGAGGTGGTGCTGCCAGAGAGCCTAGCACCTACTCCCTCCCAAGATGGAAGGAAGCCCTAGCTCCAAGGTGCATCTTGTTGAGGCAGCAAAGTCTTGAAAGGGCAGCTCAGTTCATTTGGGAAATGACACCAGAGAAATGCTATTTTTTCCATTCTGATTAGCTTGTCAAATCCTCCCCAGTCACAGGAAGCCCTGGGTGCAACCTGTAGGAGCCAGAAGAACAAGGGACGTGGCTGCTTTTTGTCCCCATATGCCCACAGCCAACTACAGTCCTTGGTCCCCAGCAGGTGATCTGTAAATATTTGCTGGATGTGTGTGTCAATTTCGGTGAATCATTTGATTTCTCTGAACCCTGGTTTCAACAAAATGGCAAGATTGGCTTTTGGCTTCCTTCCAGCACCATCCAGGGGATGAAATATGAGATTCGAGGACACGAAAATGTCCACAATGTACTCAGCAATAGAACGAGCATGTGACCGTGGTCAAGAAATAGCCACCGATGGGTAGGGATAGGGTGGCTGGGTTGTGGACAATGGGGAGGGTATGTGCTATTAAGTGCTGTGAAATGTGTAAGCCCGAAGATTCACAGACATGTACCCTGGGGCAAATAATACATTATATGTTAATAAAAATTAATAAAAAAAAAAAAAGAAATAGCCACCGATGCCCAGGAAGGCCCCTCCACCTGCTGACTTGCATCTTTACTGATCCAGGAGCACTTTCTGTTTCGAGAATGTGCCTAAATATTTACTTGATGGAAATACAATTGTGCTGATCCAGTGAGATTAGGGAAAGAGAAATCCTGGATGGCCTCACCTTGCCTCTGATGCTCCTCCCAGCCTGTGTCTCCACACTGAGGGGGGAAGTTCGGGTCAAGAGGGCAGTAGGGGAAAGGTCAGGTGGCGCATGGGCCTCCTGACCACGTCAGAAGCAGCCACTCACTCTTGCTTCCACGAAAGGAAAGACACCCGCGGAGGACCTATTTCGTCACCCTCCTCAGTGGGGGAGACCAAACCATGGGGCCAGGTCCCCTACACTATCCCCACTCCCTGCTGTGTCTCTTTGGGTAAGAAACCAGTTACTGCCATTCTCTACCCAACACAGTAGCAATTCTGGAAAACTTACATTGCACCAGTGCCAACATCTGGGGAAAATACATAGCACGATCTCCAAAATTTGGGGCAAGTACATTGCCTAAAGTGTCCAAAATTTCCCTTTGACAGTATTTGTGTTTTAGAGAAGCGTAACCTAAAAACTAGAAATCACATTTTTTTCTTGTTTTTTTTGTTTTGTTTTGTTTTCCGCAGTGTTTTACTTTAGTATCTGGACGCTCTTAAGCTGTTGTCTCATTAGACACAGCTCAAGCCTGTGTGGGTGGGTGATCTATCCCCCAGCTACTTTACTCCAGCGGCAGCTTGTGCACCCATGTGGGTGTGTATGTAAAGACAAGGCTACAAGGGCATCATGAGGCTGGCCGAAGACACACGCTGCAATGAGTCGTGTGGTTGAGTGAACCCCCTTTCTAAAAGCCCGAAGCAGTTGTTCTTCTCTTGGATGGGGTCTAGAGCTAAGGCAGGTACAGAGCGTGAAAACAAAGAAGAGGGATCAGTGTCACATTTCCCTTCTTGGGTTGGAGTCAGGGGCCAGGAAAACAGGAAGGGGGTGAGGCCTCGCTGGGAGAAGGGAAATGCTGAGGAAGTGTGGGCAGGGCACTTGGAGCAGGAAAGCATGTTTGAAGAGGTTGTTTTAGAAGGAGGCGCCTCCTGGCCAAGGAGAAAGAGCCCTAGGAAAGCAGTAAACTGCCATGGGGTTGGCCTCCCAGAGACCACTGAAGGGGAGAGCCACACCCAGGATTGTTTTCCAAGCACAATTTACAGTCCCCATTGTTGGCCTTTCCTCTGGGTAATTAGGTACAAAACAAGAGCCAGAAATGCTCATGTGTCTTGTCGTTGGATTTTACTTTCCTGGGCACGTCAGCTCTCAGCCCGGGGAACTGTTGTGTCCACAAACGCTGAGGGGTTTGGCAAGCCTGGTCTATTATAGTCTCACCCAGAGCTGACATGGTCCCTGGTAAGCAGTTTTAATTTGACAAGGCTGGATACACTTTGCTGTCTACAGCAGATGAGGAAAGACTATCTATTTTTATGATTTATTTCTGGACCAGGGTTCAGTGTGAAATTTCAACCAGAGAGGAAGCTTACTTCCTCAGCCTGGGCATCATGCCTTTGGAAGGGAGCTGGAGTGAAAATGACTTTGCCCAAGAGAGAAAAATGAGTCAGAAAAGGCAATAAAACTGCACTTTAATCCATCTGGAAAATAGATACGGAGGTTTAATAGATGAATGAACAATTGATTAAATGTATTTGCATGTTGTGATGAATAATCTCAACTCCTATCTCAGAAGTAAATCTCTCAGATCTCTCAGATGTGTTTCTACTGTGTGTCTGGTGTGTGATATGTATGATGTGTGTGGTATATGTGTAGTATGTGATGCATATGTAGTATATGTATAGCATGTGTATTCATGTGTGGTATATTTGTGCAGTACATGAGGTCTGTGTGTGTAGTGTGTGTACAGTGTGTATGTGATGTGTGTGTGGTGTGTGGCATGTGTGGTGTGCATGTGTGCATGGTGCATGTGTGGTGTGGGGGTATGTGTGTGGTGTGTATCTGATGTGTGTGGTGTGTGTGTAGTGTTATTGTGATGTGTTTGTGGTATGTTTATGGCATGTACAATGTGGGTATGTGTGGGTGTGGTGTGTATATGACATATGTAGTGTGTGTGTGATGTATGTGGCATGTGGCGTGTGTGGTATGTATGTGGCGTGTGTCATGTGTGTGGCATGTATGTGATATGTGTCATGTGTGGTATGCATAGCGAGTATGTGGTATGTGTGTGTGGTATGTGTGTGAAGTGTGGTGTGTGTGTGTGTGTGGTGTGGTGTATGTGTGGTGTGTATGGCATGTGTGTGATGTGTGTGTGGTGTGTGGGCATGTGTGTGGTATGTATGTGAGGTGTGGTGTGGTATGTGTGTGAGCGTGTGTGTGTGTAACCCAATACAACCCAATACAATATGGCCTGGGCTACACATGGAGTCACACTCAAAGGAACACAGCTCCAAAACCAAAATATGAAAAGTTCGTTTCAGTTTTCACTCGAGTATCTGGAAGAATGCCAAGGGGGATGACCCAGAGCAGCACCTCTTAAAATTCTATTTGATCCCCTTGTTCTTCCAGAATTCTGTAGCCTCTCACTTTAAATGGCTAAAGCTCCCCTTACTTCCAGCCTTTAAGTCTTTGCTGGTTTAATCCCTGTGGGCCTTCTATCAGCTTCTCACACTGCCTGCAAAGCTGTGTCTCCTCTTTATCCACTACCTAAGTCTTCAAAACGAAAGTCGGCCTGGAGGCTGATCCCAGAACCCAGACTCTCCCCACTTCCTGTCCTCCCCCCACCCAGGCTGGCCTTGCTCCACACTGCTGCCTCCCAAAGCTGACTGGCCAGCTCCGACCCTCCTCAGGAGCAAGGAGGGATGAGGCTGGGCGCAGCATTCACAGTGCTCTTTCTTGGGCACTGTGTTGGGGGAAAGAGCAGAGGATACAATTTAGGAATCCCATTTCTCATGCAAATACATCTTGCTAAGGCATCCCTTTGGGCCCAGCTCTGCAGGCTTCTGAAAGAAGAGCTAGCATCCACACATGCCAAGCAGGGGCCTTTCCCATTCATGGGTCCCACTCAAACCTTTCATGCACAGGGAACCTTTTCCCGGGAGCCTGTCACCCTGCGGGGACCTTTCTCAGAGCCTCAAAAGCTGCACCCTCTGAGTCTTTCTCACAAGTCTGAATTGTGCAAAAATGCACACAAGAGGCTGTGCCACCAAATAAGTGTCCTGCCTTTGCGCCACCTCAGCTGCCACTGTAACAGGTGGGAGGCAGGACGGGTGAGGCCAGACAAAGCAGGTGAGCTGGAGCACAGGCACTGTCTCTAGCTGGGGTGTCCTGGGCTGAGGCCAGGAGCCTCCGAACCCTCCAGCCTGGTTGGCCAGTAAGCAGGGACTCACGTTTTGTTCTGATTACAGGAATTTGGACAGAGGGTGAATCCACTGTGACTGAGCAGCTTGGAAGTCCTTGAGCAATACCAGCACGTGAGTGAGCTCAAGCACAGGAAATCTCTGTGCAAATATGCGACACTGGGGCCCCTCTTGCCTGTGGAGGGCACAGCCTTTCTGAGTGCCCAGGTTGAGATACAGCTCCACTTCTGTCCCAGCTCTCACCCAAGTTGCTCTCACCCAGGCATTTCCTCTAAAAAACTGTGCACATTTCACCCCATTTTTCCATCATTTTGGCTCATCATTGTTATCCTTAGGACCCACAGGGATAGCAGGACCCTAATAGATAAATAACATACTGAGTGACAGGTTAGTCCCAAGACATTCTGATGCCCTCCAACGTGGAATGCAAAGAGTTGACACCCAGTACAGAGAGAGCAGAGCAACACACATGATGCAAGGAGAAAACGGTGCTGGAAATAGTAAAAATTGAGTAAGTGCCTCCCCGGAGCTGAAGTGGCTGCAGGTGTGTGGAGCCCAGGGGGTGGGGGGCAGCATCAGAACAGAAAAGCATTTTAACCGAGGCCTTGGAAGGGGGGGCAGACACATTTCTCCGCCAAAGTGAGGCCAGGGCATTCCCACTAAAGGGAGAGTTGGAACAGAGGGATGAGGGAGACCGCGCCCTGGTGTTTGACCTTCAGGAGCAGGAGGGCCTCTCGGACCCTCCCCCAGCCCCCACAGCAGGCAGAACCCCCCATAGTTCTCTCCCATGGCTCCCTCTCTTATTTTTCGTTGTACTGATCACACTTGTAATTTGGAGTGATTCGTGCAATTACGTGTTGAATGTGTCTCCCCACCAGACAGCAGAGCACACAAGGGCTGGGCCCTCACGATTCGGTTCACCCAGTGCTTGTCACTGTGGCTGGCGTGTCGTAAGGTACTTGGCGGCATTTGTCAACATAAACATGAAATGGCCTGAGCTGCTGCCTCTCACCCTGACCTGCCCAAGGCAAACACAGACAGTAGGTCTCTCCTTATGTTCCCCTGGCTCCCCCCGATGGGGACACCCTGGTCTAGGACTCTGGTCTGTTTCTGGGACAGAGGAGCCTGGGCCTGGGCCAGGATTGACAGCAGAGGGGGCATCTGTGCACCCAGCTTGGGGTATCTGTGCTAGGGGACCCCCAGGGGGCCACCTCTGTGAAATTCCCTCAGGGTCATCCATGCCTCCTTGAGTTCCCACCAGACCTCTCTGTGGCTCCCTATATCTTGCAAAGGGTGAAGTTAGAGCCGCAAAGGCCCCCAAGGCTACTCCTGGCCTCCTGTCTCCAGAATGTAGGGGACCGTGCCCTCTGCTGGCCAGGCCTTGCAGAGCCCTGGGAAATGGGCCAGGGGAAGTCTAGAGCATTCTGTAGGAACAAGTCAGCAAGGCAAGGAGGAGGGAGCAGCCCGGGCTGACACACCAGGTTCAGAACCCTCTGTGGGGCGGCGGAGGGGACAATGTGTGCCCGCTGAAGGAGAATCAAGCACACACCCTCTGTCTTTTCATTTTGGAGTTGCTTCTGCACCCATTTACAAGCCTCAATGGAAAAGCCACATTGATGCTCTATGACCAAACAGCTGACCTTTACTCAGCCGTTGGACACCCAATTATATATGGCAATTTCCAAAAAGTAAATCCAGGCTTCAAGGAAAAAGGCTGAACCCAGTTGGGCCTCGGAAAAAGCCACACACCTGACAGCCGTTCCCAAGGGGAACCCCACAGTCATGGTGAGGGGCAGCCCCTTCACTGGAAAACAGGTACTGCCCCACTCCTGACACTAGGCGAGAACAGCAGGGACACTTCACACCACCCCAGGCCAGAGTGCTGGGGAGAGAGCTGAAAGCCACATCGGTTAGAGTCCCACAGGTAGCAGGATAGGTCCAATCTGGGGAAAGGAGACCAGAGAGATCAGAAGGAGTGGTTGGAGGATGGGAAGGCATGTCAGTGAGCTCCTTTTTGCCGGGTCAGGTAGGAGAACCCATTCTTCAGTTAACACAAATCTGTGGAGCACTGACAGTGGGCGGGGCTCCCTGCAAAGGGCTGGGGCGGCATCAGCAGGCAGACAGGCACCATGTCTGCTTCCCACTGTGTGGTGCTGGTGGCTGAGCAAAGGGGCCGGCGCCTGGGCTAATTGACCTACAGCCACATACACACATGTAGGCATGCACACGTGCATATGGACACACATACACATTTGCACATGCATGCATGCAAAATGAAAAAGGTGACCAGATGCATGATTGGGAGTGCATCTAGCATCGAGTGGTGGAGGGATGGTGGTCAGGGAGGGCTTCCCAGAGGAAGAGATGCTGTACTGCAATCCTCAGGAGGAATGATCTAGGGTGGGGAACAGAGTTTTCAGAAGATGGATCAGCATATGCAAACCCCTGAGTAAACTGAGGCCTGCACAACTGAGTAACTGAAAGGAAAGACCCCATGGCTGGAGGGCACTAAGGAGAAGGAGGATGCAAAGGAGCCAGAGCCCTGGAGGCCATTCTTGGCATCTTGGTCTTTGGCTTGAAAGCAAGAGTATTAAGACCGGGGAAGGGACAGGGCACCTAGGTGGCTCAGTCGGTTAAGCGTCGGACTGTTGATTTCAGCTTAGGTTGGGATTTCAGGGTCCTGAGATCAAACCCTGAGTCAGGGTCCATGCTCAGTGGGGGGGTCTGCTTGAGATTCTCTTCCCCTCCTTCTCCCCTCCCCCCACTTGCACACACACACTCTCTCTCTAAAATAAATAAATTTAAAAAAAAAAAAAAAAAAGGCCTGGGGGAAGAGACAGAGCAGAATTGAGACACCAAAGACGAGGGTCCTGTCACAGCCTGGGGAGAGCAGCTGGCCCTGGATGAGGATGGACACGGGCAGGTAGAGTCGAGAAACACCAGGGAGGTGACGTGAATGGGGCCCAGAAACTAAGTCTAAAAGGCACCTTCCATTCTTCTTCCCTACAAAGCCATGGGTCACGGCCTGTCTGCACACCAGAATCACCAGCAAGCTTCACAGGATGCTGCTGCTGGGAGACCCCTGGGCTTGTGGATTCAATGCAGGTGATTCTGATAAGGACCAAGGCTTGAGAGGGCTGCCCTGGAGTCCCCTTAGGTTTCCTCCAGACTGGGCTGGGTTGCACCTGTAGGCTGGGTAGTGGCAGCAACTGGCAAAGAGGAACAGGAACTCTAGGGGCTTATGGCCCTTGTGGCCACCAAGGACCACGGGGTCTAGACATCTCCCCCATGCATTCGACAGGACCGCGAGTCTGCTTGCTTCTCCCTCTCACTCTCTGGAGCCCGGCTGGTGGCAGAACAGTAAGAAGTGGAGGGAAAGGAAGCTCAAGACTGTCGATTCCAAAATCCATCCTGGGGAAATGGTCTGGTAGCTGATAAGCAGAGCCCCTGCGTGGTGCCAAGCCATGCCTGGCTCTCACTCCCATCCACAGTGAATGACTGGCACAGGCTCGGAGCTGTGCACTTTGCCTTTCCGGCAATGTCTCCCTTGCCGATCACCGTTGGCTGGTCCAGGGTGAGGCAGGGCCACCTCCCCTCCCAGGCAGCGGTTGCCCTATGGGCCATGCCCTGGTGGTCTCTCATTGGCCGCTTTGGGTTCTGCCCTGCCAATTCTGACCACGTGGGACGTTTTCCAGGGAAAGCTATCAACTAGGAGAAAGAGCACACATTCCTGAAATATCTGATAAACAAATATTTTTTCTTTATCCATCCCACTTGACCAAAAAGCGTGGGTGACTGCAGGTCATGATTTGTCCTCTTTGGCAAAGTAGCCCATCCCAGCCTGCACCTCTCTTCTTGTGTCCCCTTTCCTCATCTCCCTGTCTATCCCTATTCATATTTCTTTTTTCACTCCGTCCCAGGCCTTCTGTCTCTCTGCATCTCTCTTCACAGTCATGTGCAGCCTCAAAAAGGAGCTTTTTCTGTTTATTTTTCAACTGCTTTTGCAATACTCGGTCTTTGAGGAGAAAGAGGTCTGAAATTCCTCATCAAAACAACCCTGAGGTGGCCCTTCCCCGTGAGGAGAAAACTTCAGGAGTGAGAGTGGGGGCAGGGGCACTTGTCCTCCCCAGTGGGGGCGGGCGGGGACCCACCATGAGTCATACACTCTGGGTGGAGGCACTCCAGGGCGTTGCCAGAATGTGCCCACACCCGCAGAAGCTGTTTCTGTGTGACTCTCATTCGGCACCCCAGCCAAATGGCTGGCCCTCAGCTCTGGCTCCAGAAGCCCCGGGGACTCAGACCTCCAGCCGCCTCATGCTGCTTGGTATCCATACCTTAGTGGATCAGGACCAAGCAACTGCCGGCCTTTTCCAGGCCGGGATGAGCCACGCCCAATGGCAAGAGAGCCACGTGCTTGAAATGGATGGCTCAGGAAAAGGCTGACATTTGTGTGGTACGCTTACTTCCTGAAGACAGAGAAGTCTGCGTTTAATATATTTGAGAACAATGTCTGGAAGCTGCCCTTTATTTTTCAAATGTACTTAAATGTCTAAACTTCAACAGTGTGGAAAATTTCACTTGTAACCTAAAGAGGCCGGACAATGGGACCTGAGTGTAGTCTTCATGTCGAGGTGGCTGTGTTTTATCTCTGGTTGCATGAAATGCTTCGAGAATTGGAAACCAACATGCATTCAGGCACCAATGGTTCCTCTCTGTGTCAGGCCAGCACTGGGTAGATGTCGGGGGTGGAGAAACAAAGAGGCGTGAGATAAAGGTGAGAGAAAGTCCCTGTGCACGGGGGCTTATGCTCTACAGGGGGATTCAGACAGCAAACGAGCAAACAACCAACCAAGGAAGAAGTTGGGCTCCAGTGCTCACTGCAACTAATGTTCTGTGCCTGTTGAGGGTGTGCTTCCTTAGGCAAGGCAGCCGGGGAAAGAGTGACCTCTGACCTGCCCTTAGGGTGAAGCCGGCAGCAAAGTCTCTGGGCAGGGCCTCCTGGGTAGGGAAGGCTGCTGGTCCCATGACCCTGGACTCTGATGAGGCCGGTATGTGCACAGGACAGTAAAGGTCAGTGTGGCCGAGCAAAGAAGGGAAGAACCTGCAGAGAGCTGGGCAGAGGCCCAGTCACAGCATCAGTCACGGGAGCTGGAGATGTGTCAGTAAGCTGACAAGCCACGTCCAAGTCGGGTTTGAGTTACATTGTAAAAGCCCCCCTCCCACCGCATACCCAACCCCGGAACTTCCAGGAGAATAAGACACAAATCCATGCATTGCTTATTCTTCCGTAAAAATAGAACACTATGGAGAGTCAGCCGTTTTGGTCATGTCTGGGCTACAGGGAAGATAAGACTGTGTCCCGAGGGACAAGGCACTCATCATTGGTGGAGGGGACCCACCTCGAGACTGGGAACACAGCACCATATGCGCATGAACTGTATGGAGCATCGCACTGAAAGCTGTGGAAGCAGAGAGGAGCCAGCAGGGACTTTGGGGGAAGTCAGGGGAGGCTGCTCAAGGAGATGCCATCTGATTTGGGGCCAACAGCGTTCATTCTTGACAAAGAGGTTGTGCAAGAGTACGGGGCAGGTTGGAGCCGGTGGAGTGCCAGGGGCACCTGCAAGGCCTCGAGGGTGGAGGGCGCAAGGTGAGGTTGGCAAGGAAGCTTGAGGACAGATAAAGAAAGGTCTGCACACCAAACAAAGGGCTTTTTCTTTTCCTGGAAGTGGTGGGAAAATCCTCGAGGTGTCTGATCCTAGATATAACATTGTCCGACCTGCTTTAGGAAATGAATTCAGGGCAGTGTGCCTTGGTTTGGGTTCCCCAAATCTCAGTCAAGGACTGTGAAGAAGGTAGCCAGCGAATGGGCACCAGCAAGCCAGTGTGGTATCAGGTGGGCAATGAGATTTAGAGAAACTCTGGAGACTGCAAATCGTGTGGCTCAGCATTATCCCAGCCAAAGTCCAGGTGGACCAGCTCCCTCAGGCCTTGGGGGAGAGACACTCTCAGGGTGAGTCCCACATTTGCAGCCCCCTAGAGTTGTGGGCTGCACAGCTTCTCATGGCCCCAGAAAGAGGCAGTAGGGACAGGAATGCCCCCATGCTGCTGGAAAGTCAGAGCCCGCCGAGAAGGGGCCAGGGTGCTGCCAGGTGAACCACAATGAGGGAAGCGAGAAGGTCGAGTGGCCTGGAAAATGTAGGGTCAGTGAGCAGGGTCCCATGTGATTTCTGCTCTGAGTGCTCTGAGTTTTGCTTTTTCAGAAATTTTATTTTAGAAAATGCTAAATGAGAAATGCAGGCAGAAAACATCTGGCATTATTAGACATCCCTGAGTATCCCCAGCAAAGATAAACAAAATTGCGTCTTGACATCTGGAGTGTGAATGTGCCGACATGCGGGAGATAGCTCGACCCTTCACCTCGAGGAATAACCCCTGCAGGACGTCCTGTCTCCAAGAGCAGGATTTTCCCAGGCCATGGCCATTCTGCAGCCGAAGAGAAGGCAAACCAGCAGTTGTTGGGTGCACGGCAGGTTGAAGGGAGGCTTTGTCTGGTTTGGTTTGGTTCTGTGTTTTGCATTCCCATGTTTGTCTAATGCCACAAGTTACTGCAGCAATTCCGTTACTCGGCAGACTTGCCGCTCTGTAGGACTTCGTTAATACATTTAAGCCGCCCTCTGCCCCCGTGCATAACTCTTGGCAGCACCTAGCTGAAATCCCTTTTTATCTGAGCAGAGGACTCCGCGGGCAGCCTCCCTCCACGCTGTGGTGGAAGCCACTCTAGCTGGACAAATGGTTTCCCTTTGGAGTGACAGACTAAACCAAACGGCTGTGGCGTGACGAAGCTGATGAGCTCTTTGTTGCAAAATAACCTGGGATTTTTGAGTGTATAAACCACAAGAAGTGCCCCCTAAGACCCAGGAGTCAGAGCAGAAGATAGTGAGGACATTGACTGTCCCAGTAATGACCTCAGACAGCCAAAGGTAACAAATCCCATCCTAGTCTGTTTGGGCTGCAGGGTCACACAGACTGAGTGGATTATAAACAACAGAAATCTATTCCCCATGATTCTGAAAGCTGCAAGTGCACAATCCAGGTGTCTGGTCAGGACCCTGTTGCTAATTAATTGACCACCATCTTCTCACTGTGCCCCATATGGTGAGGAAGGTGAGGGAGCTCTCTGGCTTTTAGGACACTAATCCCATTCATTAGGGCTCCATCCTTCATGACTTCAGCACTTTCCAAAAGCTCCACCTTCTGATCCCATCCCCTTGGAGGAATATGTTTCAATGTGTGAATTTGGAGGGGTGGGAGAGTGCAAACATTCAATCCTTAACACCCCTTCCCTTATCAGCTGCAAAATGACGTCTTCAGGATGCCAGAAGGTGCAGAGAAAACCAAACTCGGTGATGTGCTCCAGTTTGGGTCCTCCCAGAAACAGATCCAAGACAAGGATGTGGGTGTGAGTAGATTATCTGATCCCAGAATACAGGAGTGGAGGAGTGGGAAAGTGAGGCCAGAAAGGGAAGGGAGCCCACAAAGGGTGTGCTGGCAAGCAGGTCACCACTGAGAGCAACTGAGGCACCATTCCCTCTTAGGGATAGAGGCAATAAACACACTCAGCAAAATTACAGGATTCAAGATCAACACACAGAAATCAGTTGTATTTCCATACAATATCAATAAACAACCATAAAATTACATTAAGAAAAACAATTACATTTACCATAGCATCAAAAAGAATAAAATACTTGGGGGTAAATTTAACCAAGGAGGTTCAAATTAGTACACTGAAAAGTACAAGATTGCTGAAAGAAATTAAAATAGTCCTAAATAAATGAAAAGATACCCCATGTTCATGGATTAGAAGACTTAATATCTTGAGATGGCAATACACTGCAAAGCTATCTGTACACCTACTAATTTGTGCACTTTTCTGGATACACATTACATTTGAGTAACAAAGGTAAAAGCAAAAAAACAAGGAACCTCCAGTGGTTTCCCATCACACCTAGAGGAGAAACAAATTCAGGAGTCCAAGGTCCACAAGTGCCCATGATGAGCCTCTGGCTACCTCTCTAGCATGCTCCCACCTTACAGACCCTGATGACAAAACCAGATGGAATCAGAAGAAGACTATTACACACAAAAAATGGACCAGACTCTCTCTTGTCCCCACAGGATGGTCCTGGGACCAGTGCTGGAGCTGGACAAGCTTCAGCTCAGGACTAATCAGTGCTTGCACCTGAGAGCTGCCCGTGGGACCCTCTCTGTGTGGTGCCCTGTGTTCCTGTTGCCACGTAGGTCCAAGCAGAGTCATGCAGAATGGAAACCATCCAGTTCTAGCCACACCAGAGACAGCTACCCTTAGCCTGATTAGCTTCTTGCTGCCTGGCCCAGCTGCCTCGATGTCCCCAGCAGAATCAGGCATAGTTGCCCTCGAGGCTACTAGCTGATGGAGTGTCTATGCAAACTTCTATGACTCTGGCTGGGCAGAGTGGGTGATGCTGACAAGGAATGATGGCTGGGGAAGCTGCCACGGTATTGGCAGAAAGGCAGATGGTTTCAAATGCTTGCCAGGCATGATTCAAATCTCGAGAGAGGCAGATGTCTCAGGAGTGGTGTGCAGAGGATGCTGAAATGTACCCCTTGGCTGCCTTCAGGAATTAAGGGTGTACCCTTATTTCCAGAGCCCTCAGCTGCATAGTCAGCTCCCCAAGGATTCGTCTCAGCTGCAGAGAGCCACCTCACCCAGCCACGCCCCCTTCCTTGAGGGAGGCATCCAAAGACTGAGTAATGCCACCTAAGGTCTAGGGGCACATGTCCCAAAGTATCATCCCAGGCTCAGAGCTCCCCCCAGGGTGCGCTGGGGTCTCTGGCCAAATGACATCACAGCACCGCTTCTCTTCAGCCCTACTCTGCATCCTTCCTCTCCCTTCTGGGGGTCAGGCAGTATGGAAGCCCAGGAGCATGGCTAAGATGCAACCTGTATGCTATTTCCACGCCAGGGTCTGCCTCCCTGAGAACCTAACCTGCACGTTCTTCCTGATCCTACTGAGGACTTTCTTCTGCTACAAGGTCCTGGCTGTCCCTAAAGGAGCATGTGCTCCTTTCCTGGGAGCCATAGGAACATCATCTTTTCCTCTGTCAGTCTGTCACCCACTTCCTCAGTCTGCTTTCTGGTGAGGGTGTGAAGGAGCAAGGCCCAGCAATGCTCCCAGAAAACACGCCTTCATCACAGGGCAGGCTCCTCAATCACAGCGGGCAAACAGTGTGCCCTCTCTAAGCTTGTCTCCTCAACTGTGAAAGTAAGGAGGTGGCCTCCGTGGCCTCCATGTGACCACCATCCACAAATGTCATTTTTAAACTTGAAAACAGAACACCCGTAGCAAGCGCTTTCACACACACACAGCCAACGTTTCCAAAGTCCCACTACTAATCAAGGTCAATCGTTATGTTATCCATTCTATTTGGTCATCACACCCAAACTCTCTAAACAAGATGTGTGCAGGGCTGATGAGGTGAGAGAAGTGAGGGGGTCCAGGGAGGATGGGGGTTCCTCCAAGCCTGCAGCAGTGTCAGTCTCCTATGTCCAGCAGCCCTGAGGATGAAGGACTACAAGAGGGACAGAAGGGTGAGTCTACTCTGGGCCCCAGGCCAGAAGCTCTTCCTTCCTTAGCAACCTGACATCAGTCACAGGTTTTGCATTTGGGTTTTCTCCCAGCCAGAGGGCATCTACATGGCCAGCTTCTGTTGCTGCTGAAGAACACAGGAGCATTGGCAGACAGAGGCTATCCTCTTCCTCTCCTTCCTGCTTGGGGGAAACAAAGGCAGGATCCAGCACCTTATTGCCCCCTTGAGGTTGCACCGCTGGACCCACAAGGCAGGAGAATGCTGAGCAAGCACGGCCTTCCTGTCCTCACCTGGTGAACGTGAGCACCTGAATGAATTGCTTACCTGGGCCCAGCCTCAGCCTTCTCACCTGAAGAGCTGGGAAATAAGCCCATACATCCTCGGCCTAAGGGTTGACCAGAGAAGGCACATACAGTGTTCAACACCCAGGAGACAGCAGCCATGATCATCACAACATTACAGCCCTTTGAACTTGGACTTGCAGGCCCCATCTCTTGCAGGGAAGATAACCGTCACCTACAGTGACTGTCTCTGGGTGCCATAATACCTTTGGGTATGCGTGAGGTTGTAGGGGCTTGTTGGAGGTGGACCCTTCCCAGAGTCAGGGGGCAAGACCCAGCTTGTATGTCCTGGCTCTTTGGCTTGAAACAAGTAGTGATCCTTGGGCCTTCATCTTCTCACCTGGTCATGGGGCTCAGCAAAACCATTTCTCAGGGACAAATGTGAGAATCAAGTGAAATGACTCAGGTGAGAGGTCCTGACACCCCCAGCAAGTGCTGGCTGATTCAGAATTCTGTTTGCAATGTAGGAGTCATGTGGCTATGCTGATGGGTATGTTCACTTGGTCAGGAGAGGACAGAGAGCTTAACCTAGCTATGAGTTCAAGGGACCAGGGGTGGCTAGACACGGTCGTCTCCATTGGGTAGCCAGCAGGAGGGCTCTGGCAGTCCAAGTTACATGGCTGAAGAAGTCATATAGAAGAAGATAATTAGGCAGCCCTACTGCATTCTCACTCAGACCCATCTGCCTGTTCACAATAAACTCTCTGATGGTCTGAGATGCTCTGTTTCCTAAACACCCAGGTCTGTCTCATGTCATTGAATATGTTGTATGGCCTGCCTAGAATGTCTTCTTTCTCCATTCCCATACTCCCATTACCCTAGACTCCTATTCATCCATCAAAACCCAGTTCTGCCATCAAGTCTTCCAGGAAAGCCCTCATCATCACCACCTGTGGGCATGGAACCACATCTGCACTTTTACCTGAGCTGTGGTGAATGTTGATATTGAACCCAGCCCCCCACCCCCATTGCCACCGAGAGAAGTGTTCATTCCACAGGAAGCATGCTTCTTGGCACAAACAAGAGCTCCATGATGGTTGTTGGGCTTAATTTGTCATTGCACACGCCTGAAGTTGTTCTCTCTAGAGTGACTTTTCCCACAGCCAAGAGAAGCAGAGGACCTGGGCAAATGACCCCAAGGAGGAAGAGAGGATCCTTATGAGATGTATGGACTTCCTATAAGGACATAGGAGCCCACAGGGCCAAAACCCTCTTAGAGGTGACCAGTACTGAGCCCCATCGAGAACACAGCAGTAGGAATTGTAGCAAGCCAAGAATAGGGATCTGCTTTGTTTTTTGAATATTATCCTTTTTTTTTTTTTTTTCCTAGATAAAACTGCATATGGGCTGCTTTTGAGATGCTGTCCCCAGAGTCTCCATCCTGGATATTGGCAGTTGCCTGGACAAACCTTTCCAAGGGAACAGCCAGGTCACAGTGAGGGTCAGAAGAAAGCATTGGACCGTGGCAGCTGCAGGGCAGACCATGTGTGGGACTGGGGAGTGGCCTCCTCACTGCCAGCCCCCCTCCTAGGTTTGTCTCTCCAGGTCCTGGACCACACACTGAGTGCTGTGGCTCCCGTCACTGCATCCGGTAGGGGTTGGAGGACTGTCCTGCTGAGAGCCACCCAGAAGGCCAGCCCACCCCAGGAGACCCAGACCAAGCCCCGCCCAGGAACTCTGAGGACATGGGACCAGGGCAATCCCTTCCCCTTTTCTGGACAAGAGATGCCTTAGTTCGCAAAGTCCATCCTGAGGGTGATTGAGGACTACCTAGTTTTCAGAGGACAGATGCAGCTCTTTCCCAGGCCATACTAGCCCAAATGAGCTATCACACATGTTTGTTAAAGAAAGAAAGAAAACAGGGAGAAAATAGGACTCTACCTGAATTCAGTCACCCAGGGCCCAGCTCAGGAGGTTGGTTAAAATCCCGCAGCATCTCTGGGGCTGGGCCTAGCAGGATGGGCCATATGCCCTCCCCTCCTTCATCTTGAGGTCACTTCTACTCCAAGAGGTGAGACTACCCTCCTATTCCCCAATAAAGAAATATCAGGGAACAAGTCTTCTTATACCTTCTTGGCCAAAGGGATGAATAGGTATTCACTGAAGGCCTAATGTCTTTTTCCCCCCAAAGACTTTTTTGGCTAAGTCCCTATGCTTGCCTGAACTTTCAACCTTATATTGCCTGGACCCTCTGTGGCTCAGCAGGTTTTCTTTTTCTGTTCTTATGACTACCTTTATTTCATGCCCAGATCACTAGCAGCCACCATGGTTTTCGGGATATTGATGACCACATTTGCAGAGTGCCTGCATGGCACTAAGGGCTCTCACAGGACTCAGTGGCTAAATCGCCCATCCCCTATTGCTCAGGTGAGCTATAAAGCTGAGAAACAGGGGGTTTGCAAATCTGAACTCTTTCTGGCCTCAAGACGCATGCTTTTTCACCCCAACAGGCCTCCAAGAGGCTCCAAGGGCTCCTGGAATTTTGAGCAACCCTGCCCCATGGGATAACAATGTGACTTCCCAGGCTATCACTTTCCCTCCTCCAAGGGACTTTTGGCACTGTCCTGGATCGTGGCCAGGAAAGCAAGAAATACATTTCACATTTCACAGGGGAGAGACTAAGGAACAGCCAAGATCATTTGCCAGAAGCCCACAGTGAGATGGGCTGGGACCGTACCTCCTCACCACTCTTACCTCCAGAATGAGAGAAGGCTCAGGGCTCCTCTCCCATCACACCTAGAGGAGTTTTTAAGATAATTTTCCCTTTTCTTTTAACTTACGTTTTATACTTATTTACGGTGACTTTTATTTTTACTGAAGGTGTAAAGCTATGAAAAATGAATAAAATTACTAAGATTTCTTGCGAATAAAAAAAAATGGTGTGCCATGGGTGCCATAAGCTCTCAGAGTTCCTGGGCGGGGCTTGGTCTGGGTCTCCTGGGGTGGGCTGGCCTTCTGGCCTCTCCACTGCACCCCCACAGGGTCTCATGTGAGCACAGGCAGTGGGGAGCTCACATTCCATCTGCATTCGGTAATATGAATCACCAATTGCCAGAAAAGACATTCCTGAGTACCTCCAGACTGAGAACTAAGACCTCATGTAGACTGATGCTCTAGGTAGAGACAGGCAAACGACCGGGGGCTGTCTTCTCCCTGGACCTCTTCTTATTGTCTTCCCTCAACATCTGTCTCTGTGAACAAATTTCTCCTTTTCTATGATGACCCTCTTGGGATTAGGGCCCACCCTAGTGACCTCATTAGGACTTGATTGCCTCTGTAAAGGTCCTAGAGCAACTGAGGTCACATTCTGTGGTCCTGGGCATGAGGACTCCAGCATATCTGCTTTTGTGGGTTACAGTTTAGTCCCTGCACCAAGGACAGAGCTGAAACCACCAGGATAAGGGGTCAGGGAGAGGATCTGGTGTGAAGGGAGAGCCTAAGATGCTGCAGATCAGCTGCTAGAGCTATGTGCGCTCTGCCGGGCTTGCCCTGACATGAGGACTGGGGAGCACATGTACATTTGAGGGTTAGTCCCAGGGGACAGGGGTAGAAGGAAAGCCAGTGCAGGGCACAGTGTGAGATGATGGGCACTGGTGGCAAAAGGACCCAATCTTGCCAGGACCTTCCAAGGAAGGAGGCAGAAAGCATCTCAGAATTGATGCATGAGGAGAGGGACTAGTGGGCTATCAGTCACTGATTCCTGTCCCTCTGGTCGAGGGTCCCTGGTCCTGTGCAGGCAGAGCAGGTGCCGGAGTACCTGGAAGTCTCAGGCCGAGGGGCAGCTAGCAGTGTCAGGGAGATCAAGCAGGACAGAGCCCCTGCTGTCTGCTTTTACCTCCCCTTCCCTGCCCTGCAGCCAGAGGCACAAACTGGTCATCTGTTGGCATCCTTCAGGTTCCAACTCCACATGCCTCCACCTGTAGCCTGTCTCCCAGGACTCCAGTTGTGTGGGGTGAGGGAGTTCATGTGTGCGGTGCCCATGGTGTAGGTTTGTGTCACATCTGTGTTTGTGTGTGGTTGTGTGGTGTGGTGGGGGAGAGTGTGGTGTGTATGATGAGAGTGTATATTTCTGTGGCATGTGTATTTGTGGGGCAGAGTACAGTGTGTGTGATGCGTATGTGAATGTGGTGTTTGTGTGGTGTGTTTGTGGGGGGAGAGTGTAGTGTGTATGATGTGAATGTGTGTGTGTTCTGTGTGTGTGAGGGGGTGTGGCATATGTAATGTGAGGGGGTGTGATATCTCTGTGTATTGATGTGAATGTGTGCCAGGCTACATGTGAGCTGTGTGTGGTGTGTGTGCTGGGTGTGAATGTGTGTGCATGTTGGATGTGCATGTGTGTGTGTGTGTGTGTGCTGAGTATGTATATGTGTGCAGGGTGTGCATGCGTGTGCCTGCTGGATGTGCATGTGTGTGTGCTGAGTATTCATGTGTGTGCTGAGTGTGTATGTGTGTGGTGTGTGAGTTGGATGTGTGTGTGTGTGCTGGATGTGCATGTGTGTGCTGGGTGTGCATGTGTGTGGTGTATGTGCTAGGTATGGGTGTGTATGTGTGCTGGGTGTGGGTGTGTGCTGGGTATGCATGTGTACAGTATGTGTGCTGAGTGTGTGTGTGTGTGTGCTGGGTGTCTGTACACTGGGTATGCATGTGTGTGTGCTGTGTGTGGGTGTGCATGTGTGGTGTGTGTGCTGAGTGTGGGTGTATGTGTGTGCTGGTGTGCATGTGTGTGCATGCTGGATATGCATGTGTGTGCTGAGTGTGCATGTGTGATGTGTGTGTGTGTGTATACTGGGTATGCATGTGTGTGTGTGTGCTTGGTGTGTGTGTGTGTGCACGCTGGGTGTGCTTGTATGTAGTGTGCTGTGTGTATGTGTGCTAGTGTGCATGTGTGTGCTGAGTCTGTGTACACTGGGTGTGCATGTGTGTATACGTGCTCTGTGTGTGTGCATGTGTGTGCTCGATGTGCATGTGTGTGGTGGTTGTCTGTGGTGTGTGTGCTGGGTGTGCATGTGTTTGGTGTGTGTGCTGGATGTGTGCTGGGTGTGCATGTGTGTGGTGTGTGTGCCAAGTGTGCCTGTGTGTGCTGGGTATGCGTGTGTCTGTGTGTGTGATGGTGTGCATGTGTGTGCTGGGTATATATACACTGGGTATGTGTGTGTGTGCTGTGTGTGTGGGTGTGCATATGTGTGCTGTATGTGTGTGTGCTAGGTGTTCATGTGTGGTGTGTGTATGCATGTGTGTGCTGGGTGTGCATGTATGTGGTGTGTGTGCTGGGTGTGCATTGTGTGTGTGCTGGGTGTGCATGTGCATGCTGGGTGTGTGTACACTGGGTATGCGGGGGTGTGTGTGCTGTGTGTGCGTGTGTGTGTGTGCTCAGAGTGCGTGTGTGTGCTGAGTATGTGTACACTGGGTATGCATGTGTTTGCTGTGGATGTTCGTGTGTGTGTGTGTGTGTGTGTGTGTGTGTGTGTGTGTGCTTGATGTGTGTGTCTGCATGTGGAAGTATATTTGCTGCAGGCAGAGGGGATGGAGTTCCCCTGAGGAAGCAGAGATCAGAGAGTGGAGCCAGACCCCAGAGAAGGTGAGAGAACAGAAGAAAGAGTTAAAAAGACACAGGGTCTAGAGGGTGAGGTGTCAGTGGAAAGGCCGGTACCTGTGGGCACAAAGGCAGGTGGGGAGGAGGGCCGGTTGTGCACTGGGTCTGCCTCTGGGCAGAGAAGAGCCCAAGGCCTGACTGCTGTCAGCACAGATCTTCATCAGGGGGGCAGCTGCATCCCACAGTCACCGCAGCCCGGGCAGACCTGGTGGTGGAGGTGCCCAGCTTGGGGAGGATAGGTCCCCAGACCTGCAGAGAAGATCAAGGGTAGGACTCGGCGATACCAGGAGGCAGTGTGACTCCACATCCTTGTCTTACACAACCATGAGTGACAAGGACTCAAGCAAACCCCTACTTCCAGCTGCATCCAACTTGTCTTTCTTCAGAAGCCCAGTATCTGTGTGCTCAGGGTGCAGGGACCGTCACAGGAGACTTCCTGGACCTACCTTCCAGGCAGAAGTCCGCTGGAGGGCTAAGATGGTGAGAAACCCAAGGTAACAATTGTGCGGAGGACAAATGTCCCTTGCCTCCAATCCTTTGGTTGTGTTCTTGTCATACCTCTGGGAAGCCATGAGACCTCAAGCTGCCACCATGCTTCCGGCGTTTCTAACGGAGGAAAGCAGCCCAGCAGGGAGATTTATGACCTGCTGAGGGGGCGGGGGTGCAGGGGGAAAGTAAGTGGCTTCCAGAAACAGCCAAAAGCTGTTGTCTCTGGCTGCAGGCACAGGTCTCAGAGGGATTTCACTAACACCCAGTCGGCCATGAGGCCACACGGCCGTGGGGCCACAGCCCTCTCTCTGGCCTTCACAAGCACATAGGACAGCAGATTTTGCAGATACCTCATGGGGAAGGGGAATTTTCTTGGCTAGGTCTAAATAAATAAAGCAGCAGGCATAGAGAGTAAAGCCAAGACTTTCAAAAGACAAGGAGCCAAAATATTTATTATTTTAAAAAAGAGCAAATTTCAAATCTTTCTGCTATTAATACTCTCATTTTTCTTTTGACTTAGGAAATAGTCAACTGATTAAAATGACTTAAACAAAGTGAATGCCATGAGCTGAGGAGGAAGAAGGAAAACAGAAGCCAAAAATGGACAAAGAAGGAGGTTTGGGGATGAGTGTTTGGTCTGCAGTCGAGTGTGTGCGTGCTTTTCTTTTTTCATTCTTCCCATTCTATTGCCCTCATCTGAAATACATAGCAAAGAAAAATTTAAGCTGCAAGAGGAAAACCATTTCCAAACAGTGAAATTTAGCAAACACTGGCAAATTTGTATTAACCTTCTAAAAATCCACACTTGGTTCCTTATGCTAACCTCAATGCCAGACCAAAGGTCAACTTTTGTTTTGACCAATATAAGTAACCACCACATCCCCAAATGATTAGAAACCCCCTGTTGACAGATGAAATAGGAGATCTGCGGTCAGCAACACTATTCTGCAAACACTGGCCACTCCTGCCCTCCAGGTTCAGGAAAGGACTGTCCTTCTTGGTCCCCTGCTGGTGGTTCCATGGGCTGGCTCAGGACAATTACTTAGGATGGAAATTGCACCTGCCATTTTCAAGCTAGAGCACTTAAGTGTCCAAGCATTTCATTGCTTTCGGAACTTTCCTTTCTGCTATGGTGATCAGCAGCATTCCAAGCAGGAGAAATCAATTTTTTCCTGTTTCAGTTCACTAAGAAAGAATTACTGTAGCACGACCAAGTTTATCCTGATTGATACAAGATTTGTTTATTTTTGAGCTGCCTAATAGCAAAAATAAAATAAATGGGTGGATGGATGCATGTATGCATGGGTGGATAGATGGATGGGGCTGGTAGATATGGTTCTTTGTCTATAAATCTCAACCAAAAACTTTGCAATTCCTCCAGAATACAAACTCCTACAAGGCAGGAACTGTGAATGTTGTTGAAATGAGAGCTGCATTAGAAGTCAAACAAAAACAAAAACAAAAACAAAACAATGAAGACACAAAATGATCCTCTGCATATACACCTCAGACAGAAAGCTCTTCAGCCTGCAGGCAAATATGTGCAGGGCGAGGTTTCAAGTTATCCAAACTCCAACTGTCATCAGTGGCTATTGTTGATTTTGTGATCTCAACAAAAACACAAAACAAATGTGCTTTCATCTTCAAACAAACCAATGCATAATAGTGGAAAGAGTATTAGGTTAGGGTTAGAATAAAGTGGGAGTAATTCCTGTTTCCATTTAATTCTGGCTCTAGGATCTTGGAAAAAATCATTTAACTTCTCTACACCTCATTTTTCTTGACTCTGGGATGGAAATGTCACTTGACCTGTCTACACCACGAGACGGTAAGTTTAAGGTTGCCTGGAGTGACTCGGTCTAACCCCCCTCAGCACATTGCAATATATTTCAGGATCTCTGCCAATTGTGCTTGGTGCCAAGAGATGCTTGGTAACTAACTGCTACCATCAGTATATTCTGTTATTCAATGATTAGTATCCTTGCACACAAACCCCTGTTAATTATGCTGAGCTCATACAGAACCTACATAATATGCCCCTTGTTAAGCAAGCTGTGTCACTGTCCTAAAGCCAGGACATTCAACAGGTGGTCTGTTGTCTCCGACAGAGGTGCCGTGGGACTTCTTGGTTGTTGGGATCCAGCTTGTCCGTGCTGCCATGAGCAAGGAAGTTCTCTGCTGCAGGGAGACATTTTCCTGGCTACTAGACTCCTGAAAAGGACCAAACCTGGCCAAAAGAGGTATGGGCAAAATGTGTCTCAGTAACCCTCACACCTGCTCTATCCTATGTCCCCTCTTCAAGTCCTTCCTCTTCGGGGCATCCCAAACCAGGAATGCATCTAATGTGTAATGAGCAGGGATATTTCAGTTCTAGACTTAGTGGCTGAGGTGTATTTGGGGCAAGTGCTTTCTTTTTTTATCAACTACTAAAGAAATGTTGACTGACAACTAAAATAGCCAAAAGTTACAAAATCTATTCCATCACCTCAAGACTTGTGACGTGTGCATGTGTAAGGGAGCCAAAGGCAGAGGCTTAACCCACTGCCTTCTGGAGTGGGTTATCACAGAAGGGAGGCCCATGGCCCAATACATAGTCTAGCAGGTTTAAGCATAAGAGGAGGGTTCACTGCTTTATCTATCTGAATTGTATGTGGTTTTATTATCTGTACAGCATGATGTTTTGACATCTTAAAAAAAAAGAACCTTTCCAGCTGGGGAGAGACAGCCCTTCCCAGGGCTAGCCAATTCTAAAGGGCCCAGGAAGCATGGCTTTGATTTGCAAAACTATGTGATCCAGGCCAGATTTCCTCTTCCGGGCCTACCCAGCCCAGGAGGCAACATTCCTGTCTTTATCACCCCAGAACCAGCTGGAGACTGCCCCATAGTTAGAGCCACAGAAATTTTTCAAACTTGCTAGTCCCATCCTGCTCACCTTGTCCCATCTTGCCTTCCCCACAGAAACCCGTGGCAAACACCGTCCTCTCACTCCTGTCTTCTGCTCACTTCCTGCTTCCCAAAACTCAGTGCTTTCCCATGTTGTCATACATGGCATGTGATGACCTCTCTCTAGGACCTGCGAGTATAATAAGCTTTGGAGGTTTTGGGGTGTATGCCTCTCCCATATCTCCCCCTGCAGCCACACCTAACATATCCTAGAAAAGGAGACAAAAACATGACCGTTTCAGGCATGAAAACCATAGAGAAGTGGTGCAACCTATTCCTGAGAGCAGGCAGTAGATCTCAGGACTGCATTGAGAAGTCAAATCCCCAAACCTTGAATACGGTGCACACATTCTATCACAGCTATTTTAATTCTAGGACTTTATTCTAAGAAAATAATGAGTTAAATGCAAATCTGATTTTTATCGCTGTTTTATTTAGAGTTGTGAAAATTTTGAAATTATGATCAGCAACAGGAACTAGATCAAATACATTTGGGAGCTGTACACAATTGAACTCCAGGGCAACCATTAAAATCTGCATTCCAGAACAGTCTGTCTGTCTTCCAGAGGAAAATATTCACTATATGACAAAGTGTTTAAGGCTGAACAATAGTATATGCTGTATGGCTCTAACTCAGCTTCATTGTTTAAGGCTGTGTACGTACACTGGGGAAAACACCTCGGTGGTGCTAATATCAACTTTCTCTGAGGGTGGTTATGGGAGATTTTAATTTCACTTCTTGGTACTTTTTTAATATATATTTTCAAATTTTCTACCGTGTATATCTGTTCTCCTAGGAATCAGAATACCATGCAGATTTTGGGTTGTGTGTTGTGTGTGTGTGTGTGTGTGTGTGTGTGTGTGTGTGTGTGTGTTTAATCTATGGAATAAGAATCTGGAATGATAGCAATCATTATACAGTTCTTCATATTTAATACTATCATTATATAGTAACTCTCTTCAAGGATGTAATCACTGGATTTATCAACTCACTCCTCAAAGTCCATTTCAAGTGTAAAGGCTCTGCAATGATTAGAGCACTATGAATATTTAATACACAAGAGTTCTGGTGAGGTTTGGCAAAAAAGAAATCACTTTATAGAAGAAGAAGCAAAACGAGGGAGTTGGGGGTGCCTGGCTTCTTCTCTTTATTAGAAATTGGTTATTGATGGAGTTTGGGTTTGGGTGGTTTTGTGGTAAGAAGAGAAAAGCTTTCAAAATAAGTTTTGGAATGGCCATGCTTAAGATAGAGCTGGACACAGTGGGTTAAGCCTCTGCCTTCGGCTCAGGTCATGATCTCAGGTTCCTGGGATTGAGTCCCCCATCTGGCTCTCTGCTCAGTGAGGAGCCTGCTTCCCCCTCTTCTTTTGCCTGCCTCTCTGCCTACTTGTGATCTCTCTCTCTCTCTCTCCCTCTCTCTCTCTCTGTCAAATAAATAAATAAATAATCTTTAAAAAAAAAAAAAAAGGATAGAGCTGGACAGAAAAATCATTTCTGTGATTGTTAAAATTGCTCAATAGGCTGAGTGTTGTGGGCTCTAAGCCACAAGACCTTGTCCAGACACATCCTTATACACGTGTGAGCAGTATACGCCTTTGGCTCTTGTGCAGCAGGAATTAACTTCTAAACTCAGCCCACGCTGGTTCACCCGACCTTCACCCCTGCCAACACCCACTCATTCAAGATCTGGGCTGGGTGTGCTCAGAGATATTAATGCATGTTCATACAAAAAGCAAAACCTATGTGATAAACTGGGCTTTTATCCTGCACTGGGCTTTGTGCAAAGCAGCCTGCATCATCAGCACATCTGGAACCAGCCCTGGGTCTCAGCTTCTGGGCAATAAGCACTGGGCAATGTAAACACTATGTAAGGAACACACATCATTTTCTAGCCCCAGACAGGAAGCAAATGAATTTGCTTGTGCATAATCTCCTGGACCACTGCACCCGAGATCACCAGGTGTAGACTTATTTGCAAACTCCTCATACTGAGTTTTGGAAACCATCTCCATTCTCATTCCCAAAGCAAAGATACCTACCCCCTCTTAAGAGAAAATAGCAAGTGTCTTTAGATTACTGGCTTTCTCCAAAAGTTATCTTACCCAGAGAATGTGGAGGACAAATGTTCAGCCAGACTGAAAGTTCAGTCTGCTGTCTTTTGTTTGGGTTTGTTTTGTGTTGTTGTTCCCTGCTCCTCTGTCAATTCTAACAGATCTCCTTCCCACAGCCCAGCTTTGGAGACAAGCCTGAGGTGATGATTCCAGAAAAGCTGTGATCAAGCATGATTAGGAGCTTCACTGAGAGAAGGTTTGGACCAGAAACACCTCCAGTGAAGCTGAGTTGGTGTTGCCAGCTCTGGGCCATCACTGTGGAGCTGTCAAGAATGAATGAAGCAATGATAAAAACATTGAAATATCCAAGGCTACATGTGCCAAAGGCGTAGGCTGTGTCCAGTTTTCTTCTAAGCACTTTACACAATTCATCTAAGTTAACACTTTGCACATCAGGGAAGACAAGCCCTGCACAGCATGGAGGATGAGCAGAGCACCACTTAGAGAGGTACCTACCAAAAATTACTTCATGCCCACACCTGCATGACTTATAAAAACATGGGAAAAGTGGTATGTTATAGAACACAGGGTATTGCTTTATTTTTTTTCAAATTAAGCCAAATTTTAATTTGTTGCTTCTCAGCAAAAAAGTTTACAAAAAGATGGCTAACACATTTACAAATAGGCTATATTGTGTACGAATACATTCCTGGCCAGACATCATTGCCATGAAGTTGGTCAGAAGTACCCAAATGTAATTTTTTTTAATTTTATATTTTCAGTGTTCCAAGATTCATTGTTCATGTACCACACTCAATGCTCCATGCAATACATGCTCTCCTCAATATCCACCACCAGTCTCACCCATCCCCCTACCCTCTCCCCTCCAAAACCTTCAGTTCATTGCTAAAAGTTTCTCATGGTTCATCTCCCCCTCCGATTTCCCCTAATTTACCCTTCCTTTCCTTCTCATGATGTCCTCTGGAAATGTTGAAAAAGAAAAACAAAGATGGGGGCATCACATTGCCTGATTTCAAGCTTTACTACAAAGCTGTGATCACCAAGACAGCATGGTACTGGCACAAAAACAGACACATAGACCAGTGGAACAGAATAGAGAGCCCAGATATGGACCCGCAACTCTATGGTCAAATAATCTTTGACAAAGCAGGAAGAAGTATCCAGTGGACAAAAGACAGTCTCTTCAATAAATGGTACTGGGAAAATTGGACAACTATATGTAGAAGAATGAAACTTGACCATTCTCTTACACCATACACAAAGATAAACTCGAAATGGATAAAGGACCTCAATGTGAGGCAGGAATCTATCAAAATCCTAGAGGAAGCTTTTTATCTCTCCCTCTATTTTCAGTGACAGC
>CM053610.1:39325746-39344816 GCA_028646535.1 Procyon lotor
CCAATACAGACATTTCTGCAAAGAGGACATCCAAATGGCCAACAGACCCATGATATATATACAATGGAATACCATGCAGCCATCAAGAGAAACGAAATCTGGACATTTGCAATGACGTGGATGGAACTGGAGGGTATTATGCTAAGCGAAATAAGTCAGTCAGAGAAAGACAAGTATCACATGATCTCTCTGATATGAAGAATTTGAGAGGCAAGGAAGGAGTTTGGGGGGAGTGGGGGAGAGAAATGAAACAGGAAGGGATGGGGAGGGAGACAAACCATAAGAGACTCCTAGACTCAAGAAACGAACTGAGGGTTGCTGGGAGGCGGCGGGGGGGGAGGGGTTTGTGGGTAGGGATAGGGTGGCTGGGTTGTGGACATTGGGGAGGGTATGTGCTATGTTAAGTGCTGTGAAATGTGTCAGCCTGACGATTCACAGACTTGTACCCTGGAGCAAATAATACATTATATGTTAATAAAAATTAATTTAAAAAATCCTAGAGGAGAACATAGGCAGTAACCTCTTTGACATCAGCCACAGCAACTTCTTTCAGGACATGTCTCCAAAGGCAAAGGAAACAACAGCAAAAATAAACTTTTGGGACTTCATCAAGATAAAAAGCTTCTGCACAGCAAAGGAAACAGGGTGTTGCTTTAGAGCAGCATTATAAATCACAAAAACCAGGTTAAAGTTCTAAGTTCAGGTGACTGTCCTGACATGAGAGCCCTTGAATGGTCTAATTTCAGTATTGATGAGAGGGGAGAACACACCAACATAAAGAGATAGTGGGAAGGTTCAGAATATGAATTCTTTAGAGCCATACCACCTAGTCAGAATCCCACTTTGCACTGTTCTGCTCCCAGACTAGGAGTGAGTTGATTAAATTTGGGGGTCTTGGCTTCCTATCTGTGAAATGGGGTAATAACAGGAGTTCCATAATGGGCTTGGTATAAGGATAAAATAAGGTGATATTTAGATGGAGTGACATCATGCAAATGGCAGACGAGCAAAATCCAGGTTCTTGTTCCCACACAAACACTAAGTAAGGTAGAGACAGACCAAAGTAACTTTACAGAAGATTTGGGAATGAAAAATGTATAGCAACCAAGTAGACAAACAAGAATAAGCCACATCTAGAATGGTAGGAATATTTGTGGTGTTTTTACTTGCTCTTATCTCATGCCCAACTGGTATGGTACATACCATACCACAGTATGATTTAGAGGATGTGGCTGTCCAGTCCCCAGTTCCCTTCCTTGAGGCAGAGAGGACAAAGTATATCCAATCTGCAATGTTTATTCTGTCTGGGGGCTGCCTGAAGAATTTGTCTTGATTTCACCTAACTCAAAACTCAGAAGCTTAACTCTGGCTAAGAAAAGTGATGAAGGGCAACAGCCATGGTTCATGAAAGATCCACAGGGAGACAAATGTCCTGCAGATACCTAGGGCAAGAGATTACTGATAGAGAAATATGACAAAACAGCTAAGGCCCTGAGAAGAAGCAGGGGTAAGACTTTTAGAGCAATTAAGATACTTAAAGGCAGCCATATATACATGGAGGGAATTTAATAAACTTATACACGGACTAAGGAAGAAAATAGTCCTGGAAAAAATCTGAGGGGACCATGAGCTCACACACCAGGCTGATTATTGAAGGTCTCTCCTGCACAGAACCTCTCTATAAAGACTGAGATATATGGCTGTTTTGTGAAATGATCAATTTTTAACAATATATCACAAGAAATACAAAGAAACAGGAAAACATTACTCACCCAAAGAAACAAAATAAATTTCCACAATCCATCCCTGAAGAAACACGAGCATAAGACTTAATAGAGAAAGACTCCAAAATAACTGTATTAAATATGCTCCAAGAGTTAAAGGAAAAGAGGGACAAACATTAAAGGAAATAAGGAAAATACAAACAGGAAAAAGGGATAGAAAGCATTTTAAAAACAGGTATCCTCCAGCCAAAAAATATGAGGGCTGAAGTGAAAAATTCCCTAAAGATATTCAACAGTAACTCAAACAGGTAAAAAAAGAAATAACCTCTGAACTTGAAGATAGGTCATATTAAATTATCAAGTCTGGAGAAGAAAAAAAAAATGAGAAAAATGAACAGAGCCTAAAGCACTTATGAGACATTATTAAAAGAACAAATATACATATCACAGGAATCCCATAAGGAGAAGAGAGGGAGAATGGTGTAGAGAGATTACTTGAAGAAATAATGACCAAAAATATCCCATTTAAAGAAATCTAGGGGTGCCTGGGTGGCTCAGTGGGTTAAGCCTCTGTCTTCGGCTCAGGTCATGATCTCAGGGTCCTGGGATCGAGCCCCGCATCGGGTTCTCTGCTCAGCAGGGAGTCTGCTTCCCCCTCCCTCTCTGCCTGCCTCTTTGCCTACTTGTGATCTCTCTCTCTCTCTCTCTCTGCCTAAATAAATAAATAAATAAATAAATCTTTAAAAAAAAAAGAGTGTTTAAAGAAATCTAAAGAAAGAACTGTATATACAAATCCATTTGGGATTTGGACTCAAAGTAGAATAAATTCGAAGATAGCACACTGAGACAAAACTTGAAAAAATGTGTTTATCTGCTTAGAGAAAATCAATCAATTATGATTTTCTGTGAGTTTTTAGAAAGTGTGATATAAACTGCTTTAGTCTTTAAAATGCTTTTTTTAAAGTGTGTATTATCTATCGTTATGTTTCTTGATTTATAGAATGATATCCTTGTGAAATGAGGTCCAGTGATTTTTCTTCAAAATACAACATTTCAGAGTGCTGCTCCTTCATGTCCTCCAAATGACCATTTCTCCCCTAGAGAAATGTCTGTGCTCATGTTCTTTTCCTTTTTTGTCTTATTATTATTTTAATTAACATACCCTGCTATATTAGTGTCTGGTGTACAATATAGTGATTCAACAATTCATACATTAGTCAGTACTCATGATGATAAATGCACTCCTTAATCCCCATCACCTATTTCACCCATTCCCCCCCACCTACCCTCTAGAAACATCAGTTTGTTTATCTTTTGTGAAGAGTCTGTTTCTTGGTTTGTCTCTCTGTCTCTCTTTTTTCCGTTGTTCATTTGCTTTGTTTCTTAAATTCCACATATGAGTGAATTTAGATAGATAGATGATAGATAGATAATAGATATAGATATAGATAGATATAGATATAGATATCACATATTCTTCATCCATATTCATCTATTGATGGACTCTGGACTGCTTCCACATTTCCATCTTTTGTCTACTATAAATAATGCTGCAATTAACATAGGGGTTCATACATCCTTTCAAATTATTGTTTTTGTATTCTTTTAGTAAATAGCCAGTAGTGCAATTACTAGATTGAAGGATAACTCTATTTTCAATTTTTTGAGGAACCTCCATACTGCTTTCTACAGTGGCTGCACTAATTTGCATTCCTACCAACAGTGCAGGGTTCTTTTTCCTCCACATCCTCACCAACATATGTTGTTTCTTGTGTTCACTGTTGAATTCTACCAAATATTTAAAGAAGAATCAACTCTAATCTTTCTCAAGCTTTTTTTCAAAAAATCAAAGAGGAGTAACCTGTTCCTAACTCATTCTGTGAGGCCAGCATATGTGTGATAGTAAAGCCAGACAAAGACACTATAGGAAAAGGAAACTACAGACCAGTATATCCTATAAATGTTAATGTAAAAATCCTCAAAAAATATTAGTACACTGGATTCAACAGCATATTAAAAGGATTAAATACCATGACTCAGTGGAATTCATTCCTGGAAAGCAAGGATGATTCAACATTAAAAAAAAAAAATAGTAATAATTGAACAACAACAAAAGCAATCACATGATCATCTGAATTAATGTAGAAAAAAAGCATTTCACAAATCTACAAATTTCAGCACTCATAATAAAATTCTCAAAAACTAAGAATAGAAAAATACTTCAACCTAATAAAGGCCATACATGAAAAACCCACAGCTAACTTTATACTCAATGATGAAAAACTGAAAGCTTTTCCCCTAAGATCAGGAAGACAAAGCTGCCTGTTTTCAATACTTTTATTTAACCCAGTGCTATAAGTCCAACCAGAGCAATTAGGCAAGGGGAAAAAAAAAGAATAAGTAAATTGGAAATTGGAAAAGAATTAGAAATTGGGAAAGAAGTAAAATTATCTTTGTTCACAGACAACGTAATTTTATATGTAGACAACTCTATAGATTTTACAAAACAAAACAACACACACATACACACACACAAAAATCTCACTAAAACTTAAAAACAAAAATGATTCAGCAGTTATAGGATACAAAATCAACTACAAAAATCAGTTGCATTTCTATACACTAACAATAAGAAACTCAGAAAAGAAATTAAGAACATGATTCTTTTTAACAATTGTATTAAAAAATAAAATAAGGGGCGCCTGGGTGGCTCATTGGGTTAAAGCCTCTGCCTTCGGCTCAGGTCATGATCTCAGGGTCCTAGGATCAAGCCCCACATCGGGCTCTCTGCTCAGCAGGGAGCCTGCTTCCCCCTCTCTTTCTGCCTGCCCCTCTGCATACTTGTGATCCCTTTCTCTCTCTCTCTCTCTCTCTCTCTCTCTCTCTCTCTCTCTTTCTCAAATAAATAAATATTTAAAAAATTTAAAAAATAAAATAAAATACTTAGGAATAAACTTAATGAAGAAGATGAAAGACTTGTACACTGAAAACTACAAAACACTGTTGAAAGAAATTAAAAGCATTAATAAATAAAAAGACATCCCATGTCCATGGATTGGAAAACTTAGTAGTTAAGATGCCAATACTATACAAAGTGAGCTAAAGGTTCAATGCAATCCCTCTCAAAATCCCTAGGACATCTTTTTTTGCAGAAATAAAAAACTCATACTAAAATTTGTATGAATCTCATGGAACCCCAATAATAAAAACAATCTTGAAAAAAAATTGGAGATCTCACTTCCTGATTTCAAAACTTAGTATAAAGCTTCAATAATCATAACGGGGTGGTACTAGCATAAAGGTGGGTGGATAGATGCATGGAATAGAATTCAGAGTCCAAAAATAAACCATCACTTATTTGGTCAGATGATTCTGTCAGGTGTGCCAAGCAGTCAATGGGGAGGGGACAGTCCTTTCAACATGATGTTGGAGAAACTGGAAATCTGCAGTGCAAACAAACATAGTCGAACCCTTACCTTTCACCATAAGAAAAGTTAACTCAAATGAATGAAAGATCTAAATATAAGAACTTAAATTATAAGACTCTTAGAAAATATAGAGGGAAGCCTCAGGACATTGAATTTGGCAATGACTCCAAAGGAATAGGCAGCAAAAGAAAAACCCACAAATTTACTTTATGAATATAAAAAAATTTGGGATGTCCCAAGATACTATCAGCAGAGTGAAAATCAACACATATGATGAGAGAACATATTTGTAAGTCATGTATCTGATAATGGATTAACTTTCAAAATACAGATAATGGACCAGTTTTCAGAATACATAAAGATTTTCCGCACTTCTTATTCCATGGCTTGGAAACACTCTCAAAGTGGTGAGCTGGGGAAATCATAGAGCTTGCATCATTTGTTTCCTGTCCTTCAACGGTTACTATCCTTCATTGTGTGATGTCCATTGTTTTGAAAATTGTCATTTCACACATCTTCTCTGTTTTTTTTTTCCCAAGTAGGTGTATCATTCCAGTCCTTATTACTCCATCTTGCCCAGAAACAATTCTACCCATGGGTTTTTACATTACAAATAAAAACGGTCTTTCCCAGGGAAAAAGAGGTAATTTGGGGAGGAGTTTTTCTTCCACTGGTGACAATTCAAAGGAAATATGTAACCGAGTATATAATAGGACCTCATTACAGAAGGACTTTGCCTCTGCTTGGTACCCCGGGAAACTATCTGTGACATGGAAGGAAAGGTGTATATAAGTCAATGCTATGGGAAGCACAATCCTCCCAGCAGTCAGTAGGGGGGCAGCCCCCCATGTTCAGAAATGGTACCCAGACCAGCCACACCTGATCTCTCTCAGTTCTCATAAGAGGAAGCTGCTTTCCGTGGGTGGGGAGTTCCAGGCCTGTGACCAGGAAGAGGGGACAGCCCATTCATTCTGCTAAGCATCCTCACCGTGGTATTAAAGCACAGACATCAACTAGTATTTGGAGACAATTGAATCCAGCCCTTTTGCTTTTACAGGGGAGGAAACAAAATGAGCCACAAAATGTTACGGTTAACAGAGATTTACATATCCTGATGTCAGGTGTTTCCATGGAGCCCTGGGGAGTGCGTCAGTGCCCGGGAGGATTCTATAGAAGATGGGGGAGCTAGAGGGGAAAAGATAGAGGACTGCAGGCCCATTTCTTCATGCTTCAATACAAGCAGCATGTTTTACATATGTATTTTTTTAAGATTTTATTTATTTATTTATTTGACAGAGAGGGAGAGATTAAAGTAGGCAAGGAGGCAGGCAGAGAGAGTGGAGGAAACAGGCTCCCTGCTGAGCAGAGAGCCTGATGCAGGGCTTGATCCCAGGACCCTGAGATCATGACCTGAGCCAAAGGCAGAGGCTTTAACCCACTGAGCCACCCAGGCGCCCCAGTTTTGAAAAGCCTACAGCACCCGGTATTCCCAGGCGGTCTCCCATCCAAGTACTAACCAGGCCCAACACTGCTTAACTTCCAAGAATATTGAGAAGATTTCATCTGAAAAATTACTGATTTTAACCAATTCCTTTAATATTCAAATGAAAAAGCAAAATCCCCAAAAGACTTGCCTCAGGTCAGACAGCAAGTTCAGAACCTAACCTGGGATCAGAAGCCTTCCCTCCTGTGTCCTAGAGCGTGTGATGCTCTTCACCACGTGCGCTCCACAGAAGGGATGCTGGCTAGTAGCACAGAGGCCATAGGGGTCAGAAATACCTGATTCGTAAGGCAAGATAATACATCACCACAGACTTGCGGCAAGGAGCCAAGAAGCCCATAGCTGCAGAATGCTTTGTAAAGAGCAAGATGCCGTGCAAACCTCAGGAATTTCTTATGACAATTATTAACATGAGCACTGTTGCCCAACTGGGTTGAATGCAGGAAGGCTGACTTGCAATCTGATGTGACATGCACTGTGACAGGCCCACTGGTGGCATGTTTTAACTTGGTCTTGACATTGGTTCTCTTTATTACCGCATGGCCCTGTGTCCACCACACGCACTCAAAGCTGTGGATGACTTGCAAAGTGAGCCTTTCCCAGGAGCAGGCCTGCAAGGGAGAAGAGAGAGGGGAGGGCACAGGGGCATGCAGAGAGAGCTGAGGCTCTGAACAACAGCTCTTGGAGCATCAGAGACACCTCACCTACGTCCTCCAAGCCAGCCCAGAACTTAAATAAAAACCAACTACTTGTGAGGCCACAGAGCAAAGCTCAGTAGCCACCAAAGAGGGGGTTTCACACATCGACTGCAATTAAGTTAGCAATCAGGAGAAGGAAGCGAATGTCCTTTGTGGGGAAAAACACTTAGGTGATTACACTGTGTTTGCAGAACCACAGGACTCAACCTGAAGGGTTCTGAGGGAGGCCCCGTGGAGTGGTTATTGACAGACACATAACATACATGTCTGAGCTTGTTTTTATTTGTTGACATGACACCTGAGGCTTTGTCATAAACTCTACTCAGACCAGAAGGAAACTCAGAGGTGATCTATTGGTTTTTTTTTCTTTATTCATAACCTACACAAAAATCCCTTTATTTTTAGTTTTTTTTAGATCTAAAAACAAATATCAAAGTAAAATAACCTCAGTGTCAAAGCCAGTACATAGCTACCAGACACATAATTCAGTTGTGTGTGCCTTTTTTCACTCAGTCACTGGACAAGCCGGCTTCAGGCTGCTGTGAGCAGGGTGGTGCAGTATAGCCCCCCACCTGGGGAAAGCAGGCCCTGCACTCTGCACCTGCTGGAGCAAACAGAGGGATCTGAGGGCTGGCCCCATCACTCTGCGGCATTGACCCACCAGAAACCTCTCTTTGGGCTTCTGAAGAGTGTGCAGTTAAGCTGGCCACATACATCTGGGCAAGGGCACACACTGGTTGGGGACTGTCCTTCCCAAGGGCGGAGCACCTGGGCCCCATGAGCACACCCAGTCAGCACACTTTCACAGCTTGTGGAAAGGGAGGGCTCTCGATCCACTGAGGCATCAGCACTGGGACAGTATGACATGACCTCCCAGGGACTTATGTCTGAATCTTAGGGAAATCATCGGCAAGGTGATAAAATGCTGGAATGTAATAAACATGAACTTGAGGCCTTCCTTACCAGAGTGCAGCACAAAAGGAGGTCCTGGAAGAGCTGCAGGTGCCTCCCGTTCCGTCCCCGCCACACACCCTCAGAGGCCACAGGGGTTGTAAGGGAGCAGTGCCACGAAGGAGAGAGCATGACACCTGGTGGAGAACAGGCACCCAGCAGCCAGGACCCAACCCAGAGCTGCCCACAGAGGACCTCCTTGTTCCTAGAAAGTGTGTGACAGCCAGTGGGATTTGACAAGCTCATGGGTACATGTGGGGGACCCTCTGAGACCCACCAGAAATCCTGCAGGGAACTTTAAGGAATCCAACATCTTGTAAGAGTAAGTGAGAGCAGAGCCCATGGGATCAGAGTTACTCCTAATGTCAAGTTAGTGCAGGGAGAGCTGAGGCTCTGAACGACAGCTCTTGGAGCATCAGAGACACCTCACCTACGTTGTCCAAGCCAGCCCAGAACTTAAAGAAAAACCAACTGCCTGTGAGGCGGGAGAGACAGTGTCACCTTACTTTACCTAGCATGCTCTTTGGGGACAGACATGTCTTCAAGTCCTACTTGCGAGCTGTGTCACCTTTATAAGTACAATTTCAGTCTCTCTGAACCTCAGTTTCTCGGTCGAGTGAGGACAGATTGCCTCCTGGGGGTGTCTTGTTATCGCTCAGAGGAGTATTGATAGACAAATATTAAACCTCATGGACAGTAGTATTAATCATTCAATGCAAAACCCGGTAGGGCTTGAAAGAGGAGAGTGTTAACCATTCAGGTGGAATCAAAAGTCTCACTCATGGGCCAGGCTCTGAAGGCTGAACTAGAGGTCTCATTAAGCAGGAGAGGAAGGAAAGTTTCTTCCAGACAGAAGGAGGAAGCAGGAAGGTTGTGGCAGGAAATGGCATGGAACTCAGGGCACTCCCAACTATCCCATGGAGGATCCCCTAACCGACAGGGACAGGACTGAGCTCTCAGACCATGCATGGAGAGAGCCATGGCTGGGGTGGGAGTTGCTCCCAGGGCCATCCCAAGTTTAAAATAAAAAAAAAAAAATTAAAAACCCACCCTTTGCTATAAATAACATGGGTAGTTAAATTGTTTAGAAAACCTGAGAGTTTGCCAAGAACAAACATCATATTGTTCACATTTTAACTGGAAAGATTACCCAACAATTCCTGTTTTTTTGATCTGATTGTTAAAACCTGATAAGTCAGCTTATTTTGGTTAACAAAATCACTGGATTCCTCCTGCTACGTGATGTTGAACTGAATGAACAGAGGCTGGAGACAAAACTTGGATGCCATGAGTATCTGGACTCCCAGCGAGTTTCTATTAACAGACTAATTAAAGTGGGTCTTGATGGCTTTAGGAAATGTGGGCTCATCTGGGTGTACAAACAAGGGCTCCTGGCTCCTGAGAGAACTAATTATAGCTTCATTTGGCAGACTTCTGGTCAGAGCCTCAACACATTAGGCTCCTGATAGCTTGCATTGTTCAGCCCTCAGGAAAATATTTTTGTTTTGAAACTTACTAAACTGTTTTTGTGCTGTGGGGTAATGTGAATAGAAGCAGGCCCTTGTTCACCCTTAATTCTTTAAGGTTTCCCAAAATAACCCTTGCGGAAAATTCAGCGGCACCTAAGGACAAAATAGGATCACTAGGCTGCCATCAGCAAGCATGGAAAGAGCGGTCCCCAAGTTCTGTTCTTGTTATTGTAACACTTGGAGGGAGTAAGGTGAGGAGGGGGATGGGCTTTGAACACATCACTCATAAGCAGGTCCTCTTTAATTCTTGGAAATGTTAAGAAAAGCATTTAAGATGTGGACATAAGGCAAAAATGGGGGTGGCATACATGACCTTTGATGACCACATCAGGGTGATGTTCCACAAGATCACCCAAGGATTCTTCTGCTGCCCAGAAGAGTGGACCTGTTTACTATTTATTACTGGAGGTTAGACACTGAAATGCAGTGATGTATTAGTGACCTTTTCTAGTGTGAATGCATACGATCTCTAGCCTGTAGGAAAATAACCGTAAGTATTACAATTTGGGTTTTTGTTGTTGTTATTGTTATTGTTGTTGTTGTTGTTGGGTTTGGGTTTTGCTTTGTTTGTTTTTGCCCTGTATTCACCAACCAGTGGTGGCCCTAAGTCAGCAAACTTATTTCAGGATGCTTTTCCTGGTGGGCTGGAACCCTGACTCTCTACTGCTTTTCAAGTCAGTTCCACTGTGTTACTGATGTCCTTGCTGCTGAGCTTGCAGTATTGGGCTTGTGTTCATTTTATATTTGATGAGTCTTATTTTTAGCCCCTTGAAGGTTATACACTGACAGAAATGACCAAGTATATGGATGATGCCTATTGGTGGGCATGGACAATGTTAGTCTCTACCTGAGCCTGGGGACTCACTGTTAAGAAATCCTCCCTGGAAAGAACCTTCTGTAAAGAACCACACTCCCCACATGACAGGTGAGCTGCAAAGATGCCTCC
The DNA here is from genome assembly GCA_028646535.1 of Procyon lotor. Classification (NCBI taxonomy): domain Eukaryota; kingdom Metazoa; phylum Chordata; class Mammalia; order Carnivora; family Procyonidae; genus Procyon; species Procyon lotor. The sequence continues at coordinate 39,336,524 of CM053610.1, forward strand.
CCTTGTTTACCTATGACAAGGCCACACATGAACCCTCCAAATTCCCTTTCTTTGCCTCGGCAATAATCATCTGAATCTCATGTTGCCACTGACCAGTTTGGACAACACAACTGTTAGCTTGAATACTCAAACTCTGGTTAAGGTTACTTCCTCCCCAGTGAGGCCCCTGAACTTTGGCAGGCCTCAGCTTGAGCTCACATCAGAATGTGGACAGCCCCTCCTGAACACTCCCTTCTTAGGCCCCCTCCCCAAGAAAAGAGTTGGCTGGCTGAAAGGGAAGACGGTGCCTGCTCAGCTGTCCTGTCCCACCACCTGCTTGATCCACTCATCCCCCACACAGGTCCTTGCTAAGCCTTGCTTATGCCTCCCTTTCAAGGAAAAGTCCTTTCTTTTTGAAATGGTCTGACCCATCTCCCTTATTGCAATGGTCTTTGCAATAAAGTGTTTCCTTTCCTATATCCAGATTTTTTTTCTTTGACCTCATTCTGATGCTGCTCCTCTTGTCCTATCTGCCTCTCCTGGGGATCAAGATCTAAGGCCACTGCTAGTCATAGGCCTGATCCCACAAGGGAACATTGGACTTCCAACGAATTCAGTGACAAGCTCTAGGAACTTGTTACCCAACATGCACATGACTAAAACACCAAGGACATCTGTCAGCTTGTCATAAATCCAGAATCCTGTGCCTTACCCCAGACCTCAGAATCAGAATCTGCATTTTAGCAAGACTCCTAAGCTATTTCTGGGCACATCACAGTGCAAGAAGCCCTCCCAACGAGCCCTGGTGCCCAGGTCCCCTTCCAACCGTTGCGCCACATGGTTCTCTATCCAAAGGCAGTATGTCCCATAGGGAAGGTCTTTGACCACAGCTGGAACCTCAGCTGCTCTCTGCTCCGGCTGCTTAGAGGCACATACACCAGCACAGCTGAATTCAAATACCTCATAAAGGCCCTTGTCTGTGCTCATTAACTGCCCAGCTTAAATAGCCAGCTCTTTACAGGCACGATGCTCTTTATCTTATCAGAGATCGTCACCATGTCATCCTTAGACAGCTTTAGTTATTCTTGGCTACTTCCTTTCCTCCCTCCAGGAAAAGTGTTAAAAATGCACAGCCTAGTGGACCCCCACCTGAAAGTCTCTGTCCCTGAGAGCAGCATTAGGCTCTGGCTCTATCCATTGTTTCCACAGCTCAGAGTTACATCTGGGGTCTGGCCACCACACCTGTCATCCTGCAAACCAGCAATCCACTGGCCCCAGGCCTCTTTCTACACATTTGGCCAATCTGCTTTGCATCTCTATTTGGTGGCTCACTGTGGGCAGGAATGGGTGAGTGCCTGCCTGGAGAAAAGGTGAGGGAGGCTCACGAGGCCCTGAGCTGAATTATGTAGAAGGAAAACAAGGTAGGGCAGCAGGAAGGCATTAACAAGCAGGCAGCCTGGGTTCTAAATCTAGCTCTGCTGCTGGCTGGTTATATGATATGATTAGTCCTTTAACCACCAGTCTTCAGATGTCTCAACCATGAGGGAAGGCTCTAGTGTGGTAGTTCAGAACTTGAATATGCACCAGCATCCCCCAGAGGGTGTATTCAATGGCTGGGCCTCAAACTCAGTTTCTGATGCAGCAGGTCTGGGGTGAGGCCTGAGAATTTTCTCTTTTTTTTTTTCATTAACATATAATGTATCATTTGTTTCAGGGGTACAGGTCTGTGATTCATCAGTCTTGCACATTTCACAGCACTCACCATAGCACATACCCTCCCCAGTGTCCATCCCCCAGCCACCCCATCCCTCCCATCCCCCTTCCACACCAACAACCCTCAGTTTATTGCCTGAGATTAAGAGTCTCTTATGGTTTGTCTCCCTCTCTGGTTTTGTCTTTTTTCACTTTTCTTCCCTTCCCCTATGATCCTCTGTTTTGTTTTTCAGATTCCTCATATCAGTGTGATCATATGAAAAGTGTCTTTCTCTGGTTGACTTATTTTGCTTAGCATAATACCCTCTAGTTCCATCCACATCATTGCAAATGGCAAGATTTCATTTCTCTTGATGGCTGCATAGTATTCCATTGTATATATATATACCACATCTTCTTTATCCATTCATCAGTTGATGGGCATCTAGGGTCTTTCCATAGTTTGGCTATTGTGGACATTGCTGCTATAAATATTCAGGTGCACGTGCCCCTTCAGATCAGTACATTTGTATGTTTAGGGTAAATACCCGTAGTGCAATTGCTGGGTCATAGAGTAGCTCTATTTTCAACTTTTTGAGGAACCTCCATACTGTTTTCCAGAATAAGCCTGAGAATTTTCATTTCCAGTGAGTTTCCAGGTGATGTTGATGGTTCAGGGATCCCCACTTTGAGAACGTATGCATTAAATCCAAGTTCTCAGTCAACTAGTTCATTTCAATGTCCTCGGGGCCTCTAAAACAGATTTTCTGCCTCCACATCTCCCCAAGAGGTTCCAATCAGACTGAGTAGGATAGCTGCCCTGTATCAGCATTCTTCAAAAGCTCCAATGAATAATTCTAAAAGCTGCCAGGGCTATAAGACCCTGGTGGAGGTTTCTCAGCTCTCACATTTATGATAACATGACTCAGAACAGCAGAGCGGCCCCTGCTCTGTTGGGGCTAATGGTAAAATAAGGCAGGATACCATTTTCATATGTTGAGATTCCTCCTTCTGAAAACCTGGTGACTGTATGTCCCATCTCCCCTTTGAGCTGTGATTCTTCAAGGTGAGGTCCCACCTGGCAGCCCCTCCTTCCCTTAAGGAGCTGGTAGAAATGCAAGCTCTTGGCCCCTCCCGGGGTCCTCTGAATCACAAAGTGGGGCACAAGGGCCCTTGAGATGGTACTGATGCTGCTCGTGCTGGAGAACCCCTGGCTGAGAGGAAGAACGGTTTTCCTCTAACCAAAACAAGACCAAATCCTCCACTGGGAACATTTGATGTGACCTCTAACCTCAAAGGGAGGCTGTTCCTATATCTCTTCCTTAGACTGCATGAGCCCAAACACATTAATTAATCATCTTAAAATCTGAGTGCCTCAACTGTTCCGTGAAGAATCCTCTTCTCAAGTGAAGAAGAATCTGCTGGCTTCTGAAGTGTCCCTTCAGGGACCCAAAGATCCAGAATCTTCCCATCTTCTAACCCGAAGCCTCCGCCTGGACTTAGGGAGAGCCACGGGGGCGCGAGTCACAAAAGACTCTGAGAGACTGGGCCACTCTCCCTACTGCCTTAAGCTGTGGGATGTGGGTTAGGGGTCCTTATGATGTAGAAACTTAGTTCATTGGTTTGCTATTATTTATTAAACAGAGACAAAAATCCTTCCCTTATGGCCAAGAGTTTAGACAAGTGGTTCCTAGGATCCAAGCCACATACTAGGTATGTGTGTAGTTTGTAATGTTCCCAGGGGTCCAGAGTGAAGCTAAGGTGAGCTCAGGGTGGCCTGTGGCCCACCAGCAGCCCAGGGTTAAAATTCTCAGGATGTGACCTGGGCAGTTGACATGACATCTGTAGGCCCCTAGCTTCCTTACCTGTGATCCCCACTAGCTTGGAGGCAGATGTTCTGCCATCCTCCTTGACCTCAGGGGCCCAGCCCTGAGCCAGCAGGGGGAACCCGGCAGGCCCTCAACTTACTGAATAAATGGATGGTTGGAGGCAGCAATACTATATATCTTGTAGGGTATCTGAAAGGACAAAACAGGAGAAAGCATGAAGGGTGCTTGGCATGCTGCCAGGCAAACAGGTGGTGCTCATTAGCATTGGCTGTTGTGATCAGTCCACATTTTCATGTAGGAGATTTTCTCAGACGAAAGCCCACTGATATCTAGAGATGAAGTCAATTATAAACCAAGCTATGTCTCATTGATGTAAGTCTGGAAATCTCATTCAAGGAAAAATGGATCCAGTTTTATGCTTCCCCAAAAAGTAACAAGAAACAGCTGTCAGCTGGATAGTGACCAATGGACAAATCCTAGGGAAGAGACTCCTTGACCACTGGTGGCCCTGGTGAGGAAAGCCCTGACCATGACCCCAAGTCTAGCTCTCCTGCCCCCTGCCCTGTGCCACACACACACACCGCTGGGAAGGCCTGTTGTCTAAGCGCTGTCCACAGATGGAAACGGTCCCCCTGGGGTTGCTGGCCACCATCCAAGGTGTGGGCTTTACCACAGAGTCTCAGGAAAACTTCAACAATGCCATGGGGTCACCTGCTTATTCTGGACCCTGTATCTCTCCTGTGGCACATTCCTCCCACTCCAGGCATGGCCCCAGGTTAGCATTATGTCATCCAACTCTGTGACAGGAAGGCACAGCCTTCCAGGAACACATGTGAAGAAAAGTTGACCAAACAGGCCGCCCTCTCATAGGGGAGCCTCCCAGGACCTGGCACCCCGAGTGTAGAGTCTATTCATATGGGACAAGGAATTTTTCAAATAGCAGAACAAACGATTCTTCAGGTTGGCCCCAGATAGTTTTTATAACTTTACACATGCCTGGTTAGAGCTGGAATGGGTGGGGAGGAAGGAGGAGGGATGCCTATCCCAGCCCCATCCCATTCCCCCAGCCAGGCTCAGACAAACTTGCAGGAAAAGCACCGGCTTCTGGAACCAGACCAATCGGCATTCAGTTGTCACCTCCACCATGGCCCACCTTGGACATGTTAACCACTTCTGCTAGCACTGTCTTCTCACCTGTGTGAAGACCATCATGTTCACCATTTGCCAGACCTTAGTGGGGTCTAAATGACACATGAATGTAAGGTCCCTAGTGTTTGATCAGCGGAAGCTATGATGAAAAGTGATGAAGCGCTGGGCCAGTTTTCATAGCTGGAGCAGTGGGGGGAGGGGGTGTCCAAGCCTCGGAGCCTAAAATTCAGAGTTTTTGGTGTCAGACAGCATGAAGGGAGATGTACCTGATTGGGTAGCAGGGGACCCATCTTCCATGCTCCCCCTATGTCAGGCTGACTCTCCTCCTGTGGTCTTTTCCTGCTTCTTCTCTCTCCTCTAGTGGTCCACCCTCCCCTCTCCTTTACCCAGAGTGATCCTTTATGCACAGGAACTCAATCATGGCACTCCCCCTCTCAAAACTTCCCAATGTGGATATCCATCTTATGGAGTAATGACACAATCCAGAGTCTTCTCAGTGGCCTCACAGGCCCACATGATCTGGCCCCTGTCTCCCTTCCACTGCATCACTGAATCCAGGGAAGCTATCCAGCCCCTTGATCTTTTATGGCCTTTCACCTTGCAAAGCTTTCTAAAGAGGAAGGCCTTCCCCAGCACACCACCCACATTCTTTCCCTCACTGGCTCTGCTCCCTCCCTTCATCCCCTGCGGGGCCTCGAACATGGGGCCTCAGCCTCATGAAGGGTGGGCTTGGACAGGACCTCCACTGCCTGGGACAAATGTGTGGGGCAGTAGCCAGACATCCCCACTCTGCCCACCGTGGACATCCCCGCTCTTCCCTCCTCCCCTCCTCTGGGGAGGAGCACCCACCATTCCTGGACCCAGAGTTATAAACTGATTCAAGTTCAGGTGTCACTGGGTGGCCATTGTGGGTGGGTCCCCACCAGGCAACATTTGCATTTTGCAGGGGTCTTGGGATCTTGGCTAAAAAGCAATTTTTAGGTAGGCATTTTAGGGACTTCTGTGTTTTCTTCTGCAGGGAGGTGTGCACAGGGGGCTTCCAGGGCTTCTTGGCATAGTCCCACAAAAGACCCCCACTTTGTGGCTATCAGAAGCCAACTGCTAAACAGATCAGTGACACAGACACACCTGTGGCCTGAGCCCCAACCCTGAGCGCACGGCCCAGATTCTGGCACTCCTCGCCCTGCGGGAGACCCCAGGAGTTGCTCAAAGACTCCTGGTTTCCATAATGAGAACCAGCTTCCAATTTCTGGTAGTAGTCATTCTAGATTGAAGAAATAATGAGCTTTGTCACAAAGATTGCTAAGCTCGTAGGGAATAGAGTCATCGTTGCTGACATCTCACAGAGATTTCAAAGAGATTACAGGCACATCCACCCTAGGAACTGGGTCCCTGTTTTATCTTTCCTTGTTATTTATTTATTTATTGGCCCAGGAGGGGCCATGAAGACTGGAATGATGACACTAGCTCTGAAAGGATGATATCAGTCTGAATCCCTGCTGTCAGGATAAATAGTAAGCCGTTCACAGTTTGATTATCCAGCAAGAAATTCATGACTGTCCATAAATGTCTAATAAAATAATCTGTTTATTCTAAAAGTTGCAGGAATGATCTTTGTTTGCTTTCCCCACCCTTGCGCTTATCCTCCTTAGTGTGAGATGACTAATTGGTTTAACACAGTCATAAAATCACCGGCTGCAGGCTGCACACTCCTGTCTCCTTCCAGGTGCTGGAAGCCCTGCAGAACCATGGGGAACATACACCCCAGGGCAAAGCAGAGTTGTGGGATCTGTACTGCATTGATTTCTCCTGTTGCCCTGCTATTTGTGACCTATAACCTTCTCTCATGGCAGCTGTGGGAGCCAAGGATAGGCCCCTGGTAGGGGCTTCTGTGCGGGTGCAGACACCATCTTCTTGTTCCTAACAAAGTGCAGGTGCATGCAATAACATGAGCTGGGTCACAAAGGGAGCTGGAGAGGGTCCCCAGAGCCCCCAGCAGACCAAGGGGTCTCCGCACCTTCTAACTCGAAGCCCATCCCACATCATTCACCTCCTACCGCTCTCTGTTCACTATCTTTTGTTTTGGCCCCACCGGGGGTTTTTAAATATCCAGAACAAGTAGTTTTCAGTTGATGATGCATGGTTTTTTCCCAGGATACATTTTATTTCACTCAATATGCATCTCAGGTATTACCATTTCAACATTTAGTCCTCCGTGACATCACTGAGATATTTTATATCCTCATGTTTTATGGCAAGTCCTCACCAGCCAGTGTGTATCTCCCTCTCTGCAATCACCAGCTATACTTCTAGTGCTCAATGGCACACAAGGCTGGGGCTGTGGTAGTGCTCAGCACAGTTCCCGACGACGGAAGAAGGACACTTTCCTGCCTCGAAAGCCTCAAGTCGAAACAAGACAAGACCAGTAAGAGAAGAGTAAACCACAGACCAATCACTTAGGAACACATTCAAAAAAGAAAGATCTTAAGCAAAATATTGGCAAGCTGCACTCACTTGATAAACATAAAAATAGAAAAGATCCCATCAAAATGGTTGATGGGATCAGAGCTTAAGGCTGGTATAATATTAGACAGTGCACGTGTGTGCACCTGTGTGTTCCTGTCTGCATGAAGACATCATGAAGATGGTGGAAACCACTAATTATTTGTGGTTTCCTCTCAAGGTGATCCAATGCGGGTGGCTTTTTTTTACTTTATTTTTTACATTGCTTGTGCTTTTTACCTAAACAAAACAATAAAGCTATTTTTATAGCATGAGAACAAAAAGGGAAGTACACAACTCAAAATCAGAAATGAGATGAAGAACTAACAATAGAAAGAAAGAAAAATAGAATAATTTTGAGAGAACATTTTGTTTCACTCCATGCAAATGAAATAGAATGAATAAATGTGCTCTGGGAACATATTCAGCATCTGTGTATTTTTCCTTATCTAGAAAAAAAATTTCTAATCTTAAAAAAAAAAAGAAAGATAGAGCGAGACTATTAAAACAGCAAGTTACCCCAGAACAGTTGAGAATGTTACTGAAGGTCTAAATCCTCCCCTCAAGGTCCAGATAATTTTTATGAAATGTGATGAGACCCCCAAATTTAAGTAACAGATAATTGCAATGCCATTTTAAATGTTTTAGGTCAATAAAAAGAGAAAGCCACCTAATTATTTTTATTCAGCACATATGAAACCAAATCCTATGAAAACCAATAAACTAATCCTTTAATAATTATTGATGGAAACATCATAAGTGAAATACTAGCAAATACAGTCTGAAAATATATTAAAGAAACAAGAAACTCCACCATGTAGGGTTCCTCTGCAAAATGTAAGCCTGGGCCAAGTTAGGAAGCTTTGGTCTGATCTGCAGGGGGCTCTGAAGCACGAATTGCATCTCTCTGTCTGCTCCAGCTGGAGGCCAGGGTATTGGCTTTCTTTTCTTTTCTTTTTTTTTTTTTAGATTTCCTTCCCTTTATTTTTTTTTATTTTTTCCCCAAATATGTTTAGTTTATTTTTTCAGTGTTACAAGATTTATTGTTCATGCTCCACACCCAGTGCTCCATGCAATACGTTCCCTCCTCCATACCCACCACCAGGCTCGCCCAACCCCTACCCCCACCCCTCCTAAACCCT
>CM053610.1:39344916-39360864 GCA_028646535.1 Procyon lotor
CTCTGCTTGACTTATTTCACTCCACATAATCTCTTCCAGTCCCGTCCATGTTGATACAAAAGTTGAATATTCGTCCTTTCTGATGGAGGCATAATATTCCATTGTATATATGGACCATATCTTCTTTATCCATTCATCTGTTGAAGGGCATCTTGGTTCTTTCCACAGTTTGGCAATTGTGGCCATTGCTGCTATGAACATTGGGGCATGTGCCACAGGGTATTGGCACATGCCCCAATGTTTCTTTCTATATGTATACTTTCTATATATGTAATGTATATTACATTACATTATATTAATTTATATATAATTATATATAATAAGTAACATTACATATATATTACAATAATATATATATCTAATGTATACTTTCTATAACCAGTTCCAGCCCAGTGTGACTGTGGGCTGTCCCCGCCTCCAGGGCATCTCTGGGAAAAGGGCCCCTGGCGTCTGAGGGGAATTCTCAGAGAGGTGGCAACTGTGAGCCCTTAGCAGCCCTCACTCCCAGAGCTGGCAGATGAGAACACCTAGCTTGAATGCAGATCCTAAGTGTGGGGCTTAGGAGTGGGGCTCCACTCTCATCTACTAGATCAAAGGAGGAGATGCCTGAATGCATCTCAAATTAATGCATGCTTTCCTGAAGATGCAAACATTTTAAAGCCTCATTTTCCACCTTGAACTTTAAGTTTGACTTACAAATTATTATTCTATTTGTATCTCTGGTAAAAATCTGTGTACATGCAAATAAATTCTCATTTCCTCTTTGCTAAGGTAATTTATTTCTTCTTTGTTTAGGTAATTTCAGATTCCAAAATAGGGAGTGTGGATGACTCCCGGTGACGTGAGACCCAGGTCTAACCATCTTCTCTTAGAGAAAGCCTGTCAGGAGTCTGGAACAGATTCAAAGAGGTAGAGAAATTACCTTTTTTTTTTTTTTTTTGGTGGAAGGGGCAGCAATGTCACATTGCAAGGGTCCTCAGACAAAGAGAATTGTGATTTACCTGCACAAGGAGAGGCACAGGCACAGGGAGAGGTAATTTAAAAATTACCACATTAACTAATTATATTTCTTCAATGAATATACTCCTGATGCCTGTTGAGACAGTGTTACAAATCTCCCTGGCATATTTTTTTCTAAGCACCTGTGGTAGAAAGAATAATGACTTTGCCAAAGATGTCCACATCTAAATCCCCAGAATATGTCCTCGTGAATAATCCTGTATTAGGAAGGCAATAATCCCCATGCTTATGTCAGGTTGCATGGAAAAGGGGACTGGAGGTGATAATGGAATTAAGTTTACTAAGCAGGTGACCATAAAATAGGGAAATGACCCTGCATTATCCAGGTGAGCCCATTAAATCACAAGGGTCCTTGGAAAGCAGAAGATGGACAGGGGAGTCAGAGGAAGATGGTCAAAGGCAGAAGCCTCAGAGAGATGCTATGGCTGGCTTTACCATGGCAGAATGGGCCATGGCACAAGCACCACCAGGAAAACTCAAGGAAATCGATTCTCTCCCAGAGCCTCCAGAGGGGAACACTGCCCGGGCAATACCATGATTTTGGGTCAAGGACCATCATGTTGGGGCTTCCAAACTATAGAATTGGAATATATTCCCACTGTTTTATGCCACTAAGCTTGTGCCAATCTATTACAGCAACGATGGAAAACTGGCATAACACTTATGTAGTCTTTTAAAATCTAATAAATCAAACCTAGAACTGTAGAAAATCAATGTTCTCTTAAGCACTGCTGTATGGCCTTACAAATGTCATCACATTCCCTATAGATCCGCGCTTAAAGTCAGTCTAAAACCAATTTCCCCTTGCAGATGTAAACCACATGCTTCTCCAACAGGTATGCCACACTCTCTTCCACTGTACACAACTTTCAGAAACGGGCACGTGGACTGCCCCGGTGATTATGAGACATTGTCATAAATCCACTGAGGGTTGGATTCACGGCTCCGTATTTCCCTCTCAGTACTGACCCAGCCACCAGGAGAGGCCCTGCTGGTGACTGATAACCCTCTGGTGTTTGTGACCCTCACCCTCCCCTCACCTGCGCACCTGCCTTCGGTCTTCTCAGCTCCACCACAAGCCCCTGAGGTCAGGGATCCTGACCTACACCTTTGCAAACCCTTCCTATCAGCATTCTGCTCAAAAGCAGTGGTGGCCTGCTTGCTGTTTGTGAGTTGATCAGCCATTTGTGGAATGACCCAGCATCTCAACCATTCTCTAGTGTAGTCATTTCACAAAAGGAGAAACCGAGGCACTGGAGCACAGCCGAACGCTCACACTGGACAGGATCCCACCATGCTGTTCCCCCAGGGAGCTCTGGCCAGCCAACTGGATCCTGCCTCCTATTGCCACCGACTGGCTCATTGATCTGGGTTTTGACCAAACACTGTACCTCACCCCTCTCCGGGAGGTTGGTAGTTATTATTAGTGACTATTTTTGGTCTAGGCAGGACAAGGCTTAGGTTGGCCCAATCCAAGCAGAACAGAGCCTGTTATCCCATGATTGAAAGATAGATCCTCCCTCCTCTTGGCCATTGAAAAGTGAGTGTTGTATCCCAATTACAGATGGTAGCCATCTTCTGAAGCAGAGGGGCACTGATCCAAGAGGAAAGCCATTAGAGGAATAACCAGTCCTCGAGATTAACAGAGGCAGTGGAGGCATGCTGACCATACCACACGGGGGTGCCTTAACCCCAGACTCCTCCAGTGGAGGGTCCCCAGTGTGAGATAAATACACACCCTCAATGTTGAAGCAGGTGGTTCTCAGATTGGAGAGCACATGTCAGAACTCCCACCGTGAGGATGGCAGCCCCAAAATGCTGGAGCTGCTGACTCAGCAGGTCAGGGGCTGGTCTGAGAATTTGCATTTCTAACAAGTTATAGGGGATGCAGATGCTGCTGATCCAGTACCATCCTCTGAGAGTTCCCAGTAAGGTACATGTGTTCACAATGTGCATCCAAAATATTTTATATCCCTTTCATGAAACTAATAATTAAGTAAAATGGAGAACCTAAAAACAGTAAAGTATACTTCCATTGAACGCTCCAGAATTTCCACAATGAACTTTCCCTCTGTACCTACCTTAATTTCTGTTGCTTGCCATTCCATCAGCTTCTGCTCATATCCCTAGATAGCATATACTTTTCCAGGAGAATTCCAGGAGAATTCAAATTAAAAAAACAAAACAAAAAAGAAAACCCAGCTGGTGCTTTCAGGTTGCAGAAGGTTTGGGGAATCAAGGAGGCAGCTTTTTTTCTTTTTACAGAGTGCTAATGCCTTCCTTTCCTCTCTAGTGTGCACTTGATCCTGACAATAGCCTGTGAGGAAGGAGGAGTCAAGGTTGTCATTTTGCTCTTTCACAGGAGAGAAAGTGGAGGTTTGAAGACTGCATGAGACTCCATGAAGGACCTCTCTCAAAGGTCCCACAGAAATGCGGCCAAGACCCAGGACTCAGGTCTGCACAACCTAATCTTCTGCATTCTCCCAACCAAAATATTGCCTCAGACGTTTGGCTCATGATGAATATTTTATGTTTTAAATTGTGTCACATCAAATAGCCAGTATGCTGAGAGGATGACTGAACAGGACCGTATCCATTTACTAGGAAAAATTCCAAATACTTCCAAAAGTGTCTGGCCAGCTATCACCCTCAGGGACAACTAGGAGAATGCAAAGAAGTTAATGGTTGAAGAAAAAGGACACCTTTGTCCAAACTTTAAGATCTATTTTGAAGAATTCCTTCATCTCACGGCAGGCCCCTCATACCGTGGGGAGCAGGAAGATGAAGCCTGAGTCACGATTTCTGATGATTGCATCACAGTGTTGCATTCAGAGGGCTTTGCTAAGTGCTCCTGGTGGATAGAACACTCAGACTATCTCCACAGAACGAGGATCCAGTGGAGAAAGCCGCAGAGTCATGGGTGAGCCCTGACGTCAGATGGCTCATGGGTGCAAGAGCTCCCTTTATTTTGAAACCCAAAACAGTCCATGCCCGTCCAGTAGCTAAGCTGAATGTTGTATGTTTTGAATCTTGTATGTATGTTTAAAGAAGAAGTTTCATCGGCACAGGGAGACCTTGCAGAGGCCAGGCTCCAGGCTGGAGGACAGACGTGCATCTGTCCTGACCCTGCCTTGGGACAGGGCACTGACCTGTCCCAAGTGTCTAGATTCTTTACTTGCTACCTCAACTCAAGCTCTCCACCCTCCAAAACTGACCTACACGGAATGGCCACTTTTCCTAAGTGGCAGACCCTCTCGGTTGACCCCCACGCCCGTCTCCATTCCCAACCCCACCTTGCACTTACAAAGGCTGGAATATCAAAATGAGTCTTCCTCCCCCCCTTGCCCCTAGGGGTGGTGAAAAGATGTAGGGGGGAGTACTGCTAGAGGCCTCCCAGGAAGGTCTTTTCCTTCCAGAGAGCTCTATCTCTGCCTGCTTGCCATGGCCAGTGACGCCTGGGGACAGGAATGGGCCTGTATGGCAGCCCTAAGGTCAAGCCTGAGGACAGAGCCCATATGCTGAGGACAGCAATGTCCCGAATCTTTCGCCCTCACATTAACCTCGACTGTCCACATCCAGAATCTTTTACAAGGTGAACCATAAGTGTCCTGTAAGCTGTGAGAGCTGATTTGGGGTTATTTATATGTAAACGGCACAAGCACACACATTTTGGTCTGAGCTGCTGTCCCTGCACTTTAGGACCAAGGCCCATCGGGACCCTGAGCAGCGTGGATGGTGACAGCATGAGTCAGGGAGAGGGGAAAAGGGGGCAGAGGCTCTCCTGGAGGAGAACGTCCTCCCCCTCCATTCTGTGACTGTCCAGCTCCATCCATGCTGTGTGGTTCCCTTATGCTTGCTGTCTGTTTCAGATACAAACTGGCCACATCTCTGCATGCTTATATTACCATCATTTTTTGACCTCCCTGGTGACTTATAGTCATTGTTGGTAAGTGACTTTCTCTCACCATCTCTCTTTCCATCCACCTCTTAGCCCAAGAAAGGGAAGGACAGAAAAAGACAAGGGTGTGACTTGGAACTCTTCTAGCACTCAGCAGACGGGCAGGATGTGGCCCACTTTGCCAGGCACCATGGGAGGAGAGCCAAGGTGGGAAAGCAGAGATGGTACCCGGCAGTGGCACACTGAGCCCGGCCGAGGGCACAGCTGGGGACAAGAGTGCCCCTCTCCTGCTCCCCTTTGAGGGGGAGCCTCTCAGGGGCCCTGCCATCCCCACAGGCACCCAGGAGCAACGCCTGACCAAGAGGACCCCAGGGAGGCAGCCAGTGACCTCCAGGGATCAGCCTGAGGCCAGACCCATGGGGCCAAATACACTCCCCATAAGGCCCTTCCACACTGGAGAGGATCACAGGGAGGACCGGAGGTGGAATCGGAGGGCTCATCCTCTACAAGCAGCCACGTGGACAGAGAGCCAGCACTGCAGGGGACAGGGCTCCCAGGGTTGGAGGACAGCGATGAGCTTGCCTGCTGTCCTGCAGCATAAGGCTGGAGCACTCACTCAGAATAAACAGGGTGTCTGTGCGGATCCTAGGGAACTTGCACCCAAAGGAATGGGTTTATCTACTTGCTTAAGCCACCTTGAAATCCCTTCTGGAACAAAGAGGGAGACAAGGAGGGAAGGAGGGCCAGGGAGGGTGAAGTACAGTACAGAATGGGAGTAAGGAAGGAAGGGGGAAGGAAAGGAAGGTCAAGGAAGGCAAAGAGGAAGAGCAGGCGAGGGGAAGAGGTTAGCTCCCTGCCTGGCCACAAACCTGAGCAAGCCCAGCCATTTTGAATTCAAACAAGGAATGTTATAGAAGTATGTAGGCATGGGGGGCATATTTGTCCCCCTCCCCTCGGAACAAACCTCCAGTACACTCTGAGCCCCACACCAACTCGGGAGGGAACTCATTCTGTTTCACAGCACAGGTTCTGAGGTCCATGCCCCACGCCCCATCACCTCCTGCTGGCTGCTCAGGAGGCCGTTTTCTTCCCAGTCTCGGCAAGACAGTGAAATGAACCACTTGCCCAACATGACTGAGGAGCTAATAAATCTCTGGGGCCACCCGTGAGACTGATTTCCTGGTTGCACAAGCTCTGAGTAAGCAGGTCCCAGGCCCCAGACATCCGTCTCCCCCTACTGGGGTAAAGCCCTGACCCCAGGAGACCGAAAGTTCCAGGCCCAGGCTGAGCTGGCCCAAAACAAGGTGTGGCGGCCAGGGTGGCTTAGACCTTGTGGGGAAGGGTCATCTGTCCTGAACATATAGCAGGTGAAAGCTGGCCAACAGTGGCTTTGTTATGCATCAGCTCAGTGCTCACCAAAGTCAGGGCAATGCAGCAACGGTGGTGGCCTCTAACAGCCCAGGGCCGTGTGCTGGGTCTGCTGGCAGGGTCGACTCAGCTGTGGCCCCAGCTTCAGTTAACACACAGAAAGTCCCTAGACTTTATATGTACATACATGTATTATACATTACTATACATTTTTATACATAATAAAAGTTGTATAGAGTAAATGATTAGCTAGTGTTGGATTAGTTGTTGTTATTGGAAATAAATATACCTTGCTACGAAAAAAGACAGGAGGGTGGGCAGGGGGTCCTTTAGACATGCATAAATAAAGCCGTGGAAACCACATAGCCATGAGAGACGGGTAAGAGGTATGTGGTGAGCGTGCCTCGTGGCTTAGGTTGACAATGCAGAGGGCAAGTTCCTTTCTGAAACCTGGGAGGGGTTGTGCCCCAGAACAGAAAGTCACACAGGGGGGAGGGGGCAGGAAGGAAGAGCCTGGGAGCTTGGTGCTGGGGAGGCATCAAACCCCAGGATCCTGGAACCTGGAAGGTGAACCTGGTGCTGGGAGCAGAGTCCTGTCAGTGATGGTGGCCTCCAAGGGAGGTCCCCAAACCTGCACACTCAGCTCTTCTTTGAATCCCTCGGGAAACCCCAGCATCCTTCCAGTAAAATCCCTGTTCCGTTTCAACTGGCTCATGTCCATGTCTTTTGCCTGCAGAAACAAGAAGCAGACCTTAACGTGTCCTGTATTTTTAGGTGCTTCCGGGGGTTTTGTTTGTTTGTTTTTTGTTTTGTTTTGTTTTTTGCAGTGGCTAAATATGCAGCAGAAACCATGAGAAGCCTCCCGCGGAAACCTCCCCAGGATGAAGGACCTCAGAGAGTTTCTCCGAGTGTCCCTCTCTTCTCTGGAAAACCAGGAGGCAGCTCTCCCTCCCACCGCCCTCACAGGCCTGAATTCAGGACTGACACCAAGTTTTGCCAGCAGTGCACACCAGCCCTGTGGGGTGATGAGGACAGGGAAGACAAAGCTTTTCAACATGGACAGCCCAAGAATACCAGGTTCAGAAATTGTATTTAGATGCTATAATTCACTACCGAAAACAAAATAAAATTTGAAAATCAGGCCCAGTAATTTTTCCAGATATTTTTCCATTCGGCAAAAGTGCAGGATGTGTTTTTCTAAGCTCCTTTCCTCTGAAATGTGTGTATTTTGAAGGAAACATAGCCCATATGTTGCTTATTCATGCTTCACACAAAATGCTCTTAGGGAATATTTACTCAAGGTCCAAAACAACTTCCACTTGTTTATGTTTTTAAAGAAACTCCTTGGACTTAAAAACAGGAAGTCTTCATTGGCTAAGTAGATATGAACTTAGGGTCTACAGGTTTAAACATTTGGGGAATCTGAAATATGCCTGATGAGCCCAGGAGAGCTTTTTTCATTCCTGGAGGTGCACTGACCACCATGGGCCAGGTTGACAAGACCAGCTCCGAGAAAACAGCAGCTAGAACTTGTTCATGACACTTACCTGGAGGAGGCTGAGGAAGGGTCAGGACCTTGCAAACAACCAGTTTTGACCCACAGCCCCACAAAGGCTGGGCCCCTGCAGTGCCCATGCCTTTTCTGCCAGCCTTGAGCTGGAAAGAGCGGAACATTTTGGAGCTAGCTCTCATAGACCTAAGGCAGTGTTCCATTACAGCAAAGAGCAAGAAATTCCACCTTGGCAGGATGCTGCCTCCCACTGCCAAGTGGAAGTGAAGTGAGGCAGGCCAAAGGAGGCAGGCTGGTGGCTTGGTGTGTTGAGCAGCGTGTGGCAAATGGAAGTAGAACTGTGTTCCAGCTTCTGCCTCTGCATTCTCTACCCTGAGGTCTTCAACCTTCTAAGGCTCAGCCCCATGATGTGTAAAAAGGGAACAATGCACCTACATGACTTGAAATAAACATTTGAAATTGACAGCGTGGTGCCTGGCGGCCATCAGTGGGAAGGCTCAGCAGCCGATACAGGAGAGTCCACCTGACTTTCCAGAGGACGCCTGTGCAAGTACAGGGGCTCAAGACATCAAGAGCACCTGAAGCTTGCTTCTGTCAGCCCGAGCCTGGATCAGTGGTCTCCAAAGTGGGTTGTGTGACCCCCGGAAAGGATAGACGAGACATTCTTTTTTTTTTTTTAGACAAGACATTCTTTACATTTATTTCATGCAAATGTGATAAAGAACATCTCCACATCAAACTTAGTGTAAGGACTGACTCTGCATGGCCAAGCACTGCAGCCATGAGCTATCCTGAGGGAAGAGCAGGGATTCCCCAGGAAGGAAAGACTAGAGAGGCACCTTCTTTTTACATATCGTGCAGTTTACATGTGCCAGGGTACATGGGCTTACATACATGGAGGAAGCTTCTTGAGACTTTGACATGAGCTGGGGAGTGACCAAGCATGTCACCCCATAGCTGATGCTCCCAGAGAAGCTTCTTTTACAAAAAGGCAGCTACTTCTTTGGCTGAGCAAAGGCTAGTCATCAAGGACAACCTAGCAGGGTCTCTAAAACTACAGACAAAGCTGAATTTTCAAGGTCAAGGTGACAAAGGGACAGCTTTTCAAAGAAACTCATCCTATGGAGAGCTTGAGAAGTGTGGAAACTTTCTCATCCTTACGCTTTTGTACCAGAAATAACATAAGCATATCACTTCTGAAAACCTTCAGATCTGTGCACTGAAAGGAACCTGCAGATTGAAATTTCTCATCTGTTGGGAAAAAGCATCCAACGTGTTTTAGTGGGTTTTGAAACTATTTAAAAAAATATAAAAAGGCAATACCTTGTTAAAAACAAAAACAAAAATAAAACACTCACACCAAAAATCAGTGGAAATTTAGTGGCCACATTTCAGCACAAGCCTTTGCATCCACAGTGAGTGGGACCAAGAGAGTGAGTGCTGTGATGTAGGCAGGGTGACCGACGTGCCTCCCCAGGTCCCTTCTCAGCCCCCTGTGTCAAGAGTGGGCCGGAACCAGATCCCAAAGCACCCCATACTTAGAAGTCCCAATTGCTGCATCAGAACATGTGAACCAAGGTTTCTGAAAGCAATGACACACGCTAGAAAGAAAAAAAAAATCCACAATAAAAAAATAAAAAATAAAAATTATTTTCAATATCATTTATTGCATCTTTGTTTTACTTTTATCTTTTTATTTGGAGGTGTGTTCTATAACCCAAATAATATGCTGTTTCAATGTCCTGAGTATAGAACATGCGTGTATATATACATATATATGTAATACATTAATATATCCGGGGTGAGTTTTCAGATTTTCAGAGATCTCAGTGGCCCAGATGGTTTTATGGAGGGGTGGTCCCGAGGAACCATATGTTCTACCAGCCCCAGCCCACAACCCAATAGAGCCCACCTAGGCTCACCTGATATCCGCTCTGCCTGTTCCTTACCTGCTCCTCCATGGCCCCAAAACACAGGGAGGCTGTATTTTGATCCAAAGGCCAGTGCAGAAAAGGCACCCACGTTAGATCCTGGGACGTCAGCCAAAGCAAACAACTTCCCGTACCCAAGTAATGAGTAATGGTAACAAAGGAAAGAGACCTCGGAGAGGAGGTCTGGGTGGGTATGTAGAGAAGTCCCTTTTGCTGCTCCTTCTCCGCTGCTCCGTCCCCTGCACATGCTCCCCCCTACCCCTGGCAGGATAAACATCCTAAGTGCGCACACAGAGGTACGTACGCACACACACACACACACACACATATGCACGCAGGCACCCACATGCGCACACCCACACTCAGGCGCTCAAATGTTCAAGCATGCACACACGCACGCACGCACACAGGCACACACGCACGCACACACACACACACCTGCGCACATACACGCAGGAATCACCCTACAAGTCCGCTGGCGCCCAAGAAGCAGATATTTGTCATGATCATTTTAATTACCCAGGATATGGACAGTAAGATGATGACAGGGCGGCAGAAGGGCAGCAAGAAAAGAACTTGAAACCTGAACATTTACAGTCTAACTTGGAGAGGACAGCACTTGTAGACACTGGGGCCAGGGAGAAAAGGACAGATACCTCTTGCATGAATAAAATAAAATAAAACACAAATGCAGGCACACTCAGCCAAGTTCCAGGCCCAAGCAGGTACGTGGTTCAACAGACAGATGATGACAGAGTGTCCCTGTCCCAGCTGGGCAGCTCTGAGGTAAGGGCTTCCCAGCCCCACAAGGCCTCAACCGCTCCTGCTCATATGCACCCCTCCCTCGATGGTGGCTCCTCCCCTCCTGCCCTCTCACTTCCCTACCTCCTTTTCCCTGCTTCCTGAGACCACCCTCAGCACACCTCCTGCCCCAAGGCCCTGCCTAGGGTCTGCCTTCAGAAGAACCAAGTTATACACGCGCCAGTAGGGCCAGCGGACCAGTCTCCCACCCAATGGCACAACTGTATGCATTTGCTCTTTCCCAAAGCAAGGAATGTGCTACCTGTGGATTCACAGTCATTCACACCTTATCTCCTGGAAGAGAGTGTACCAGAGCAGGGAACTTGGATTTCTATCAGCTGATGCAAGGTGCCATTAGGCATCTGTGCCCCCAGCTTCAGAATGCGCTGGGGCCAGCAGCACTCGTCTGGCCTGGCAGGAAATGTTTCCACCTTATCTAAGAGAGGGAGCTTCCTGCCACCAGGCCGTACAGCCTGTGAGTACCTGCTGTGTTTTCAATCCAGGCCTTGCAGTCTTGCTCCCAGTGTGCTGTTTGGTGTTCTTTGTTGCCAGTTGCTGGGACAAAGCTGCTCTCCAATTACTGTGAACTTTCTGTGACTCTTCCACCCCAGAAAAATCCCTGCCCTTCCAACTACATGACCATCACCCCATCACCAGCTTCCACCAAGGGAGGAGGAAATCTGTGCGTGCTGTAAGATTCCTGAACCGCAGACATGAGCACATTCATAGCCTAGACTGCCTGGGCCTTGTTCAGTCAACCACCCAGACACCCTTCAAGGCTCCCCTCCCTGATCAGTCACATTTGCTCTTTGTGCAAAAATAAAGGAGGGTCCTTGCCTGACTGCATGAAGCATGAAGCCATTCCCCGGGCTCCCTCTGGCACCTCCTGCCTCTGCCATCTCTCCCACTTCCACACTGTCTTTAACTTCCAACAAAGCTGGGACTCAGCCCCCATGTCTGACAGAGACTCTAACTCCAGCATCCTCTCCGGAGATGCTGCTGTGTCCCCTCCACCACAGCCCTTCTTTAGGCTCCACAGTCAAGGTCTGTCCCCAGCTTCCCAGTCGCTCTGCCTCCTTTTATGCCAACAGCACCAACTCAAAACATCCCCCTAAAACACTGAGCTAGTGGGCTGGTTGCAGTGCCTGTCACCCTGGGACCAGCCACAGGACAAGGCCTCAGCTGGCATATGGGGTACATCAGCTTGACCTAGCCCAGCCCAAAATTTCTTTTCTCCAGACCACCTGGTGTCCCCCAAACATGGAGGGGGACAAAAACTGTGCAAAACATGGAGATACATCAAAAGATTGCCACCTGACTCCCTGAAAATTATACTAGAGCATTGTCTAGTGGTCTGTCTGGGTTGCATCAGATCCTTGAGGGAAGGGAATGTGGTGGTTTTAAGGAAATGTCCCCAAGTTCTGTGATAATCTTTCCTCCAAAGGGTGGAGCTTAATTCTCCCCTAGAGTGCTGTTCTGAGACACTTGCTCCTGGAGGGCAGACACAGCACAAGTCATTGGATGTCACTTCTGAGACTATGTTATGAACACAGTATGGCTTCCACCCGGACCCTCCCTCCTTCTCTCTCCTCCCTCTCATACTTCTCTCCCCCTCCTCTTTCCTCTCCCCCCTCCCTCTCTTTCCCCATCCTACCCCCTCCTCCCCATCCCTGTCCCTCTCCCTCTCTCTCATCACTCTTCTCTGGGAAGCCAGCTGCCCCATCTTATGGGTGGACAAGGCTCCATGACAAGAACCTAGAGCATTCTGCCAACAGCCACCTGAGTAAGCTTGGAAAGGGGTCCTTTAGCACCTTCCAAAAACTACAGATCTGACTCAGAACCTGATGGCAACCTGTCAGAGACTCTGAGCCAGGACTACCCAGCCAAGTGACTTCCAAGTTCCTGACACACAGAAACTGAGATAAGATATGTTTGCTGTTTTTAGGCTGCTAAGTTTTAGGGTGATTTTTACATAGCACTAGGTGACTCACTTGTACATTTACTGTTGATTAAGGACCAGAGTACAAAGCCAGATGTTAACTTCTGAATATTGACAAATGGCAAATGTTTTTCTCTGGCAGACTAAATAAGCTCAAAGATAATGGGTTTATTGTCCTATAAAACTCAACCAGTACTTTTACCATCTTATTCCATCATGCCTTTATCCTCTTGCCATCTCTGCCAGTTTCTTAGATCTTTTAAATTAGCTTCATCAGCCTGTTGATTCCCTTATAAATGAGCTAAGTAAATATTTGACACCAAAATACTGGCAAGAGAATTGTTTTATCATTTTTAGAATCATGCTTTGATGTCATGTACTTTGGTGTCTTTGCACTTTTGTTCACGCTGTACCTGAAGACCAGGACACCCTTTCCTGTTCAAATGTTGCTTGTCCTGTAAGACCCACTTCTGTGTTTCTTCTCTGTGGAAGCTTTCCCTGACCTTCCAGGAGGAAGCCTCTCTCTTTCCCCATTGTTCTAGTGGGGTTCTCCAAAGAAACAGAACCAATGGGAAAGTTAGATGGACAGATAGATAGTAGGTAGGTAGATAGATAGATAGATAGATAGATAGATAGATAGATAATGGATAGATAATGGATAGATAGATGATAAATATAAATATACAGGTAATAGATAGACAGGTAGGTGATAGATGCATACATACATAGATACATAGGTAATAGAGCTAAAGATACATGAATTGATAGAGAGAGAGAGGTGTGTTAAAAGGCATTGACTTATATGACTATGGAAGTGGAAAAGTCCCACAACCAGCCATCTGCAAGCTGGAGATCCAGGAAAGCCAGTGGTATGGCTCAAAGCCCTGAGAGCCAGAGAGCCATGGTATAGATTCCAGTCTGAGTCTGATGGCCTAACAACCAGGAGCAACGAAGGCAGAAGACTGATGTCCTAGCTCAGCAGCCAGGCAGAAAAAGCAAAATCAGCCTTCCTCTGCTTTTTGTCATATCCAACCCTCAACAAATTGAATGATGCTCACCAATAAATTCAAATACTAATCCTCCCTAAAAACACCCTCATAGACATATGCAGAAATCATTTTTAACCAGGTATCTAGGTCCCATGGCCCAGTTAGGCCAACACATAAGCTTAACCTTCACACTCATGTTCCCATTGCACTTTGCTCATGGTGCTACCAGAGAATTCCTCAGAAAATATGAAGGGTCTCTAGGTTTAGTCTCAGCTTAAACCCCTTGGCCTTCCCTGAGGAAGTGAGGGTAGGCTGGGGGTCAGGATACCTTCTCAGAAGAGGATGGAGTAGTCCTGGAAGCCTTTGTAATAAAAGGTTTCTTTTTTCCAGGAGTTGTCCACATATGTGCCAAGCCAAAGAGGAAAGACAAAGGCCCAGCCTGGGAGGAAGATGTGGTTGAAAGACTTGAGATGGCATTGTTTGTTGGACAAGGAGGGAGTGAAGTGCGCTAACTACAGAGGCCCAGAGAGGTTGATATAAAGGGTGACAGGCAGTGTGCAACCAGAGGCGAGGGGCAACAAGGTGAAGCCAGGCTGCTTCTTAAAAGAGTCACTCTGGTTTGGACAATTGTGATTTTTGTGAGGGCATAGAGAATATTTTATTTATCTTTGAATTCACTTCTTCACTCCTAGCACATGGTATGTAAATGCTTACTAATTAATAAACCCACAAGTGAATGAATGAACTCAAAGTGGCCATTTCGAAAAATTGGGGAAAAAAAAGTGTTTGTAAAACATTTTCATCAAAATGTCCAGTAAAATATTACTTCTTAGCACCTATAATGTACATCCTGTCTCTCCATATTAGCACTATTCCTTTTCTCTTTCTTGTCCTAAAGCTTCCACAAGGCTACAAGAATATGTATGTATCAGCTACCTTCTGCTGCATAACAAACCATCCCCAAGTTTGATGTCTGCATAAGTTTCCTTTTGCTGCTATAACAAATTACCATATTTTTTTGTAGAATGCAACTTTCATTTTTTTAATTTAAATTCAATTGGCCAACATAGAGTACATCATTAGTTTTTGATGTAGTGTCCAATGACTCATTAGTTGCATATAACACCCAGTGCTCATCAGATCATGTGCTCTCCTTAATGCCTATCACCCTGTTACCTCAACCCCCACCCACCTCTCTTTCTGCAACTCTCAGTTTATTTCCTGTATCCAAGAGTGTTTCAGGGTTTGTCTCCCTCTCCTATTTTTTCCCATTCAGTTTTCCCTCCATTCCCCTATGATCCTCCGCACTATTTCTTACAGTCCACATATGAGTGAAACCATATGATACTTGTCTTTCTCTGATTGACTTATTTCACTCAGCATAATCCCCTCCAGTTCTATCCATGTTGATGGAAATAACAGATTACCATTACCACAAATGTAATGGCATGAAACACCACAGATTTATTCTCTTATAGCTTTGGAAGACAGAAGTGCAAAATGAGTCTTACAGGACTAAAATCCAGGTGTCAGCAGGTTTGGTTCCTTTTGGATGTCCAAGGGAGAGTTCATTTCTGTCTCTTTCGGCTTCTAGAAGCTCCTGGCATTCCTTGGCTTGTGGCTGCATCATTCCAATCTCTGTTTCTATCACAGTGCCTTCCTCTCTGTCTGAACTTCCTGTGTTCCTCTTATAAAGACCCTGTGATTACATTGTGCCCACCTGGATAATCCACTATAATTTCCCTATCTCAAGATCCTTAACTTAATCACATTTACAAAGACCCTTTTCCCTTTATGTAAGGTAACATATTCACTGGTTCTGGGGATTAGGATGTGGATGTCTTTTGCAGGGAGATGAAGACAGTGGTGGCGTAGAACAACAGCTATGTACTCTTCTCAGTGTTGGGGCCAACCTCGGCTGGGCATTTCTCTGACCCCAGCTGGGCTCCCTCACTGTCTTCAGTCCTTTGCTGGGTCAGCTGGAGGCTGGCTGGCTGGCCTAGGGTAGCTTGAGCTGGTTCCTCTCATTCCTGCTATGGTAGCCTCTCACCTCCAGCAGGCCAGGACGGGCTTGTTTATGTGGGTTCTGAGAGACAGGAAAAAGCATGCAAGGCTTCTTGAGGCTTCACCTCAGAAATCAAGTCAAAAGTCAAAGTCAGCTCAGCTTCCAGAGGAAAGGAAATGGGTGGAGCTGCAAGGTCATATTGCACAGGGAGGGTAAGGGATTGCAGCAAAAACCCTAATTCACTGCATATTTATTGATCACTATCCCCGAAGGACGTTAACCTCCCCACTCCGCACAGCACCTTGTATGTACACCCTAGCTTTCCCTCCAAGTCCAAGGCAGCCAGGGCAGGGGTCTGAGGCACCACACAGCTGAGTACTGTAGACTCATCTTCAACAGCGACACCGTGTGGCAGGAGGAGGGAATGGCAGCGCGTTCTTTGCCCACTTGGCAGTGGAATGAAGACCCACCCTCCTTCCTTTTTTGT
>CM053610.1:39360964-39525039 GCA_028646535.1 Procyon lotor
GATGCCCTTCAACAGATGAATGGATAAAGAAGTATGGTACATATATACAAAGGAATATTATGCCTCCATTAGAAAGGACGAATATCCAACTTTTGTATCAACATGGATGGGACTGGAAGAGATTATGCGGAGTGAAATAAGTCAAGCAGAGAGAACCAATTACCTTATGGTCCCACTTACGTGCTGAGCGTAAAGAAAAACATGAAGGGCATTATGAGAAGGAAGGGACGGGTGAATGGGGTGAAACCAGAGGGGGAGATGAACCATGAGAGTCTATGGACCCTGAGCAACAAACTGAGGGTTTTGGAGGGGAGGGGGGTGGGGGTTGGGCGAGCCTGTTGGTGGGTATTGAAGAGGGCACGTATTGCATGGAACACTGGGTGTGGTGCAAAACAATAAATCTTGTAACACTGAAAAAAATAAATAAATAAAATTTAAAAAAATAAAATAAAAAGTAGACTACAAAATTGTATAAAAAAAAAAAAAGACTTTAAGAGCCTGGTGGTGGGTTTTGAGGAGGGCACGTATTGCATGGAGCCCTGGGTGTGATGCATGAACAATTAATCTTGTAACACTAAAAAATAAACATATTTGGGAGAAAAAAAAAGCATTTCCATTTGTTAAAAAAAAAAAAAAAAGACTTCAAGGCAAACAAGGACAGTGAGTCTGTAGCAGTTGAAAATGAGTTACAAGACCATCTTTGCTCCCTGCTTGTTGGAGCAGGTCATCCTGGTTATGTGCACACCTCACAGTTGCTTTCTCCACTGCACACTTTTGTTTAATGGCAACTTTTTTACTTTGATGTAATATCAAACTTAAAGAAAAGTTGCATGAATAATTCAAAGAACTCCTTTTTTTCTTTACTCTGATTCAGTTTTACGTATTGCTCCATTCACTTAATCAATCTCTCTTTCCCTCTCTTTTGTCTAAACTGTTTGAGATTAAAAAGGAGAAATTGTCCTTTGATTCACCCCTGAGTCCAGTGTGTCATTTGTAAGAACAAGGACAACGTCTTTATTCCTAAGATATTATTGTCAAAATCAGAACATTTTACACTGACACAATTCTATTATCTAATGCACGGTCCGTATTCAAATTCCGTCAATTGTCCCTATAATGTCCTCAACATACTTCTTTAAACCTTTAATGACTAAATACTTAAATTCAGTTTGACAGAATATCATAAGCAATTGAATAACAAGTCAAATCTGTCCACATGTGTCACTTCACCACACAGATAAGCACTGACTTTGCCAAGTTACGTAGTCAGTTGAAACAGCCATGGGAGGGGTGCCTGGGTGGCTCAGTGGGTTAAAGCCTCTGCCTTCGGCTCAGGTCATGATCTCAGGGTCCTGGGATGGAGTCCCGAATCAGGAATCTCTGCTCAGTGGGGAGCCTGTTTCCCCCTCTCCCTCTGCCTGCCTCCCTGCCTATTTGTGATTTCTCTCTGTCAAATAAATAAATAAAATCTTTAAAAAAAAAAAAAAAAGAGCCATGGGAGTTCAGTGATTATTCCAGAAAATTAATCTGGAGGTTAAGTCAAAGAGAAAGATGGTGAACTGTTTTTGCACTACTAAACCTCTGCACTACTAAACTAAATGCCCTCCCTGAGGTCTCCCAGGCAACAGGTAAACTGAAGAGAGACACTGTTCCAGAAAATTCCGCCTGTCCATAGCAACCCTAGGGCAAGAACGAACAGAGATAAGAGCAGCCCATGCCAAGAGCATAGGCCTCGTGTGTCACTGCCGATATTTATTTCAATACAAAAATAACTTTCTAGCACTGTGCTGCCTCTGCCAGGAGAGAGCCAGCAGAGGTGGAGGTGAAGGACTGGGCAGCCCCTGCTTCCAGAACACCTCAGGGGCACCACAACGGGCTGCCACTTGGGCCAGGAAACATGTTTTTTCTGGCTTGGCCACCCACAGCAAATCTTATTATTTCCCTTATGAATATGAAGTCATTGTTAAAAACAAAAAAGGGGATGAATGGGGAGGGCCATATTTGGCCAGGATGGTGCTGATAGCAGGTTATATAACCTCACCCATGACATCCCATCAAATGTAGAGGGAAAAATCCATGCATAAAATTTATCCCCCGAGGGTAATGCATACAGAGTGCAGACTGAAATTATACTGATTCAATGAAAAAACATGTCAGGCCCAGGGGGTCCCTGTTGTTCAATGTCTTATCTGTCTTCTTTCCTACAGATTCCCTAGTCAAGACATTTTAACTGAAATCCACTCTTTTTTTCCCCCAAATACGTTTATTTTATTTTTTCAGTGTTACAAGATTTATTGTTCATGCACCACGCCCAGTGATCCATGCAATACGTGCCCTCCTCAATACCCACTACCAGGCTCGTCCAACCCCCACCCCCTCCCCTCCAAAACCCTCAGTTTGTTTATCAGAGTCCACAGTTTCTCAGGGTTCATCCCCCCACTCTTTTCCTCCCATTCACCCTTCCCTTCCTTCTCACAATGCCCTCCATGTTCTGAAATCTACTCTTTTTTTTTATTTTATTTTTTTATTTTTTTCAGTGTTACAAGATTTATTGTTTTGCACCACACCCAGTGCTCCATGCAATACGTGCCCTCCTCAATACCCAACCAGAGGGGGAGATGAACCATGAGAGACTGGACTATGAGCAACAAACTGATGGTTTTGGAGGGGAGGGGGGTGGGGGTTGGGCAAGCCTGGTGGTGGGTACTGAAATCTACTCTTAAGGAATTGCTGTTTGTAAGATCCAGAGTATGGATTGTGACAAATAAGGGGACAGTGCATGGGCCCTTTGGTCAACATTTGATGGACTTTAGGACAATGGCATCATTTGTGGGCCCAATTTCTTCAGGTATCTTCAAAATCCCACTAGGTTCTGCTCACATGTGAGAGACACTGCATCTCCAGGTTCTCACTTATAGTAGGTGCTCAGTAAGTATTTGCTGACTAATTCCAGAAAAGGAAAAAAATACAATTGAGCCATATACTTCCAATGTCTCAATCAAAAAATTACTAATTTGCCTTGGGAGTTTAAAAGAATTGGATGTGGCCATCTGTTAGATTATAAAACTTCAGTTTAATGAGAAACATAATCGGAATGCACTGAGCAGTTGCAAAAGGAAAAGTACACACAATAACTCCTTCTGGGAGATCAAAGAATAAAGTGTCGTGGTTGATAGAAAACCTGGCCTATTTGCCATACCCAGATTATATCCTTTCGACAAGTTTGAGTGTGTGCTTATCATGGTTCTCCAGAGATGGAGAGATTTATCATATGGGATCAGCTCATATTGTTATGGAAACTAGCAAATCTCAAAACCTACAGGATGAATCAAGGGTTTGAGACCCAAGAAGAGCCAATGTTTCAATTTCACTCCAGTGGCAGGGAAATGTTACTGTCTCAGTTTGAAGACTCTCAGGCAGAAGAATTTCTCTTACTTGAGGAGGGTCAGCCTTTTTGTTCTGTTCAGGATTTCAACTGCTTAGATGAAACCCTACATTATGGAGGGCAATCTGCTTTACTCCGTCTGTGGATTTGAAAGTTAATCTCATCCAAAAATACCCTTAGAAAAACACTCCAATTCATGTTTGACCAAATATCTGGGGACTCCCTGGCTCATTAAAGTTGACACATAAAATAACCATCATAGAGTAGAACAAAATATTTTTGCTTAATCAAAACCAACTGACTATCGAGTATTTAATGAGTACCTACATGTGCCCAACACTTGCATAGCAACAGAGTTAAGAGGTCACATAGGACAGTTTTCTTCACCACAGGTTGCTTACAACCTTAGTTGGGAAGGTAATATTTAAATGCCACATTGTGGGTTTCCTGAGTGAGGTTTGGTTTTCCAATTCGGGCTAATGAAGATTTTCCTAGGGTTGAGAGGGCTCTTTCTCCTTTTCTCCATGTAAGTACACTGCACCAACTTTTGGTTCTATGCCAAGGTTGAACCCACGATATTTTGCAATTTGTATATGAACCCTGATGAATCATTTTTGGGAGACAACTGCCCTATAATTCCTACTAGGTTGCACGATACTCTGAGTCTTTCTGCCATCCTCGTGATTGTGGCATCATAACCACAGGAGAATCTGAATGTTACATCCCCTTGTGAATCAGAAGAAATTGATTGTTCACTCCTATATTCAGAAGTGAATTTTTTGGACTGTGGATTTAATGTGCTGTTTTATAGAAATATGAGAAGCTGGTATGAAATGTAATGATACCTTAATTCTCTTCTATTATAAAAAGCTAAACCAACTTTAAATAACATGGCATTTTGTCTTTTATTCTCTTTTCTGAAAAGATGCTGCTCTGCTTTTAACTTTGTGGAGAGTTACTTATGAATAAAGTATGTCTTCTTACCAAAAAAATGCCATATTATGATCCCGTTCAGGGCTAAATCATGCAGAACAATTAAATCAGATCACACACAGCAAGTAGCTAACCTTTCAAGTCATCAATAATGCATAGAACATTAGTGCTATGAGAAAGCAACATGAACTTGAACATGAACAACATGAACTATCAGATAAGGTGGTTGTGGGAGGTAGAACTTAAAATGATCTTGCAAAGAAATTTATAAGTGAAGTGAAGTTCCGTAGGTGAGTTTTTCCAAGAGCCAACTCTAGATTGAGGATCCAAGCTCAAGGGTTGTTTTGTTCTGTTTTGTTTTTATGTTATGTTAGTCAACACAGAGTTTATTAGTTTTTTATGTAGTGTTCCATGATTCATTATGTGTGTATAACACTCAGTGCTCATTAGAACATGTGCCCTCCTTAATATCCATCACCAGACTACTCCATCCCCTAACCCTCCTTCTCTATGAAACCCACCATTTGCATCAATGTGGATGAAACTAGAGGGGATTAGCCTAAGTTAAATAAGTCAAGCAGAGAAAGACAATTATCATATGGTTTCACTCATATGTGGAACATAAGGAATAGTATGAGGACATTAAGAGAAGGAAGGGAAAACTGAAGGGAGGGAAATCAGAGGGGGAGATGAACCATGAGAGACCATGGACTCCAAGGATCCACATGAAAATTTATTTGGAAAGTGAGCAGAGAAGCCCAGGTAGGGGAGTAGGAAATTGATTCAAAGAAAGGAAGGCAGCAAACAAATGGTGTCTCATCAATTAAGATATCATGTGGGCAGCTGGAGTGCAATCATCTTGGGAAGCTCTAGGAAACAGTATAAACAGTGTAGACACACTTGCTATTGCCCTGAGATGAGAGAGAGGAGTATTATCACACCCACTCCCTTCAACCATTGGTTGAGGGCCGCCCTGGGGTATGAATTCTCTGGCACTTGCAGCCTACCTGTGGACAGCAGAGCTGTGTCAGGCAGCTAGAGAAAACCCTCAAACAAGGAACTGCTTACACAGGCAGCCAGAAGACTGATATGCCCTGAAGTATGAACAGTTGAAGGGGTATGGGCAATGCAACAGTGACATCTACAGCATCCAATCCAAAGAAATATTAAATCACAAAGTCCAATTAGATCATAGTACATACAGCAAGTTGCTAAGAATGTGTCAGGTAGAAAAATAAATGAAGAGTGCCCAGGTGGCACAGCTGGTTGAGAATCTGACTCTTGGTTTCAGCTCAGGTCATGAACTTACGTTGTGGGGTGGAGTCTCGCTCTGGGCTTTGCATTAAGTGGGGAGTCTGCTCCGAGATTCCCCCCTCCACCCTTTCCCCTACTCATGTTCATGCTCACTCTCTCTCTCTCAAATAAATAAATCTTAAGAAAAAATTGGGGCGCCTGGGTGGCTCAGTGGGTTAAAGCCTCTGCCTTCAGCTCAGGTCATGATCTCATGTTCAGCTCAGGTCATGATCTCATGTTCAGCTCAGGTTCCTGGGATTGATTGATTGATGTGGATTGATCCATATTGGGGTGGGGGGGGCTGTGCTCAGCAGGGAGCCTGCTTCCTCCCCTCTCTCTGCCTGCCTCTCTGCCTACTTGTGATCTCTCTCTCTCTCTCAAATAAATAAGTAAATCTTAAAAAAAAAAAAAGTACATAAAGAAAAAAACGGAGGGCATTATGAGAAGGAAGGGAAGGGGGACTGGGGGGAAATCAGAGGGGGAGATGAACCATGAGAGACTATGGACTCTGAGCAACAAACTGAGGATTTTGGAATGGGTTGGGGGATTGGGTGAGCCTGGTGGTAGGTATTGAGGAGGGCACGTATTGCATGGAGCACTGGGTGTGGTGCATGAACAATTAATCTTGTAACACTGAAAAAATAAACATATTTGGGGAAAAAACAAAAATAAAAACTTACACACAATGGTAAAAATAAAAGTACATGAAAAGTTTGAGAAGTACCAATACCGCCTAAGTTATTGGAGAGCTCCTTGGAAAAGGTGGGTTTCAAGCTGGCATTTGGAGAAAACCCAAGCTGCCCAACCCTTCTCACCAGCTCAGAAAGTCTCATGTATTCTTTATTAACCTGCTCAGGCCCCAGGGTCTTCTGCACCAGTTGACAGAGATTTCCCTTAGCTACAGCACCAGATAAGCCAGACTTTGCTAAAAAGGGTCAGCACAGACACAAGAGCAGAATGTCGTGTTCCTGAGCTTGTGGGTCACCAGTGCCTCCCCCGTCAACATCCAGATGTCCCTATAAACCTGACAAGCCCCCCCCCCAAAAAAAAACAGGAGGTCGGATAACTGAGGGGTCATCACCTCAACAAGTTATTTCAGATCACTGGGCAGAAGATGACCATATTCCAAAGCCCCAGCTGGCCTGGATCTTTGGGAAGCAGCTAACACACAGCCCAAGGGGATGAGAAATACCTGTAGTATCTGCCCCACGATGTCCTGCCCCCCTCCAGAGAGTCCCTGCCGACATGCAAGGAGGAAGAAGCAAAGACAAGGATTTAAAAAGTCTTGTCCACATACCTAAAAACAAATCAAATCCTGTGAGGTGGGTAGTGTCCGTCCATTACCCACTCAATGAAAGTAGAAACTTCAGCTTTGGGCGTGTGGGTTTGTACAGACATCAAGCTGTGGGGTGATTCCAGAAATCCAGCCCATTGCCATCTGCCAACAAAACCCCCTCAGGTTATGCCATCCTGCCTTCTTCACACCACACTGAGCTCCACGCCCAGAACACTGCCTAGAACCAGGGAAGAAAATTTCCCCCTTCATATTTTCCAAATAAATATGTAGGTAAGGTGATCTATGGGACCAATTCTGCTAGGAGCCAATAACTAAATGGTTCCAGTAACAGTTTCTTTAGGTCCCTGCTCCACTCTCAGGAAGCCAGTTCTCCAAGGTGAGTCATAAGACAGCATGCCGGGAGCCAGGTTCTTGCCTTCGGCAGGCTTGGGCAAAAGCCAAAGCTCTGTTTCAATAAATTTCCTTCTAAAGACAAACCTTATTTACCACCTAAATCAGAGGTTTTTATTGTGAGGAAATAGGTTGTGTGGGTGAAATCAGGAGCCATTGTGTTGGCACATGAAGCCTTGATTTACACCTGCTTATGTGGTCAGTCTTGGCCAGGGAGCCAGAGAGCCTGGGCCAGCACAGCCCCCTCTGAGAGCTGCTGGAAGGGCGCCAGCCTGTCATTTAAGCCCATGTGAGTCAACTATTCCTTTGCTTGCAGTGCTAAGCTTTCCAACTGACAATTTTTCCATCCTCAGACTTCCCTTCATTCTTTTTTTTTTTTTCCTATTTTGAGGCATCACCGAGCACCTCCTAGCATCTGGACACATGAAAATGAAAACATTCCTTTATCAAACACAATTCCTGACCCTTTTTTGCCCCCAATTAAAAAAAATGAAGGAATGCCCCAAATCAGGTGCAAATCAAATATTTATACATCAAATCTAATTTTATTAATGCAATTAAAAGATGAAAATATTCAATCATGGTGCTTTAGCCGAATTTCTCATTCCGTTGGAGAGGCGAGGGACCTGACACATACCCCTATCCTCTCATCTTTCCTCTAGAACATTTTATTCCACCCATTTATTCTTTATACCCCCCTCATCCTTCAAAGGGTTTGTGGCAGTTTGCATCACACACACACACACGCATATACATCAAAATGGTGAAATATACAAAAATAAAAAATAAATCAGGTTACCCTTCCCAGCACCCCTCTCAAAAAAAGTGTAGACAATCAGAACAATGGAAAATGGAAGCACAGTTATGCTGGCCATTAAGAAACCTTAATTGCTCTATTAATTGTTAATATGATATTTTAAAAGTCAAGAGTCTTAATGTCACACAAGTATTGGAGACATGGTAGGGAATCGTGAATCTTCATACAGTATTGATGAAAGTAGAAATCTGAAGGACAACAACCAAAACTGGTGAGATTTGACCATGTTGAAAACTGGGCTTGCCCCATAACTCAGCCATTGAAATTCTAGATCATCCAGACATCGATTTCTTAAAATGTGTGTGCAAGAAGATAAGCACATGGTGTGTGGTTTTTTAAAGCACTGTTTACCACAGGTAAAGATTTAAATGACTTATATATCCACCAATATTAAAATGGGAAAAACTGTGATATATCTGTACACTGGACCAATGAAATCAACATGCTAGCTGTATATTTTCAACAAGGATATACATGAAAAAAAAGTGGTTCTAAGGGGAGGGATGATAGGGAGCTAATTCTTCGTGGGGACAGAGTTTTAGCTGGGGAAGATGAAAAGCTCTGGAGATAGTTGGTGGAGATGTGTTTTTCATCACAACAAGATGAATGTAGTTGATGCCAATGAACTGTACACTGAAAAATGGCTAAAATGGCTACATTTATGTTTTGTATATTTTACTGCAGTAAAAAAAAAACACAAAAGATCATTATTAAATAATTTGATGTATTTTTCTGTATGTTTGAAATACTTCATAATATAAGTATATATAAACAGACAGAAAGATAGAAATGAGTATTAAAATAACACTGCTGACCACACATAACCTTATAAATATCCTTTGGAGAAACAAACATCTTCCAAAGTACAGATTATTGCATTTTGCAGCATTCATGCACTCATGCAAATAAACTCTATACCACTGGTTCTTTCTACCAACCAGAAAAGGACCCACTGGTGATAGCAGAAGTTGGGCTTATGAGGCATTGCTCAAAGGACAGGTGGCATGGAATAGGCAGTCAACCAGATGTTCAAGGGGAGCACAAGGGCTCATGGAGAAGGGGAGGGGATGAGCCCACTCAACCCTTCTCCCTTCATACCTGGCCAGTCCTGAGTGTTGTCCTCATCAGAACTAGGAGACTATTGGCATGTCTTCCTTCACAGCCCAGGCCATCAGACATACAACTGGTTCACTGACCCCCAAAGGACCAATCTGATTTTTCTTGACTCTGGCTTTCATAAGGAAAGTCTCTAAAAATGGAACCACGATGAATTCAAGATGTGCATGGCCATCCTACTTGTAGGAAAAATCTCCCTGACATAAGCTTTGCCCAAACCATTCCTTGGAACCTCCAGGGAAACATGCACAGTGGGTTGCAGAAGGCAGAGAGAAGATGACAATGCCATCAAGCCACAAGATCTGAAATCTCCAGGCTGAGAGCTGCTGACATCATTCCAGGCACCTGGTCTCATACATTCCTCCCAAGCTTCGTTTCAGCACTGTCTACCTGAACTTCAAGACTTGTTTTCACACTGGCTACAGAAAGGAAACATCTGAGTGATTGATCACAGAAGCAGAAGTTCTCTGCTAAGGAAACAGGCATAGGAGGCTATCCTGAACCCTTCTTGACCCTCAGGGCTGACCTGATATCCTCGCTGGGTAGTTCATAGTTTAAACCAGGGTTGGCAAACTTCTTCTGTAAAGAACAGATATTAACTATATCAGGCTTTGCAAGCCATTTGGTCTCTGTTGCAACTGGTGAGCCCTTCTCTTCTGGCTTGAAAGCAAACCTAAGCAAAATAAAAGCAAATGGGTGTGGCTTTGTTCCAATAAAACTTTATGGAACACTGAACTTTGAATCTCCTATAATATTTGCATTGCATGTAATATTAATCATTTGGTTTTTTTTCCCAACCTTGTAAAAATGTGAAGAAGAAAAAAAAAAGGACAAGTTATGTAAAAATACGTGGCTGGCCAGATTTGTTTCAAGAGTCATAGTTTACCAACTGCTGGTGTAAACACCCAGTTTATTCATCAAAACTGAAACCACAATATGCCATCAAAAGGGCCATGAGCATGTGGGAGCAGCCCTGTAAGGAAGGAAAAGCATAAGGGAAGAAATGCAGGCTTTCTTGTTAGAAACGATTTTCCCCACCAGGTCAAGCTAATTTGCTTTCTCTCCCAAGCTGAGCGACTGAAGCTGAAACATCAAACTATAGTCGCTGCAGTGATCAACAGGGACACCTCTCCTTGGCACCTGTGTTGAGTGCCTCATGGATCCTTTTCATGATCCATGAGGCAGCTGCTGTTACCCCATTGTTCTGAGGATGACACTGGGACATAGATACAATAAGGAACTTTCCCAGGACGGGTAGGGAGACCTCCAATGGGAGGTCTGCCCATGGGAGGTCTGGTCTCAGCCTCTGCTGTTCCCACTTCCATGGGGACAGTCTGCGGGACTCTTGTATAAGGACATGTCGATGGCACCCTTCCTCCACCCAGCATCTCAGAAGGTCCATCCTGGCTTCCTCCCAATGTATTTCTCCACCCCTTCTCCATGTCCATGGGCTTCTCTTTTCTATCTCTGATACACTCAGCAGAACGCTTAGAGGTCTATGCCCCCACTGGTACATGAGCAGAAGCTGCTGCTATCATCCACCATCCCTAATTGGCCACATGTCTCACACACAAACACACACACACACACATGCACACATGCATGTGTACATGCCTACTTCTCTTCCCTCTCGTCCTGTCTGGGCTGGTATTGCACTCCATCCATGTGTTTGTGTCTGTGGGTTTATTATGTGTCTGTGTGTGCCTCTCTGTGTGTGCCTATGTTTTTGCATCTGTGCTTGTGTGTAACACATGTTTGTATCTCTGTGTGTGTATCTGTCTGTGTATCTATTTGTGTATATCTGTAACTCTGTGTTTATCTGTGTGTCTGTCTGCCTGTGTGTGTATCTATCTCTGAGTGTCTGTATCTGTGTGTGTACCTGTGTGTGTACATGCACAGGCTCTGGACATCCCCTCTCAGGACTGAACTCTGGTCACCCACATAGGCACCTGCAGGGTAACCCTTGCCTCACTGCTCACTCAGGACCTCACCTCCCCATTCCCGTACCTGTGCTTCCCGGAAGCACCTCCAGGATAAAGCACTCACTCTCACCCAAACACCCCCTCAGAGGACAGACCCCATGTCAAGCCCAGAGACCAGCACTGAGACAGCCCCATGGAGGGAGGGCAGCAACCAAGTTGTCTGAACGTTGGAGACCTCAGGTCCACCCCACAGGTGACTGCCCCTGACCCGCATTGTTCAGAAGGGTCTGATTCTGTGATCCTTCTCTTCCCAGCCACAAGCGTCTGAGTATGCAACTCCTAAAACAATCAGTCACATGCTTGGGGACACATACACACCCGTAATTTTTGTCACAGCATTTTCCCCAGGTTGCTCTAATGCTTACGAAAAAGGTTTTCTCTCTCTAGTTTTTATTTCAAAGGTTTTATTTTCTTAGCTGCTGAAACCACAGGATTTTCACTAAGGGTCTGCACTTCTCCAAGTGCAGAAAGATGCCCAGGGGCCCACTGAATAGCAATATCACACACTTGATCAGAATCCTAGAACGTGGCTCCATTTTTCAATAAATATCCTTGATGTTGGAAACCAAAGCAGTTATCTTGCTCAAGCGCCAGTGTCTCCGAACCAGCCTGTCTCCATGAAGCCCCTAGAGGACTCAGGTGTCCCAAGCTGCTTTCAGAAGTTGCAGCACTTCTTATAATTTAGTTTAAGACCCCACAACACTATGTCCCTTTATTATTGTTCTAGTGGTGGTTTCTGATCTCTGAGAAAGCTGGACTCTGGGAGGCCTGCATTTCATCCAGCCTTGACCAGTTAAGCAAGAACAGGGGTTCCTCGGTTTCTCACCTCTCAGGGAGCATTAGTATGACACCTGTCTGGGGAGCTGGAGATGCTCACTGAGGGCACATATCTCATAGAAGTGGAGGCTGCTTGGAATCACAGCTGCATCCGAGTGCCTCACTCTGGACTGGGGCCCTGAGTTCCCTTTGGGCAGATAAAGCACCTCCTAAACCTTGAGCCAGACTTTCAACAAATGACATAATCATCTTGGGAAACATCTTTCATACTTATTTTTCAGGATCTCCTTTGTTCGATCACAATCTGAGAGGCTTCTGCACACAGAGTCTCCCAGGCCCCCTGCAGCAAATCCAGGAGGAGATGCAAGTGCGTGAGTGAGGCAGCTGATGACAGTCCTCACTCATGCCTGCCCACAGGGTGGACATGGCCAGTCATCATGACACCTGGTGCAGAGGTGCATTTGCCTGGGTCCTCGCTCACTGAACCTCAGGAGTATCTGCCCTGGAGTAACACATGCTGGCTTTGCTGTAGGTAAGACCCCACCAAGCCACATGGAAAGTATCAAACAAATGGAGCAGGGCAGAATATGAGGGGGATTCATGTGACACACAAGCTCATGGTCCCCACCCACATCCCAGGCTCTTGGTGAAGGAATGAGAAGGATGCTCTGACCTTAGAAGAACCAGAGCATCTCCAGGCAGGGATGCTGGGTCTGGATAACCCACAGATCCCTAGAATGCCATGAGCACCCCCTACTCACACCTGGTTCTTCCCTGCCCTTCTCAGTGGATCAGGCCATGAGCTCCCACAGTCCTGCCAACGCCAAGGCTCACGATGCTCTGAAATCCACCCAGAGTGCTTGTGGTCCTTGGGTGATCATGTCCTTTAAAAATATATACTACCAAAATAATTTATGTTTTTGTAAAAAAAGATTAAAAAATAAAGAGAAATAAAATAAAAAAGAGCTTACAATTTTCTGTGATGCCTTTTGACACCACAAATGTTTTGATGGGTTTTTTTCCTGTCCTTTCTTTCCAGCATGTATATGTATTATATGTGTGCACATACATAGCAGTTCTTTTACACACATAAATTCATTCTCTCATCTACTTTTCTCATCTAGAAATTCATTTTTTTAACATCATTTTCTGAATGCATCACAAAAGATTCCAGCAATATGAAAATAGAATCCCCTCTCCTTCAGCCCACACCACACACTCTCCTCCTGCACATGACTTCACACTCTAGTAAACACGGCTGCCTCGAACATCCCCCTAAGGCCCCAGGAATGCACTTGTTGCTCCAGAGTGGACACAGAGAAGAAGAATTGCTGAGTTGAAGTATGTGTATGTCTTTTATTTTAATAAATATACCAAATTGTTCTCAAAATAGCTGTGCTGATTTGTTCTCCCCGACAACTGGAACAACTGTTTTCCCACATCTGCTAACATTTGAAATCATCACACATTTTAATATTTGCCAGCCTAACTGGTGAAAAGTATTATCTTATGATCATTTTAGTTTGGATTTCCCTGAATAATGGTGATGTTACATTGGCTGCTATGTTTCCTCTACTGTGAAAACTGTGGTCATATCCTGACGCCCATATTTAGTCTTTAAATGTATATATGAGATTTTTCTCCCAGGTTTTTACATGTCTTATAGCTTTGCTTGTAATGTCTTTTAACATAGAGATATTTAAATTATTTTTTAAAAACTTTTCATGTTTTCCATAATAACTTCTGTGGATTGGGCCTTATTTACATCAATGTTATATGCCTAACAACTACAGACTGGTTTTTATATTAACTTCCTTCTCAAAAATAAATTCCAGAAACACTAGTAATAGAAAGAGAAATCTTGTTTTTTTCCAAATGTGTACTTAAGTATCTTAATGAATCCAAGTCTCATTATTGAATATACTAAAGCTCCCCTCATATTTCAAAAGCCACTTTCACCACATGCTATTATTACTTGCCTCACTTGTGTCCATGCTAAAATCACATTGTTTGCTCTGTTTCTTCAAGAGTCATTTCCATTTGTGGAGTCCAATGCCTGTCTTTCATGGTGTGTGATCTGCTCATCTGTGGACCTGAGAATCCCTTTCCTCTGCTGGTGTCATTTATCTTAGCCTAGAGTAGGGGTTGTCCCAGAGATGCTTGTGTGATTGAGATGGGGCTGACTCCCTGCCACCCCTCCCTGCTGGGTGTAGGCATTCCTAGTGTTTCGCCTTGACTTTCCAGCCCCACTGATCCTGTTGAGAAAAGGGTTTTCAGACTCAGCTTCCCAAAGAAACCACCTTGCAGAATGTAAGGTGCCTCCACTGGCTTCTCATGCCTCTGGATTCAGAACTTTCAATGGCTCTTACATTTGAGGCTTCACTCTCCAGAGAGAGTGAGGACTGTCAGTTCCTTTGCTTCTGCTTCTTCATGAATCTTATTTTCCCTCCTTTCTTTCTCTCAAGAATCCCACGGAGTTGCTGACCAGGTTTTCCACATGAGGGTTCATTATCTGCCATCTCACTGGATTTAGGATGCCCAAACTTCTACCATGCTTCTAGATCCTACAGCTCTATACCATCATTTACCAGGCTGCAGAGAATCCCACATGTGCATCTTCTTACATGTGATAATCGGTGTTGCACATGTGTCACTTCCAATTTCTAATTTTATAGTTAATCACTATGAACATCATTATACACAAATCCTGGATCACTTATTATTTCTTAAAATGAATTGTGGAAGGAAAGCCAATCCAAGATGGTGGAAGAGTAGGAGATCTTAGTTTTGTCTGGTCCCAGGAATTCAGCTAGATAGCTATCGAATCATCCTGAACACCAGCAAACTCAAAGGGAGAGCTAAGAAAAGAATAGCTGCAACTCTACAAATAGAAGATTGACCACTATCTGCAAGGTAGGAGGTGCGGAGAAGTGAATCCAAGGTGATATATGGGAAGATAAACTGCAGGGAGAGAGTCTCAGTAAGCTGACATCGGAAAGTGATTTATCAGCAAAGCACAAAATCAGAACTTTTAGAAGTCTGCTCCATTGAGGGACATCCCTGCCTGAAAGGCCCTCAGGTGGTGAAGTGGGGTATAATCCTAGGTGAGATAGTGTGGTCTCAAGATCCTCAGGGTCACAGGAAAACTGGGGATTCCTGAGTGTGGCAGAGTTCCCAGGCATCAGATTGAGGAAACCAGCTACAATCAGTGAGCCCAGGAGTGGGTTTCAGCTCAGAGTTGCCATAAACCATGAACTGTGGCATGGTCGGGCAACTGTTCCCCTAAGCAGGGGCTCAACAAACAGCAGAACCAGCAAGACACTCCCCACCCTTCCTCCCCTGGGAGGAACAGTCCGGGAGCATGCCCAGGAGTCTACAGGATTTGGAGACTAGAAAGGGGATCCCATGCCTGAGATAGAAATGCTCAGTCACAAGCTGAGTAAGCACAGAGTGTGGATAGAGACCAGGGAGACAGGAGTGATTGACTGCTTTTCCCTGAGGGAAGGAAGTGGAGTGAGAAGAGTGGGTTCCTGAGCTCTCAGCTCTGGGGCTGGAGATTGGAAGGACACCATTTTCATTCTCACCCTCTAAAGCTGCATGGAAAGCCTTCAGGGAACAAAAGACAATGAGAACAAACCAGAGCAGATTATTTGGCTTGGCCCCTGGCAAGGGTGGTGCAATTCTCCATGGGGCAAAGACAACTGAGAATCAATGCAACAGGTCCCTCCCCCAGAAGATAAGGAAGAATATCCAGCTGAGACCAAGTTTATTGATCATTGAGAACTGCAAAAACTCTAGCACTGGGGGAATATAACATGTAGAATTCATGGTTTTCTACCTACAATTCTTTAGTCTTTCAATTTTATTTTTTTCTCTTTCCTTTTTCAACCAATTTCTCATTTTACCAACTCTTTTTTTCAAATCCTTTTTATTTTTCATTTTTACACTTATATTCTATCCTTTCATTATATTTAATTGTGTGTGTGTGTGTGTGTGTTTCTTTCAACAATTTTGGGATGCAGTTTCTCCTAACAGAAAAAAATACACCCAGAATCTAGTGTAGGGCTTTGTTCTCTTCACCTGTCTGATCACATTCTCTTTCTCTTTTTTTTTTCTTCTTTTTGTTTTTTGTTAAAGTCTTTTTTCAATTTTCATCTTTATAGTTACAGTCTATCCTTCCAATGTATTTTATTTTATTTTTGTATATATATGTTTTTCTTTCTTTATAGTTTTGAAATGTAGTTTCTTCTAACAAACTGACCAAAGTATGCTGAGGATAAAAAAAAAAAAAGCTAAGAAAAAGAGAGATAAACAACTACCAGAGTATGAGGGAAGAATTTGAAAAATAAGTGATACCATAAAGTGAAGCAATAAGTGATAGCCCAAAAGTGAAGCAATATTAGAATAATTGGGATCCCAGAAGAAAAGGAAAGAGAGAGGGGGGAGGATATGCTGTTTCTGTCCACCTATCTGTTTATATTCTTTCTTTTTTTTTAATTTTTTTGTCTTTCTATTTTCATTTTTATATTCGACTTGTTCATTTTATTTAATTTTATTTTTGTACATAAGCAAGTTTTTCTTTATAATTTTGGGATCTAGTTTTCTAACAAATGGCCCAAAATACACAGAGGAACCAGTGTGTTGCTTTATTCTGTTCATCTGTATGATTATATTCTTTTTTTTAAGGGTGTTTTTTTTTTTTTTCTAGTTTTGGGTCTCTTCTGATTTGTTTACTGTATATATTTCTGGAATTGTTATTGCCATTTTAGTATTTTGTTCTCCTGTTCATCTACTCTTCTCTGGGCAGAATGACAGAATGGAAAAACTCACCTCAAAAAAGAGAACAAGAGGAAGTACTGACTGCCAGGGACCTAATCAGTATGGACATAAGTAAGATGTGGGAACTAGAGTTCAAAATAACAATTAAAAAGATACTGGTTGGGCTTGAAAAAAACATAGAGGGCACTAGAGAATCCCTTTCTGTAGAAACAAAAAAAACTAAAATCTAATCAAGTCTTAATCAAAAAGACTAGTAATGAGATGCAATAAAAAATGGAGGCTCTAACTGCTACATAAATGAGGCAGAAGAGAGAATTAGTGATATAAAAGACAAAATGATGGCAGATTAAAAAAAGCTAAGAAAAAAAGAGATAAACAACTACTAGATAATGAGGGAAGAATTTGAGAAATAAGTGATACCATAAAGTGAAGCAATATTAGAATAATTGGGATTCCAGAAGAAGAGGAAAGAGAGAGAGGAGCAGAAGATATATTGGAGCAAATTATAGCAGAGAACGTCCTTAATCTGGGGAAAGAAAGAGGACTTCAAGTCCAGGAAGCACAGAGAAGCCACCTCAAAATTAAAAAAAAATAAATAAATAAGCTGTGGACTCTGAGAAACAAACTGAGGGTTTTGGAGGGGAAGTGGTGGGGGGGGTTGGGTGAGCCTGGTGATGAGCATTAAGGAGGGCACTATTGCATGTTGCATAAACAATGAATGTGATGCATAAACAATGAATGTTGTTTGCATAACATTCATAATGTTGCACAAACAATGAATCTTGGGTGTGTTGCATAAACAATGTGTTGCATAAACAATGAATCTTGGAACACTAAAAAAATTAAATTAAATTAAAAATAAAAAACAAAAACAAAAAGCAGAAAAAACAAACAAACAATAAATAAATAGGTCAACACCCTAACATATAATAATGAAACTTGCAAATCTCTGAGACAAAGAGAAAATCCTGAAAGAAGCTCAGAACAAGAAATCTGTAAACTACATGGGTAGAAACGTTAGACTGGTAGCAGACCTATCCATAGCCAGAAGCCAGAAAGGACTGGCATGAAATATTCAGGGTGTTAAATGAGAAAAATATACAGCTACGGATACCAGAGAGCCAGAAAGGACTGGCATGAAATATTCAGGGTGTTAAATGAGAAAAATATACAGCTATGGATACTTTATCCACTAGGATGTCATTTAAAATAGGAGTATAAAAAGCTTACAGGAAAACAGAAACTAAAAGAATTTGTAATCACCAAACCAGCCCTATGAGAAATATTAAAAGGGATCCTTTAAGCAAAAAGATAGCCCAAAAGTAACACTGACCAGAAAGGAATAGAGACAATATACAGAAACAGTCACTAAATTCATATCTTTCAATAGTTGCTCTGAATGTAAATGGGATAAATGCTTCCAATCAAAAGACACAGGGTATCAGATTGTATAAAAAAGCAAGACCCATCAATATGTTGTCTGCAAGAGACTCATTTTAGACCAAAGACAACTCCAGATTTAAAGTGAGGGGGTGGAAAAACATTCATCATGCTATGAACATCAAAAGAAAACTGGAGTGGTAATCTTTATATTAGACAAATTAGATCTTAAACCAAAGACTGTAATAAGAGATGAGGAAGGACATTATATCATAATTAAAGAGTCTACTCAACAATAAGATCTAACAATTTTAAATACCTATGCCCCTAACATGGGAGCAGCCAATTATATGAACCAATTAATAACAAAATTGAAGAAACACATTGATAATAATACAATAATAGTAAGGGACTTTAAACCCCACTCACTGCAATGGACAGATCATCTAAGCAGAAGATCAACAATGAAACAAGGGCTTTGAATGACACACTCGACCGGATGGACTTCACATATATATTGAGAATATTCCAACCAAGGCAACCGAATACACATTCCTCTCAAGTGCACATAGAACATTCTCAGAACAGATTACATACTGGTTACAAATCAGGTATCAAACAGTACGAAAGATTGGAACCATTCCCTGCATCTTTTCAGACCACAGTGCTTTGAAACTAGAACTTTGAAACCACAAGAAGAAAGTTGGAAAGAACTCAAATACATGGAGGCTAAAGAGCATCTTACTAAAGAATGAATGGGTCAACTGGGAAATTAAAGAAGAATTTTAAAAATTCATGGAAACAAATGAAAATGAAAACACAACTGTTCAAATCTTTGGGACATAGCAAAGGCAGTCCTCAGAGGAAAGTAAACAGCAATACAAGACTTTCTCAAGAAAGAAGAAAGATCTCAAATACAAAACCTAACCTTACACCTAAAGGAGCTGAAGAAAGAACGGCAAATAAAGCCTACACCATGCAGAAGAGAAATAATAAAGATTGGAGCAGAAGTCAATGAAATAGAAACCAAAAGAACAGTAGAACATATAAATGAGATTAGGAGCTGGTTCTTTGAAAGAATTAATAAGATTGATAAACCCCTGACCAGATTTATCAAAAAGAAAAGAGATAGGACCCAAATAAATAAAATAATGAATGAAAGAGGATTGCTCAGAACCAATACCAAAGAAATACAAACAATTATAAGAACATATTATGAGCAACTATATGCCAAAAAATTAGGCCATCTGGAAGAAATAGGTGCATTCCTAGAGAGTATAAACTACCAAAACTGAATCAGGAAGAAATAGGAAACCTGAACAGACCCTGCTGTTCATATAAACTGCTAGGAAATTGAAGCAGTAATCAAAAATTTCCCAACAAATAAGAGCCTGGGGCTGGACGGCTTCCCAGGGGAATTCTACCAACCATTT
The DNA here is from genome assembly GCA_028646535.1 of Procyon lotor. NCBI lineage: Eukaryota > Metazoa > Chordata > Mammalia > Carnivora > Procyonidae > Procyon > Procyon lotor. Next base: position 39,380,547 of record CM053610.1, read on the forward strand.
AAAGAATTAATACCTATTCTTCTGAAGATCTTTCAAAAAATAGAAATGGAAGGAAAACTTCCAAACTCTTTCTATGCAGCCAGAATTACCTTGATCCCAAAACCAAAGACCCCATCAAAAAGGAGAAGTACACACCAATATCCCTGATGAACATGGATGTAAAAATTGCCACCAAGATCCTAGCCAATAGGATACAACAGTACATTAAAAGGATTATTCACTACGACCAAGTGGGATTTACTCCTGGACTGCAAGGTTGGTTCAACATCCACAAATCAATCACTGTGATACATTACATAAATAAAAGAAAGAACAAGAACCATATAATCCTCCCAATAGATGCAGAAAAAGCATTTGACAAAGTACAGAATTTTTTCTTGATTAAAACTCCTCACAGTGGAGGGATAGAGGGAACATGCCACAATATCATAAAAGCCATCTATGAAAAGTCCACAATAAATACCATTTCAATGGGGAAACACTGATGGGCTTTCTGCTAAGGTCAGGAACATGGCAAGGTTGTCCACTATCGCCACTGCTGTTCAACACAGTACTAGAAGTCCTAACCTCAGCAATCAGACCAAAAAAAGAAATAAAAGGCATCTGAATAAACAAAGAAGAAGTCAAATTCTCACTCTTTGCAAAAGATATGAAACTCTATGTGGAAAACCCAAGATTCTACCACAAAACTGCTAGAATCATACAGGGATTTAGCAAAGTGGCAGGATATAAAATCAATGCACAGAAATAAGTTACATTTCTCTACACGAGCAATAAGACAGAAGAGAGAGAAATTAAGGAGTCAGTCCCATTTACAAGGCACCAAAAACCATAAGATACCTGGGAATAAACCTAACCAAAGAGGCAAAGGATATCTACTCAGAAAACTATAGAGTACTCATGAATGAAATCAAGGAAGACACAAAGAAGTGGAAAAATGTTTCATGTTCATGAATGGGAAGAAAAATATTATGAAAATGTCTATGCTACCTAGATCAATCCATACATTCAGTGCAATCCCTATCAAAATATAAACTTTTTCACAGAGCTGGAACAAATAATTTTAAAATTTGTATGGAAACAGAAAAGACCTCGAATCACCAGATGTTTTCAAAAAGATATTTTCAAAAAGAAAACCAAAGCTGGTGGCATTACAATTCTGGACTTCAAGCTCTAGTACAAAGCTGTAATCATAAAAAAAAAAAAATAGCTGTAATCATCAAGACAGTATGGTACTGGCAAAAAAAACAGATCAGTGGAACAGAAGAGAGAACCCAGAATGGACCCTCAACCCTATGGCCAACTAATTTTGACAAAACAGGAAATAATATCGAATGGAAAAAATACTGTCTTTTCATCAAGTGCCATTGGGAAAATTGGACAGCCACATGCAGAAGAATAAAAACTGGACAATTTCCTTACAAAATACACAAAAATGGACTCAAAATGGATGGAAGACACGAATATGAGACAGGAATCCATCAAAATCTTAGAGGAAAACACAGGTAGGAATCTCTGTGACCTCCACTGCAGCAACTTCTTACTAGACACATCTACAAAGGCAAGGAAAACAACAGCAAAACTGAACTATTGGGACTTCATCAAGATAAAATCTTTTGCACAGCAAAGGAAACAGTTGATAAAAACCAAAAGATGACTGACAGAATGGGAGAAGATATTTGCAAATGACATATTAGATAAAGGGCTAGTATCTAAAATCTATAAAGAACTTACCAAATTCAACACCCAAAGAACATATAATCTAACCAAGAAATGGGCAGAAGATAAGAACAGACATTTCTGCAAAGAAGACATCCAAATGGCCAACCGACATGTGGAAAAATGCTCAATATCATTTGGCATCAGGGAAATACAAATCAAAAACCACACTGAGATACCACCTTATACCAGTTAGAATGGCTAAAATTAACCACTCAGGAAACAACAGATGTCAGTGAGGATGCAAAGAAAGGGGACCCTCTTTCACTGTTGGTGGAAATTCAAGCTGGTGCAGCCACTCTGGAAAACAGTATGAAGTTCCTCAATAGGTTGAATATAGAGCTACTCTACAACCCAGTAATTTCACTACTGGATATTTACCCCAAAGATGCAAATGTAGTGATCCAAAGGAGCAGCTCCACCCTAGTGTTTATACCAGCAGTGTCCATAATAACCAAACTAAGGAAAGATCTCAGATGTCCATTGACAGATGAATGGATAAAGAAGATGTGGGGTGTGTGTGTGTGTGTGTGTGTGTGTGTGTGTGTGTAATGAAATACTACTCAGCCATTAAAAAGAATGAAATTTTGCCATTTGCAATGGCATGGATGGAACTAGAGGGTGTTATGCTAAGTAAAATAAATAAATCAGAAAAAGACAAGTATCGTATGATATCACTGATATGTGGAATCTAAGAAACAAAACCAAGGATCATAGGGAAAGAGATGAAAAAGTAAAACAAGATGAAATCAGAGAGGGAGACAAAGTGTAAGAGACTCTTAATCATAGGAAACAAACTGAAGGTTGATGGAGGGGAGAAACATGGGGGTGATGAGGTTGCTGGGTGATGGGCATTAAGGAGGGCACATGATGTAATGAGTGCTAGGTATTATATAAGACTGATTAATCACTGACCTCTCTACCTCTGAAATCAGTAATAATACATTATATGTTAATTGAATTTAAATAATGAAAATTAATTAATTAATTTAGAAAAGAAAAAGAAAAAAGAAAGAAAAGGTAGTTCTGTGAATACCAATATAAGATGTCCACCACAGAGTTGGTGAAGGAAAGCAAGTCATAGGTGGTATAAATGAATAATATATCTTTTGTTAAAAAAAAAAGAGAGAGATGGGCGCCTGGGTGGCTCAGTTGTTAAGCGTCTGCCTTCGGCTCAGGTCATGATCCCAGGGTCCTGGGATCTAGCCCCGTATAGGGCTTTCTGCTCAGCAGGAAGCCTGCTTCTCCCGCTACCATTCCCTCTGCTTGTGTTCCCTTTCTTGCTGTGTTTCTCTCTGCCAAATAAATAAAATCTTTAAAAAAAAAAAAAGATGCATATGTACATGTATATATATTGTGTATGTGTCTGTATGTGTACAGCAAAGAAGATTGCGAACAGCACAAATTATTAATATGGTTACCTCTAAAGACAGAAATAAAAAAAGATAAACTGTGGAAGGAGATTTACTGGATCAAACCATATGACCATCTATATATAACCGTAGATATTATCAACCTAGCATTCACATTAGTAACATCTGTTTACATTCCCACCATCTACAGAGAGAACTCATTTCTCACATCTTTACTATCAAATTAGAACAACCTCTATGCTTGAATTTTTCTGCCTAATGAATTTCACTTTGGAATCTAATTAAGGATGCCTGAGCTCTTAGACTGAATTTGTCCTGTGACCTTGCAGTTGGACTTGGATAAACTTACTAAGACAAGGCTCTGTCTTAAAATGGGCTCTGAATAGATTATTAGGGCTAAACATCCATTGCCAAGCCCTTGGTTCTGGCCTCTACCAAGTTTCCACATTGGCCTGAGACCATGGCCCTGGCCCTGTCAGACTTCCAGCCTTGGAAGCCCAGAAAGGGCCAGTCCATCACGGATTTGTGCCCATAGTGACTCATGCCTTCATGATCTGCTTAACCCTATTTTCTCATTAAAATCCCAAACTACAGACTTGTCTCATTTTATTACACTTCATTTTATTGTGCTTCTCAGATACTGTGATTTTTACAAATCGAAGTTTATACCAACCCTCCATCAGATAAAGCTATAGGCACCATGTTTCCAACAACACTTGCTCACTCCATATCTCTGTGTCATGTTTTGGTAATTCTCATACTATTTCAACATTTTTTGCTATTATTATACTTATTATAATGATCTGTTATTAGTGATCTTTGATATTATTATTGTAATTGTTTTTGGAGTGCCACAGATTGTGCCCATATGAACTTGATCAAGAAATGTTGTCTGTGTTTTGACTGCTCCACTGACTGGCCATTCCTCCCATCTCCCTCCCTCTCCTAGGGCCTCCCTGTGTCCTGAAACACAAAAACATTGAAATTAGGCCAATTAATAGCCTTGCAATGGCCTATAAGTGTTCAAGTGAAGGGAAGAGTTCCACACCTCTCATTTTCAGAAGCTAGAAATGATTAAACTTAGTGGGGAAGGCATGTTGAAAATCGACATAGGTTGAAAGCTAAGCCTCTTGCACCAAACAGTTGGCCAACTTGTGAATGCAAAGGGAAAGTTCTTAAGGAAATTAAATAGTGAACACACAAAAGATAAGAAAGCAAAACAGCCTTATTGCTGATATGGAGAAAGTTTTAGTGGTCTGAGTAGAAGGTCAAACCAGCCACAACATTTCCTTGAGTCAAAGCCTAATCCAAAGCAAGGCCCTAACTCTCTTCAATTCTGTGAGGGCTGAGAGAGGTGAGGAAGCTGCAGAAGAAAAGTTTGAAGCCCACAGAGGTTGGTTCATGATGTTTGAGGAAAGAAACCACCTCCATAACAGAACTGTCCAGAGAGAGGCAGCAGAGGCTGATGAAGAAACTGTAGCAAGTTATCCAGAAGATCTAGCCAATCAATGAAGGGGGATAGCCTTCTCAACAAAAGATTTCTTTTTTCTTTTTTTTTTTTTCAACAACAGATATCTAATGTAGATGTAAACAGCCTTCTACTGGAAGGATATGCCATCTAGGAATTCCATAGTTAAAAGAAATCAATGCTTGGGCTTCAAAACTTCAAAGGATAGACTGACTCTCTTGTCAATAGCTCATGCAGGGGCGCCTGGGAGGCTCAGTGGGTTAAAGCCTCTGCCTTCGGCTCGGGTCATGATCTCAGGGTCCTGGGATCGAGCCCCGCATCAGGCTTTCTGCTCAGTGGGGACCCTGCTTCCTCCTCTCTCTTTGTCTGCCTCTCTGCCTACTTGTGCTCTCTCTCTCTCTCTCAAATAAATAAAAAAAAATTAAAAAAAAAAAAGCTCATGCAGCTGGTGGCTTAAGTCAATGTTCATTTACTGTTCCAAAAATCCTAAAGCCCTTAATTATTACTCTGCCTGGGCTCTATCACTGGAACAACAAGGCCTGGATGACAACACGTCTGTTTACAACATGGTTTACTGAGTATTTAAAGTCCATTGATGAAACCACTGCTCAGAAAAAAGATTCCTCCCAAAATATTACACTTATGACAAGGCATCTGTTCATCTAAGAACTTTGATGGAGATGTACAGTTGATGGAGATTAATGTTGTTTTCATGTCTGCTGATATAACATCCATTCTGCAGCCCATGGATTAAGGTGCTATTTTGATTTCAAGACTTATTTAAGAAATACACTTTTTAAGGCTATAGCTGCAATAGATAATAACAGATACTGGCAAAGTTATTTAAAATCCTTCTGGAAAGCAATCACCATGGTAGATGCCAGTAAGAACATTCATGATTCATGGAAAGAGGTCAAAATATCAATATTGACCAGGAGTTGGAAGAAGTTGATTCCAGCCCTCAGGAATGTATTTGAGGGGTTCAAGACTTCAGTGGAGGACGTAACTGCTGACGTGGTGGAAACAGCAAGAGAACTAGAATCAGAAGCAGGACTTGAGGATGTGGCTGAGTTGCTGCAATCTCATGATAAAACTTTAACAGATGAGGAGTTGCTTCCTTTTTTTAATTAACATATAGTGTATTATCTGTTTCAGGGGTACAGGTCTGTGAATCATCAGTCTTACACAATTCACAGCACTCACCATAGCACATACCCTCCCCAGTATCCATCACCCAACCACCCCATCCCTCCCGCCACTCTCCCCTCCAGCAACCCTCAGTTTGTTTCCTGAGACCAAGACTCTCTTCATGTTTGTCTCCCTCTCTTGTTTCATCTTGTTTCATTTTTCCCTCCCTTCCTCTATGATCCTCTGTCTTGTTTCTCAAATTTCCCATACCTGTGAGATCATATAATTGTCTTTCTCTGATTGACTTATTTAATTTAGCGTAATAGTGAGGAGTTGCTTCTTATAGGTAAGCAAAGAGTGGTTTCTTGAGATGGAACCTACTCCTGGTGAAGATGCTGTGAATATTGTTGAAATGACAACAGAAGATTTAGAATAGTACATAAGCTTAGTTGATAAAGTAGTGAAGAGTTGAGAAGATTGACTCTAGTTGTGAGACAATTTCTCCTGTGGATGAAATGCTATCAAACAGCATCGCCTGCTACAGAGGAATCATTCATGAAAGGAAGAGTCAATAAAAACACCAAACTTCACTGTTTTATTTTAAGAAGTTGCCACAGCCACTGCAGCCTTCAGTAGCCACCACCCTGATCAGTCAGCAGCCATCAACATTAAAGCAAGACTCTCCACCACCAAAAAGATTATGAATCACTGAAAGCACTAACAATGGTTAGCATTTTTTAGCAATAAAGTATTTTTAATTAAGGTATGTACATTATTTTAGACGTATTTCCATTGCACATTTAATAAACTATAGTATAGTATAAATGTAATTTGGATATGCACTGGGAAATTAAAAATTTCATTTGACCCCCTATTTTTTTGCAATATTTGCTTTATTGCAGTGGTCTGGAAACTGAACCCACATCTCTGGGATCTGCCTGTTCTCTATAAAGCACCACCACTCTATGTGTGAGGCAACAGTATATTTGAGAAATTGAGCAACTTGCCTGGAGCAGATCCAGAATTTCTACGCAAATCCAGCTACCTGCAAAGCCCGAACCACTATGATAGTTGCTGAAAAGGTCCTGATGACAGCCCACGTGTATCCCAATCTTCAATCCCTGACAACTGTCACAGTAGAAAAGACATATAATAAGTAAGGAAGTGATGAATTCTGATGAAGACATCAGACATAGCCTTGGAGCTGACTACAACCTCCTTTCAAATATCAGGTCTCAGGAAAACCATTGTAAACTCTACAAAGACATGGTTGTTAAATGTTTTGTGGTGAGTTTCCTGTGCCCAGAATGCATATTAGAGGCACAGCAGTATTCTTTTTCATAAATGAACAAATGCTTCTTTGTTGAATCTGTTAGCTCAGAAGAGAAAGAGGAAAGGCAAATGGAACAAAATGAGAAGCATGTGAATTTATTCTAAGAACCATCATGTTTACACCACTTTCCATCAAGCAGCAAACATTGGAGGCAGCTACGTAGCTCAGTCAGTTAAGCATCTGCCTTCAGCTCAGGTCCTGATCTCAGGATCCTGGGATTGAGTTCCACATTAGATTCCCAGCTCAGAGGGGAGTCTGCTTCTCCCTCTGCCTGTTCTGCCTGCCAGTCCCAATGCTTGTGCTTGCTCAACTGTGGAAAGAACCAAGATGCCCTTCAACAGATGAATGGATAAAGAAGATATGGTACATATATATAATGGAATATTATGCCTCCATTAGAAAGGACGAATATCCAACTTTTGTATCAACATGGATGGGACTGGAAGAGATTTTGCAGAGTGAAATAAGTCAAGCAGAGAGAGCCAATTACTTTATGGTCTCACTTACGTGCTGAGCATAAAGAAAAACATGGAGGGCATTGTGAGAAGGAAGGGAAAGGTGAATGGGGTGAAATCAGAGGGGGAGATGAACCATGAGAGACTGTGGACTCTGAGCAACAAACTGAGGGTTTAGGAGGGGTGGGGGTGGGGGGCTGGGCGAGCCTGGTGGTGGGTATTGAGGAGGGCACGTATTGCATGGAGCACTGGGTGTGGTGCATGAACAATAAATCTTGTAACACTGAAAAAATAAAATAAACATTTTTGGGGAAAATAAAAAACAGCAAACATAGATTTTTCCCTCTCCCTAGATACTGCACCCGCAGCCTACTTCCTAATAAACCTCAAGATGTTTTTAGTCAATGAACTAAGGTTAAAAAATTATTTTCCTCCTAAAGGGGAAGATTTTACCATTGTTTTGGGTTTAGGGATGTATGAGCTTCGTAGAGGTATGTCTAAGGATGGAACCTGAACCACAGGAGCTATGGAGATGTAGGATCTCAGTGACTCCACATGGGATGGAGTTGTTCAGAGCAAATGCCTGGGAGTACATGACCCTAACCAGGGGTAAGAGATGAGAGGTCCCAGTGAGCATGAACCATGAGAAATAACCAACAGAGTCCACTGTGAAGTCCTGCCGAGATCTGAAAGGACCTCATCAGGATCACTACAGCACAAAGCAAGTGAAAACTTCCCTACCATCCCCACAGCATCTACCATGCAGTCTCACCCTCCCTCCCCCATCCAGGAGGATTTCTGAGCTGAAATGTGTCTCAGAGAGAGCAGGGTAAAGAGATAGGCATTCAATACCCCACCTCCCAGGTGACCAGCCACAGCAAACCCCAAAAGGAGAGTGGGAATCCATCAAAGTCCTAAAAGAGAACATAGGCAGTAACCTCTTTAACATTGGCCACAGGAACTTCTTTCAGGACATGTTTCCAAAGGCAAAGGAAACAAAAGTGAAAATGAACTTTTAGAACTTCATCAAGATAAAAAGCTTCTACACAGCAAAGGAAACAGTCAACAAAACAAAAAACAGGCACACGGAATGGGAGAAGACATTTGCAAATGACACTACAGACAAAAGGCTAATATCTAAGATCTATAAAGAACTCCTCAAACTCAACACTCACCAAACAGATAATCACGTCAAAAAATGGGCAGAAGACATGAGCAGACACTTCTCCAAAGAAGACATAAAATGGCCAACAGACACAGGAAAAAATATTCATCATCTTTAGCCATCAGGGAGATTCAAATCAAAACTACACTGAAAAACCACCTTACACCAGTTAGAATGGCCAAAATCAACAGGACAATAAACAACAAATGTTGGAGAGGATGTGGAGAAAGGGGAACCCTTTTCCACTGTTAGTGGGAATGCAAGTTGGTGCAGCCACTTTGGAGAACAGTGTAGAGATCCCTCAAGGAATTAGAAATAGAGCGACCCTATGACCCTGCAATTGCACTACTGGGTATTTACCCCAACGATGCAGAGGCAGTACAAAGAAGGGCCACATGTACCCCAATGTTCATAGCAGCAATGGCCACAATTGCCAAACTGCGGAAAGAGCCAAGATGTCCTTCAACAGACAAATGGATAAAGCAGATATGGTCCATATACACAATGGAATATTATGCCTCCATTAGAAAGGATGAATATGCAACTTCTGTATCAACATGAATGGGACTGGAAGAGATTATGCTGAGTGAAATAAGTCAAGCAGAGACAGTCTGTTATCATATGGTTTCACTTATGTGTGGAGCGTAAGGAAAAACATGGAGGACATTGTGAGAAGGAAAGGAAGGGTGAATTGGGGGAAATTGGAGGGGGAGATTAACCATGAATTACTGTGGGCTCCGAGCAACAAATTAAGGGTTTTGGAAGGGTGGGGCTGGGGGGTTGGGTGAGCCTGGTGGTGGGTATTGAGGAGGGCACGTATTGCGTGGAGCACTGGGTGTGGTACATGAACAATGAATCTTGTAACACTGAAAAAATAAAATAAAATTAATTGGAAAAAAAAAAGAAAGAGTTCAAAGATTCTAATCTTCACATGGGTCAGATACAGCAAACACTAAACTTAGATGGTGTTTCTGACTTAATGTGCTTCTTTTTGTAAACCGGAACGTCCTTCTAACCCATCAAGGACATTCAAAAGGGCATGAGGAGTCAGACATAAAGTCATGATGTCTGGCTCATTCTGGCCACGCCTCCGTCATCTGGTCAGAGAATGGTCCCCACCCACAGAGGAAGACTTTGTGGTCATCCATGAATGTCACTTCAGTCCATCCTCACAGTATGAAGGGTTTCAGAATATTACACAACCATCAGTTTCCCTTCAACAATGTGTTCTTTGAATTTCTGACAATTACTCTGTGCAGTAGTAAGCCATGCCAAGTGGAATACTTAGAGATCAAAGGGAAGGGACACATTTGTACTGGGGAAGAGATATGAAATCCGAAGTCTGACTTTGCCAAGATGTATGGAAAAGTGCATCTCAGAAATACAAATCAGATGTGTTAAGTGGAATCAAAGTGAGAGAAACAAAGAAACATAGCACAGAATCAGGGATGATTAAAAATCTTCCTTAAGGAATTGTTCTTTAAGGTTCCAATCTGGAATGGTAGTCATTTGGGAACACTATAGCCAGTACATTTGTTTCTTGCTGAATTTTGTTCTCTGCTAAAATGGAGATTATTTTTGGCAGAGGAGCATTGCTTTCAGCAATAAATATGTGTCTGAACATTTGCTAATCAAATACCATCCGGAATATCTCAAGAAAGGTTTCTGTTTAGAGGTCTCACCCCATAAAACACTTTTAGAGCTGCTTAGATGAGGTAATTAGCTGTAACTAGAAATAAGAGGCAACAGGTTGTTGCAGAATCAGTATCATATAGGTCTCAATGAACTAGAAAGATTGGCCAAGCCAACTAAGTAATGTTCAACAGGAATTTAGCAATACATGGGAGAAGGGCTTGGAGCAGCAGGAACATGTGGCTTAGAGAAAAGAAAATGTATAAGAGGGAAGGTAGTAGGGCTAGATGTGTCTCTGAGTATTCAGAGGGCTCATTTCTGTGGAGATAAGAGCCCTGCATTAATACAACATGGAATGGGAACAACTAGGATTGACAGGTGCACCTGCAATGAAACAGTGTCCTATTCACTATAATGATTAAGTAGAAGAGACAAAACAATCCCAGGATAGGACTTACTCTGGGTCAGAGAGCTCTGTCTGTGGCAGAATTAAGCAGAGATGCCAATGAGAAGAGCCCAGTACTCCATGAGTGAATGGGTCAGTCAGTGTCTTCCAATGGTTTCTTTGCAGTAGTGAGCTCCCTATCTTTGGAAGCATTCAAGCACCAGCTAAACATCAATTGACAGAAATCCCCACTCTTCAAGGATGGATCGTCAGCATTTTCCAAATCCACTCTCCAGACTCAGCTTGGCTGGCCATGACAGCATCCTCTGGAAAACTTTCCAAAAGGACATTTCAAGCCCAGTCACAGAAATTCTGATGCAGTTCTAGGGTGGACCTAGTAGTGTTGGTGAATGTTGAAAAACAGCACTCCAGATCACATAAATGTCCTCATCTGTAGTGTTCGCTGACTTCCATGGTGTAAATACTCTCACTGTGGCCAATTTCAGGCTATCGATGTGGGGTCCGAATGCAGGGTAGGCAAAAAACTCAAGGAAGTCACCGTCACATCGTAATCCCACCAGACAGACACAGTGGATGAAAATTCACCTGAAACACATCAACAATGGAATTGTGAAATAGTTAGAAATGCTGAATTTTGGATAATTATTACCTTTGTTTTAATATGGTCTATTTCATTGGGATAAAATAAAAAAGGTTTTCATAAAATCTGTAATTTACTTTTAATAATGGCCGTGTTTAATATCTGGCTCAGGAGAATCCTGAAGGTTTAACAGTCAATCAGCTTTCAGGATCAGGTCCAAGCAAGCTCCAGCATCCCCCCATGAGCCCTAAATCAGGCTTTGAGCAACCACCATGCCAGGCTTCTGCCATGGAATCTGGACAAGTTCAATGAGCCCTTCCTGCCTTGAGGCTATGTGGCCTCCCTATTCCACAATCAAGGACAAGGAATCCACTCTGCATCAAGCAGTGGGCCACCCCCACCCAGGACTGCTTGGGCATTTCTGTTTTCCTGTAACCTAGGCTGCCTCTCCAAGCAGCCAGTTCTTTGCCTGGTCTTTGGTAGCTTTAGGATCTATCTCTGGGCTACTATAAGGTCTCATGAAGGGAAGGTTTGAAAATAACCATCCTCTAAGAAAGTAATTCTAATTTCATGTGGGCAATGAGAGAAAGAAGAGAGGATGAAGCTGGGATCTCAGAGCAGACCTCCAGGAGGAGGGTTGCAAGAGGAGAGGGACTTTGATCTCACACTGCCCTGGCTCCAACATGGGACTAGTGTAGGCACATGGTGGGTGAGGCCCAAGGGTGGGTGAGCCCGGAACACTGAGTAGAGGAAAGAGAGGCAGCAGGGAAGGAAAGAAGGAGAGAGGATGGGAGGGCGATCTGGCTGTGACGACATCTGTCACCCCACTATCCCCAGGGTTTATTTGGCTGATCTGGCTGGCTAGGCAGGTGACTCCTTCCTCCCTCACCGCCCCATGTGCGTCCCTCTGGAAGCTGCACACTCGGTCGAAGATGACGACCTTCCCTGATAGAGGAGAGGACTGTTCTTCCATCAGGGGTGTACAAGTAACTGCGCTCCCCTGCTAGAACCTCCAAACAAACTCTCAAGGAAAGAGGGAGAGAGGGAAAAAAAGAGGGGGGAGAAAGGGAAAACAGGGGAGAGAGGGAGGTAAGAGAGAAGGGCAGGATATTGGGAAGGAGGGGGAAGAAGATGGAGGAGGGGGGAAGAGGGGGAAGAAGTGAAGTGAGGGACCTGGAGGGAAAAGGGGGAGTGATAGAGAAAGGGAGATGGAGAGGTGAGGGAAGGGGAGGAAGAGGGAAGGTCAGGAGGAAAAGAAGGAAATATTTCCTTTGAGGGGATTCAGTATATTGTGAGAAATAATACTAGATCAGCTTTGCCCTAAAAGAAAATAACCTTTAAAAAAAAATGATCAGTGGGATGCCTGGGTAGCTCAGTCGGTCAAGGGTCATGCTCTTGGTTTCAGCTCAGGTCATGATCTCAGAGTTAGTGAGATCAAGCCTTGTGTCAAGCTCTTAATCAGTGCAGAGTCCGCTCGGGATTCTGTCCCCCTCTCCCTCTGCTCCTCCCTTGCTCACCCTCCTGTGCGCTCACTCTCTCTCTCTCTCTCAAAATAATAAATAAATAAGTGAATGAATGAATGAATGAATGAATGAATGAATGAATGAATGAATGAATATTTCAAGACAGTCAGGTATAGCCCCTAGGTTCTCAGCACTTTGTCACTTTGTCACTCCTGGCACTCCGAAATTCAAGGTCTCCTCCTCCCAGCTTTTCAGAAACTCCTTAGAGATTGCCCTAGGTCTGTACTAACAAGTACAAGGTCCCCTAGTGAGCCTGTTTCATCAGCCTGTGGGTCACTGTGGGCCCTTCTACCTCACTCAGGTTCCCATTGCTCAAGCCTGCTGAGCAATGCAGCAGATGCAGCAATGCAGCAAAGCAGCCTCTACAGTGTAGACATTTCCCCTCCAGGTAGGGGAGCTTAGTTCCCTTTTCCCTCCTGAGGACAAGCTGGACTCCATGAAAATGAAACACTGTTGACTTCACAGTGGAGAAACCTGGCAGACAGCACCTTCTCCAGCAGGGTCATCATCCACATTCTGTGTAGGGAAGGCACTGAGCTTCCATGGGGTTCTGCCTGCATCCATAGTCATGAGGCTACATCAGAGAAGCCAGATTGGGGCTATTCTGGAACCCACTCAGGACAGATTTGGGGTTTCTAGTTGGCTCACAAGCCTGGTGTAAACCCTTCTATGCAATGAGTTGTCCCCAGATTTTAAATCATGGAGGCTGGTGACTAGACACCAACCCAACCTGGGACGGATTGTACGGGACCCCAGCGGACCAGGGTCTTTCAGAGATGGGGCTCCCTGGCACTAATTTCCTTTGCTGTCTCAATCCTGAAGGCTGCCTGCATCTGGGAGAGCCACTTGGCTGGGCTCCTTAATGGATCTGCTTCTCTGAGGCCACAGGAGGGAACCCTGGGTGGTGCTCTGAGCCTCTGATGACCCAGGGTCCAGGAAGTTCCCTCCCTTCTGGGGAAGGAGAGGAAGGAGCACTTTTGGGTGGGACTCATGACCTCCCCAGCTAAGTAGGAAAGACAGCCAGGGATGGGCAACCATATATAATATAAACCGTGGGCCAGGCTCCAAAGCAGGTGTTTCAGGGAAGGAAAGCTTTCATCTGATGTGACCCAACAGGCCTGCATTCTGACCAGCTCACGTCCAAAAAGTGCTGACTGTGTGTATTCCTTTCTAGGGCTTGCGTGAGAAATGGCCACAAATATAGACGCTTTAAAGCAACAGAAATGGGTCCTTTCAGAGTCCTGGAGGCCACAAGTCCAAAATGAAGCTGTTGGCAGGGCCACACTTCCTCCACAGGCTCCACAGGAGGGTCCTTCCTTGCCTCTGCCAGTATCTGGGAGCCCCAGGTGGTGTCACTCAGTCTCTGCTGCATCATCACATGGCCTTCTTCCCTGTGTGCATCTGTCTCTGAGTCTCTTCTCCTCCTATGAGGATGACAGCCCACCCAACAACAGTAGGACATCTCCTTAACTAACTTCACCTGCAATGACTCTGTGAGATGTCACCTTTCTTGGTCACATGCTAAGGTTCTGAGGTTCTGGGGGAACATGAATGTTGGGAGATGCTGTTCAACCCAGCATAGTGTGGACCTCACATCTGACATGTAAGCAGGAGGGAAACAAGAAGTGCCAGCTCAGAGCACATGACTGAGACACCTCAGCTGTTAAACCCCCACATCCCATGCTAGGCTCTGGTCCCAGCCCTGCCATGAAGCCCCCACATGACTGTCAATGCTATTTCATTTCTCTAAACCCAGGTTCCTCATCTCAAAATAGAGATGTCCCTTATAAAGCATAGAAAACACTAAGCATTTTCAGGCCTCAATCCACAGTGACTCTGACTAGCCTATCTGGGCTAGCAACAGGAAGGGTGTGCATAAAAATACCCAGGAGCACATCTCATGCTTGTCATTCTGCATTTGCCATTAATAACAAGAAAAAATAAATTTCAGGGTTCAAAGTGAGAAGACTTATTGCAAATATTCCTATCCTGCTCTTTCAAACAGCTCGCCCTCCCTGCCCGGCCCATCCTCCAGTGTCACTCATCGCTGATAAGACCTGGAAGGCATTGCTGACCCTGGGAGCATAGACTTCATGGATGCAAAACAGATGCCTCTGTCAGTGGTGAAACTGGGCAAAGGTGGATGAGGACATGGGCCCAGCCCCTCCCGCTTCCTCCAGGACCCACCCTCCATCCTGGCTGGAGCACAAAGGGTACCACACCCACCGAAGAAGGAAGCTCTTTCCACTCTGAGCCCCAAGACACACCTTTTCTCACCCCCTGAGAATCAAGAGTCCCTGTGTCAGTCCAGGGAAACGCCAGTCATCCCTTTCTGAAAAGAAAAGCAAAAGACCTATCACTTATGTAGGCAAAAAACCCACTTCGCTACTTAAGTAACTAGCAATCCCATATGGACAGCTGGTCCTCACTCATGTCTGTGTAGCCAGCACCAAAGAGTTGTGATCACATAATGTTTCGCAGTTAGTAAAAATGCTTGGCACACACATGGTTTCATCTTGGTCCTCACAGAGTCCTATAATCCTAAATAGGCCACATTTCCATCCTCCATCTCTAGATGAAAAACTGAAGGCTCAGAGGATCTGAGTGTCAGAGCATAAACTCTAATTCAGACCCTGGGGGCCAGCTCAGTGCCCCTCTTACTGTATCCATGCTATGTACAGAGCAGATTTCTATCCTGCACGATTTGGTCTAAAGTGGCCATAGCCTCCCTTCCCTGGGGGAGAGCTCAACCATCACCCTTCCCTCACCCAGGTCACTTCACAGGTTCCCATAAATTTTCTTGTATACCAGCATATACCTTCACATCTGATGTGCCCAATGGAGAAAGCTGGGTAGTTGGACTGAAAAAGACCCAGATATGAATCTGATCTCTGCCAGGTTTTAGTGATGTTGGTTCATTCCTTATAGTAGGAAAATAATAACACCTCCCCGGCATCATGGCACAGAGCCACAAATGAAACATAAATAAAGTCCAGGCCCATACCTCTCTGTAAACAGCAGCCATTATTACACCATCAAACATTCAAAAGATTTTTTTTTTTTTTTAAGATTTTATTTATTTGACAGAGAGAAACACAGCAACACAGCGAGAGAGGGAACACAGCAGAGAGAATGGTAGCGGGAGAAGCAGGCTTCCTGCTGAGCAAGTAGCCCGATGCAGGGCTCGATCCCAGGACTCTGGGATCATGACCTGAGCTGAAGGCAGACGCTTAATGACTGAGCCTCCCAGGCACCCCAAAAGATTTTCTTTAGAGGAGAAAGGACCACATCATTGATGGGGCAGAGATTGACCTGAATTGAAGCAAGCTCTGTGTGTGAGAAGCCTCAGTACCTGATGACTGATAAATCCAAACTATCAGGTAACAAAATCCTATCAGGTCAGCTTCTTGTTTCTAATGCAGCTGCTGACCCTTGAGCCACTTGCTTAAACTGAGTGTGAGGGAACGGACCTGGGCGAACCCTGGGAGGAATCCTAAATAGCCCATTCATCTTTCACTAGCTAACAATGGCTGGGCATTTCTCTTTAAGCACAATTTAGTGTCAATGGAGCCTGGGTGTTTGGGGGGTTTTTTAGCTCCTATTAAGCTATCATTACTTTAAATATGTGGAAAATTCACTTGCAAGCCTAGCATTTTTAATAGTTTGTGATGTGTCCTGGGAAGTGACTCAACTTCCTCCAGGACTGAAGTGGTCACAGCAGGGAAGGGGGCAACTCAATCTGCCAGGAACAGGGGAGCCAGCCAACTGCACCATAATCCACACACTCATGAAAGATATACTGCTAATCTAGCTAAAAAATGGCTACAGAACAGGGATTTTCAGTTTGAAGGAGCCCTCCAATAGTCCAACACACTGGATGAAAATAGACCCACACCAAAATTCCCTATGCATTTCCCTAGGAATTTCCCCTTTCCTAGAAAGAAACCATAAAGGTTTATACAAAAAAAACAAGGGCGACAGGGCATGAGCTTCTCCACAGCCACTCTGAAAAATAGAAGACATAAATCAATGCCTTCTCAATTCTGAAAGTAAATAATTTCCAACCCAAAACTCTACACCATGCCAACCAATTAAGTATGAATGCAGAATACAGATATTTTCAAATGTGCAAATTTTCAGAAATGTTCCTTCCCTTTTCTCTTTCCCAGGAAGCTATTAGAGTTTACACTCCACAGAACTGAGGTAACGAATTAAAGAACATGGAAACATGGAATCTAAGAAGTAGGAAATTCAACATAGAAGAGGAGAGGGGATTTTCAGGGCAAATACCAGATGAAGGTGCTGGGATAGTAGCCATGGACCAGATCTAGACTTCTATTTCAATGGAGGTGTAGGCGCTTTAAGGGAAACTTCTTCAAGAGAGAAATTATAGAGCATCTAAGATGGATAGATAACCTGTGGTATATTCACACAATGGAATATTATTCAGCAATAATAAGAAATGAACTATCAAGCTATTAAAAGATGTGGAGGAAACTTCAATGTATATTACTAAGTGAAAGAAGAAGATCTGAAAAGGCTATTTGCTATATGTTTCCAACATATGACTTTGTGGAAAAGGCAGAACTATGGAGACAGTAAAGAGAGGGATGGTTGCCAGGGGTTAGGTGCAAAAGAGAGATGAATAGGTAGAGCACAGAGCATTTTTAGGGCAGTAAAACTAGTCCTTATAGCACTGTAATGATGTCATTATAAATTTACCAAAACCCACAGAATGTACAACACCAAGAGTGAACCCTAATGTAAACTGTTAACTTGGGATGATAATAGTGTGCTAATGTGGGTTCATTGATCATAACAAATTCACCACTCTACTGGGGGATGTTGGTAGTGGGGAGGATGTGGGGACAAGTGTGGGGACAAGGAGATAGGGAAATTTTCTGTACTTTCCACTCAGTTTCGCTGCAAACCTAAAACTGCTATAAAAAAAAATAAAGTACATTAAAACAAAAGAGGATCTGGCATGAATATCTCAATTTAAACTACTGGAGAAAGCAACTGATTTCTGTGCATTAATTTTGTATCCTGTCACATTACTGAATTGCAGTATGAGTTCTAGAGTTTGGGGGTGCAGTCTTTTGGGTTTTCCATACAAAGTATCATGTCATCTGTGAAGAGAGAGAGTTTGACTTCTTCATTGCAATTTGAACACCTTTTATTTCTTTTTGTTGTCCGATTGCTGTCGCTAAAACTTCTAGTACTCTGTTGAACAAGAGTGGCAAGAGTGGGCATCCTTGTCGCGTTCCTGATTTCAAAAGGAAAACTGTCAGCTTTTCCCCATTGAAAATGATATTCACTATGGGCTTTTCATAGATAGATTATACAAAGTTGAGGAATGTTCCCTCTATCCCTATACTTTGAAGAATTTTAATCAAGAACGGATGCTGAATTTTGTCAAATGCTTTTCCTACATCCATTCAGAGGACCATGTGGTTCTTCTCTCTTCTTTTATTGATTTGTTCTATCACATTGATGGATTTGCGAATGTTGAACCACCCTTGCATCCCAGGGATAAATCCCACCTGGTCATTACGAATAATCTTTTTAATGTGCTGTTGGATCCTATTAGCTAGGATCTTGTTGAGAATCTTGGCATCCATATTCATCAGGGATATTGGTCTGAAATTCTCCTTTCAGACCCATGAAGCACTGGGTCTGAAATTCTCCATCAAAAGGAGATAAAAACATTTATCACTATAAAATGAGGACCAAGATAATCTGTAGGATTGACGAGAAAAAGATGGAGACAGGCCTTTGCCAACACTCTTCCTCTGCAGGCAAATGTTCCAAACAAATTTCAAAGCCTCTTTGTAACTGGATTTATCTTTCTAAACACAAATTTTATTCTGCAATGTGCTGAGGCAAATTCTTAACCTGACTGTGCCTTTTTATCATTGTAATTATTATTAGAAAACACTTGAATAATAGCCAATTCCTACTGTATCTGTATTCTATCCTGGGCACTGTGCTTAATTGCTGACTTGAATTATTTTATACATATTTCAGGGACAGCCTTTTGAGAACTGTGTCTTTATTACCCTTATTTTATAATGAGACATGTGAGTGCTAAATAGGTGAGCTCGCCTGCATGAGAGGCAGTGGGCCAGGACGCAGACCACCCCTCAGTTCATGCTCTTCCTTCCTTCCTTCCTTCCTTCCTTCCTTCCTTCCTTCCTTCCTTCCTTCCTTCCTTCCTTCCTTCTTTCCTCCCTTCCTTCCTTCCTTCTTTCCTTCCTCCCTCCCTCCCTTCCTTCCTTCCTTTCCTTCCTTCCTCCCTTCCTTCCTTCCTTCCTTTCCTTCCTTCCTTCTTTCCTTCCTTCCTTTCCTTTCTTCCTCTTGAAAATTATTTAAGATCTTCATCAATAGGAGTGAGTTTGCTGACTTTTGAAAAAAATCAAGTTGTAAACTTTTATTACAAATTTAAAACGATGTTATTAAAGCTCTCAACTCAACAAGATATGAAATAATTTAAAAACCTTTAAAGATGTATTGAGAAAAACCAGGCTTCAAAAAAATGTTAGTCATTACCAAAAAAGAGACATATTTAGGTAAAAATTTAAAAAGTTCCATGCTATGTAAATAACACAGATATTCTAGTTATCTGGTCAATGGACAAAAAGCAAGCAGATTTATGTCCCATATTTTGTTGATTTCTTATTGCTGGAATTCCATATTCATTTCTTCTTGATAGACGACAAAGGCAGATGATGGGAGAGATGGTACATTTACTCGGCTCCCCCTTGCTCAACCTTGGGAGGGGACAAATTCTTAACTGGTAGACCCATTGCCTTTGTCTCTTTGCCAATTTGTGGTTTAGAGTTTTCTGACCATCTTCGTCAGTAATGGAAGTTGTGGCGGTACTGACACGGAAGTGGCTGCTGACCCTAGATTTTGTCTCCTTGATTTTCCTTATCTTTTTCATTGCCATCCTCTCTGGGCTGTCTTCTGTCTTTGGCAAGGCAGGTCCATGCAGAACAATGGTCTATATAATAATGGTCTATATGTCCTCTGTCTCACTGGTCTACCTTGTTCTCCTGCACCCTGGTTGTCAGCACCCTCCATCCCTTCTTCATGCTCAGGAGGGTTGGAACACTGGGCTTGATGTCCACAGGCTCTCCTCATGGGGAGAGATGGAAACCATGCCTGTGATTGGGCTGTTGCTGTTGGGCCCGGCCTCTCTGACTCTTCTTTCTTTTTCCTCACTGTCACTATTCTGGTACTTGTGCAGGTGATTGCGTGGAGGACCCCTGTGATGTGGATAGCATCTATAATGGTTACGGCATGCTGTAGACTTACCACCGTGAACTGGAGCTCCACCAGGACCCATTACGTTTGCTGCCTCCTTACCCTTTTCTTCTTCAACAACATCAAACTCCACAGTCTCTCCCTCTCCTGCACTGTGAAGGTACTTCCTGTGGTTATTCTTGTTTATGGCAATCTGTCGTACAGATACATCTTCCTTGGTGTCATTCCTATTTCTTACTTGAACAATTTTACTGTTTGCTTACCTTCATTACAATGACCCTGTCCCCACCAATAGGCACACCAGTGTGAGTCTGCCTGGGCCTCTACTCCCTGGGCGGCTATCCCTAGTGCCTGGCTTCATGTGTCAGTGTTGAGGGTGGGGTGGTGGGATGGAGTGGTGGATGTCTGCTGGGTGTGGGCATCAGTGCTCATGGTTGTGGGGATGGTGCCTGGGGCTGGCTGTGGCTTCTCAGTGGAGGGTGGTGGCTGGGGAGATGGGGGATATGTAACTTGGCCAGTGGCAGTGGGTCTGTTCAGAGCTCTCTGGGACCAGATACCCCTCTAAAGAACTTATCTCCAAACACAGTCACATTCTGAGAAACTAGGGGAAACTAGGGGATGTTAGGCAAATGTCCACACCTCTGAGCTTCAAAGTAGGGTCACCAGCCAGCAGCATCAACAACCCCTGGGAACTTGTAAGAAATGCAATTCTAGGCCCCATGTGACCCACTGAAGCAGACACTGAAGCCCACTGGAGTGTTCTGGCCCAGCTACAATTTGTAGGATGACCTTGCCCTGGGAGAAGCTCAGAGGATCTGAATTCCAGGGCTATAGCTGCCATTGGTGGAAGTTCACCTCTAAATCCACAACAGGCAGAGAACAAGAAGGAGTGTTTGCATGGTTTTATGCTTATAAAGCACAGAGAAAATGTATTTTATTTATTCCTAGCAAAAAAGGAGCTGCTACTATCAGGCACCTGCCCCTGAGGTGCCCAGAATTGAGCTTGTTTGCCTGAAGCCACACCACTTGGAGGCTGGGACCCAGGCCAAACCCAGGTAAGCAGGTAGGGCATGGAGCTGATAGGACAGGCAGTAAGTGGGAGAGGACGGATAGCAAGTGGGCCAAAAGTGTTGCTCCTACCTTTCAAGATGGTAAGTGACTCACCAATCCACCTAGCCTGGAGTAATGAAGCCAGGATGCAACTTCTGCTTTTCAGACTCTTTGATCCTTGTTAGTACAGACCTTACACTCAGGCACAAGTTCCCCTGAGCCACCCTGCCCACGCCCACCCCAATCACCATTTGTTCCTGTTGGTGGGATCACAGATGCTCTACTTTCTGAAGTCCCACATCTTCCTCTCAACTCTGTTTACATGCAGTAAATTCCACTCTTTGTTACCCCTGGGTGTCCTGGGTGTGTTGTGGTGTGGTCTGTGTTTTGTTTTAGGATGCGTCTGCATTCACGGGGTCTATCTACCAACAAAAGCTGAGTGACTGCCCGGTGTGGGTTAACTGCTGTGCTGGGCGTGCTGATGCAGTTTCTATTTCTGAAAAACACCCCTGCCATCCCACAGCCTGCCAAAACCTCAACTAGGTGACCACCAAAAGCCTGGCTCTCAGCCCTTAAGACAAGCACCCTACTGCAGACGGGATCTCAGTGGCCAGCACCTGCAGGGCCAGGAAGGACATCATAAACAGTCGGGGGTGCCTACTGTTAGTGCCACCAACACATCTATTCTTAACATGGTGAACTGAGGCTCCTTGAACTCCCCACACAAGGGGCTGAGACCAGGGCTTTACTTCTTTCTCCAGCACTCCTCCCCTTTCAGGTGTCTCATCTCCCACATTTGAGGAAGCCATTCTTGCCGAAAGGTTCTGGCAGTCTCTACTTTTTCAAGGCAGCTCACTCCGTGGCAGAAGGGAGGCATCCTGTCTAAATGCAGACCAGCCCTCAGACACTCACAGATGTCCCAGAACCAGGTCAGCCACCCCTTCCCCAGGAAAAGCCAACAGCCCCTCCTCCCACTGTCCCTCTGGGCCCACCTCCTCAGGCAGCACTGAGCCCAAAGTATACTGCCCTCTGCCTGTGGCCAAGGGAGATCTAAATTTGCAGGCTTTTAGGGACGCCTGGGTGGCTCAGCTGTTAAGCATCTGCCTTCGGCACAGGTCATGATTCCAGAGTCCTGAGACTGAGCCCCACATAGGGCTCCCTGCTCTGTGGGGATTCTCCTTCTCCCACTCCCCTTGCTTGTGTTCCCTCTCTCACTGTGTGTCTCTCTCTCTGTCAGATAAATAAATAAAATCTTTAAAGTTGTTCCCTTCAAAGCTGGGCACCCAGACAGGATATGTCCTTGTCTGTGCTTCAGGGTAAATTTGTGTAGGAGAAAGCTCTGCTGTCTTTCCTATTTGGACAGCAGGAGGTACCCAGTGCCTGTCCCTCGGTGTCGGGGGAACATGGGGTTAGTAGGTTGCCTTGTGTTACGTTACCTAATGCTCTGCCCTCGGTGACTTCCTTCTAGCCGAGGGGAACGTGCCACGAATCATCAGTCCTGGCTGGCCTCTTGCTGGAGCAGGACTGAGCCTTTTCTGAGCAGGACTGGGGCTTTCTTAGAAACTCCAACCCTGAAACCTTCTCGGACGGGAAAGGCGCTTCAGAGAGCAAAGCCGTGGACACCAGCAGGCAGTCGTGGTTGTGTAGAAAGGACAGCGCTGAAACCTCACCTCTGCTGCAGACTAGCCCCGTCACCTCAGAACCGTGGCCCATCCATATAGCACTCACTCGAGAATGACTACGGCCACTTGTTCTGGGCACTGGGAGACAGTAGCAAAAAGCTTGATAAGGTCCCTGCTTCTGTGGGACTTCTCTCCTTGTGGGGAAGACAATCCACAGCAAATAGACAAACCAGAACAGCATCATCGGGAAATGCTGAGTAAAACACGGAAGATTTACAAGCAGATTGGTGATGGGGGCTATAGCCACAGCAGGTGGTGATTAGTGCAGTGTCTTTCCCATAGGAACATCCAATTATTATGCACAGTAATAACTGTGTGACCCTCAGTCCTCTTAGTGACCAGAAAGTGCTGCCCAGGGCAGGGCATCCCGTCTCCAGTCCTCACTTAGTGTCCTCACAGAGCTGAGACCCCTTCTTGGCTTTGTTGTAATGGAGAAGGACAGGACTTTATTCTTCTTTATTCAGTGTGCAGGGGTTCTGCTTAGCAGGGAAGTGAGTGTGAGGCTAGCAGGTCAACTTTACCAGTGCCAGGCCTACACCAGCGCCAGGTCTAGCTCCCCACTGAGTTCTTGCTTAACCCACAGCCAACCTGATCCCGCTGGTGGGACCTATAACTGCAAGAGTCCCCTGCAGCCCAGTCTGGATGGACTCCTGATCGGTCCCAACAGGTACCTAATGTGCCCATCAGAGGCCTGTGCCCCTGCACCATGAACAAGGAGCACAACCCAGGTGACAAGAGGCCACAGTGTGATTTCATTTAAAATCAGTTTCGCTCAATCTATTCTTAAATGTTTATAAGGGAATGGGGCAGAAGCCTTTTAGGAAAATGGTATCTCTGAAAATAAGTCAGGGGAACTTGTTGAAGGAGAGGGAATCCTTTCAGAACTGGGAAAGTGTTCCTTAGGAATGAGGGGTCAGAGTCTGGGGACAGGACTAGAGGAGACTGAAGATGTGAGAATGGGAGAGGGGACCAGGAGAATGCTGGTGGCCGGGGACAGCCCCAGGGGCTGGCAGGGCAGGGCGTGTGGGCACTAAGTCATGTGCCACCAGAGGCCCCCTAAGAGGCTGTGTTTTGGCAAAAGGAAGGCTTTGTCTTTCCTTTCTTTGCTTTTCTTTTTCTTCCTAAGGGAGATTGAGAAAACATTTTCCCAGTCCCCAGCTAAGGGGTTATGGTTGTGCTGACAGTGGACGGGAATTAGGGACACTGTTTATTCTGCTCAGCCCTGTAGTATTTCCAGTCTACAAACTGTATGCCAACACAGTCAAGAGATTTAGGAAAACAAAACACACCAACCTCAAAGCATGGACAAAATGCAGCCCCACACATCCAGAGTAAATAGCTTTGGGCCCCGAGGCCTCCATCCTGTGGAGCCCATTATCTTTCCTGACGTTTCCTAAGCGGTGTGGTTCTGCCAGGCAAGGACTGTTTGGAGACACTGAAGTAAATCTGAACACAGCAGGAGTCCATCCGTGGGTTTGCTCTGAAGCATCACATGCTGTTCTGATATCAGAGCAGAATATGACTTGTATCAGTAGTAAAACACCACTGCAATAACAACAGGGTTAGAAGACATCAAATCTTCATTCCAAAGACCCTGGGAGCAGCACCTGCACCACCAGTGCTGGGGGCAGGTTGGGACGTTGGGTCCTGGGATAGGTCCTCCAGGCCACACTGCCTCTCTGGAAATTACCAGAGGCATCCCTCTCTTTTTGCGCTTTGTTTATTAGGCTTCGAGGTTATTGTGCCTTTACAAATGGAAGGTCTGTGGCGACCCTGCAGAGAGCAAGTAGGTTGGAGCCATTTTCCCAACAGCATTTGCTCACTCTGTGCCTCTGCATCACATTTTGCTAATTCTCACAATATTCCAAGCTTTTTCCTTATGGCTCTATTTGTTATGGTGACCTATGATCTGTGATCGTGATTCACTGAGAGCTCAGATGATGGTTAGCCCTTTTTTATCAATATAGTATTTTTAATTAAGGCATGCACATTGCTAGTGTAGACATAATGCTGTTGCATATGTAACAGACCACAGTAGAATGTGAACATAACTTTGGTATGCTCTGGGAAGCCAAACAATTCATTTAACTCACTGTCTTGTGATACCAGCTGTGTTGCAGTGGCCTGGAACTAAACCCGTGATGGCTCCGAGCTCTATCCGTACGGTGAGGGCTCCAGAGGGCCTCAACGTTGTCAACTCTGCCTGACATAGCAAGATGGCCACGAAGGGTGCAAGTCTGCCACCCAACACCAGACATGACTGTTTAACAGGGTCATCCTATTCCCAGGTCTGAGACGTTGATTTGATAAGATCTGGGCAATGTGCCTAGATTTGCTCTTTTCTGCTCGTCCCAATTTATGTTCTTTCCCCTTTACAGATTGCTCGTGTCCTGACTTCTCACCTGAATCTCTCTCTGCAGCCACCAACTCGGTTTTAATATGTGACATGTCTTAAAATGTCAAATGGGTGAATGAAAGGCTTCAGAGGATGCCAACTCAAAGCATGCCACTTCAGCATGATTATTTTGAGCTAAAGGCATGTGAAATTCAACAGATGCAGAAGGAAGCCTTCCAGGAGCTTTCCTTATCTGAATAAAAGCAGAAACTTCTGGGAAATGAGGACTGCCATAAATCCCTTCTCTGGGGGAAGTTTTATGGCTGGGTAGAAGACAGAAAGTTGGCACTAAGGTGGACCTGCACAAACAAACCTTATTCCATTAGCTCCCCCAATATATTTACCTTCCCACAGTTTGCCACCGTTGGAAGCCTAAAACCTTTCCTTCATCTTGTCACTCTACAAACAGCTGCGAAATTGCTCACATTAACCTCAGTGATACCAGTGACACAAGCTCTGTGCATTCAGGGACAAATCCCTATAAAAGGGATTTGTGCAATCCAAATTTGGGAAATGGAGCCCTGGACACCCCATTACACACCAGCTGCTCAAATAGTCTCTCACTGGTGGACTCATCGAGGAGCCCACGATGGTTTGGTGGCCTCCACTCTCACTTAACCAGGGTCTGGACTTATTCAGTTGACGTTGTCTGTGAGACACACTCCACCTGCTCTGACACTGAAGGGTTGCAACCCAGAAAGTGAGTTGTCCGTAGGCTGCCACGCGAGGTTATCCCCTGGTTCAACCTCCTACTCCACTAGATGTTCCCACCACTGGAATCTTTCCTGTAGGTTAAAGTAGGACACCAGTACCCTCCACAAATGGCAGGACAGCAAATGAGAGGAACCAGGAATGGAGTTTACTCTGAGTTCCAATTACACACTTAATCCTCACGCAATCCACCAGAAATAACCACTGTTATCCCCAGGTCAGAGATTAGGAAGGCTTCCTATTTCTCACCAGGGTCACATGAGAGTAAATGGAAGAACTAAAATTAGAACTCAGGTTCCTCTGGCTCGTTCTACTTTTTTTTTGGGGGGGGGGGGTCAGAGTTGACCTAAATCTCAAAAACAGGTGACACTACTTCACAACGAGTATCTGAGAGATGAAATTAAACTTAAAACAAAAATTGAGCTGTGACCATTCAAATGCAGTTTTGCTCATGCCTCCCATTCTGATTCCATTATGTTTTACACTAATTAGCCATTAAGCTGAAAGGGAAACTCCCAAAATCTCACAACACCCTCAACACCTGCCACAGTGCCAAATTATTCTAGGTCCCAGGAAAACACCAACCATGTTCTGTTTGGATGAGGAATATTCAAATATATATGTGCTTAAAACGGAAATAAAATCCAGTTTACCAAGGGATATTTTCCAGTTTTCGGATTTAAAAAAAACAAATGCCTCTTCCATTTGAGCTGGTTCTGAGAATGTTGGTTTAGTTAGAAAGCGGGGTTGCCAATGGAGTGCCCTCCTTGTTCAATACCTGCGCCCTTACCTTCCCCTCAAAAGATAAGATTTCAGGTAATTGAGTTTCTTGGGATCTTAGGCTGGATGGCCCATTTAAAAGGATGCCCCATGAAATTTCTTTATTTAAAAAAATAATGATTTAGGGGTCTGCAAGGACTTTAGGAAAGGAACAGACCCATCTCCCTGGAAATGTCTATAGAAAGCATGAGAAAACATCTCTGTACTCAGAAAGCAAGAGAAAGAAAGCATTTGACTTCTCTCTTGGACTTTATACATGAGGGTTCATAGTGAAAAATTAAATAAGGAAAATTGAGTGGATTCTCTTAGATTTAAATACCCGAAGTATTCAATTTTAGACATCAAAAGAACTAAATCAAGTTTTTACTTTACTTGCAGAGGCAGCAGTGTACTAGGAAAACTATAAGAAATTTTCATTGAGATTCCTGAAGGAAAAATACCTTGGGCTAGGTTTTCCAAGAACAATCTCTGGGACAAGGATTTGGGGGCAAGTAGCTTATTTGGGAGTCATTTCAAGAAGCAGCAGTGGGAGAAGCACGATGAGCCATGGCAGGACGGCCAACAAAAGATGTTTCAGTGCAGTGTTAACACTGTGGGCTATGGGGCTGGATCCCACCAGGAACTTCCTGGGACAATGCACATCGGACACCTCCCACCAAGGGGCGAGGATGCTAGGGTACCCACTCAACAAGCCCAATCCCCCCTTGGGATGGGGGGAGGGATTAGGAACATCCCTCAGTGGCTGTGTGTGCAAACCGTTAATTCAAAGGGTTAAAGAAAATAATAATTGAATTCTGTGGAGTCAGACTTGGTGGTCAGCAAGAAGCCTGGCTATTCTAGTCTCTGGACATGTCTCTCACCTGTCTTCTCCTGTGGTTGGTGCCCATAATGGTCTCCATGGGGAAATTTTTGGAAAAGCTCCTCTCAGTACCAAAGTGACCTTATTGTGTCCTCTCAAACACTTGATTCGGATTCCTAGCCCAGGTTCTCACCTTGGGCACCTAGGTCCTGAGGGGCTCTCCAGAGTTTTGGCAGTCACTCTGATAGTGGCATAGCTAAATGTGTCCTCAGAGTGACCATTTCCATTTACGACCCAAGTCCAGGATTTGTAGAGGGTCTGCCCGTAGACTTGTCCACTGAGGGCAGAATTGTTGGCCTCCAGTAAACCACCAGCTATTGCATAGCCTTATTGGAAGAGACGCAAAGCTGGCCAAACCTCACTACTCAAAGCCCTGTTCCCTCCTGTGTGGACCCAGCATCTTGTGCTAAAGGCCAGGATCCCATTCCCTGTCCCCCTGGCCAGCCTGCACATCCTGCTGGCCTTAAGCCCCAAATATCCAGCTGGTCTGTGAAATCAGGTTCTGCCTCCGCCATAGCCCTGCAGCCCACCTTCCTCAAACCCCCATCACCGCAGTCTTCATCAATCCAGGTCCTTCCAAGAGGCCTGAGAACCCAAACCACAAACATGGCGTCACCTCTCTGCATCGGGGTTCCGAAGCACTCCCTTCCTATACTGTGCTGTCCTACATACACACACATTCACATACACCCATAACCATGCATGCATACCCATACAGTCACACATAAACGTGGGTGCACACACATACACTCATACTCATGGACACAAACATACAGTTGAGCAGACACGCATGCACACAATTTTCCAACCCCTTGCCTTGGCTCAAGAAAGGATTACCTTACCTGTAATTTGCATGAAAAATTCCTGTGTGAAAATATTTTTAAATGTAATCTAGGACTATAAAATATTCCAACTTGCATGAAAATATTCTTAAATGCCCTAGAAAAGTGACCCACCTCACCGGGTTGTCTTCTTAAGTCTTTTTTTTTTTCCCAACTATTTTATTCTGGTGATTAAATACACATAACATAAAATTCACATCTTAACAATTTTAAGTGTACAACTCAGTAGTGTTAAATACACTCATACTGTTGTACAACCACCACCACCACCAGCCATCTCCAGAATTCTTTTCAAAATCTTGCAAATTTGAAATTCTATCGCCATTAAGCAATAACTCCTCATTCTCTGTCTTGGTGGTCCCTGGTAACCACTATTCTACTTTCTCTTTCTAGGAATGTGACTACTCTAGGTCCCTCAAGTAAGTGGACTCATTTGTCTTTTTGTGACTGATTTGTTTCACTTAGCATAGTGTTCTTAAGGTTCATTCGTTTTAGAGCAGGGGTCAGAATTCCCCTCCTTTTTAAGGCTGAATGACATTCCAATGTATACTACATTTTGTTCATCTGTCAGTGGACACTTGTTGCTTCATTGAGCTATTTTGAATACTGCTGCTATGAACACAGGTACACCAATACCTCTTTGAGTTTCTCTTTTTAGTTCTTTGGGGTTTATACCCAGAAGTGGAATTGAAGAACCATAGAATTCTAGGTTTAATTTTCTGTAGAGTCACAAGTTTTCCACAGCAGCTGCTCCATTTTACATTCCTCCTGGCAATGCAGAAGGGTTCCACTTCCTTCACATTCTTGCAAACACTTGTTATTTTCTAGTTTGGGTTTTGATGTGGAGGGAGGGGTTGCTTTTACTTTTGTTTGGATAATAGCCATTCTAATGGACATAATATCTCATTGTAGTTTTGATTGGCATTTCCCTAATGACTAGAGATGCTAAGCACCTTTTCATGTGCTGGACCATTTGTATATCTTTTTTGGAGAAATGTTTATTCAAGTCCTTTACAGTTTTGTAATCAGATTGATTTTGTTGTTGTTGAATCTTAGGGGTTCTCTATATATTCTGGATATTAGTCCCTTATCAGAGGAAGCCCCTTAACCTATGTTTTTTCCCAAGAATTTTATGATTTTAGCTCTTACATTTAGGTATTTGATCACTTCAGAGTAAAATTTTGTAAACAGTATTAGATAAGGGTCCAACTGCATTCTTTCTCAGGAGGATATCCAATTTTTCCATTTGTTGAAAAGACTGTCTCTTAAGCTGTGAATGGCCTTGGCACACTTATGAAAATCATATGACCATCCTTGCCATGTTCCTGATTTCAAAGGGAAGGCTGTCAGCTTTTCCCCATTGAGAATGATATTCGCTGTGGGCTTTTCAGATAGATTTTATGAAGTTGAGGAATGTTCCCTCTATCCCTATACTTTGAAGAGTTTTAGTCAGGAATGGATGCTGAATTGTGTCAAATGCTTTTTCTACATCAATTGAGAGGACCATGTGGTTCTTCTCTCTTCTCTTATTGATTTGTTCTATCACATTGATTGATTTGTGAATGTTGAACCACCCTCCATCCCAGGTGGAAAAATTCCACCTGGTCATGGTGGATAATCTTTTTAATGTGCTGTTAGATCCTGTTAGCTAGGATCTTTTTTTTTTTTTTAAGATTTTATTTATTTGACAGAGAGAAACACAGCGAGAGAAGGAACACAAGCAGAAGGAATGGCAGCAGGAGAAGCTGGCTTCCTGCTGAGCAGGGAGCCCAATGCGGGGCTCGATCCCAGGACCCTGGGATCATGACCTGAGCCGAAGGCAGATGCTTAACAACTGAGCCACTCAGGTGCCCCTGTTAGCTAGGATCTTGTTGAGAATCTTGGCATCCATATTCATCAGGGATATTGGTCTGAAATTCTCCTTTTTGATGGGGTCTGTGCCTGGTTTAGGGATTAGGGTAATGCTGGCTTCATAGAAAGAGTCTGAAAGTTTTCCTTCTGTTTCTATTTTTTGAAACAGTTTCAGGAGAATAGGTATTATTTCTTCCTTGAATGTTTGGTAGAATTTCCCAGGGAATCCATCAGGTCCTGGACTTTTGTTTTTTGGGAAGTTTTTGATCACTGCTTCAATCTTATTACTAGGTATTGGTATATTCAGGTTGTCAATTTCTTTCTGTTTCAGTCTTGGAAGTTTATAGGTTTCCAGAAATGCATCCATTTCTTCTAGGTTGTTTAACATATTGGCATATAGTTGTTGATAATAATTTTTGATGATTGTTTCTATTTCCTTTGGGTTAGGTGTGATCTCTCCCTTCTCATTCATAATTTTGTTAATTAGGGTCCTCTCTCTTTTCTTTTGGATCAGTTTGGCCAATGGCTTATCGATCTTATGGATTCTTTCAAAAAACCAACTTCTGGATTCATTGATGCATTCTACTGTTTCTCTAGTTTCTGACTCATTGATCTCTGCTCTAATCTTGATTATTTCCCTTCTTGTGCATGGGGTTGGCTTAATTTGTTGCTGATTTTCCAGTTCTTTAAGGTATAAAGAGAGCTGGTGTATTCGAGATTTTTCAATTTTTTTGAGTGAGATTTGGATGGCTATGTATTTCCCCCTTAGGACCGCCTTTGCCATATCCCATAGGTTTTGGACTGATATGTCTTCATTCTCATTGGTTTCCATGGAATACTTAAGTACTTCTTTGATTTCCTGGTTGATCCAAACATTCTTGAGTAGGTTGGTCTTTAGCCTCCAAGTGTTTGAATTCCTTCCAAACTTTTTCTTGTGGGTGAGTTCCAGTTTCAAAGCATTGTGGTCTGAGAATAGGCAGGGAATCATCTCAATCTTTTGGTACCAGTTGAGTCCTGATTTGTAACCCAGTATGTGGTCTATTCAGGAGAAAGTTCCATGTTTGCTCAAGAAGAATGAGTATTCGGGGAACCTGGGTGGCTCAGTCATTAAGCATCTGCCTTCGGCTCAGGTCATGACCCCAGGGTCCTGGGATCGAGCCCTGCATTGAGCCCCGCATCAGGCTCCCTGCTCGGCAGGAAACCTGCTTCTCCCGCTACCATTCCCTCTGCTTGTGTTCCCTCTCTTGCGGTGTTTCTCTCTGTCAAGTAAATAAAATCTTAAAATAAAAAAAAAAGAAGAAGAAGAAGAAGAAGAAGAAGAAGAAGAAGAAGAAGAAGAAGAAGAAGAAGAAGAATGAGTATTCTGTTGTTTTAGGGTGGAAAGTTCTGTATATATGTATGTCCATCTGGTCCAATATGTCATTCAAAGCTCTTGTTTCCTTATTGATTTTCTGCTTGGTGATCTGTCTGTTACTGAGAGTGACGTGTTAAGATCCCCTACAATTAATGTATTCATATCAATATGACTCTTTATTTTGATCAGCAGTTGTCTTATGTAGTTGGTTGTTCCTATATTGGGAGCATAAATATTTTCAATTGTTAGATCTTTTTGGAGGATAGACCCTTTAAGAATGATGTAGTGTCCTGGGGTGCCTGGGTGGCTCAGTGGGTTAAAGCCTCTGCCTTCAGCTCAGGTCATGATCTCAGGGTCCTGGGATCGAGCCCCACATGGGGATCTCTGCTTGGCAGGGAGCCTGCTTCCCCCTCTCTCTCTGCCTGCCTCTCTGCCTACTTGTGATCTATCTCTCTGTCAAATAAATAAATAAAATTTAAAAAAAAAAAGAATGATGTAGTGTCCTTCTATATCTCTGACTATAATCTTTAGTTTAAAATCTAATTTATCTGATGTGAGAGCCGCCACCCCAGCTTTCTTTTGAGGTCTGTTGGCATGAAAAATGGTTCTCCCTTCCTTCACTTTCAGTCTGCATGTATCTTTAGGTTTCAAATGTGTCTCTTGTAGACAGCATATAGACGGGTCCTGTCATTTTATCCAGTCTGCAACCCTGTGCTATTTTATGGGAGCATTTAGGCCATTCACGTTGAGAGTGATTATTGAAAGATAAGTTTGTTTTTATTGACATCATGTTGCCTGTGAAGTCCTTGTTTCTGTAGATTGTCTTTGTAAGTTTTTGTTCTATGTCACTCTTGGGTTCTTTCTTCTTTTATAAAACAAAAATCTTAAAATTTGTATGGAACCAGAAAAGACCTTGAATGCTTAAGGAAATGTTGAAAAAGAAAAACAAAGCTGGGGGCATCACGTTACCCAATTTCAAGTTTTACTCCAAAGCTGTGATCACCAAGAAAGCATGGTACTGGCACAAAAACAGACACATAGACCAGTGGAATCGAGTAGAGAGCCCAGATATCGACCCACTACTCTATGGTCAAATAATGTTTGACAAAGCAGGAAAAAATATCCAGTGGAAAAAAGACGGTCTCTTCAATAAATGGTGCTGAGAAAATTGGACAGATATATATAAATATATATATAGATATATATATAGATATATATATGAATGAAACTTGGCCATTCTCTTACACCATACACAAAGATAAACTCGAAATGGATAAAAGACCTCGACGTGAAGGAGGAATCTATCAAAATCGTAGAGGAGAACATAGGCAGTAACTTCTTTGACATCAGCCACAGCAACCTCTTTCAGGACATGTCTCCAAAGGCAAAAGAAACAAAAGTGAAAATGAACTTTTGGGACTTCATCAAGATAAAAAGCTTCTGCACAGATAAGGAAACAGCCAACAAAACAAATAGGCAACCCACAGAATGGGAGAAGTCATTTGCAAATGATACTACAGACAAAGGACTGATATCTAAAATCTATAAAGAACTCCTCAAACTCAACACTCAAAAAACAAATAATCACATCCAAAAAATGGGCAGAAGACATGAACAGACACTTCTCCAAAGTAGACATAAAAATGGCTAACAAACACATTAAAAAACGTTCATCATCATTAGCCATCAGGGAGATTCAAATCAAAACCAAACTGAGATACCACCTAACACCAGTTAGAATGGCCAAAATCAACAAGACAGTAAACAACAAATGTTGGAGAGGATGTGGAGAAAGGGGAACCTTTTCCACTGTTAGTGGGAATGCAAGTTGGTGCAGCCACTTTGGAAAACAGTGTAGAGATCCCTCAAGAAATTAAAAATAGAGCTACCCTATGACCCTGCAATTGCACTCCTGGGTATTTACCCCAGAGAATTAGATGTAGTGCAAAGAAAGGCTACATGTACCCCAATGTTCATAGCAGCAATGGCCACAATCACGAAACTGTGGAAAGAGCCAAGATGTCCTTCAGCAAATGAATGGATAAAGAAGATATGGTCCATATATACAATGGAATATTATGCCTCCAACAGAAAGGATGAATACCCAACTTCTGTATCAACGTGGATGGAACTGGAAGAAATTTTGCTGAGTGAAATAAGTCAAGCAAAGAGAGTCAATTATCATATGGTTTCACTTAGGTGTGGAGCATAAGGAAAACCATGGAGGACATTGGGAGAAGGAAAGTAAGGGTGAATTGGGGGAAATTGGAGAGAGAATGAACCATGAGAGACTGTGAACTCTGAGCAACAAACTGAGGGTTTTGGAGGGGTGGGGGGTTGGGTGAGCCTGGTGGTGTGTATTCAGGAATGCACATATAGCATGAAGCACTGGGTGTGATACATGAACAATGAATTTTGGAATACTGAAAAAATAAAATATAATTTTTTAAAAATCATTTGACCATAGTGCCCGCTTCGGCAGCACATATACTAAAAAAAAAAAAAAAAAAAAAAAAAAAAAATCATTTGAACATATATGTGAGAGTTTATTTTTGGGCTTTCTATTCTATTTCATTGGTCTATGTGTTTGTATCACATGACTTTTTTGACTGTAGCTTTGTAGTAAGTTTTGAAATCAGAAAGTTAGAGTCCTCAAACTTTTTTTCTCATGATTATTTCATTTATTTAGGGTCTTTTGAAATTTCGTATGTATTTTAGTTTGGAATTTTTATTTCTACAAAAATTAACATTGGGATTTTGATAGGACTGTACCAAAACTGTAAGTGATTTTGGTTAGTATTGACATCTTAACAAAATTAAGTTTTCTAATCCATGAACATGTATGTCTTTCCATTTATATGTCCTTTTAAATTTCTCTCAGCAATGTTTTATAGTTTTCAATATGCAAGTCTTTCAACTTCTTGGTTAAGTAAATTCATAATTATTTTATTACTTTTAATACTATTAAAAATAGATATAATTATTACTTAATAACAAATAAATAAATAATCAACACAATTGTGCTTTTTAAATTTCCTTTCAAGATTATTTATAGTTTGTACATAGAAATGCCTCTGATTTATGTGTGTTAGTTTTGTATCTTGCCACTTTGCTGAATTCATTTATTTGTTCAAAACAGGTTTTTTGTGGAAACTTTAAATTTTTCTACATATCAGATTATACTATCTGTGAACAAAGATAATTTTACTTCTTCCTTTCTATTATGGATACCTTTTATTTCTTTTTCTTGCCTTATTGCTCTGGTTAGAACTTCCAGTGTTGTGTTGAATAGAAACAGTAAAAGTAAGCAATTTTCCTTGTGTTTTGATCTTAAAGAAAAAGTTTGCAGTATGTTCAGTATGGTGATCACTATGAGATTTCTTATATAGTTTTGTTTTGTTTTGTTTTGTTTTGAGATAATTTCCTTCACTCTTAGTTTCTTGAGAGTTTTTATCATGGAAGGGTATTGAATTTTGTTAAATACTTTTTCTTTATCAATTAAGATGATCATGTGTTTTTTTTCTCATTATTCTCTTATTGTGGTGTGTTTTATTGATTGATTTTCATATGTTGAAGCACATCGAACCTTCCTTGTATTCCAGGAAAAAATACAACTTGGTCATGGTGTATAATCTTCTTTTTTTCTTTTTTTTTTAAAGATTTTATTCATTCATTTGACAGAGAGGAGATCACGAGTAGGCAGAGAGGCAGGCAGAGAGAGAAGGGGAAGCAGGCTCCCTGCTGAGCAGAGAGGCCAATGTGGGACTTGATCTCAGGTCGCTGAGATGATGACCTGAGCCAAAGGCAGAGACTTTAACCACCGAGCCACCCAGGCGCCCCAGTGTATAATCTTCTTAATATGTTCCTGAATTCAGTTTGATATTTATTTCTTGAAGAATTTTGCGTCAATGTCCCCAAGGGATATTGATCTGTAGTTTTCTTTTCTGTAATGCCTTTGTCTGACTTTATTATCAGGACAATACTGGCCTCATAGAATTAATTAGGAAAGGTTCCTCCACTTTAATTTTTTTGAAAGGATAGGTGTTAGTTCTTCTCTTAATATTTTGTAGTATTCATAAGGAAAGACTGATGAACCAGAGTCAGAAGGTGTTTGATTACAGATTCACTCTTCTAACTATTTACGGGTGTATTAAAATTTTCTGTAGCTTCATGACTCAGTCCTTATAAGTTTGTGTTTTTAAATATTTGTCTATCTTGTCTCTGTTATCCGATTTTCTGTAGTACACATGTTCATGATGCTCTCTCATAATCTTTTTTATATCTATAGAATCAATAGTAATGTCACCACATTAATTTCAGTTTATAATCAGAAATTATTATACTCAATAATTATACTCAATAATATAATAATTTGAGTCTTTTTTTCCTTAGCCAATCTAAGTAAAGGTTTGTCAATTTTATTGATCTTTTCAAAGAAACTTTTGGTTTTATTGATTTTCTGTTATTTTTCTTTTCTCTAGCTCATTTATTTTTGCTATAATTTTTTTGCTATAATTTTTTATCAGAACTGAGGGACAATAATTTTTTGTTGTTTGAGCCACCCAGTCTGTAGTATATTGTTATGGCAGCCCTAGCAGAGTAACACATTGAAACATTTATTTCAAAGAAGAGCTATACAAGAGTGTTTTGGGGATGTTGGTAAGTGAATTGAAACCCTGACAACACCCCAAGAGTAGACAATAAGGCTTTTGAACTTCCATGTGAGGGACCCAAGGTTTAGAGAAGTTAAAAAAGACTCTAAGGTCATGTGGGTGGTGAGCAGAATAAATCTCAGCCCTGCCTCATAGACCACTGCCTTCATGTGCTGAGCTGTGATAGAGACTTAAAAACATCACTCATACCATTCAAATGTGTTTGCATGTTTCCAGCTGAAATGAAAAACAAAGATGAGATTCTTTCATGGGAGCTCAAGAAGGATCTGGAAATCTCTACTTCTCATCCTTCTCATCACTGACAGCTAGCAGAGGATGAGTGTTTGCCATGTGGCAACCTCCTCTAAGGGCCTGATGGAATTTTCCTCTGAATCTTATGGCAATTTCTGGTACCAGTACCATTATTAATGAGAAAGAGTCGTAGGAACCAAGCCCTTATGAAAGCCGGGTAAACTGCCCAAACTCCTTCTAAGAGATGACCCCTCCAGAGGGGATGGTAGTGTGAGAACATTAGGGAGAGACATGGCTGAGGAAATGTGTCCAATGAGTGATAGTCCAACCATGATGTCACTAAACACCTGTAAAATTGGGCAAGTGGGTGTCCAAAGCCATGGGAAGAGAATATCTCTCCTCACTAAACAGTATGCAACAATTTCTCTCATTGAGCCTCAGAAGGCAGCAGAAAAGGGACACCAAGAAAACCAGGGCCAATGTTGCCTGAGCCAAGGGGTCTGAAATACAGCCTTGGTATATTTCTTAGTCCCCCCTCCTCCTCAGCCAAGAAGACCCATTGTCCTCTCCACATCAGCATTCCCTCTGGAGGCCCAGATCTACTCTAGTACCTTTATGAAGCCCACCCTGATCCTTGATCCCTCCCCCATCTTACTCTGCTCTACTGCCATAACACAGTACCCCAGACTGGGTGGCTTAACAACAGAAATATGTTCCTCACAGTTATGGAGGCCAGAAGTTCAAGATCAAGGCTGTCCCTGATGACAGCCCTCTTCCTGCCTTGCAGACAGCCACCTCCTCACTGTGTCCTCACATGGTGGAGAGAGAATGAGTGCTTGTGTCTCTTCTGATAAAGTCAGCAATCCTACTGGATCAAGGCCCCATCCTTATAACCTCATTTAAACTTAAGTACCTTCATAAAAAGTCTTATCCCCAAATATAGTCACATTGGGGATTGGAGCTTCAACACAGGAATTTTGGGGAGGAACAATTATTTAATCCATAACATCTTATCTTCCACCATTAGTGCCCCAAAATTCATGTCCTTCTTGCATTCAAAATACATTCATTTTACCCCAACAGCCCTTGACCCCAATGAGTTAGAGTGTTAGCTTTTCCCAAGATCATTTCTAAAGTCTAAAGTCCAAAGTCCCACTTACATATCACTTAACAGGTAAGAATCTAAGTGACATTCAAGGTATAGTTCTTCTGATACACAATTCCTTTCCAGCTGTGAACCTGTGAACCAGACAAGTTACATGCTTCCAAAATATAATGGTGGGAAAGGCATAGATGAGACCACTTTTCAAAAAGGAGAAATAGGAAAGAAGGAAGGGTGACAGGTCCCCGGCAAGTCCAGCAAGATTCAGGCAAATTCCATTAGATCTTAAGGCTATAGAGAACAACTATCTTTGGTTTGGTGCCCTGCCAAGGGGTGGCAGGCTCACTTCCATGATCCTGTGGGGCAAGCTGGATCCTTCAGCATAGTGGACAGAAACTCCTGCCCCGACAGTTCTCTGCAAGGTCCCTGCCCTCTGAAACCAAAGGATAACAGCCCTGCACCCTGGGTCTGTGGTGGGAGTGGCAGCCCTAATGATCTCTTACTTTCCTCTGAGATCATTCTTTGAATTTTTTTTTTTTGAAGCATAAAGCTTGTTCACAGCCAAATAGCTCTATCATCCCATCCTGTTAGAATCGAAGAAATCCCACAGCCATCCTTCTTTCTGTCCCATTTTTTTCCCTTTTAATTCAAGCTGGTATTGTCTCTGCTAGAATAATCCCACCTCTATTCCTAGCTTCTTCAGAGGTGGCGGGTTAAATCCATAGCTCACACTTGCACAAATCTCCTTACCGATATAAGCAGGCTGAGACCTTTCCAAATCTTTCAGTTCTGGCTCCTTTTTGCTTAGTAATTCCTTCTTCAATTCTCTCCCCTCACATTTTACTGTGAGCACTCAGGAGGACTCAGACCAAATCATCAACATTTTGCTTAGAAATCTCCTCAACGCTAACACTCACAGTTGTGTGCTCCACAAACACTGGAACACAACTCAGCCAAGTTCTTTGCCACTTTATAGCAGACAATACCTTCCCTCCACTTTCTAATGACATTGCTTATTTCCATCTAGAACTCATCAGATGACCTTTAATGTTAACATTTCCACCAACCTTCTGCCCGTTTATTTACAGATTCTCTAAGAAGAGGGAGATCTGCTCTGCAGCTCTCCTCTATTCTTTTAGAATCATCGCTAGAATCCACTTCAATGTCATGTTCTACCTACAGGCCCTTCATGGCCCTCTAGGACTTTCCTAGAAGGTGCCTCCACACTCCTCCAGCCTCCACCCATCACCCAGTCCCAAAGCCCTTACTCCTTTTGGGTTTGGTTACAGCAGCTCCCCACATCCCAGTGCCAAAATCTGTCTTAATCTACTCGGCCGCTAACAAAATATCACAGATTCAGGGTCTTAAACAACAGAAATATGTTCCTCATGGTTCTGGAAGCTGTAAGTCCAAGAGCAAGGTGCTAACTAATTCCATTCCTGATGACAGCCCTCTTCCTGGCTTGCAGACAGCCACCTTCTCACCACATCTTCACATGGTGGAGAAAGAGTGACTTCTGGTGTCTCTTCTGATAAAGTCACCAATCCTATTGGACTAGGGCCTACTTTACGACCTCATTCAATCTTAGTTACCTCCATTAATGTCCTATCTCCAAATACAGTCACATATCAGGTTGGGGCTTCAACATGTGAATTTGGGGGAGACACATTCCATCCATAGCACCCCCTGGTCTTCCCCATCAGGATTATAATCTAGGGCACCCCAAGAATGTCATCTGCATTTCATCCTAGATGTAGCTATTCCTCCTCTTGCCGGATCTATCCCCACTATGGACTCCATGGTTCTTCAGTGGCTCCTTCATAGCAGTGACCTGCCTCTGTGCCAGGCCATGGCATGCAAGTTGTTCAGCTGTTGATTGAGAACAGTATGTATTCAGCATGGTATGAGTCACAGCCAATGGCAGAAGAATCAACAAAGTAATCAATACTCCACAGCGTTGGTAAACTCCAATCCTATGGGAGGCTCTTGCTTCTCTGCCCCTTTGATAGATGATACACAAGGGGTTGGTATTCAAAGTGAGCCAGGCTGTCAAGGTTCAAACTCCAGCTTTACCACTTTTTTAGCCATGTGACCTTGGGCAGGACATTTAACTTCCTTGTAACATAGGGACAATAGTAGGCCTTACCTCACAGGGAAACTGGGAGAATGCAATGAGCTAATACGTGTGTTTGGCATAGGGCAAGACCCAAGGGTGTCAGTTATACCATCACAAAGTTCAGTGCCCCCGCACTGTCATTAGGCCAGCACTCCACTTCCAGCACCATAGAGCCCTTAGCTCTCCAGTTCCCTTTGAAGACTCTCCAGGTGCAGGAATAATCTGATGCAGTCATGCTCTGTGATGACCTGGGGTCCCCTTTGGTTCTTCACAAGACTGTACCCACCCTACTGGCAGAGGAGGAAAAAAATAGTTTCTATGCTCACCCCCCACCAGCACTGAGTACAGTGTCTTGCATATGCACACCTACACTGCATGTTTTTAAATTAATGAATGCATGAGTAAAGGAATTGATCTGAATACGTAGTTGTTAGTAACAACTACTCTTTATGTAGTTACATGAATTGCTTTATTATCTTTAAATTTTTCTCTGAAATAGTACTTTTCCAAAATGTATATAAAATGATCACCACTAAGAGATTCCTATGCCTTATTATCATATGAAAAAAATGTAATTTCTCCTCTAGGATCTTTTTCTCAAGAGCTAGAGTCACTGGAAAAACCAGTGGGTAAAGCCTGGTTAAATCTGTGCATCATAAAATAGTGATTCTTTCTACTAACTATATTTAATCCCTAAAACATGCCTCCAACAGGCTGCTTAGTTTAGGAAATTGTCGAGATCACCAAAAAGAGAACAGGAAGCACAGAAAAATGGGAGCTACATTTGGTATTACAATGTAGTCTTGGTATTACAGAATGCCAAGACTACTCCAGTGGGTCTGTTTCTAGGTGCAGGTTTTATTAGTCAGATTACCTCCTTCCCATTCACTCCCATGAAATAATTGCCAAACCTTTAAAGAGATACCAGATTATACTCCCTCTTGAATACCTCATATTTCAATCCTCCCATCAGAACAACAGGTTTTATGTCAAGAGTAGAACTCTATGGGGGCAACAATGGTATGATTTAAGGAACATTTGGCTTACGTCAGGTTTACCAGAAGGTGCCTCTGACCGAGATTGCCCCCCAGTCTAGGCCCTGCCTTGAAGCCCTCAACCAGGGAACTCAGTAGGAAAAAGGCTCTTGTCTTGGTGTCCCAGAGTTTATACCCTCTGGCAGGACTCACCTTCAAACCCATCTTGCTGTGGACTTACCTCTCCTCCAGGTTTGTTTGAGAGTCTCTCCTTAGATAAGCATCTTGGTGTGGAAGAAAGGGTAAAGGCCTTGCCAGTAGACCCACATTAAATTAACTATTTAATCTCTCCAAGCTGTATTATTCTGGTGAGCAAAATAAAGATAATTTCCCTACTGCTCAGGGATATGGTAACAGGTGGAGATAGCACAAGTAAGGCATTTGCCTACAGGAAATAGCATTAGGAATTTTAGTCCTTCTCATTATCCCCTTGCCCTGGGAGAGAAAGCCTGTATGCCAAGCCTGGTACTCGGGCTCGCTAAGGCATAGGACTGCATCTGGCACCTCTTGGTGGAGGTTCTCCTGGATTTTAGCACAGAGCTGCTGCATACTGCTCTCCATACCCAGAGCTTTCTCCCCTCCCAACCTGCCGCCAGGCCTCCCTATAGGCCCAGAACCCCACTGGCTCCTTCCTCAAAGACTGTAGCTACTTTTCACACACCTGACTGTCTTCAGTTGGGACTAGTGCAGATTACTTAGCATGCCTGCAAGTCCCTGCTTTCTTGGCTATGCTCCCTCCCATCACTGCCATCTTGTTGGGTACAGAGTGCTGGGCTATCTCAGTTTGCAACCTAAGAAGAGCAGAAAAGAAAGTTAGAATGTCATGGGCTCCCAGAGCGGGAAAGGACTTTGGCCCCATTAAAGTTGTTTACTTGGTGCTCATGGTAGGTGTTCGTGGTAGGCATAGGGTAAGCCATGCTACAGAAATAAACAACTGCAAAATCTCAGGGGTTTAACAGGGGGCATTTAATTCCCACTCATTCAGAAGCTATTGCACATCTGGACGGTTCTTTGAGGTGACTGTCCTTCATTCAGTGACCCAACAATTCAGGAGAGCATTTTGGTGGCCCTACCATCCGTAGTTTCCTTCATGGCTTCAGTGGCTGGGGAAAGAGACAGGAGTGTCAAGCAGGGTCCAACTGCCTGAAATGACTTCCACCCACATCCATGAGCCCTCACCAGGAAGAAAAGGAGAATCTGATGTCACACTGTGGAACATTTCTTTTCTCCAGAGTTAAACTTTACCTAAAACCCCAAACAGGATGCTTCTTTGTTTTTAGAGGAAATGCAGCAAGAGTTCTCTTGAAAGCCCTCTACCCACCCTCTCCTTGAAGGACCAGCCTCAACTCTCTGTCTCTGTGGAGCACAGAGGGCAATCCGGTGACAGGGTCCACATCCCTCCACTGACACATTCGGAAAACGACAGCAAACCTAAAGGCTCCTAGCCATCACACATCAGTTCGTTGGCAGTGCGGGCCTGGAACCATCCCAATGACTCCTTGCTCGAGGACTGACCTGTAGCATTTTTTAAAGGATAACAGAGTGGGTGAAATCATACCCCATCACGGACCTCAAAGGAAATGCTGTGCAATGTGATTACACAATTCTATTTAAATAGTAATGCAGGGTGAGGAAAGGGAATATCACAATACATCCATATCTTGAAAAGCCTTTGAAGTGCTTGTTGGTACCCGAGAAAGTTTAGAAATTCATCAGATCTTAGAAACTGTCAGAGGAAAGTGCATGATAACCAGAGCTAGGGTGTTAAGTGAATAGGCAGGAATTAATCTCCATTCATTAATATGATGCTGAAGTGACCTTTAAATTAAATCAAAGTCCTATCACTGAAGAAAAGGACTTTATTATGAAGTTTCCTCCCACCCACAGCTTCTGCCCTCACTCCTTTGCTGCTGGAGCCTCAAGAACATGTCCCTGCTCCCTCTGGCCCTTCTCTGGCTGAGAACAGAGTGCATGTCCAGAGGAAGCCAAACATCTGTGCAGACTGAGTCACTCCCAATGGGGCCAAACCCAAACCCATTCCCTTCCTCACACCCTCCCTGCTTCCAGGAAAAGCTCCGAGATCTCCACGCACCTGTCTCTTCCAGTCCCACCACCTGCTCCTCCAGCCCACCTGCTGTGGCATGCTGCCCTCTGGACCAGCCCTGTCCTGGCCCCCTTTCCTGTCCTCTCCCTGACAGGGGCCAGCTGGACTGCAGTCAGTTTCCTCCCAGGTGGTCTCCTAGTCCCCAGCCTCGACTTCTAGCAACTGCTACCACATCTGCTTCCCCACAGCACTGCTCTAGTGAAGCCTTTTTCCCCTCATAAAACCTCCCACTGGGTCCCAACAGAGCCTTCACGTTTCCCTAGGTGTGTCCAGAAACTTACTGACTTCACAGAGGCATCAGTGCCCAGAGACAGCCGCCAACCTTTCCTCACTGCTGATGAAAACTTGCCATCCTTCTGACCTCCCATACTGAATATTCACTCTCCCTCCTGCTGACCCCAGCCCTGCACCTTTGCCCACCCCTCCCTGCTAGCTCTTGCCTTAGATTGTATTTTATGGGCATTCCTCTCATCCTGCTTTCTGTGCAGGGCACAGGGATTGTGTCCTTGTAATGTTCCTGCCTACAGAGGATGAGGCTGCTAACTACACAGACCCACGACCATGCACACACTCACACATAGACACGCTTAATATACCTGCACACTGGTGCACACACACACATACACATGCACACATACATCTATATGCATGCATCCACATACACACATGTGTGTGCATGCACACACATGCACAGGCATTCATACATACACATACATACACACACACATACACACAAAACCCCACCCCACCGCACCCTCTTGGCCCTTCATATGGAGAAAACCCAAGCAGTGTGCTTCCAAAAGGAAAGAAAGTTTATGAAATACGCTCTAGAGCCCTGAAGAGCTGAGCTGTCCAGTGAGGCACTACCAGACCCACGTTCTATCTCTAGAAGCTACTCCAAAGAGAGATGAGCCATGCCTGCAAAACACACACCAGATTCTGAAGAACGTGTTCTTCATTTATACTGACCACATGCTGGAGTGATAACACTTGAGATATATTGAGTTATATAAAGTATATTAAATAAATAAATATAATTTATATAATGATATATAGTACATATACTATATATAATATATACTATACAATATTTATACTATATATTATATATAATTTATATTTATAATATATAATATATATAATATATTATATATTACTATATACTATATATTATGTATGTGTATGTATAATATAACATAAATACACACTATATATTATATATAATATATATGCTATATATTATGTATAATTAGGTAATTATATATACTATATATTATATATAATTATAATTATATATTATAATATTAAAATATAATTATATTATATTATATAATTATATATAATTAAAATAAATATATAAAATATATTAAATTAATTTCACCTCTTTTTTTAGATATGGTTCCTAAAAAAAGTGAAGTCACATGCGTGGTTCATGTTACACTGCTACTCCCAGGAGCAGGGGTCGGCAGCCATGGCAGGAAGCCTCCTTCTGGAGCCGTCATGCCCTCTCCCTTCCAACTGGGAGCAGCAGAGCTGGGCAGTTGGGGCCAGATCAGCTGGCCTGCAAAGCCAAAAATATTTACGCTGAGCTTTTCAAGAAACAGATGTTGGCCCTGGTGTGGATGATGGATGGGTGTGCTGCTTTGGGGAGACTAAAACCTTGTCTCCCTAGAATCTGGGAGGCTGTGACAAATCGTTCTAGTGAGCCAAAACCCTGTGCAGAAAATCCGTGTAAAATCTATTAGAATTGTCCTAGCAATTCAAGAGTGTGTTTCCTTGATAACTCAACTGTCAGATAGAATAATAATTCAGTTGTAGACTGCCATTGTTAGGCAGTGCAGGGTCCTGGGTAAGCTCCAGTCCTAATTCTGGGTGTATTCTATCTTATTTTCACATTTTTGGTAACTGATGGGGGGGGAAAACTGATGTTTCACGGCCCCTACTGTATCCTGGACACTGAGATGAGGTTTCGATGTAGATTCTTTCACTTCTTCTAATTTTTGTTTTTCTAAATTGAGTGGCTTTGGCTTCACTTAGGATTTTACTATGTGAGTATAACTCCTGTGGATTCTATTATTGGTTCAGTGAGATTCTAGACCGGGTTTTATGAGGAAGGAAGGAAAAAGAAGGGAAGGAGGAAAACCCCCTCAA
The DNA here is from genome assembly GCA_028646535.1 of Procyon lotor. Taxonomy (NCBI): domain Eukaryota; kingdom Metazoa; phylum Chordata; class Mammalia; order Carnivora; family Procyonidae; genus Procyon; species Procyon lotor. Next base: position 39,425,530 of record CM053610.1, read on the forward strand.
ACTCCTCCTAGGTTCCTTCTCAGTGGAGATCCTGGGATCAGTCAACAGGGAATTGCCCCATCCATCGAAATCCCCATTCAGAAACTTCTTCAATACTAGGTAGTACCTCTTGTCTCTGGACTGAGAGCAATCAGGTGCTGTTCACCCTCCCAGCTCCTCCCTGTGCCTGTGTGTGTGCTGCCAGGAACATAGGGAAGGACCTGCTTGCACTCCCCTCACCCAACATGAGAGGGATATAGTTTGGGCTGCGAAGGGAGGACCAATGACCCACGGCCTTATGTGAACAGATCACCACTTCCAGAAACTTCTTGGCAAGACATGGTGCAGCTTGCTAAACCCTGCTGCAAACCATTGTTTAGCTAAGGAAACCATCTGTCCCTAATTCTCAGGAACAAGTGCTAACATGAAAGTGAGACACAGCCCACCCCAACAATCTGGGCCTCTCTGGAAACAGACTACCGTGTTTAACACAGCCACTTGACCTCCTGTCTTGCAGAGTATGGGAGGGGAATGTTTGTCATGGTTTCTTACTGCATCTTCAGCACATTTCTCCCCCATAGGGTTTGTCTCCAACCCACAGATTAAGTTAGCCAAGATATGTCCCCCCCAAAAAAAAGCTAATACAAGGCTATTCTTTGGCCAATGCCCAGGGAGTGTGGGATGGGAAGAACACATGGTATCCCGGGAGGAAAGCAGCCTGGGCAGTGTGCCCATATATCCTATCCAGGGACACCTAACACTGTGCGGAAGGCTGACAGTACAAGCCCCTCCTGCCCATGGGCCTCAAGCCCCTCTCCAGAGCCTCATCCCTGGCAGGCAGCCCACCACCCATCCCCTGGTGGACAGGGTCCACTAAGACCAGCGCAATCCACGTCCAGTCCAGAGGTGGCACCCTCCATAAGATTTTTTGCCTCCATAAGATTTTTTAACGTCCAATTAAATCTCCAAGACCAGAGTGACAGGTTGAGGTCTCTATGGCCCAGCACTTTGGAAAGCATTAGGACATTTTCTGAACCATGAACAAATGACCTGATTTGCCAAAAACAAGGAAACTGAAAACCAATGGAAATGACCCCTTGTCCTGTGAAAACTTTACTCCTTTCCCTTGGAAATAATAGAAAGTGACCTGGAGGCTCATGCAGGTGCCCAGAAAATGGTAAAGGGTCTCTGGCCTTCAGTCCAGCACACCCAGCTGTCCTCATCACCCAAACTTTCAAAGGTGCCTCAAGCACACACACTTCCATGGCTGCTTGTCCCAGCTCAGGGCAAGGCCATCTTTCCCTACCGTGGGACCCAGACACCCACGCTTAGCCTCTATGGAAACACCAGAACCACCACACCTCTAGTGGGGTGCCCTCATAATTTGTCTCCCCAACTGGGAAAGTTTTGCAATTCATAATCACCATCAAGGTCAGAACTAGGCTGAGGCAAGAAAAGTGACTAGGATGCAAAATGTAAGGAGAAGCTCCCCCTCCATGAGGTACAAGTACAACATAGGCATTTGCATGACCCAGAGAATAGGCATCTCCTTAAATGTTAGGTATCTCTCTTGCCTCACCCTATTCCTACCTGACTACCCCAGTCATCAGGAATAAAGGTAGCCTGCCCTGGGAAAACCTAGGAATAAGCCCCCTTCCCCTCTGAGACTCTCAACTGTTACAAGACCTGCTCTGAGCAGACCTCAAGTCCCCTCTCTTCAGGTAGAGGCAATGACTTCTCTCTTTCTGGCCACTGCTGCCTCTCCTGGTCTCCCCCCAGCAGAAGCTCCTCCAAGAACTAGACAAAAGTGGTCTTTAAACCTCACATGAGCTCAGGGGAGCAAAGAACCTGTCTCTCCCTGAGACTGGGAGAGGAAGTGCCAGGGAGAAGAGACAGAAATTCATATCCACGTCAACCAGCTGCCCTGTTCACACTGAGGGCTCTGAGGTCTTCCTACCATGAAGCCGGCAGACAGAACCTAGCACAGAGCCTGTGACAACCTCAGTGTCTGGGTGCTTGCATGCAAACCAAGCTGATCCTGCCCACACAGGCTCGAGCACAGAATTAAGGGTCCCCAGCCTCGGAGTGTCCCCAGCCTCAGGCACAGAATGAAGGCAGCACCACAGCCTGCTTCCCTGCCTGCTACTGTCCCAACTCAGCTGGGATTTCAAATGAGCATCAGACCCAGTCCTGAGCCAAGAGCCAGCCCTTCACCCCCAAACCACAGGTGAGCTGGACAAGCTCCTGCAGGTCAGGAGGTAGAAGGAGGTCCTGCCTCCCTCCCTTAGGAATTCTCTTGCTGTAGGAATATCCCCCCTGAACCAGAGCTGACCCACATAGACAGAGATGTTTACAGAAGCAGAGACAACCCTCCGTGTGCAAGCTCAGAGTTCAGCAGAAAGGCAGTGAAAGTTGGCAATGCATCAGATAATGGTGGTGTCTTGTCACCTGAGTTGTGGCACTAACCAGAGCCTCACATGTAGCTCAGAATGAGCTGCTGAAGAACAAGGCATGTGCTTATGTCTCCCACCAAACGTGGTTTCTCTGGTGTGTCAACTCAGCATCTGTCAGATAACTTTAAGGGTAAAATGCAGATGTTCTGAGTAAAAACAGGCAGGAAGTGAGCCACAGCAGTTTCCGTCTATAACACACACCAAAAAGTGGTCTATGAAGCTGTCCATTCAGGACACTGGTTCACTGTGATAAGCTGAATGCTAGACTTATCTGGAAAGCCATAAGCATACTGGTGCTTGGGCCCCACCCTTGAATAAGTCCCATTTCACTACTTTGGGATGTGGCCTGGGCAACAAGGTTTCTGAAGTTTACCAGGTATTTCCAGCAAAAACTAAATCTAAGAATCACAGTCTTAAGACAACAACTCCCCACTCTCCACCACTCCCTATTGCACCCCAGCTTCTAGTTTTATTACTTTCTGAGAAGGAGAGAATACACTTCTCCAAATAATTTTCCTTTTGGCTTCATGATCCATTAGGCACAGATGTGTCTAGGTCCTACTTTCCCACATTCTTAGGATTTCTTTGCAGAGCACTTAGACATTTAAAGCAAGCCAGACCTTTCATTGAAGTGATTGATGCATGTGTGAAGATGTGTGTTTGCGTGTGTGTGTGCATGTGTGCAGTTAGAACGCCCGTAGGAACCCAAGGAAGGTGCACAGTCAGCTGTAACCAAGGCATTTAATCCCCAAAAATGAAAACACACAGCTAAGCCTCTTCACAAGCAGCGCCTGCAAGGTGTTCACACCTCAGACCCACCGTGTTGTAGACACGTACACCGCTCCTCATCAACACTGACATGTGGAGGAAAAACAGAGCGCCAGCAGGTCCAGCGGTTCTGGAACCAAGGTTTGTCTCCCTCGGTGAGACAAAATCAGAGATGTCGGGCAAGCAGATGCTCAGAAAGTGTCTTAAATTCAGCAAGTCTGCACTCACATGGTGTGATCCCTGATGCCTGACCCTTTTCTTATACCCCCACATTTTCCCTCCAAGAAATGTAATAGCTGCTGTCTGCCAGTTAATGCCTTCCCGAGTAGTCAGCCAGCAGAGTGAAAAAGAAATTTGTATTTCCCCAAACTCAAAGACAAAATATGAACATTCTTCTAAGTGGACAGTTTTTCTCCTAAATGGTAACCCCAATCAAACGTAACCCATGCACCACACACACACACACACACACACACACACACAGAGTTCTCTGTCCATTGGGAATGGTCAACTAGCCAGACTTTCCTGAAAAGCCACCAGGAAAGAAAGAAGCCACTTTATGGTGGCATTCAGAAAATATGCCTGAGGATTTCCTACTTCTCTTTGGCTTCTCCATGTGCACATAGCCCACTGTCCTTGCATCATTGTTGTGTTCCCTCCCATGGCCATCTGGTAGGTTCACTCAGCCCCAGGTTCACATGGACCCATCTGAGAAAGGAGCCATGCATTGCTGCTCTCCTACATCCTCCCTGGCAGAGGGGGCTCACTCCTGCCCACAGGGGTCACCTATCACTCACCCTGCTTCCAGGTCCCCCAGAGCATGAATGGACTAGGTATCCCAGCCTGCCATCCTGTTAATGCCCTGTAAAGGGAAGTCTCTGCAAGGAGCATGCATCCCCATTACAATGTTTGATCATCTCCCTCAAATACCTCCCTCTTTCCTCATAATCACAAACCCACATCTGTCTCTGATCATAAAACCCTTGGACCAGCCTAAAATCCCTGTAACTGGGGTGAGTAGTCACTCCCTCACTTTACTAAAAGGAGTTACGATGCTTCTCCAAAGATGGAGAAAAGAGGATGCTTTGCACAGTTCTTCCAGGTTCCAGGCAGCAGGAAGCAGTGTAAAGGGCCAATCCTCTCCGGCTGTGTCCCTGCTGCACATAGCCTTTCCCGGGCTCCTTGCAGGTGAGAAAGGGCTTTAGTGTGGCTTCAGGACCCTCCATGAACTGGCCTACCCTGAAGGTGCTATTTCTTAACACTCGGACCACCCTCAGATCCCCAGATGCCTTCTACTTGCACCCCATTCTGTCCCACTAACTTGTATTTGTCTTTGGGGCTCAGTGTAGATCTCCCTTCTTCCAAGCAGCCTTCCCAGATGCCCCAGGCTACTTGGGGCAGTGTCTTCTGTGCCCATCACAGCCACAGCTTGCTTCCACCCCGGTAACTGTCCAGCTGTCCTGAAGTGCACTTTTGCATGTCTATCTTGAGTCACTCCTGCCTCTGTATCCAGACCCTGAGCTTCCTGGGGGCAGGCATGTGTGCCCACCGCTGCAGTGCCAGCACCTAATATAGGTCCATTTGGGACAGGCACTCAGAAAATGTTGAATCAACTGACAAGCACTTCCCCAACCCAATTCCTGGGCCACTCATTGTACAGACACTGCCCTAGGACACATAGAGCCCTCCAAAGTCTGGATTTCTCCTAATCAGAAGCTGACAGCCCCATCTGGAGTGCCCATAATGCCCTCCATGGATCAGGCTGGGTCCACAACTTGCAAACACTTCCTCCCAGGCCCAGGTCCCCCATTACTACCTCCAACCTGAGCCAAGATCAGTGCTGTATAAACATGGTGCTTTCCCCAAGGGACACTGGAGGCTTTTATTTGATTCTCTAGGGAATTGTATGTAGGTGGCATGTGATTCAAAACACAAGATGATTCAGCCAGACACATATGGGCAGAGGCGTGGCGCTGGGCCACGGGGTCCCAAGCACATGCACCAAAGAGCCAACACCTGGTGGACCAGGGTCACTCCCTCTGCTAGATTTCTCAGAACGCTGAGGCCAGTATCAGACAAGACCACCCTACATATGTCTGTAAATAAAGCAAGAACAAAGGCAAAAGAGTTTCTTTATACGTGGTTACCAGCACCTACTTCTCATGAAATGTATTTCAGGGAGCTTCCTCCCCAAGCTCTTGACTGCTCTGGCAGGCAAACTACTGAGTCCTGGGCCACCAGACCTTGCTCCCCCATGGAGGGTCTCCAGCTGTGTTCTTATATGCATCATAGCATCACTATCATTATAACAACATGGAGCTTTTGCTCTTCCTTAACCCACAGTAAAAGGTGGAATGGTCTTTGCTAAAGGACTCCCCCATGGCCATCTGCCTGTTTAGAGGCTGACCTCTGCCAAGGACTGTGTAAACCGTCAAGGTAGAAAATTTTCACCCAAGTAGAGATAATGCATCCTAAGAACAAAAGATGTGTCATATAACAAAGAGGGCTGGGGCACAAGTGAACTGCAGAGGAGGCACAGGGGAATAGAATGTGCCCACCCACTCAAAGTGTCAGCCTAGACTAGCAAACCATCGGGATCATCCAAGGGGAGAGCACTGGGGAGACCAACATGCCCTGTTCCAACTGCAGGTCATTTACATTCTAGCTTCTGTGCAGCTTTGACTGAGGAATAACGAAGTATTGAGTAACCTAAAGCCAGAGAGTCCCAGAGGACAACCTTCTGAAGGAATGAGGGGTCTACCAGTTGAGGGGATTCCAAAGAGAATGGACAAAGGTGACTGAAGCAGACCCTCAGTGTCTATGTTTGATAAACACCTTTTCCTGGTGGCTTAATGGGGATTAACTTGAGCTAACGAGCCGGCATTCTTGTTACTGCTCAGGTGATCATGTCGGTTGCACTAAGCGGAGATGGGGCTGACATGCACATTTCCCACTCACTGTTGTGCAGAGGCAGGGAAAGATGGTTGGAGGAAGCAGGTGGTGCATCTGGAAGGATTCAAGTGCGTTCAAACACATACACCTTTGACGTCATACCTGCCCAAGAATCTTGGCGAGGTTATGACATTTGCAGAAAAAGGACACAAAGAAGCTGAAATGCCTTCTCTGCTTGGAGAGGGAGGGAAAGGCTAAGCCTGGAGAGATTGCCAGCCCTAAAGTGAACCTGAGAGGGACTAGTGTGAGCTGGGTCACCCATGTAGTGAGCTCTGGGAGCCCATGTCTAAGCACGAGAGAAAATGAGGCCATCTCCTCCATGCTGGGCTGAGAAGGCAGGGAAGCTAGCCTCACCTGACCCCAAACATCTCCCACAGGGGCTTGTGATAGGTCATGGTTTGTTCCACAGTCAGAGCCAACTGTGGGATCATGGAACATGGTGGAAGCAAGGCTGGCTGAGTTGTGGTCACCACCCTTAAGGCACCTGACTCTGGCTGGGGAGACCACCCACGTACACACATACACGCATGCACACACACACTACAATAAGGTGTGCTACATGCTAGAAGAAAATGGGAAAAAATAAAAAATTTCTTAGGACATAAAGAGTATTTTTTTAAGAGGCAATAGATCTAAAAAAAAAAAAAAAAATAGAAGTACAGTTTTCTGTGGCCAGAGTTCTGGGAGCACAGAGGAAGGAAGGGACCTCCTTAGGTGAAAGGAGGTGTCATTTGACATTTTGGCACCTGGTGGGGAGGGGGAGGGCAAGTTCTAGCTTCCAGACAGGTGGAAGAGAGGGATATCCTCCTGGGAGAACAGAGGTGGTCAGGAGCTGAAAGGGACGGTGTAAAGTCCCCCAGGGTCTCTCATTACTAAAAACCCCAATGCAAACTCTCTCCCCACAGTCTCCTCTCCCAGCACACAGCCAGTCATCCAAAGAATCTAGAATTCACTGAAGATTCTGGGGTCACCAGAAAGGGTTAACCCCACAGAGGACCTCCACCCAGGACAGACTGCTGACTCCAGAAGATCCTGTCAACACCACGTCAGACACACCAAAATTCACCATGACCCACAGCAACTGTCAGGCCCCGCCATATGACTTCACCAGTATTTATTTTTGACCTACAAAAGTGGCAACATTTTATGATTCAACCTAATATTTTGCTGTAAAAACCTGAAAGGATTTTGGGGCACCCAGGTGGCTCAGTAGGTTAAGCGTCTGACTCATGATCTCAGGGTTTTGAGATGGATGGAGCCCAGTTTGGGGCTCTTCACTCAGTAGGGAACATTTTTATCAATTTAACTTCAAAGTCATTTAGCTAATGGTAACTCATGATTAATGTATAATTGGCTGAGATATGTGAGTAATTATCACACATTCCTGGGAATTCTTGAAAGAGAAGCTAAATCACCACTTGCTTTCAAATGTAACATTTTTAGTAATGTGCTATTTAATAACTAATTACAGTAACATGCTCATGTTTTGTAGTCATTTAAGCACTGTGGTATTCCACTGCATCTAGGGGCCATAATTGCTTTCTGATCTCAAGCACTTACTTAAAGTTCACTACCATTAAGGTAGAATGTGTATGTAGTGAAAGGTACAGACCCAAAGTGTATAGTTTGATCTGTTTGGACACATGTATCCATCAATGTGACCACCACCCCTACCAAGAGATACATTTTATCTGCCCAGAAAGTTTCTTCTTGCTCTTTTACAGGCAATCTTTCCCCAAGGAACCCATAATCACCAACTTTTATCACCATGCATTATTTCACCTTTTTTAGAACAGAATTACCATCTCATTCTGTTGTGTCTGGTTTCTTTCACACAGCCTGTGAAACTGGAATTCACTAATGTCCCAGCACATACAATTGTTCACTTCTTTTTATTGCTGAACAACATTCCACTCCATGGATGAACCACAGTTCTTTGTCCATTTCCTACTGATGGGCAATTTTGCTGTCTCTAGTTCAGGATTATTATTAATAAAGCTGCTATAACCTTTATGACTATGTCTCTTTGTGGACATGTTTCCATTTTTCCTGCAAAAATACCTATGAGTGGAATTGTTTGGTCATAAGGTAAACATAGCTCAACTTTCTAAGGAACCACTGAGGAACTTTCCAGAGTAGCTGTACTGCCTCACCTTCCCACCTGCAAGGAGCAAGAATCCAACTGCCCCAAGGCCTCATTAGGGCTGCTTGCTGTGGCCAGGTCTGTTTGATGTAGCCATCCCTAGGGGTTGCTGTGAAACTTCATTCTGATTTAACTTGCATTTCCCTGATGCTTAAAGAGATTGAGCACCTTTTCATATTCTTATGGACCATTCCTGTATTCTTTGAGAGCATTTTTAAAGCCTCTGCAAAGTTTTGGGGCCTAAGCAGTGGCACCCAGAGGTTACCATGCAGGCTTCCATTACCTGTCTGGCCTCTCACCACCTGACCCTCCCTTTACCCCCATACCATTCCCTTCCAGACTTTTTCCCCTTGTTTAGAAGTCTTAAAACCAGCAGATCCCTGAGCACTAGGTAGAGAAGGTATAATATTCTGTACTTAATTCCAACATGTAGGTTTTTCCCAACACATTCAAGTAAATTTTGAACACCAACTTAGTATCCTACAATTCAATTCAATTCTGACTGCCTCCAGGGAGACAGTGTCAGATCCCAAGGTAAAGGCTCCGCCCCACAAGGCTTTCTCCACTTCCGAGGCCAATTGCAAGTCCAGGTGCTTCTGACTGCCTGGCTATAGACTGAAGGATCCCACTAACCCTGCCTTGGGTTCAATTAATGTGCTAGAGCAGTTCACAGAACTCAGAGAATCATTTTACTTACTGTATGGCCCTACCTTCCAGCCTCTGTTTGTATCACTGGTTTATTATAAAAGGAAATAACTCAAGAGCAGCCAGATGATAGAGATGCATAGAGCAAGGTGAGGGGAAAGGGTACGGGCTTACACACCCTGTTCAAGTGCACCACTTTCCCAGAATCTTCACATGTTCACCTAGATGGAAGCTCTCTGAATCCCATCCTACTGAGTCCTTATGGAGGCTTCATTATATATTCACGGTGGACTGGCCCTTGGTGATTGATTCAACCTCCAGAGGTCAGGAGGAGGGATTGAATGTCCTAAGCCTCTAATCAAAAGGTTGGGTCCCCAAGCAACCAACCCCCATCCTTGTTAACATAAAGTCACCTTGTTAACCTAACAAAAGACACCTTTATTGCTCTTACCACAGGAAATTCCATGGGTTTTAGGAGCTCTTTGCCAGAACTGGAGGCACAAACCAAATATGTATTTCTCATTATGAATCACAGGATCACAAGGACAGGGATGATTTCAGCTGGGATCCCAGTGTCTCCTCAAAAAGGAGCATTCTCCTTGGGGTACTCTGATGCCAACTACAAGGAAACAGATTTGGCCACCGTGTTATGTATAAAGTGTTCATGGCATACAGCAGGTATTCCACAAATGACAGCTCCTTCGCCAGACCCACCTTGGCTGCTCTGCTGAGGGAGATGCTGGTGAAACAGAATCTCAGACCCCAAGGGCCTACTCTCCCAGGGAACTTCCAAAGACAGCTCAAGAGTTCCATTTCCAGAAGAGACTAGAGCTGGATCTCATCCAGCCTTCCTGATTTGTACCTCCAGCCCCCAAATCTCACCAGCCCCCAAAGCCCCCTTTGTGGGTGCTGCCTTTGGTCTTGGATCCCAACCTGGTCCATCCCTCCAGCAGGCAGGCTTCGAGGCAAGAGCAAGAGAATCCCTTACTTCCCTCCTCTTGGGCTCTCTTATACAAGGGAGCATCCCTGAAAGCCTCTCTACAAGAGCTCAGTCTTACTACCTAATCCCTCCTTCTACAACCTCCGTCCTGGCAAAATGGCAGACTTAGAACCATGTCTTCCCATGGGTACTTTTCTGGTGAAAGCACCGCTGAACCAGGGATGAGCTGGTCTCTATTTGCAACTGAAGAACTGCAGAGTTTGGATGAGGGGCTCAGTCCCTGTGCAAGAAGGGCCCTCCACTGAGAGATGAGGCTGTGGGAGTTCCATCAATTTGGACTTCACTAGAGAGGTCTGAGAACACACTGGAGGAAGTTCAGAGCACTAGAGGCAGGGCAGTGAGGAGTGGCCACGAAGGGATGGAGGGGCCTAGAGAGGCTCTACGTTCCAGCCTCTGTACCAACATTTTGGGTGGGTCATGCAGTCAGAAGATCTGACTTTCTCCCAGGCACCCCTCCCTGAAGCTTCCCTGTGACACCGGCTTGAATGTTCCCACAAATCTGAACTGAGTCTGGGCTTTTGTTCTGGTGAGATTTGGCCTCTAGGTGGGGTCACCAAGGTTCTGCTGCCTGTCTTCCTGGCCTCTCCACCCCTCAGAAAAATTCACCAGCAAAGATTCAGGAGGGGCAGTGCTCAGGGCAAATGTCAGGCATCGTGAGCAGTGACTCCAGGAAGTGATGGCAGGGAAGGGGAAGGGCACTTTGTTCTGGGAAGAGCTTAGAGCCAAGGTGCCACAAGGAGAGGCTGGCCACACCCAGACCTTGGCCCCAGTTACTTCCACCAAGGAGATGCACATCCCTAGTCTGCAGGCCATGGGGCAATGGGGGTTGGGGGGGGGGCAGGGAGGAAAGGGTGGACCCCCCAAGCCATGCAGAGAGGATCCAGATGTTGTGAACACCAATGCAGAGGTGAGCTTTCTTGGCAGAAATCACCATTGTGACAGTGTCCAGGGTCCAGCCAGGCTCCAGGGAAAGAATGATTTCTTCCTTCATGAGTAAGCAGCTTTTGGAAGCATATTCTGAAAAACAAATAATAAGCTGCAGTGAAACCCACTTTCAACTCCCTGAGAGATGAGATGTATTCTTTTTTTTCCTCCTAAATATGTTTTTTTTTTCAGTGTTACAAGATTAATTGTTCATGCACCACACCCAGCGCTCCATGCAATACGTCCCTCCTCAATACCCACCACCAGGCTCGCCTACCCCCACCTGCTAAAACCCTCAGTTTGTTGCTCAGAGTCCACAGTCTCTCATGGTTCATCTCCCCCTCTGATTTCCCCCCATTTCCCCTTACCTTCCTTCTCACAATGCCCTCCATGTTTTTTTCCTTCTGTTCCACACACAAGTGAGACCATAAGATAAATGGCTTTCTCCGCTTGACTTATTTCACTCCACATAATCTCTTCCAGTCCCGTCTATGTTGATACAAAAGTTGGATATTCATCCTTTCTGATGGAGGCATAATATTCCATTGCATATATATGGACTGTATCTTCCTTATCCATTCATCTGTTGAAGGGCACTTTGGTTCTTTCCACAGAGATGAGATGTGTTCAAATGTAATACAGAACTCCAGTGAGTTGTCAGCCAGGCTTGGATGACTTGGGGCAGGCAACTGGTGTCACTTCTGGGCCATGCAAACCAGGGTGGCACTCTAGCTAGAGCGCTGGAGAACAGAGATCCCGTGGGCAGGTACCATTGAAACAGGAATTTCCCAGAATGACTCCCCATCTGTTCTCTGTGAAAGGACCCCACCATTCTGCCAAACGCCCTTCACCTCTAAATGCCCACTTGGAGGGTGGAGAAGAGGTTTTGTTGTATTTTATTTTACTTTACCCATTTTACCCATTGTATTTTACTTTAAGGGAAGCTGCATAAACCATATTTCTCTGAATCAAAAATAGCTGCCTGATAATTATTTCAAATGGTTTCCATCCCTTCCTCTGACACACTTCAATGACAAAAGGCCTGTCTTGCCTGCCAACGGTCTCTCATCTAAATAATATGAAATGTATAAATTGTACCTAAATGATATATAAAATGTATATAGGGGCGCCTGGGTGGCTCAGTCGTTAAGCGTCTGCCTTCGGCTCAGGTCATGATCCTAGAGTCCTGGGTTCAAGCCCCGCATTGGGCTCCTTGCTCGGCGGGTAGCCTGCTTCTCCTGCTACCATTCCCTCTGCTTATGTTCCCTCTCTCGCTGTGTTTCTCGCTGTCAAATAAAAAAAAAATCTTAAAAAAAATTTTTTTTAATGTATATATGTATATATAAATATGTATTTAAATATAAATATATAAATATAATATATATATTTAAATTTAAATTCGTATAACTTACTTGAATCATAAAAGTCACCTCACCAGTGCTTTGTTATCAGGCATGGGTCAGACTCAAGTCCAAAATTCGCCCTGACAGCCATGTCATTGGGCCTGAAATTCCAATAAGAATTACTTTCTGAAATAAGCTGGATCAATGAACTTTAGAATCCCCTAGTCAGGGACCATAGTGGCCAATAAATATGCAGACACCCATCCTTCTAGGTCTTCAGGGAAATACAAAGTAAAGGAAGGGTCCACGTTCCTGCTCCTCAAGCTCAGAAGGGCTCCAAGATCAGTTTTATGCTCTCCTGTGCTGTCTCAAATAAATGGGAATGGAAGGGAAAAGGAGGATTCACCATGACCTACAACTTATAATTTTTTATATATAAACAAAATTTGAAGATTACATGACAGAAGATTAACATTGGTGCACTTTGGAGGGCACATGAGCACTTGCTATTTTATTCCCTGTGCTTTTCAGTCTACACACACACACACACACACACACACACACACACGAATAGACATATATATTTCTATATTATATCATTTCAAAGGTAATATTTATAAAATTTAATATATATCATAATCTAATATATACAATTTTAAACACAATGAGACAGGAAACGGGAACAATCCAGGGAGAGGACATGCCAGCCCAAAGCTATGAATGTCAAGTATGGACCCCTTCCTGCAAGTCATCCCAAAATGGGACCAGGACAAACTCCCGGGTGCGTGGGGGTCCCTGGAGGTGGGGACATGGTGGCACCTGGCTGGCCATGCCAGCGCTGTTCCCACGAGAAGATGCAGATGATCCTGGGAGGGCTACCACCACGTCCCAGGGGCCGGCATGGGCTGGCGAGAGAAAGGGGTTGTGGTTTCTAGCAGGAGCTGCGGTTTGTAAGCTGCTCTGGGCCTTATGCATGTTAATAGGAGTTCACAGCACTTCCTCCTGAAGCCCCCAGGCCTGAAGCAGGAAGGGCATGAGCTGGACGCTGGACACAGGAGCAGCCGGGCTTACAAGGTGGTTGGCCCTAAGCTTCACTGAGTATCACCAAGGGCCCCAGTCCGGCTGAGTGGAAACTGAAACCGACCAATCATTGAATCTGAAAAAGACCGGGGGGCGGGGCCAGGCATAGGAGCTCCTGGAGGACGCTGAGGAGGAGAACCACCTGGAAAACAGTTCATTGTTGTTGTTTACAAACAAACTAACAAGACCCAGATTCCCAGGCCCACCTAGCCCCTGTCCCAGCAGAAGTTTGGACAACAGGAGCTTTTTGTTCCAACCCTCACACCCCTTATTCCTCAGTCCCTCCTACACACATGCACAGTTTTGTTCCCACGCCCCACGTGGGTGGGTGAGCCGGGTGGGATCCCAGCTCCTCTGTCTCTAGCTGGGTGGCCTCTGCAGTTAGACTAAGTTTCTACATTAGTGAAGCAGAAAGAGCAGCGTCAACCCACAGCGTGGTTTTGGCTTTCCAGAACTTAGTAAATACACAGCCCTAATGCTGCCATCGGTCATGATGATGTTGGTGACAGTCTCCACAAGCTGAGTGGAGAAGCAGTGCCCGGCCCGAGCTCCTGGCCTGGGATGATTTTCACTAGACTGCCCAGGGGCCAGACCTCCAAGGGTCTGCCATCTGCCCAGAGATAAAAGCAAGATCCTTCCTGTTAGAGTCAGGGACAAAATGCAGGATGCCTCTGTTGTTGCAAATACCACCATGAAGTAAAGTAACTTGCCATTCACGGGAACATTATTTTGACTCTTACTTTGTTAGTGTACCTCGCCCCCAAAACATAAGCAGGGTGGTCCACACTGGACCTTAGCATCTACAAAAATCTGTTTGTGGCCTGATATTTAATTACGTTCCAAAAACTAGGGTCATAGTCATCTATCATTGTATAAACACCACCCCAAATTCAGTAGCTGAAAACTACTATTTATTACTAATTCTCACAGTTCTGGGTTGACGAGGCTCTCATTCAGGGTATCTGCACAGATTCAAGCCAAGAGGTAGCTATGGCTGGAGTCATCGGGAGGCACAAGTGGGCTGAACATCCCAGAGGGCTGTTACAGGCTGAATTGTGTCCTGCCCCCACAAAATTCATATTGAAGCCCAAACCCCAAGGACCTCAAAATGTGACCTTAGTTTAGAAATCAGGTCATTGCTGATGGCATTAGTAAGTTAAAATGAGATCACACTGGAGTAAGGTGGACCCCGATCCACAGGGGGCCGTAACTGTGATGGCAAAGTTCATCTGGACAAGTCCTGCCCAGAAAGGGAGTAACTGAGGGAGCCCACGCCTGACCTAAAGTGAGCTCAGACACACATGCAGAGAATCTGGAGGTCACCCTGTCCTGGGTCCCTAGACTCCAAGACATTGCCCAAAATGTGGAGCCCGTGGAGGTATGCCGTTTGGGTCTCTCTCCAGGAGAAGCTGGTGGACAGCCTTCAGTTGTCACACCTCCGGGTCCCCGGTAGCAGTCCCACCAAGGCCTTGCTCTTCCCAGGCTGCTCCCAGCTGATGACTGAGCACGGCAGGCTCTCTGAAGTCAGGCCATCCTGCCTGAGTGGGACCTACTGGGCAACCTTGGCACCAGGGCTCCCCCTGGGCTGGCTAGGGTTTCTCAGAGCGCCCTCTTCCCAACTGTCCATCTTTGGCAGTCTCCTTTCCCAGGTATCAGAACCACATTGCACTGGTGTCCTCGACCCTTTCTCCTCTACAGACAAGGAGTTCCCCAGTGAATCTCTTGCATGTCAGATTTCATCTTGGCATCTGCTTCCTGAACTGACACAGCCCCAGGGTCACGCTGAGCATTTCTAATGGAAGAAACTCCCAAGGAAGCCTGTTTGCTCTGGCATCATTAAAAAGTTCTTTCTCATTATTTCATCAGGGTGCTGTCTAAAAATAGATTTCTACTCAAATGGTTCAGATAGGAGCCTTTAATGGAGAGGGACATACTCTGGTAGAAGGGAACAAGCCAGGGATGATGAGGCATGAGGGATGGGCGATCCTAGAAGTGGTCCCTGCCCTAGGGCTGAAGCAGGTGGTGGGGGGTTGCTCTGTGTCCCTGCAGCCTCAAAGGATTAGAGACACTCAGTATGCATTCTGCAGGGGCACTGGGCAGGGCCACACTGAGGAGGGGCAAGAAAAAATAAAATAAAAAAAGGAGGGGCAAGGCTGTTGCTTATAGCAAAGTGCCATGTCCCTTATTTTGTGACCACTTGTGGGTTGCTGGCTATCTCTTTTGTTGCACTTCTTTTTTTGTGTCTTACCCACGATTCCCCAAAATTAATGTTTACTTTTACATTTCCCCCTTCCACTTCTGGGTTCGTTCTGTGGGTCTCATGAGGAAGGGCTGAGGTCTCCACTCAATACCAGTCTCGGACACACTCCACTCCTTGTGCTGTCAGCTGAGGACAGAATAAGCCTTCTGTGGAGGGTGTGCCACAGACGGGACCCTGAAGTCATCTCTCTCTGCACACATGGCATCTTGGGTGGGTACCCTGGGCTGTCTGAAAATGTTTACCAACCCACAGAACTCCATAAACCTCTGGCTGACAGCCGCTGATTCCAGAAGTTGGGGACTGCCCCAGCCTGCCTCATTCCACCGACGGTTTGTGCTTAACTAGTATTCCAGCCAACCATGCCCTGCACTACCCTCCACCATCCATGCTAACCTTGCAGATCTCTGGTGATCGGGTGCAAATCACTGCACACCTACTCAGTGCTTTGAAAGCAGAACCAGAGCCCAAGGAAATTCCACCATTATTGAGTCATGACATACAAAATAGAAGAAACATACAAAATCCAAATTTACCCCAAAAAATCCCAAAGGAGTCAATTGCTTAACTGTTACGTTTTATATGGGATGGGCACACAATATGTAATGCCCGGGGTTTTTTTTCTGCCATAGCAGCTTTACTGATGCATCAATCCAAACATGATGCTGTAGCTCTGACACATAAAAATCCAGAAAACCATGTATGGTCTCACTTACGTGTGGAGCATAAGGAAAAACACGGAGGGCATTGTGAGAAGGGAAGGGGGAATGGGGGGAAATCAGAGGGGGAGATGAACCACGAGAGACTGTGGACTCTGAGCAACAAACTGAGGGTTTTGGAGGGGAGGGGATGGGAGGTTGGGTGAGCCTGACGGTGGGTATTGAGGAGGGCACGTATTGCATGGAGCACTGGGTGTGGTGCATGAACAATTAATCTTGTAACACTGAAAAAATAAAATAAACATATTTGGGAAAAAGAAAAAAAGAAAAAAAAAACCATGACATGGGATGGAAACAAAGCATGACCTTTTGTAAACACGGATTTCCCAACTATGTGAATTGACACGGGAGAATTAAGATATAAGTTACAGCAAGCTCTTTATTTTTCAAGCTCTGTAATATTATAGAAATGATTGAAAAGTGATGAGTGGCTTTGATCTGTAATGGAATTCTCAAATAGTTTTACAGACACATCAGCTGCGGAAGAACATCCATTCATCAGGAGCCAATGACCCCACAGAATAGGGTCTCAAATCCTCCCCAGCGATCTGCAACCCATACCCCAACCTCCCGAAGGCCCCTGCAGGGATCCTTGGCCCCTCGGAAACCTTGGGGACAGCGGGCCTTGGCACAGGCCGGCCGCATTGCTGGGTCCTTTACACAAGTCTGCCAGCCTGTGTCTAGTACCTGCGTGATAGGGGAGCTTCCTCCGTGTGGTGCTGAGTAGATAGCCAGGCCAGCTTGCTCACCACTGCATCTTCAGTCCTGATGCACGTGGGCTCAGCCTAGCCCAGAGCAGGTGTGAGTCAGAGTGCCCACAAGCCCGTCTTCAGAAACCACCAGGGAAGTCTGACCTTCACCTGGGCCCAGGGTTCCTGGAAGACAGGGAAGGTAAGAAATCCCCCACCCTTCATGTTCTGGAAAGAGCTTACCACAAAAGACTACTTCCCCATACAACTTAGATAAGAGTCACACTATTTACCTGTGATGAAGTCAGCACAGGCCCGCCAGACCCCATTGAATGGTGTCGTACCTACTAACCAATCTGAACAAAATGCTCCTAAGTCAGACACAGGTTAGCAGTCCCTCCTTTCCCCAGGCCCTGAACTCTGCCCACCCCCAGCCTGAGCCAGCACACAGCCCTCCGTGCAGCCCCTACTGAGAACAGGTGGGCATTGGGGTGATACCCATTCACCCCACCGCACCGCTGGTTCTTCCCAGCCTTGTCCAATCCTCCAGGTGAAAGGAAGACTCTTAGCGTCTGACTCTGCGCATGCCGCAGACCTCAGTCACAGCGCTAGGCCCATGGCAATCCTCCCCTCCTCTGCCAACAAAGCCTCTCCTTGCTAAGGCCATCTTTACTACCCTCACGCTTACCTGCCCTGGGCCACGGCCTCTGGGAGGGTTACCTGCATGGCTCCTGTTATCTAAGTCTGCACTCACTATTGTTTTTACAAAAGAACTCTTCTCTAGCAAAAGAGAAAGACAGAGAAAGAAGGTGAGGCCTGGGTCACAGACAAGTATGTGAAGCTGTGCTGAAGCCAAGCTGGTGCCTCGGAGCCAAACCCACCCACTCCTCCTGAATTCCTGACTTCCACCCAAGGTCCTTCTTTGTCCCCTTGACAAGCCCGCCCAGACCCGTTCTCCACAGAGTGAAGAGCTTCCCGTCTCCAGGAGATTCTGCCCAGCAATTCCCTGGGAACAACTTTTCAGGGCTCCTTTGCTTCCCCAAATCAGCCAGAAGGTGCACGTAGAGTTTCTTTCCATTTAAGAACCTACTTTACAAAACTCTGACATGAAAGTGAGTCAGTAGAGAAGTCAGTCAGATGTGGGGTGCTTGCACAGAGTTGGAAAGGTGTGATAGAGTTTGTGTGCCCAAGAGGCCCCTGGTGGTCCCGTGCCAGAGCTCTTCTTGAATGTGAGCCACACACACCCCTCCCACCCAGAGCTGGGCCACGTCCCCTACACCCCAAAATACCTCAAACAAGGAAGGATGGATCCATGCCTTGTGACTGGTGCCATGAGCAAGGGGACAAGAGTCAGCTGCGCCGGCATCTATTCCCCGTCTCTCTCTCTCCCCAGCCCCATGCTTGCCCATGGCACCGCCACACCGTGAGGAAGCCCATTCTGTGCAGGCAGGTGCATGTGGCATCCCAGCGGGGAGCCAGCAGCCCGCACGCAGCTTGGGGGTGGATGAATGTTCAGATGATTGCAGTCCCCGGCTGTCACATCTCCCAGCTGAGGCCCCATCATGGAGCAAACACAAGTCACCCACCCTGTCTGAATTCCTGACTAAGGGACACCATGCAAGATTATAAATCTGACAACTGTGCAGGTGTAGGGGAGAGGGTCAGCAAGCGCCTGGAAGCCCAGGCCTCTCCTCCTCCTGCCCACAGCCGGCCTCTTTCCTGTGGCTCTCCCCCCGCCCGCCCTGTCTCTCCTGCTCTGTCTGCAGCTCAGGCCCCATCTCCCTGGACTGGTGGCATTCCTGTCCTGTCTGGGGTCTGTCTGCAGCCTTCCATGCAGCACATTCCCAGTTCCCAGTTCTCAGCTGCCCATGCAGGGGCCTGAGGTCCTGTAGCCGTGGGACTAGGGGAGACACGGCTTCCCAATTACAAGTGACACTTCAGGGGATGCCCCCCCCCCCGGGCCTCTGAAAAAAATCACACTGCGGGTAATTGCAACTTCAAGAAAGAAGTCACGTACTGGCATCATCTTTACCCCACCTCCTTCAAGCCCAGCTGAAGTCAGATTTCAAACACCACACCGGCTCTACCACCTCCTTCCTTCCTTCAGCTCCTGGGCTCCCACACCCCACTGCTGGGTCCAGCTTCCCCCACCCCCACCCCCGACACTGAGGTCTCTGCTGAGACCTCTCTCAGCTTCTCAGCACCAACAGCCCCTCCTGGCTTCATGCCCTGCCGGGACCAGCAAAACACCTGCCACCCTGCCATGCCCGGCAGTCCTCGGGTCTCCGGGGCATCTCCTACAAGACCTGCTCCCTTTTGCCCTCCTTTCCTCCTCCTCCTCCCACTCAAGGCCTCTTCTGCTCCTACTTCCCTGGACAAAGACAAAAACAGTGCCTGCCACTTCCCCTCCTCTCCTCACCGACAGGGGCCCCGGTGCTGCCTCCTGCCTGCCCCACAACAGTACTCAAGGTCCTCAGGGACCTACCACCCCCTGGCTCCTTCCCCTGCCTGCCTTCACTCTCCTCTCCACTCCACCAGACACAAGACTGGCTCTAGGTCTCCCCAGCCTGGCCTGTCCAGCATCTGCCCCAGTGGCACAGTCCAGGCCCCCGCATCTCTGGCCCTGAACAACCTCCTCACATAAACAATCCCAATAAATAAGCTCGTTTATTCCCAGGAAGGCGAATAATCCTGTTAATCATGATGACTCATGATGGCAAATCCAGGCCAATTTCTCCCCTGTGCTCCAGCTGTGATTTTTTCCAGCTGCCTCAGGACTGCCCCACCTGGGCGCCTCGTGGACCCCATGCCCTGCATGGGCTCAGAAGGGGCTCTGGCTTCCTCTAGCTGTGGCAATCCTGCTGCTTCCCTTCTCACCCCAGGAGCAATTCCTGTGGATATAATTGTCAATGCATCTCATGCCTCCTTTTCTCTGTTCTCAGTGTTACTAACTTTCCTGGCCACTGTGACCTCCTTCCTCAATCATAGGTGAGCCTTTAACAATAGAAAGGTTATGGGCACCAACTCCTCCTCATGCAGTCAAAAATCCACATATAACTTTTGACTCCCCAGAAACTTAACTACTGAATAGCCTCCTATTGACCTTATCAATATGTAAACAACCAATGGACACATATTTTGTATGCTGTATGTATTATGTACATACATGTACAAAATCTTTTTTTAAAGATTTTATTTATTTATTTGACAGAGAGAGAGATCACAATTAGGCAGAGAGGCAGAGAGAGGGGGGGAAGCAGGATCCCCATTAAGCAGAGAGCCTGATGCGGGGCTCGATCCCAGGACCCTGAGATCATGACCTGAGCCGAAGGCAGAGGCTTTAACCCACTGAGCCACCCAGGTGCCCCTATATACAGAATTTTTAAGATAACAAAGGTAGAGAAAAGCAAACGTTATTAATAAGATCAAAAGGTAGAGAGATACATTTACAGTCCTATACTGAATGTATAAAAAACAATCTGCATTTAAGCAGAACTGCACAGTTCAAACCCGGGTTATTCAAGGGTCAAAGGTACTTCCAGTGTCTCCAAATGGCCTCTACCCCAGCCCATCCCCTCACATCTCCCACACCCAGCTCTCCAAATCATTCCCACATAGCTGCAGTAGCCATGCCCTTTAAAGTACACAAATTCTGCCACTGCTGTGCCTGGAACTTTTCCATTGGCTTCCCAACAAAATTTCTGTTCTTTGCATCTGGGCCCGAAGTCATTTGTCTCTGAAGACCCCTCCAGCCTCATCCTGTGCTACTTTTTTCCTACAACATTGTGCATCAGCCGTGAGTTTCATCTGTCTACTTCTTCAACATTCCAAAATGTTGTCTACCTCAGGGCCTTTGCATTAACTGTTCCCTTTGCCTAAAATGATTTTTCTGTCCTCATCTTTAAGAACCTGGCTTAAATGTCCACTCTAAAGAAGTCTTTTCTTGACAATTTTATCTAAAGCCCGTCTTCACCTTCTTAGTCTCTTCTCACTTCTTCTTCTTCTTTTTTTTTAAATATTTTACCTATTCATTTGACAGAGAGAGAAAGAGTACGAGAAGGTGGAGCTGCAGGGAGAGGGAGAAGCAGGTTCCCTCTGAGCAGGAAGCCCAATGTGGGGCTTAATCCCAGGACCCTGAGATCATGAGATCATGACCTAAGCAGGTAGATGCTTAACTGACTGAGTCACCCAGGTACCCCTCTCCTCACTTATTCTTTGTAGCTCATTTATTTTCAAGTGAGTCAAGCAAGATTAGGTTCTATCTCAATCTCTTTGTTTACTTCATAACACACATGTGTGTCCCAACCATCTTTGTCACAGTCTGGGTGTGTGTGTGTGTCCATCTGTCTGTTTTCATCACTCAAAGGCAGGACCTAAACTGTCACTTATTGCTGCATCTCTAATGGCATTAAGTCAACAGTTAATGTCTGTTGGTTGAATGAATGAATGAATGAATGTGAATTATGGGGCAACGCTAAGACTACTACAGGTTTTCCCTGGTAATCTTTAATTTTAGAAGACAAGAAATGATGCAAAGTGCTGCCATATGTTTACGTTTTCTCATATGTACCCTCTGCAGGACATGGAAAAACAAGGCAAAAATGCAGAACATATTAATCACCAAAAAAAGAGCCACTTTTTTCTCCATGGATTCAAAGAAGGAGGCATTTCTCTGACTTGTACACTCCAGACTCTGAGAAAAAGCTGGCAGAGCAAGTCCACTGGGACTGCTACTGGCTGCTCATCAACAATCCTCAGTGAGTCCAAGAGTGAGGTTCTTCACTGCTAAGACTGATGACGAGACAAGGAGAAAACCGAATGTCTGTCTCCCCCACTGTGGGCCAGCTGCCTTCACCTACCTGCTGTCATGACAGCCAGGGGTGTTACTGAACTAATTGCTATTCTTTCGTTGCTTCTACTGATAGAGGGAGATTAAGTGTTTGCCTTTGTGTTTGTCTCTGGAGTCATAAAGGCAAACAGGAAAAGAAAATTCAGAAAATTCTCTCCACAACATTGTCAGGTTCCCAAAATGATCCTTGGTGAAAGAGATATTAGACTTATCTATCCTTAATTTTTAGAAATAGAAATCATGACTAACAGGCTATTTCAGAGCTCCACATTCTATCAGAGACAAGTGACTGAATTGTTCTCTCAAAGATCACCTTGTTCATTTGTTCCAAAAACATACAGAAGTGTCCATTCAGGGTCAAGCACTAAGCTACAGCCCAAGAAACAGAAATGACCAAGACACAGCCCTGCCCTCTGGGAATTTGCCTGTAATTAGAGAAGTCAGAGAAGTGAGCAAACAATCCCCAAATGTCAAGATCCAGCAGTGGTTAGAGGAAACCCAAGAGCATGGGCAGTGGGATGATTTGAGGAGTTGGTGAGGGGGGTTGCCAGGACAGAGGAAAGAAGAGTTCCAAACAGGACGGACAGATGTAGGGGCTCCATTCTGGGCAGAGGTTTACGATGGATATTGGGGTTAAATAGACCAGCTTAGCCTCTTGGCTCAAAAATTGGTATCTAACATTGTTCAGTGAAGAATTCAATGAAGCAAGGCAGGTTAGTGCTAGGAACAGCACTAGGAACCTCCACTTTTTGTAGGAGCTTGGAGGCCAGAGACTAATCTCACCTCTGTAGAATACTCAACTCAGAGGTGGTTTTACTTTGTTGCTATGGTCCATCTTCCCAAAGACCTGGGAAGCTCTTTCCTTCACCACTATTAACACACCACCCCCCAGACATCTGTTGGGGAGACTCTCAGCTGGGCCAGGTGTTGAGAGGACAAAGATGGAGAAGATGGCTTTCATGTCTACTGGGTGCCACAACCATTGGTCCTTGAAGATCATGTCTCCTTCCTGTAGAGTTTTACCAGAACTTCAAAAATGATTCTCAGTTGAGTTTCTTCCACAGCTTTGCATTGCCTTTCATCATGAACTCTCACCCAGGGCATCTTCACAGGGAGCACACTTCTAAAAGATGGAGAGGACATCTGGGGAGTGTGGACAAAAAACAATAATACTGAAATCTTTTTTCACCTTTGTGTTTAGCAGATGTTATAAACTCTTAAAAATAATGCTAATAATTGCAATAACTTTGGACCATGGAACAAAGTTCTGTAATGGCTGCTAAACATGTAAAACAAACGTCAGACATCATGGTACGTTACCCCTAAATATTTGGCATGAAGACACTTTAAAAAGTGATTCTGGTAGATTTAGGACCATATCGCCAGAAAAAAAAAGTATAAATAAATAAATAATCCTTGGCTCAGAAAGAACATGCAAAATGTATATTTTATATATATATCAAAAATATATACCAAATTTTGATATGGAGAGTGAATTTCTTGAATTGAGTAATTCCAAATAAATTTAGAGTGGTGCGTATTTACCTTTGCTCAAATAGAGCAATCAGTGCTGCTTTCAAAGTACAAAAACAGCCACATAGCACCGTTCCAGCCTCTCTCCAGAAAGATAGTCAAGTGTGTATCTGTTTCAGTTTTCTACTGCTGTGTAACAAACCAACCCAGTAGTTTGTCGCTTTAAATAGCCATGATTTATTATATCTCACTGTTCTGCGGGTTGCCTGAACAATCCTACTGCACTCACCTGTGCTCAACTTTGACTCCAGAGGACTGTGCAACCCACCTTGCTTGCACATCTGGTTGGCAATTGGTGATGGCTGTTGGCTGGGGTCCCTCAGTCTTCCTTGACATGTCCTCTCATCCTCCAGCAAGCCAGAATAGACTTCTACCCATCATGGAAGTCTCAGAGCTCCAAGAAAGGGTCAGTGAGAGCTACCAGGCATGTAAGGTTCCAGAACTGACCCAGTGTCACTTCCTCCACATTCTGTTGGTCAACACAGTTCACAGGGCCAGCCTAAATTCAGGGGGTGGAGAAACAGGCCTCAGGTGCCTGATAGGAAGAAGTACAATATTGCATTGCAAAGGGGCATGGACACAAAAAGGTGATTCACTGAGATTCACTAGGGGCTTTTAGTATAACCATCCATCACAGTGTCAAGCAGAGCACTAACAAATCCGATTTTGCAACACATGGGATTCTGCTTAAGTTTTACAGGAAAGCAGATATCCCCAAGAGATGCCCCTGATGTCCAAAGAAACAGGCTGCTGCCCCTGGGAGGGAAGCCTGGCCCCCGTCTCAGGGATGCACATTTGCCACATGTCTCCTTGGCTTACTAAGGCAGTTCCTTCAAACTCCTGAGAAAAGGACCAGCAGGAGTGTGTCCCTGAAGCCTGAGCCACCATCCCACTAAGAAGTGCAATTGCACACAAGCATTCATCCAGCAGATAGGACCCAGCTGGCATGTGTCAGCTGCTCATTTAGTGGACACATCTATGAGAAAGCATGTTTTCCTGGCCTCACTTTGGGGTGAAGGTCATTGCTATTATTAATTGCTATTCAAAGAGAGAAGGGGTCGCCCAAGGCTCCTGCAGACCCTGGCTGATACAAACAAACACTCTGTTCTTGGCAAACCAAAAACTCCTACCTCTGCAGGATTGTTCTCTGGAACCAAGCATTTTTCTGCTCCCTTTCCAGGCTCAGTGGGGAAATTGCTTAAGATTCAAGCAAACTTGCAGAAGAGCCAGAGGTTTGATCAGCACAAACATGCCCTTCCCAACAACAAGAGCTCAGCTGCCAAGAAAGGTGGGAGAGGTGAGAAGTAGTACCCCTCCCCACTACCATCCCACCCCTGCAAGCTCACTGAATTCAACAGCACCCTCATGAATCACAACCATTTGCATCTAGTTACCTGGCCAGATGTCCATGCTGAACAGCCACCGACCTCCAAGCTGGCCAAATATATTCCTGTGTGTCCCCCCAACCCCGACACATCCAACATCACCCACCTCCATCTTTTCCTGGATCAGGCAGGGGTCTGGTTTGTAAGCAACAGAACCTGAAGCACAGGGAAATTGCATGTAGGATCAGAGCCCACACAATGGATGGGGACTTTGAAAGTCACTGGCTCAAGTGCTGCTCTGGAACCATCTGGTATAGTATATTCCTGGAGAGAGGCTCCAGGAAGCCTTCTCAGTTTAAAGACACCTGAACTGAGCCTGAGCATCAATAAGAATGGTCAGTGTGTGGAGGCCAGGGAGACCCAGCTGGCCCTCCCCCACCTTTGGCCTCCCTCAGTGGTGTCCAGCTGCCTCTCTTGGACTACACTTTGGTAATCAAGAGAAAACCAGACACACAGACCTGAAAGGACCTGGGGGTAGCCTGGTCTGCTCTGGTGGGAAGAGCACCCCTTGGGGGTCAGGAGGTGGGAATTTTGTCTGGGACCCCAGGAATGACACAAAACAGCTCTGGGCCTCCATTTCTTCTAGAGAAGGGAGCAGCCTTTCTGGATGAATTTGAAGGCCCATATCCTCTTATAATCACTTTAGCAACAAAGAATCCAGGTTCCCCCCGGGCTCTGATCTCAGCTCTACAGAATCCGGCCTGGTTTGCCAAGCAGTGTGGCTGCTACTGGTTCCTGAGCCTCTGTGAAGCCTAGCTCCTGTTCTGATCAATTTAACACTGAGGTTCCTAAGTCCGATAGCAATCCTGAGCCAGAGGTCTCCTGACTTCCATTTAACCTGTCCCCCAAATGCCTCTGGGCTTCAAAACCCTCAGGGCATAAATATACCCATGTGCCAATAAAATAGCTCCAATATCTACCCCCCCGCCAATGTGGACTAACATAGTCCCACAAAGCCAGCTATTAACAGCAATCTCATACAGCATGCATCCCCCACATCCCTGTTCCTTGTCACCTCTTGCTGTTCACAACCACCTACCGCTCTGTAAGGATCAGTGCACAGGCGCACTACAACTCACCCCTGGCCTCCCACACTATTTGGATGCTGGAGCAGGACTGGGTTCTTATAAGATGAGGAGGTCTTCTCTCCAACCCTATCGCACATGTGGTCTCCTGGTCCCCAAAGCATCTTGGCCTTTACTCACATTCCGAATGGGTTCTTCCTCTGAGGGGCATCCCTGGTTTTTGGCCTTGCTCAAACTGGTCCACAAAGCTGAACTTAGATGTCCCGCCCTCTTCTCTATAGGCTACCTTACCCGATCAAATTCCTCCCTCCTCCCTGGGTATAAAACTAAAGCCCTAGGCCGACCTGGTAGCATTATCTCCTGGGTCAAAGTATAGACTGACAATGCAGGATTCCTTATTCAAAATTATTAAGAATTCTAGGACAGCAACTGGAAAGGCTTGACCTCAGGGTGGGCTCCATCTGAGCAGCACCCTGTGTGCCTGGTCAGGTGGCATGCCAGGAAGCTGACCTTGCCCCAAGTGCTTAGATGGGCATTCACTGGTGGTGAAGAGTCTCATGGGCAATGTTGGGGCCAAAGCACCCTGTGACTCACAGATAGGGAAACCAAGGTGGTACGTGTTTGTGTATTTGCCAGCTTTCTTGCACTCACTCTCCTCAAAGTGCTCAGCAAATGAATCTAACAATGGAAAGGAAGGAGGGAGGAGGAGGGAAGGAAGATACTAGAAGAACAGGAATTGGAACTTGAGTTTTCTGGCTCTTTGGTGCCAACTGCTAGGACAGTGTTCTGGGAGTTGTGTTTGCCCCCACCCTCCATCCCCCACCCCCACCCCTAAGGAAAGGGCACTGTGTCTGTTTTATAATTGACTCTCCTTTCCCTCTCTTGCTAGGAATTCATGCCTCTTAGTTGATTTTCTCAAATATTTTGCAGATGTCCCAGTTCCCAGACCTCTCTGTGCTCGTTCAAGATCAGTTGGGAACAAAATAAAATTAAACAAAATAAAATAAAATAAAGATCGGCTGGGCTTCCAGAGCAAGTCTGAGAATAGAACCAGGCTCTCATGGTTGAAGCCCCTGCTTGGAAATGAGATTCACTCACTTTTGAAAAGGCCCTAATGCAAAACTGCACATCTGTCCTTCTGCCTTTGTGGGAAAGACATCTCTGGAAAGGCCCCCATTATTACCCTACAATACTTCTGCTTGTGAAAGTCCTCTCCTGCAGGCCCTAGCCAAAGCCTAGTGAGAACCACAAGAGGGAATCTCATGGTGCCCAAACAAGGGGAACTTCTCATGAAGGGCTTGTTCCACAAACTGCTTATATTTAAATTGATCCCACCTCAATCCCCTTTCTTCCTTCCTTTCTCCCTTCCTTCCTTCCTTCCTTCCTTCCTTCCTTCCTTCCTTCCTTCCTTCCCCCTTCCCTCCCTCCTTCCTTCCTTTCTTTCTTTTTCTTTCTTTCTTCGTTCTTTTGTTTGCCCTATTCCTCAAAACAAACAACTTTAAAGCTGACAAAAAAGAGAGGATAAAATCAAAATAACCTTCCCTGTATAGTTGCTGCCTCCAGACCTTGTAGGCACAGAGCCCTGTCTGACTCTGCTTTATCATTCTTTTCTGGCCTTGACCCCTGAACACTTAATCCCCAAGTTGAGGTGCTGCTATCCTAAGTGGGCCCCAGGACAGTAAACGGCCTTGCTCTCTGCCTGCAGAGCCCACACAGGGAGCTGTGCAAAGGGTGGGGCCAAGCAAGAGAGGGATTCTCGTTTCCATTAAGTTTACAGCAAGTTAACCACACAAACCTATTCTCCTCCGCTAATTCCAGACATTCTGATCTCTAACGTGCTATGGGGTACAGAACACTCCGGAAGCCAGAGAGGGAGAAAGACAGAGAGAATGAAGTATGCTGTCATAAAAGCCCAGTGTTAGCTACCTAGACAGGTATATGGAAAACCACATTATGGCCAGTCAGGTCACTCACAGGGTCCTGAAGGTGGTAGCCCTTTAGAGGAGCCCATTCTGAGTCACACTACCCTCAGAGGCCCCAACCTTCCTCTTTTCCCTGCTCCACCCTTGTCAGGACCTGTTTGGTAAAATCTGAGTTTCACAGGATATAAGAGCTCATTCATCAGGATCAAAATGGCCATGATGTTCAAGCCATCACCTTTTGATTATTCATCTTTTAAGATGAAGTCCAACAACAGAAGCTGATATCTGAGATTACCTAGAAACTAGAAACGATTCACATGTGGATTTTCCCCATAAAATTTGAGAATGGAGAACCAATTAAATACACCAACTCCCGGCAGGTGCTATGCAATGCAGCCCCCAACTGCCCCCCTTCATTCCCCAGCAGCCCAGTGTTGTCTACTAAAGGCTCACTGCTGAGCCTCCCACCCCACCCTGTGAGGACAGTTACGCTGAGTTCCGTGCTGTCTTCTTTCCTGCATGTACTTCATGCATTCATTTATTCACTCATTCACTCGTTATTAGAAGAGTTTCAAACTACAGTAAGTCTACGAAAGTCTGGTGGCAAGGGCAAGGAGCTGGATGCACAAGGGAGCAGAAGTGGGAGAGAAAGAAGTAGAATGTAACTAATTAGCATGCCGGCACACATTGACTATTCAGTGTTTATGGAGTTTTGTTGATCTACTCATGGAAACACTTGTAAATAGCTAAGGATTGACCAGGCTGAAAGCAATACACAGTCCTCCTTTTACTTCCTCTGAACTGAAAGAGCCTTGTGGAGTTCTGTATGCAGCACCACAATACAACAATAGCATCACACCCACAGTTGTGACAACAGACCATGTCTCAGACACTGACAAATGTCCTCTGAGGGGTAATATCAGTCCCCTTGAGAACCACTGGTTTAGAGTGACAACTAAGAAGAACTAAACATTTCTTTGGGGGGGAAACCATGACTTATCTAATCTCTATGCTGCAAGATCCTTTGTCAATAAGAATTAGCCCTAAAAGTCTCCACCACCCCACCTCCATTGGCAAGCAGAAAACAAGATCCCAAAGGGGGCAAGATGGCGGAGAAGTAGGAGATCCTGTTGTAACCTGTCCCCAAAAGAGAGCTGGATATCTACCAGAACACGCTGAACACCCATGAGATCAGCCAGGGGAGCAAGATTTTTCACTTCTGGATCTCTACAGGAGCAGAAGACAGCAGCAGAGAGGTAAAGCAAAGTGGGAACACTTGAAACGGTATCAGAGGATAAACAAAAAGGGAGGGAGCCACCAGAAGCGGTGCAAGGACAGTAATACCCCAAAGGAAAGTGCCTGGTGGTTGGGGAGCAGCATTAACTTAGAGTCTGGTTAAAAACACTTAAAAAGAGCAAAAGGTTCTGAGGAGCAACTAGAGGAATGGGGTGGGTGCGGGCCTGGGCCTGGGCCCACGCTCCCAGGAACGACGCCACTCGCCTCAAAGAGAGACTGGTGGGGGTGGGGGGGGGTCCAGTCCATGGTTCCTGAACCTGCAGCCTTCTGCTCCTTGCACCATTTTGTGGGCAGGGCGTGCTCCTGCAAGTGCCTTAGAGAGTCTGGTGTGGTCCAGGAGCCTGCAGCTTTTCTCTGTGTACAGCACTCTCTGGACTATGCACCCCCGACCCCAAGACATTCACGGTCCCACGCAGCAGGGTCTGGGCGCTCCCAGCTGGCCCCAGAGAGAACACAGGCGGGCGGCCTAACCTCAGGCAGGAATCTGAGCACACCCTGTGCTGGCCTGAAGCCCCCCGGAGAGCACTCATAGAGCCACCAAACTGGCTGGGGGTGCACATCACCTGTGACAGGCTGCAGTGTGTGCAGAATTTTGCGGAGGGGAGTGTGTGTCCTGGACCACCCAGAGGGGAGCTAAAGGAAGCTTTTCTGTGATGTGGAGGTCTGGGCACGTATGGGCAGATTCCTTGCTCAGACTCCCTAAAAAGGTGAAAAAACTACAAAAGGCCAAAAACCTTCAGAGAGCAAAAGACTGAGAAACTGGTTTCCACAGAGCGCAGCCCCTTCAGGTTGCTGAAGGGGCCACAGACCTATATTTCAGGTCTCCCTTGAGACCACCATGTGCTTTTCATTTAAAAAGAAAAAGAAAAAATGTTCTATTCCTAAAGAGAAAAAAGAACATAAATACTGAGGAACCTCTAGCTGTCTTTACCAGGAGGTTACTGCACCTGTGCAGGTAAGGGGGTGAAGGTGGGGATTGGGAGTGGTCAGGTTCTGGAGGCATTTTGGAGGCAGAACTGAAGGCTTTGCTAAGGATTCTGGCACGTGTGTGAGTGACAGAGAGGAGACAGAGTCTCCTATTGCTGCGTTAACAAACTCACTACCACAAACCGGTGGCTTCAAGAAACACGTATTACCTCAAAGGTCTGTAACTCAGACGTCTGCCTCGGGCCCTGCGGGGCCGCAGTCAGGGTGTCAGCAGGGCCATGCTTCTTCTGGGTGCTCTGGGGGGAATCTGCTCCCTGAATTTGCAGCTTCTAGAGGGCCCCACATCCCTGGCTTGTGCTGTGACGCTCCACCCTCTGCTTCTCATTCTCGCATCTGCTTCCCTGACTCCAAGCCTCCTGATTACCTCCCATCAGGAGCTTGTGATCACCTCAGGCCCACCTGGATAATCTGAGATAATCAAGACCCTCAACTTCCTCTACCTGCAAGGCCCCTTTGGCCATGTGAGGTAACATATTCCCAGGGTCCATCAAGCAGGACTTGGGCATCCCTGGGGACCACTATTCTGCCTCAATAGAAGTTCTGACTGAACAGCCAAGAAACTAGACTTGCCCTTTAGAGAAATGGAGAAGGCGAAGTTGTGCGTGCATGGAGGCGGGGGGGGGGGTCAAACATTGGGTTTGGACTGTTCTCGTTTGAGATCCCCTACTCTCCCCAAGAGGAGGCATGGGCCACGGAGGCTGAAACTCAAGGATCCAATCAGGAAGTGTGTGTTGGGGGTCAGCGAAGCTTGTGTGGTTGTGCAGCCTCAGGACTGGCTCTGACCACGTCAGGGACAGGAAGAAGGGATGGGGCATGACCACTGAGTGCCACGTGTGGACACCATGAAGGCAGGAAAGCGAGGCAGAACGAGCCAATGAGACTCAGAAGGAGCTTCTGGTGGGGAGAGGCCCCAAAAAGTGTGTGCTGTTCTGTGAGTGTCACTTGGAAACAGAGAGAAGAGGGACTTCCTCTCTGGCTTTTGCCCTCCACACCGCCCCCTCCCAGCTCAGCATAGACACCACTGGCTGAAGCAGAAGCAGGAGACCAGGAGGCAGCGGGGACAGCTGGGTGGCCTGCCTGTCTGGGCCAGTGTTGTGCTCCTGCTAGCAACAGGTGAGGTGCTGGGCTGTGTTTACTGCCCATGCACCCTGCAGACCCTCCCCATCCCCCCAGGGCCAATGTGGAGGCTGGGCCAGCCCTTGCGGTTCTTGTGATTACAAACAAAGCCATCAGGGAACCATGAAGAACAAGATTTATTACTCACAGGCTCTAGAGGGGTACACAGCACACCCAAAGGCCACACAGCCAGGTTTTGGGGAGCAAGGGAGACACACACACACAGACCTGGGGCCCTGCCTTTACTAGGGTCCAGGGTCGAGTATCTAGAGTTTCATAGGTTTGCTCTGCTTTGGAAAAAATTAAAGACTAAGACCGGGAAGGGAGAAGGAGGGTCACTCACGCGGTCAGGTGTCTAGGCCACCGGGGGTTCCTGAGAGAGAACCCTCATGGGTAGGGCAGCCTGTTCCTTGTTATGTAGCCAGAAGCTGTGTCTTCCACCTGCCAATACCTTCGTTCGAGATGGATGTCTGGAATGGACAAAGTCTCAGTGTCAGGCACTGGTGCTCCCAGCAGCTGCATCCTTTGGGATCAGTGCCTATCTTTCAAAGGAGAGCCTCGCATTTACTGGTACCGGGCCCCACCCTCCTCAACCCACGGAGGAGGGTGCTACCCTTTCTGCAGGGGTAGTTCTCAGCCTCAGCTAGACAGCTTTGAAAAATGCTCCTGCTTGGGGACAGCCCCAGCCATTCTGAATTTAATGGATCTGAGCTGAGGCCTAGACCTGGAAATTTCCAAAAGTTTTCTAGGGTCTCTCATGTGCATCCAGGGTTGAGAACCCCTACTCTGCAACAACCACCAGGCTCTGAATTAACCACAAGCCTGGCGAGAGGCGCCTGAACGCTACACCTCAACAGCTGGAAGTCTTTGTGTTCTAACTCCTCACCAAGTGCTGGCGAGCCTGGGGAAGAGCGAGCACTCACACACAGCCCTCTGGAGGGGGCAATGGTGCAATCACTCTGGAACACAACCTGGCATTTCTCATAGAGTGAAATGGACCCTGAACCACAAGACAGAAAATTCGCCCAGATATTTACTCAAGGGAAATGAAAAGACAACACCACCAACAGACTTCCATTCAGATGTTCCCTTGGAAGCTTTATTTCTAATAACCCCGAACTGGAAAAACATACACGTCCAGCAGGTGGATGGAGGAACAGATTGAGGTCCCTCCACATAAGGGCCACTACTCGGCAGTAAAAAGGGACAGACTGTGCATACACCTGACATCATGGGTGACTTTCAAAGGCTTACGCTGAACAAAGGAAACCAAAAACAAAGAATATGATTCCATATAAGCACAATTTCATCCCTGGCGGTTCTAGAAGGGCAGGAGCTAATCCACCGAGATAGACCAGAGATTGCCTAGAGCTGGGGGGCAAAGGGACTGAAGTTTGAGGATGATACAGCTACTATATATCTGATGGGCACAATGTCTACACAGGTACTGGGCTTGGCATAGCACAGATCTACATTCTCAGCACTGTCTACACACTGTTTTCTACCCCTGCTTCTCCCTCTCGAGAAAACACCAGCCTACAGCCACCTGCCTCCCCTCTGTCCTTCCAGCCCTACTCAGGACTCCTGGGTCTCTCCATCTTTCACTCAGCACCACAGAGGCCCCCATCCATATGAGCAAAGGGCCCTCCCTGCAAAAATGTTCCGTGGCCACAACCCAGGTAGTGCTTGCCTTCCTGCATGGTATCCCATCTACGATCAGACTGATGCAGCTAGGAGCTGCTGAACCAATCAGGGACGTAAATCTAAATGAGATTTAGACTTGGTGGGGCGGGGGGGGTGGGTGGCGGTTAGGGCTGAGGCTCCCACCTCTGTGCAGGCGAGGCTCCTGGACCCCCAGCCAGACCTCCTATATGGAGGGGGTTGGGCCAGGCATGCAGATCCTGACTGCAGCTCTGGGTGGGCTCTGGGCAGCCAGTCTCTAAGTTGTTCGTGACAGAGCAATAAAAAGAGCCCTAATGCCCATCGGGGCAGAATGGATGAATAGGTCATAACTTAATGCACAATGGAGCCATCTCTATCCTGGAGAATAAACAATCTGCAACTCCACACAACCTCATGGTGAACCTCAAATCATAACATGGAGAGAGAAAGGTACCACCTAACGAGGCAGCAGGCTGGGTGAATGCATCTACAGGAAGATCAAAAGCAGGCAGATCAAATTCGAGCTGCTGGCTGCCCAGACAGTGGTTTCATTTGGGAGGTAAATGGCTAGGGGCATGGGGAGATTATAGGGTGCTGGTGATGTTCTCTTTCTCAGTATGAGTGCAGGTTTCACTAGGAGCTTGACACATAGAATTTAGGAATATTTTGGAATGTTTGTGTGTATTATGTTTCAATAAAACAATTAAGAGGTGGGGGCTGCTGTTTGCAGCCTCGTGGTGGGGACTTGTCTCCATACATGTCACCACCTCAGGCCCCCTCACAGCTATTAGAGTCTATACAGGAGAGAACTGAGGACTGGAGGCACTAACCCCCTGCCCCACATGAGGGTGGGAGTGGGAAGGCCCCTCCATCTGAGCCCAGGGCACTGGGTCCTTGAGGGGTGCAAGCAGCTCCCACTGTCTGTGCTCCAGCTCCATCCGCCTTCGCAACCACATTATCAGAAGGTTCACCTGTGGGAAAGCCTCAGGGACTTGGTTACCATCACTAAGATCAGCAGGAGGCATGGGGAGCTGAGACGGGGGTACAGGGGCTGCTCTGGCGGGCACTGGGCTGCTATCTGGGGTGGGAGCCCCTCATCCGAGAGGACACTGGTCAGGTACCTGGGATGCCGGCCAAGCACTAATGCTACAGTTCCTGCGCTCCTCCTTTGTTTTGTTCTTTTAAACTTGACTCCAGGGATCAGGGATTCACCTAAAAGTTTAGAGTCATCCAAGAGCCCTTCAGAAAATGCCAACAGGTTTGCAAGCTCAGCCTGACAGCAGGAGCGTGCTACCCTTCCAGGACATGAAACCTCCTGCACACTCTAATTCACACAGTCCTCCCTGGCACTGTGGTGTGTGTGTGTGTGTGTGTGTGTGTGTGTGTGTGTGTGTGTGTGTGTGAGATAATACCTCAAGGTCAATGTTATGATGTATGATGTATGTGGTAACACCTCACTGCTATCGTGGGATATGCGGTGTGGTAACAGTTTACCGCTATGGTGGAAATTGCTATGTGGTAACACCTCATTGCTATCCTGGGATATGCCATGTGTAACAGCTCCCACTTTGGCGGGATATTCCGTGTGGCAGCAGATCACCGCTTCGGCGGGATATTCCGTGTGGCAGCAGATCACCGCTTTGGCGGGATATGCCGTGTGTAACAGCTCACCGCTTTGGCGGGATATGCCGTGTGGCAGCAGATCACCGCTTTGGCGGGATATGCCCTGTGGTAGCAGATCACCGCTTTGGCGGGATATGCTGCTTGATAACAGCTCATTGCTATGGTGGGATATGCCACGTGGTAACCTCACTGCTACCAAGGGATATGCCATGTGGTAACGGCTCACTGCTATTAGGATACACGGTATGTGAAAATACCTCACTGCTGCTATGATATATGTGTGATAACAACTCAAAGCTATTATAATACTTGATACATGATAATATTTCCCTGATGTCATGCTATGACATGTGATAACACCTCCCTGCTGTAATAATACAAGCCTTGGCCTGGCTTCCTGCACACCCCCCGTGTGTTCATAGTGACAACCTCTGACTGCATATTGCTGCCCACATGGGATAGCAAGTGTCCCTGAGAGGAAAGGATGGATGGAGGGCCAGCCCATTTCATTGATCAAATATATTTAAATTATGTTTTATAAGTGCACATGATCTTTTGAATCATATAAAAATAGAGGAATATATCAAATGGGAAATAAAGTTCTCCTTCCACCCCCTGCACCACTCTGCTACCACCAGGCCCAGGGTGGGAATGAGGATGCTAGGCAGACCCACCCTGCCCTGGATGGCTGGCCAGCAGCAGCAACAGGCTAACTGTTGTCCCGGAGCCCTAACTGTTCCTAGAGCCCATATCAGTGCAAGACACTCGGACTGCTGGTTTCGACCTGTAGCTCTTTCTCCCAGACTTTGTCAGGGAAAGTAGACCCTGTCATAGGATTTTAGTTCATGCCTGTAACCCTGGTTGGTCATGGGTGTTAAGCCAGGGAAAGAGGCATGTGGGGTGGGGGTGACCAATCATCCTGGGAATGAGGGTTTCTGGGGCTTGGTGCTTTCAGGGCTTAGATCAGGACAGTCCCAGGCAAATTGGAGTGAGCAGTCACCCTGGTTCCAGGCCAAAGAGAGTGAGGGAAAGCTGGAATCCTGAGGGAGGGCCTCCTCCTCCACCCTTAGCTATCTTCTACCCTCAGGGAAGAGACACTACATGGCGTTCTTGGTGGAGGAGCCTCTTATGCTCATGGGTAGAGTTGATGCAGGGCCATAGAGATGGGGTTGACCCACATTCCCAGGGTCAGCCACACAGCAGAGCAACGCAGGGCCACACAGAGCTGCATCACCCGACCATGTCCATACTCCCTCCCAAGGAGGCAGAAGCCCACTCTGAACTTGTGTGCGTCCAGGGGAGGACTCTGGACTGCACAAAGCTCACTGACTTCTCTAGCAGCTGACGGATGGCTGAGCTCTTGGGCCCTTTGCGTCTTACTATATCAACTGCTTCTTGACAGAAAGGGCACACACAGAGGTCTGGACACCCTGGCAGGGCGGGATCGCCACTTAGTCTGCACCCCACCATCAAAGTCAAGTGATTCAATTGTGACATTTGGAGCAAGGAGCCCTCCCCTTGCTCCAGAGCCTGAAGACCAGCTTGGGAACTCTTAAGGTGAAGCAAAACTGCCCAACCAGGTTGCAAAACTGTCATTTCCTGGTGTGGGCCTATACCTGCCACATAAAGGGGAGGAATTTGGGATCTGGATTCAGTTCCTTAGGCAAGACAGCCTGGAAGACATTGAGTCAGCCCTTCCTAGAGCCCATTTTGTTGTTACTCGGACTTCAATCCGAACACCATATTTCCACTTGTCCCACCACAGTCCACCCCGACCGAGGGGCTATGAGGTGAGGCCCTGGAGTAAAGGGACACGGTCTAAGGTCTGCCTTTCCTTCTCAGAACTCAGAGATCTGGCAACCAGGAGAGACTCTCTAACTTGCAGCAAGCTGGCACCAAGAGTGAGGAGGCCCAGGGAAGCACCATCACATGGTTAGCATAGTGTCTGATGGAGGGACTCAATAAATATGAGATATATTTAGCCACTACTAGGTAGACAGGTAACGAGTTCTGGCACGGTCTCCAAGAACATCTGAGTCTCTCCCTACTCCCTGCCCCATCCTCCAGAGCCCACCAATCACATGGGGAGCCATCCCAGGCCACTGTATCTGCACAAGCGCCAGATGCCACCATAGACCCCCACAGCAGACTCGCACTGCTGTGTGCACTCTGGGCTAGCCTTTCTCACTGTGCGCTGCACACCACCAGCTTGACACTTATTACAGCTTCTGCTGCAGTGTGCACACAAGAGAAAGAGAGACTATGCAGACATGGGCGAGCATGCCAACCCATTACCAGCTTCTGCTGCAGTGTGCACACACAAGAAGGGGAGACTATGCAGACATGGGCGAGCATGCCAACCCATTACCAGCTTCTGCTACAGTGTGCACACACAAGAAGGGGAGACTATGCAGACATGGGCAAGCATGCCAACAGCGAAGGCCCTTGCAGCAAGCTGCCAGTAAGCTTGTACTTCGCCCTGGACCTTGCTACATGCTCCAGACCCCAAGACTGCATATGCGCTTGCACCTAGCCTCTATCACTACTATATAAGCACTCACAGCAGGCTTCTGCAGCTGAGCGCGCACACACCACCAGCTCCAGCAACCACCACTGCCTGCCCTGGTCCCTTGCCACTGGGCCTGGAGGAGCAGTTTAGGACTTCAACAGCCCTTGCAGCCACCTTCCAGTGCTTGCCAAGGACCACCGGTTTTGATGCTATGGATCCTAGTGCCTGAGCTGAAGACATCATGCACACCAGAGTCAGTGCTGCCACAAACCCCCACACTTGGCATCCTGCACTTTACACCCAGGGTCACAGCATACACCAGCATGGCCCACCTGCAAGTGAAAGTCTTCCTTTACCAGAGTTGGCCCATAAAATCTAAAAGAGGTGATTACTTCAAAGTCATAGACACAAGTCTACAGGGATCATGGAAAATCTGAGAAAAAAAAAATATATATATATATACATATATATAGTAAGCCTCCAGTCACTGCCCCGAAGAAATGGAGATTCAAAATTTTCCTGACAAAGAATTGTTCTGAAGATGTTCAGAGAACTTGGAAGAACACACATAAAGAATCTGACATATAAAAAGAACCAAACAGAATTGTGCAATTACTGAAATAAAGAATTTAACAGAGAGCTTCAACACCTAACTTAACCAAACAGAAGAAACAATCAGTGAGCTAAAAGACAATCCATTGAAACAACACCAAGCTAATTAGTAATGTGAAAATATATGAAAATATGCAACACAGGTAAAGGTAGCCTATGGCCAGATTCAGAGTGCTCAAATACTGCAATATGGGAGTGTGCTAACTACTTAACTCCAGCACGAAGGTTCAAGGACAAATGTATTAAAAACAACTATGGCCACAAAAATTTGCTAATGGATATACAATATAAAAACAGGTAAATTGTGACATCAAAAACATAAAACCTGGGGAGTAAAAGGGTGGAGTTTGTGCATGAAATCCAAACCGTAATCAATGTAATATAAACAGCTCTGTCTCTAAGAGGTCATATGTAAACCTCATGGTGACCACAAAGCAAAAACCTACAGTAGTCTCAGAAAAGATAGAGAAGAGAATCAAAGCATATGACTGCGGAAAAATCAACACTCAAAGGGAATCAAGAGGAGAAGAATGGAACAAGGGAACTATGAAACAGCTGAATAACAATGACTAAGATTGTATTAACAAGTCCTTACCTACCAGTAATTACTATAAATGCAAATAAATTGAATTCTCCGACCAAAAGACATAGAGTGGCTAGATGGATAAACAAACAAAAAGACCCAATGATATGCTGCCCAATAAAGACTCTCTCTGGCTTTAAGGACACGCATAGGCTCAAAGTGCAGAGATGGAGAAAGATATTCCATGCAAACAGAAATCAAAGACTTTGTCAAAAGCTGTAACAAGAGATAAAGAAGGTAATTATATAATGCAAAGAGGTCAATAAATCAAGAAGATATAAATCACAAATACATATATATACGCCCACCCAACATTGGAGCACCTAAATATATTGAGCAAATGCTAATGTATTTGAAGAGACAAACACACAACACCAAACTAACAGAAGGGAACTTCAGCATGCTACTTTCAACAGTGGGTAGATCATCCAGATGGAAAATCTACAGGGAAATGGTGGACTTGAGCAATACTTTAGACCCAAGGACCCAACAGACATGCACAGAACATGCCATCCAACAGCAGCAGACTATACATTCTTCTCTACACAGAACATTCTCCAGGATAGGTCATATGTAGGTCATAAAATAAGTCTTATTAAGTTTAAGAAGACTGAAATCACACCAAATATTGTTTCTGACCACAATGGTATGAAATAAGAAATGAATAACAGAAGGAAATCTGGAAAATTCACAAATATGTGAAAATTAAATAACACATTCTTGAACAAGCAAAGGGTCAGAGAAGAAAACAAAACACAAATAAAAAAATATCTTGGAACAAACAAAAATGGAAACAAAATTTATCAATATCTATGGAAAGCTACAAAAGCAGTTCTAAAAGGCAACTTTGTAGTGATAAACACCTACATTAAGAAAAAAAAAAGATCTCAAATAAATAACCTAACCATATGTTTCAAGGAAGTAGAAAAGTAACAAATTGAGACCAGTTAGCAGAAGTTAGGAAATAAAAAAGATCAGAGCAGAAACAAAGGAAACAGAGACCAGAAAAAAAAAAAAAAAAAAAACTTGAAATAATAAAACCAAGAGCAGACTTTTTGAAAAGACAGAATTGACAAACTTTTAGCTAAAGACTCAGATAAATAAAATTAGAAATAAAAGAGGAAACATAACAACTGATAACCATAGAAATACAATGGGTCGTAAGAGACTGCTAGGGACAATTACATATCAGCAAATTGGATAATCTAAAAATGGATAAGTTTCCAGAAACATTCAATCTAATAAGACTGAATCAGGAAGAGTGAAAATCTGAACATGCCAATAACAAGTCAGGATAATAAATCAGTATCAGAAAAGCCCAGGACCACATGGTCTCACTGGTGAATTCTACCACTCATTTAGAGAAGAATGAATGCCAGTTCTTGTCAGACTTTTCCAAGGAATTGAAGAGGAAGGAACAGTCTCAAACCCATTTTAGAAGGCTGGCCTTACCCTATTAAGCCTCATAGGACACTACAAGAAAAGAGAACTATAGACCAATATCTCTAATGAATACTGATGCAAAAATTCTCAGCAAAAAAATTAACAAACCGAATTCAGCTGCAAGTTTAAAAGATAATGCACCCTGATCAAGTGAGATTTATCCCTAGGGTACAAGTACAGGTCAATGTATGCAAATCAATGCATATGACACATACATACGCACAATGGAATATTATTCAGCCTTTAGAAAGAAGGAAATCCTGCCATTTGCAACAGAGTGGATGAACCTGAGGGCTTTATGCTGAGTGAAGTTAAGTCAGAGAGAGAAAGACAAATAATTTCTGTATAATATCACTTATATGTGGAATCAAAGAATCTAAACACATTGAAACCAAGAGTAGAATGGTGATTACCAGGAACTGAGAGGGTGTGGGGGAAATGGGGAGATGTTGGTCAAAGACTACAAGCTTCCAGTTATAAGAGGAATAAGTTCTAGGGACATAATGTACAGCATGGTGACTATAGTTAATAATACTGTACTATATACTTGAAAGTTGTCAAGAGATCTTGATGTTCTCACAACACATACACACACACACACACACACACACACAAATGGTAACTGTGGGATATGATGGAAGCATTAGCTAACGCTATTGTGACAATCATTTTGCAATATTTAAGGGCATCAAGTCAACATGCTGTACACCTTAAGCTTATACAATGTTATATGTCAATTATTACTTTTTTAATTTATTTATTTTCAGTGTTACAAGATTTATTGTTCCTGCACCACACCCAGTGCTCCATGCAATACGTGCCCTCCTCAATACCCACCACCAGGCTTGCCCAACACCCACCCCCTCCCCTCCAAAACCCTCAGTTTGTCGCTCATAATCCACAGTTTCTCATGGTTCATCTCCCCCTCTGGTTTCCCCCCATACACCCCTCCCTTCCTTCTCGCAATGCCTTCCATGTTTTTCTTTTAAAGATTTATTTATTTATTTATTTATTTGAGAGAAAGAGAGCAGGGGGAGGGGCAGAGAGAGGGGGAGAGAATCTCACGCAGACTCCCCACTGAGTATGGAACCGGACACAGGGCTTGATCTTACAACCCTGAGATCATGACCTTAGCTGAAATCAGACCCTTGACCAACTGAGCCACCCAGGTTCTCCATTGTACATCAATTTTATCTCAATAAAACTGGGGAGAAAAACAAAAACAATGTTTTTTTTTAAAGAAGAGGAGATTAGGACACATGTACACAGTGGGAAGACCCCTTGAAGACAGTGAGAGAGAAGACAGCCACCAACAAGCCAAGCAGGAACCCTCAGAAGAAGCCCACCCTTCCTCCTTTGTCACAGGAGCCGAGGCAGACTAATCCGCCACCCAAACTAATGGCTCACACTGTCAGCCCATGATTCCTCATCTGCAAAATGGAAATAATCCTAAAGCCCACCTACAACAGAAATGTTGTCAAGAATTCTGTAAAATATGCATAAAGCCATACACAGATGGAAGTAGCTATTATTTAAGACAGTAAAAACAGTTGTTAGCTCAGAATTTTGAAAAACAGTTTTCAGTTTTGAACATCAATTTGTCTTTCTTAAAAAAAAGAAAAAGAAAAGAAAAAGTCTTGCAACTTGGGAGCTGCTGCCAGTCACGAATCCTGACAGTGCAAGATGATAACTTTGCAATCATTTTATACAGCTCTTTAAAATGAAATACCATCTGACCTGATTTCCAGATCACGATCATGGGGTTTGTTCCTAAGCAACAAGCGCAGGCTTGCTGAAATACTGACAAGAACAGAGAGCTTTGAAAGAGGTTCTCAACTACGTCAGCAGGGTCCTGGTTGTGAAGATGAGCCATAGCTGGGTGTGTCTGTGTCCTCTCCCTCAGGGACACTTTCTCCTCTTCTTCAGGGAGGCAGTGGACCCCCAAGGCAGACTCCCAGCCCTGATGACCCCAACAGGAAAGTCATTCCATGTCACCAGTCACCTAGGTCCCTGGGGCCACTCTGTATGCCCTGCCCCAGGCCCTGTTCCTATTCCCAAACTACCAAGGTTTCAAACACTACATTCTTATTCTGAGCCAGGAATGTAGGCTTCATGGCACCACCTCAGACTAGTTGACTTCAGGTTTGCTGAGGCCTGTGTTCTGAACACCCATGGAATGAGCTGCTCTCCTCCCCCTGTCCAGTGGGTTCCTCCAGCAGCAGACCTTCATGCATTAAGACCCACACCCCCTCCCAAAGTGAGCTGCCCTGTGAGGCTTCCTGACTGTCATGCAGCATGGTCCCACCAAGGTACTCCCCTTCCCAATCAGTACCTTAGGCTCTGACCCTTCCCTGGGCCCTGTTGGGTGCCCCAACAGGTTCTGACCCAGTACCCATCCATGCCTTCTAGGTGGACCCAGACCCATTTTTTCAGTCCTCCATGTATGCTCAGCAAGCCTGAAGCTAACCAGACCCCCTAAGACTTACTGATGCTAAAACAAACAGTGGGCTCCCTCCATTTAAAAAAATAAGTTAAATAAGGCTAGGTCAGTCTACCTGAGACAGAGGGACATCCTCTGTTTGGCTACATTGCCATGCTCACTGATGTGCTCATTTGTTGCCTTCTGAAAAGATTATGTCCTCAAGAACTGAAATGTCCACTCTAGCTGAAGAATTTTATCTCAAAAAGTAAGATTGTTCTTGGTTCCATGATACATCTTGTATGCGTTTTTTGGCACACCATACACAGACTGGAGCTGGGAGAATTTCTCCATCAAAGACAATGGAACTCACTCTTCTTCTGAGTGACCACCCTCCATTCTCAACAGTTTGGCACACACAGCTCAAGGATACAATAAAACTTCACCAAGCGCAGTGGAACTCCATAATGTCCCCCAGTGACCGCCCACACACAGACTGTGCCTCCCTGGCCTTGACCTTCTCCTTTTGACTTTTCTTCTTTCCTTCCTTTATCGAATACATATGATGGGAAATGACTGTACTCAGAGACTGGGCTAATCTTGTCTTCCATGAAGATGAAAGTCTGCACATCTCTCCTGGAAGGTGCTCCAGAAAGGAGAGCAAAATGGGCACAGAACACTTATGGAGCGTGGGGAAGAATTAGTCTCATATGAAGCCTACGTCTCAAAATTCAACTCACCTGGATGGGAGGGGACTAAGGAAAAGCGCACATTCCCAGGCCCTGCCCAGGTTCACTGAAGCAAAACATCAGAGATAGGTATTGGGAATCTGCATTTCGAGCAAGCCTCATGGTTGCACATAGCACACAGTGTGAGAACCAGACTGCAGATATTTAGCAACAAGGACCTGTATGAGGGAGCTAATCCGGCAGCTCACGTAAAATTGATTCAATTGGCGGAGAGTCCTACACTTCTGGAGGAGGTAGGAGAAGCCAGGAGGCACAAGTGGCCCAGGTGTGAAGTCATGGAGGGGAGGAAGGAATGGAGAAGAGCAGGGCCACATACAGATGGAGAGAGAGGAGGCTGAGACACCCCTCTGGAGCCAGGTCTATAAAGGCTGAGCCTGAGACAGAAATATGGGTCCTTATGATTCAAAGGAGGGCTCAGGAGAAAGACTGAGGAAGGCAGGACAGGGCAGAGAATTAGCTGAACAAGGCCCTTCACTTCAGCCTGGCCCCACAGGAGTGCTGGAGCCTGAATGGTAACCATGGGGTGATCCCACCTAGAGACATAGGCATCGTTGGTGCAATGACCAGAATAAGAATGCAGGCAGGGCAGGGTCTACCATGCTCCCCGGGACAGCCAGGGCCTTCCCATTTACCCACAAAGCATACAACCTTACAGACCAAAACACTCCTCAAGAGAGTGTTGGTGGCCTGCTGATGGAGGGCAGGGTTTATTGGCATTAAATGGAGAAAAGAAACGACCTTGGAGAATATACTGCTTCTTCCAGGATCTGATGGTTTTGTTTGCATCACTTTTCTTTGGTGTTTTTCCCAAGTGAAGTACTGGAAAATAAAACAGGGGACTCACGGTGGAGCTTGGGGGAAGAGGGAGAAGACTGGACCACAGCCATGTTTTAGGCGTGACTGACTGGGAAGATAAAGATATCATTAATAGAAATGGACCATATACACATCTTTTTATCTGTTTTTCAGCTGCTCCCTAAAGCCATATCTGACCAGCTAAGGCCCTTTTCCACTTGCCTCTTCAAAACCCATCACAGTAGAATTTGGATGAGTCCCCATTCCTTCCCATCATAAATCTTAAAATACATTAGATTCAACCCCTTCATTTCCATAAAGAAACTGCCAGACTGCCAATCTCACCTTTTTCGATAAAGGTAAGCTATTGGTTGACATTTGCACAAACCTTTGCTTAGCAGAAAATTTTGAAATAATTCTAGAGAATCATTCAAATAAAATGCCAAACCCTGGAAAAAAGAATCATTTCACCAGAGGTGGAACTCCTCTATTTTCCTACCAATACCAATAATTTCTCCCTCACCCACCCACCCATCCACACACATCCAGGCACCCCCTCTTCTGGTTTGAAACTGGTCAGGTGTGCAACATAGAGGCCACACAGGTTGTTTCGGGTGACTGAAGGTCAGCTGTGGGCTCTGATCTCTCCTGCTGGTGGATCCGTGATGGGAGGAAGCCAGACACAGCTGCTCATAAAGCTGGTTTCTACCTGGGGTAATAAATGATGTTTCACAGAATTAGGTTCCCTCTGAAAATTTCTATTCTGCATTGCTGATTTATAAAATATGGTCACTTTTTTTGGTC
Source organism: Procyon lotor (assembly GCA_028646535.1). NCBI lineage: Eukaryota > Metazoa > Chordata > Mammalia > Carnivora > Procyonidae > Procyon > Procyon lotor. Next base: position 39,469,794 of record CM053610.1, read on the forward strand.
GGTTTTGATTGGTCAGCAGTTTGTGGCCAATAAGAAGGGCATCAACCGTGTCATCATCTAACTCATCCTTGAGGGTTTTCATTAAAATTATTAATTACTACTCAATATTGTAAAACAGCATCACCATTTCCTGAATAAATACTACTTTTATAACCCTTGATTTCCATTTTATGTTTTTTATCATAAGTTTCTCAAACCCTTCTTATATGGATTCAACTTATAAGAGCTGTAATCAATGAAAAGCAGCCAAAACATATGAATAAAAAAAAATCATTCAGAACCCAGATGTCACTTGCCTTTGCTTCTGCCTGATGCCCACTAAGCCCCATTTTTCTTGTTTTCATTCCTCTGCTAACTTTGTTTCCCCAGCCTGTTTTGTGTGGAGGGAGATAAATCAGAATGGATAATCTAAGCCTCCCCAAAGTCATTTCTCCTCCCCTTCATGAAACCAGGGCATCGTTTGGATTCCATCAGTCTCTGGATAAGTAATGTTACCACTCATAAAGCACTGCCCAGGGGGATAGCCCGCTGTACTCACACCTTTGCTAAGGTGCGACGGGGGTCCCAGATGTCTTTCGGTGCATGCTTCCTTTATCTGTTACTTAATGAAAACTTTGGCGGAGGGGCCTGCACAGAAATGCTTCAGAAAAGGTGCTGGATGGATATCTACAAAGTGGAGATCTCCTGGGCTGGAGGCTAAGGAGCTGCTTCTGGCCTGGGAAGCCCAGGCTGCCCCTCCAGGTTCATCCCACCACCACTCAGCATGAGGCCACCCCCGCTTAGTGGCTATCACCCCCAGATCCTCCCTTCATGTCATCTTTCCAGTGGCTTCAGGCCCCTGCCTTTCTGGAAACTGCATCGAAGCCCCTCCCCCTTAACCCTTCCAAAGTTCCCCTGACTCTTCCTGGTGGGTTCCCTCTGCAAATCACCCACCTGCTTTTTTCTTTCAGGTGCTTGGGTCATTGAGGCCTCCCCAGGTGAATGCATGAGCTGATCCATCACACCCGCGCCATCTTTTCTGAGCTCACTCTACTCTGAAAGCAGCTCCGTTTTCCCATCTGATTTACCATACCTACTTTTCTATCCCACTGGAAGTATAATAAATTCTAATATTCAACAGAGAGAGAAGCACCTGTGTAGAGAGTAAAATACAGCTTATATATTGGCTGATGCAAGCAACACAAGAGACCTTTGGAAAAGCATATAATGTGATATGATAATGATGGCTGCTATTTATTGAGAGCCTCCTCTACGCTAAGAACACCAAAGGTTGAGCCCCTTTGCTTCTCCTTGTACACCTCAAACCAAACCCAACCCAGTTAGCCATGCCCTTGCTTTGTCTTCCACTGTCATGAGTCCCAAATGCACCTTGAGCAGGAGTCTCACCTGCACTTACCCCAATGCAAGGTGGCCTCCTCACTGGGACATCCATACCCCCCACAACACAGTATTCCAAAATCACACCAGTCTCCTCCTTCAGTCTCCCTTGTGTCATCTGGTGGCATCACTACACATGGAGAGGGTCAAGTAAGGACCTGGGCTCATCCTCATTCTTCCCTCTCTCCACCACCTGCAATCAGCCCCCATGTCTTCCAGACTTTCTCCCGGATCATATTTCATTCTATTTCATCGTTCCCCACCCCCTGTGCTACTACATTCAATAGAGCCCTTGCACTGGTCTCTAGCTTGTCCTCCTGCCTCCGTCTAGCACACCAAAAGCTACCGCCCATGGTGTCAGGTCATATAACTGCTGCCAGGCTGTCTATTCCAAAGATGGCCACTCAATCTATGCCCCATCCCAAATGCAACACGCAGCAGATGGGACACTGTCTGACTGCCAAGGCCAGGTCATAAAAGGGCCAACGGTATCCTTCACCTGCTCTCTCTCGCCCTCCCTCCTTCCTCTACCTTCTCTGCCCCCTCTATAGCTGTGAATCTATATTGGGCTGGGGAATATAGATTTGGGAGTTTATACTTAATCAGGTTGGGGAGTCTAGTTCTTAGGTCAAGAGGTCCATTCTCAGGTTAGTGGCCCATTCTTGGGTGGGGAGGCCCTACCTAGCCATGCAGTCCCTGGCTGGAACATACAGGTGGCCACTCTTCAAACTCTAGTTATTCTCTCTACACTGGAAATGCATGAACCTCCCACAGTGTCTGCAGAGAGCTAAATGACTCCATGCTCCTAAGGTACTTAGCAGGGGCCTGACTGTGGCTGCCCTCTGTATGTAACGGCTAAAGAAGTCTACGCCCTCACCCACCTTCCTTCCAGGTATGGGGGTTTGGGTTCTGTCTTCACTGAGCACCAGCACAGGCCCGGCTCCTAGTAGAGGCCCACATAATGTCTGGGGCCTGAATCCTCACAGCAAGAAGGCTGAGCTGGAAGTGGGCTGGAGTTCATTGAGAAACCACTGTGGGGAGTCAGAACCCGAACTGGACCCCACAGGATGAACAAGACTTGGCTGGTGACCAATGAGAGAGGGCAGCAACAAATGCTGGGGACAAGTGTTGGGGGGGTCACTGAGAGGACATGACAGCCAGCTTACCCGTGAGGAGGACTCCAGCAATCAGGCGCTCCTCCCCCCCTCCCCTGTCCTTGGGATGTGCATTCTGCTTGTCTTGCTGGCTCCCAGAGGCTGCCCCAAGGACATAGCCTTCAGATAGTGATGTGGTGCTGAGACCATCTGGACAGTGTACTTGACTCGACCCAGTTAAGGCCTTTGTAAAAACGTTTTACATTCTGTCAGGTGGGTGCATAGAGTGTGTGGGAGAGAATGGGGTATGCTGGGACCCTACGATAGCTCCCAGCCAACGCTGGATGGGCATTACAGGCAATGTAGGATTGCTGTTGACAGGCAGAGCACACTGGGCTGAGTGCTCGACCCACGCCTGTGGAATATGCACCCACCTGCCCGCGTGCCTGCCTCCAAGCAGGTTACCGCTGCAGCACATCTCCTGTGCACTCAGATGGACCAGCTCATGGTGGCAACCCAATTAGGCCTTCACTGTGACCACATTTGTCACAGTGGGAAAGTGGGAGGTAGACTGGCTCTGTGGTCAGGACCTCTGGGCCATGGGACAATGCCACCCCCAAGTGGGTTTATCCCCTTGGACAAGTTTCTTGCTTCTCAGAACCTGCTTCTTCAGCAGTTAGCAGGGATCCTGAGAGTACCCACGTACAGGGAGTACTGAGCTGAGCTGCCTTTCCCCTTCTCCAGGACCAGGGCTCTTATTCCCCCACCTGAAAGGAGCCGGCCTGCCCAAGAGCCTGCCCCGCCCTGCCCACTGTGCTATGCCCTGGTATCCCCTGGTATGCCTGTGTGCCTTATTCTTCTCACTGCCACTCACAGCCCTCATTCCCCCATGCTCCTCTTCCAGGAGCCCAGGGGCCCTGAAAGCTGACCATGGGGATTTCAGTGTGGCTCAGGCACTGCTTGGCTCTGCAGGCACTTCTGTTTAACTTCCTGGGACAGACTCTTCCTGGCTTCATATTTGGGTCTTCTTGCTGTGCTGATGGCTGTGGACAAATTTCCTTCTGAAACTAACCACAGGCTAGCTGCGGGCCACCAACGTGAGGCTGCTAGGGGTTCTGCAGCTGATCCAGAGGACCGTTGGTGTGACAAAAGGTGACTAGATGCTCCCTGTCCATCCCTCTAGCCCAAGGTCAGGCAGGGTGTGGGCCACGCTGCTAGGGCTCTCAGTTTCAGTGTCCCCTGAACTAGAGAAAGACTTTTCCAAGGAAAATGGAAGGGCTTTTCCAAGAGCAGCTCTGGCAACATTTCTTGGAGACTTTTGTTCTCTGGGGTCAACTCTGTTGATGAGCACCCTCACACAGGAGTGTTTCAGATCATCTGATACTTCACAGCTACCTCAGCACCCTCGGTCCTGCCACTGCCCAGGGCACTGTGGACCTTTTAGGCAGGGTTCTGGTTGAAGCCATGCTCAGCAGGTGCCCCGGAGGGCAGTGGCCTGTGTGGCAGCCTCTGCCCAGGGGAGGCTTCTCAACTCTTCCGAATCTCCACACACCAGGCTGCCTGCATGGCCACCACCTAAGACCACGGGCTGTGTGTGCTCCCCAAAGCCTCTGCTCTCCAGGGGAAGGAGACCTGTGTGGGGGGAGGCACGGGGTGCCTCATGGCAAACACAGGGCCTCTGGGTCTATGCTTTCTCTCACTCGTGATTCTTCTCGCATGTTTCCATTCCCAGGTGCCCCAGGGCACCTTGGTTTGGCCACTGCCACAAACTCCACCCTGTACCTGGGCACAAGGCTGGACCTACCCAATCAGAGCAGTCCATGCTTGGTCACAGCTGAGGGCCTGTGTCACTTACTCTGACTGTGTAACAAATCAGCCTGAAACTTAGTGGCACAAAACAAACAACTATTACACTCATGATGTCTGCAGGTCAGCAATTTCAGAACAGTGTGGATGGCTGGTTCCTGTTCCTTGCTATCTGGGGCCTCAGCTAGAAGACTCAGAGGCATGAGGTTCATTCACTCCACACCTGAATGTCAATGTTGACTGTCAGCTGGGCCTGGGCTCCTTCCCACATGGGCCTCTCAAAGTCCTCTTTCAGACTGGCCCCATTCAGGCTTTCTCACAATGTGGTAGCAGGTTCAAGGGCCAGTGTTCTGGGACAGAGACAGGGAGAGATGGGGAGGGATGAGGTAGAAACCATCTCACCTTTTACGACACGGCTGGGAACTCACTTCTGTCCAGGTCCCGGGGTGGAGGGTGGTTAGGGGGGAGCATCAGCCATGTAAAAGCAGGTGGCATGGGAGATCTACAAGACTGTGTGGCCACCTGAGGTGATGCAGTCTGCCACAGTCTTCTCCAGAGACTTGACAGGTGATGATAATGAGAGGGCTTCTGTTGCCTCCCTCATTTTATGGTTGATGAACTTGAGCATGGGGGTTGGTTAGTTAACGTGCCCAAGACCGTGCAGCTATAAACAGCAGCATTAGGATTCGAACCCAGGCTGCCCAGGCTGACCATGGACTTAGCCATGGTCTCAGGAAATCTGAGAAGCTATTGTAAGCATTACATTAAAAATGAAGAAGGAGGAGGAGTAGGGGGAGAAAAAGAAAAGAAAAAAGTAGGGTAGAACAGAATATGAGAAAACAAGGCCAAAGAACATGATATCATGAAAGAAATCTTAGAAAATAAAAATATAGGGGCACCTGGGTGGGTCAGTTGGTTAAGCCTCTGCCTTCAGCTCAGGTTATGATCCCAGGGTCCTGGGATTGAGCCTCACATCCAGCTCCTTGCTCAGTGGGGAGTCTGTTTCTCCTCCTCCCTCTGCCTGCCACAATTGGCAAATTAGGACAAATAATAAATCAATAGAAAAGATGAAAGATAAAGTTTTCTTTTTTAATTCCCAGATGTATTAGGGGTATCCAGAGAAACATATGAGAGAGAGAGAGAGAGAGAGAGAGAGAGACTTATACTATGAATTGGCTCATATGATTAGGGAAGGCAAGAAGTTCCATGATCCTCAGTCTGCAACCTGGAGAACCAGGAAAAGCAGTGGTCTAATTCAGTCTGAGACCAAAAGCCTGGGAACCAAGACCACTGATATCAGAGTACAGGAGATGATGATCATTTCAGCTCAAGGGAAAAAAAAACAAATTTGCACCTTCTCTGCCTTTTTCTTCTATTCAGGGCTTCTGCGGATTGGATCATGCCCACCTGCATTAGTGAGGGCAATTATCTTTTCTTCTTCAGCTTATGAGTTCAAATGCCAATCTCTTTCAGAACCACCCTCACAGACATAGCCCAAAATAATATTTTACCAGCTATCTGGGCATCCCTTAGCCCAGTCAAGGTGACATGTAAAATTTATCATCACACTACGTCATAGGCAAAAGAAAGAGAGAGAGAGAGAAAGTTCCAAATTATGAGAAAAGAAAAGGTAGAAAAAGTAGAGAAGAGAAAGTCATGCAGGAAAAAAAAAAATAAAATAACATTTCCCAAGTTGATAGAAATGCATGTAAATTGGAAAGATCCAAAGATCCATAAGGAATGACTAGTAGGGCAATGGGGTGCTCAGTTGGTTAAGCATCCGCCTTCAGCTCTGGTCATGATCCCAGGGTCCTGGGATCAAGCCCCTCAAAGGGCTCCTTGCTCAGCAGGGAACCTGCCTCTCCCTCTGCCTGCCACTCCCCCTGCTTGTGTGCTCTCTCTGTCTCAAATAAATAAACAAATCTTAAAAAAAGGAATGACTCTAGTAGTAAAGGGTATTTCAGTCAATGAACTGTACTCTTTTTCTTTTTTTTTAAAGATTTTATTTATTTGACAGAGAGAAACACAGCGAGAGAGGGAACAGAAGCAGAGGGAATGGTAGTGGGAGAAGCAGGCTTCCTGCTGAGCAGGGAGCCCGATGCGGGGCTTGATCCCAGGACTCTGGGATCATGACCTGAGCCGAAGGCAGACGCTCAACGACTGAGCCACCCAGGTGCCCCAATGAACTGTATTCTTGAAAAACTGGAACACTGTAGGAGGTGATTAAAGCACATTATTATTTTGTCAACAGCAAAAACAATAAAGAGAAAAACAGTTAGAAATTCTGATAAAAAGGAGGTGCCTGGGTGGCTTAGTCAGAAAAGCATGTGACTCTTGATCTTGGGGTTGTGAGTTTGAACCCCAAGTTGGGTGTAGACATTACTAAAAATAAATAAACTTAAAAAATTAATTCCAAGAAAAACAAAATGCTACACCATAAAGACATGATCCAAATAGGACACAAAGGAAAGTCAGCATGATTTAAGAAGTGTAGAACAAGAGAATATATTGGACTTTCAATCTGAGAACATCATCCTTGGGGTGGTACAGATCTTGGGAGAGAGAGAGAAGAGCAAATCCTCATATACCGTGTGGATCAGCAGTGATACAGAGTGACATGGGCATAGTAATGTAAACTCTATTTATTTGTTCTCAATATTTAAATTCCTTCTAGACAAAGAACACAAGATATAATCATTGTAGAATGGAAGGTAAATATACTCAAACTTGACACTGTAAAGCAAAAATATTCCCAACTATATCAGTTAGGATTATATTCTATAGCATCTAACAAATGAGCCCCAAATGATGTAAACAAAATAGGCTTGTATTTCTCAGTCACCTAAAAGAAGTCTGCATGGCAACATCCACAATAGTCAAACTATGGAAAGAACCCAGATGTCCATCAACAGATGAATGAATGGATAAAGAATATGTGATACATACACACACACACACACACACACATACACAATGAAATACTATGCAGCCATCAAGAGAAATGAAATCTTGCCATTTGCAATGACATGGATGGAACTAGAGGGTATTATGCTAAGCAAAATAAGTCAATCAGAGAAAGACAATTATCATATAATCTCTCTGATATGAAGAATTTGAGAGGCAGGGCAGGGGGTCATGGTGGGTGTTGGGGGGAAATGAAACAAGATGGGATCAGGAGGAAGGCAAACCATAAGAGACTCCTAAACTCACAAAACAAACTGAGGGTGGCTGGGTGGGTAGGGGGTAGGGATAGAGTGCCTGGGATATGGACATTGGGGAGTGTATGTGCTATGGTAAGTTCTGTGAAATGTGTAAGCCTGATGATTCAGAGACACGTACCCATGGGGCAAATAATACATTATATGTTAATGAAGAGGAAGAAGAAGAAGGAGAAGAAGGAGGAGGAGAAGGAAAAGGAGGAGAAGAAGGAGGAGGAGGAAGAGGAGGATGAGAAGGAGGAGGAAGAGGAGGATGAGAAGGAGGAGGAGGAGGAGGAGGAGGAGGTGGAGGAGGAGGAGGCGGCGGCTGCATGTAAGCAGTCCAGAGCTCTTAAAGCAGCTCCATGAGATCACAAGGAAGCCAAGTCCTTCCACCTCCATTCCACCATCACTAGGATATAATATACATCTTCCTGTCCCAAAAGGGCAATGAGAGCACCAGTCATCACATCTGCATTTCAGGTAGTAGAATGGAGAAAGGAGGACGAATGGCCCAGCCTACTTACTTTTGGGAAGTCCCCTACAACACTTCAGATTATATCTCATTAACCAGAAGAGTCATACATCACAGCTAGTTGTGGGAGAAACTAATCAGCACAGTCCTTAGGCTGGGTGGCCATGTGTGACAGCATCTTACTATGTATGAAGAAGGGACTTTAGGAGAGATAGTTGAGAAAACTGCTAACCTCCTCTGAGAGAGCAGAGAGCTGATATTCTCCCTCACAGGGGGAATAAGATGCAGAGAGGTCATCATTTATGTAAACTACAAAGGTCAGTAAATGTGATGGAACTAAACATGATGAAGATTGCTAAGAACCTACCTTGTAACTGAGCAATCATTGTTATGGGGTCATTGGAGATTGTCTGAACTTGGTAAATCAAGCAATTGAATCACAAGTTCATTGTTTCAAATTATAGAGATAACAGAGATCAAAGTCCCTGGGGCACACTTGCAACTGTTTCTATTTAAAAAAAATCATTCTACAATGATCTATTTAAAAAATAGCAACAGTTGCAAGTGTTTGCCTCAGGGACATAGATTGAGAGAAGGGTAGTACAAGAGGCACTGGCTTTGCTTTATAAACTCTTCTCTACATGTGCCAGAAGTTTTACTTCAGTTTTTAAATTAAATTAAAGGCAGCCTCTGCTTCCACTCAGGGTGGAGTACTGACAGTTACTAGAAAGTGAATAGAGCCACTTACCCATTTGCTAACCGCCCCAGGAAGCCAGGTCCCCCAAGGACTATGGAGGGTGGGGCTGGGAGGCTCGGGGTAGGGGCAGCTCTCCTGGTCAGGACCCCCAGGATATGCCCAGCAGAAGTGGGATCCCTCACTGCCTTGAGAACCTCTAGGGGCCCATGGAGTTGTATGTATGAAGCAATATATTCTCCAAGGTCGTTTCCTTTCTCCTGTGCCAACCATCTGATCCTCTGGGGAGGAGCCAAGGGGCAGGCCTCTGTGGGGGTCAGTGTCATAGCAACTCCTCCCTCATGTGGTCTGGACCTGGCTAATAAGAGCTGGCTTCCCCGGGGGACCTGAGCTAATTCTTCAACCCTTTCACCCGTTTAGCCATTTTGTCCCCTTGTATACTGTTCATTCATATTGCCTTGAAATCACTCCCAGACAGAAATCCAAAATGCCAAACATTTGACCAAAAACACATTTTAAGACATCATCTCAGGGATTTTAAATAGCAAACACCAAAAAATGCAAGCTCTGCTGCTTTGAGAAGGCAAAAGGACATCCACTTTTTCAAAGGGCTTCTAAAACTTCCTCCTATGCAAAGAAAAAAAAAGAAAAAAGAAAGAAACCCCTCTGCACAGCCACCTGTCAAGTCAAATGAGATGTCCTTGGACTTTGCAACATTTTCAAATGTTTGGTCTAAGAATGGAGTCCTTTTGTTCATGATAGGAATAAACTCACAGTCCTGGGGCCATCCGCACAGAAGCCAGCTCATATCCAAGAACAGCTCTCTCCAAAGTGTAGACTGCACTCCTGTGGCCGCTGCTGTGAACAGCAACTCAGAATGAAGGGCTGGAGGAGTCCAGACAGCATCTAAAGTAGGAAAACTATGCTCCATGGGCAGCTCTGAACTAATTGCCAGAGGAGTGGAAAATATGCTTGATTTAGTACTTTAACATCATGAAAGACATTACAATTCCAGGCTTGGATTTGGGGGTTATTTTTATCAGCAGAAACTAGGAAACCTCTGCCTCAATGAGCATTTCCCATCAGCTCTCATGAACACCTCTGAGCCCTTATCCACAGGTGCTTTTTTCTTTAACTGAGAGCAGTGGTTCTCAAAGTGTGGTCCCTGGACCAGCAGTTCCAGCATGCCCCAGGGATTGGTTTGAAATGCAAATCTTGTCCTCACCCTGTCCTACTGTGATGGAAACTCTGGGCCTAAGACTCCAGCATCTGTGAGCTAACAACACCTCTAGCAGGTTCTAATGCTTCCTCAAGTTTGGGAACCTCTGCTTATAGTTTGTTAGAACTAGATGTGGTTGGGTTTATTACTGTTTGTCACTGAAACAGACCTAATAACCAAAACACTGACCCTTCAAGGAACCAGAAGAACACTTCTAGAGATTCCCCAGGAGTTTTAATGGTGAGAGTCTTGTCTTTTTTTTTTTTCTTAAGATTTTATTTATTTGTTTGACAGAGAGAGCATACAAGTGGGAGAAGCAGGCTCCCCACTGAGCAGGGAGCCCAATGAGAGGCTCGATCACAGGACCTCAGGATCACAACCCAAGCCAAAGGCAGATGCTTAACCAACTGAGCCACCCAGCCACCCTGAGAGTCTTGTCTTCTTGCTCAAGGCTCAGAGTAGATTCCCCCAGCAGCAGACTTTGAGACCAACACTCAAGGATAAGCAGTGTATTGGGGAAGTGATCACAAAATTCACCTGTTGGGGTGTAGGGAGAAGCCAGTACATGGTGCGTCCATGAGCAAGTTGGCTCTGTCAGAAACTGGTGTCAGTCCCTGGGGAGTTCCTGAGGATGATGGAGGGCATGTCTCACCCAAAGGTGATGGAAGCAAGGATATTTATCTTCCATCCCCCTTCTGTCATTGTTGAGGGAGCCTCCTGGGTGTAGCTCCTACACACACACACACACACACACACACACGCACACGCACACACACACACACACAACCCTGGGCCATCCTTCCCTGCCCTGGGTGAGGCCCAAGTCTGTGGCCAGAGGACCTTCATCCAAGAAGAAAATGGGAGGTACGCCCACCATCTGCTCCCTGCAGCTTCACCAGATTGCCGGCAAGAAGGAAAATTCTTATAACTCGATTCTGAGTTCCCAAGACTCTGGTTCTTTATTCAAAACCTCCTCACCCATAAAGGAACCAAACCCATCAAACCAAATGCAATTTGGTTTTTTCTTTTTTCTTTTTCTTCCTCCCCCTCCTCCTCCTCCTCTTCCTCCTCTTCCTTGTTTTCCTTCCTCCTCCTCCTCCTTCCCCTCTTCCTCCTTCTTCACAAACACTTGAATCTCTTTTTGGGAGGGATGGGGACCCAGAAGTTGAGCATGGGGCCTGCTCACTGCACTGCTTGTTCACCATTTCTGCTTCCAGAGTCCTGCAGCTTTATCACATGGTGCAGCTCTGGTGGGCTAGTGTCTTCCCCAGACACCCCCATAGCTCAGTTCAGAGCTGCCTCTTGGAAAACATGGATCAGCCCAAGATCAATTCACCACTCATCTACCTATGCTGGCTCTGGATGAAGGAGGGCCCACACAGCCTGCTGCACCCAGCCTTCAGTTGGGAGAGAGCTCTTCCATAGATGACTGAGATGGATCAGAGAGCACAAAACAAGAGCTGTCAAAGGGGCACAGGAATTGTTCAGAGAGGGGATGCACCACAGAATGTTTGGGAAAGTGGGGAAGGTTGGGAGGACAGGGATACCTGGACCTGACCCTGAAGGCTGGAGGGAATCTGTGTAGATATGGGGAATGCCAGGAGCACAGGTATGGTGGGAGAGAGGACTGAGGGCTGTAGAAAGCAGCAAGCACCCCATGTGGCTGGAGCTTGGCAGGGGTAGAGAGGAAGAGTGGAAGCCCATGTTGCATGGTGAGAGCCCTGCTCTGGATAAATCCCTTTGAAGAGCATGCTTGAATTCCTGATCAGAAAGGCCAATATCCCTGTAAGGAAAGGAAGGAAGATGGAAGCAGATATTGGAGTGCTGTCGTGACAAGCTGTACCCCTCAGGGACAGGCATTGCCTGTCTATCCACATGTCAACACTAGGGATGGTGCCCCGATTTTAGATGAGGAAACTGAGCACTCCAAGGGTTAGGTCACTCGAGTCTATCTGACTCCAAGTTCCCATGTTCTCTCTGCTTGATCCACCTGGATTGTTCTGATGGCTCCAGAGAAAGACGGCTGAGCCTGAACTCCAGTTTCCACATAGCCAGTACAGGGGCATGAGTGACAGTCAGACCAAGGTGAAGTGTGGGAGGAAGGCACCCATGCTCTCCCAGGCAGACGGGAGGGACTACCTGGAATGCAGCAAGACAGAGCCTCATGAAGCAAGAGGAGCTTAACGCACCGTAGGCATCACAGGTCACTCCAAAGGGAAACCTTTCACCCCGAAGCAGTTTTTCCCCCCTTCCTCCCTGCACACGGGCATACACCAGTCTGCATTCCATCTCTCTGGATTTATCTAGTCTGGATATTCCATATAAATGGATTCATAGGACATGTGACATTTTGTGTCTGGCTTCTTCCACTCACAAAATGTTTTCATTGTAGCATATGTTAGCATTTCACTTACTTTGTGACCAAATAATATCTCATTGTGTGGCTAAACCACAATCTCTTTATCCATTCATCCATGGATGGACATTTAGGCTGTTTCCACCTTTTGGTTATTCATGTTCATATACTTGCTTGAGTACCTGTCATTAATCCTTTTGAGTGTATACCCAGAAGTGAAATTGTGGGGTCACATGGTACCTCTCCGTTTAGCTCTTTGAGACACAGCCTGACAGTTTTCCACGGTGGCTGCACCATTCTACATTCTACATTCCCTCCAGCAATGTACATTGTACAGTTGTACTTTCTACAACTATTCTACATTCCCTCCAGCAATGTAGGAGGGTTCTGATTTCTCCGTAACCTCACCAACACTTGTTATTGTCCATCTTCTGATTATGGCCATCCTAGAGGGTGCGACAGAGGACTTCACTGGGGTTTTGATTTGCATTTCCAGGGCAAGCCATTTTATAGGATCATCCATCATTCCCTGAGGTTCTCTTGTTGACAGTTTTCTCCCCCTTGGCTCATGGAGGGCAGGAGACATCTTACTCTTACTCATGTGGTCAGCTCAGGGCACCAGGGCTTAAGGAGGCACACAGAGGAGTTGGGGCCCCACCCCCAGATGGGCAGTCAGCCCACATGTGTGGGTGTCTGGGGGAGATAACTCTGTCACCAGCCACCTCACAGGCTACACCGTCCAGTGATGTCTATGAAAGACACTGAGTGTGCCAGGTCACAGGCCACACCCTCCAGTGGTGTCTATGAAAGACACTGAGTGTGCCAGGTCACAGACCACACCCTCCAGTGATGTCTATGAAGGACACTGAGTGTGCCAGGTCACTCAGGGTTTCTGTGCACTACCACTTACAGTGTCTGCTGCAATGTATACCATGGGCCTACCATGGGCCTGGGAAAATTCAGCTGAATAAATCTGCAGATCTCTTTGGCTTTATTCAACAATTCATAAACTTGGTAACATTCCATCTAGGAAGTAGAGAGAAGCTCCCCTGAGTTGTAGAAAAGGAAAGGGGTTTTTTTTGTTTGTTTTTTTTTTAAAGATTTTATTTATTTATTTATTTATTTAACAGAGAGAGAGAGAGATCACAAGTAGGCAGAGAGGCAGGCAGAGAGAGAGGGGGAAGCAGGCTCCCTGTTGAGCAGAGAGCCCAATGCAGGGATCGATCCCAGGACCCTGAGATCATGACCTGAGCTGAAGGCAGAGGCTTTAACCCACTGAGCCACCCAAGTACCCCAAAAAGGAAAGGTTTTTAAAGGCAGAAAGGGAGCAGAAAAGGAAATTATTAGCAAATAATGCATTGTTTCAGGTAAATTTGCCTTCCAAAGGAGAATGGAAGGGCCTATAGGGTGGATTACCTCACTAGTGCTGACCAGGTAATTCCATTTTGATTGGTTAAAGGTTACATTTCTAGGGGAAGCTGAAACTTCACTTAGGTTAAGTAAGTCTTAGTTTGATGGCATGAGGTTTAGCACAACTAACTGATCTCATTTGGGGCCTGCTGTATCCTTTTTAACAGTGAACTACAAATGCCTAAGGGCTTTCTCCATATTTGGAAGGGAAACCTCTTGGCCTGTCTTGCCAGCAGGCCAGAAGTACCAGGGAAATGACACCTTCCCCAGCAGCCCTCAACTCTCAGGAGTTGGTGTGTGAATACCCCACCTCCCTCCTACTCTGCCCTCTAGGGAAGATGGGTCTGAAGCCTGTGTTCAATCACTGCTCTATGCTGAGTTCTCAGCATGATCCACTGACCAATGTGGGAGGGGGCTGAGTAACCTACTAATATTCTGATTGGGATCACCAATTCCAGTGTGTGAGTATTTCCCCCGACACCGAGCAATTCTCCAACACCAGTTGGTTATCCTACAATTCAACTCAATGCTGACACTATCTACCTGGGGACAGCATCAGACCCCACAGAGGAAGGGCTGAGTCCTACAAGACTGCCCCCTAAGCACACTTCAGATGTCATTTGCAAGTCCAGGTTGTCACATATTTCTGGTCTCCTGGCTATAAATCAGAGGTTCCCATGACCCCCCTCCTTGGGTTCAATTAATTTGCTAGAAGGACTCACAGAACGTGGAGATACATTTTACTTACTAGATGCTGGTTTGTTATAAAAGGATATAACTCAGGAATAGTCACATAGAAGAGAGGCACAGGGCAAGGTAGGGAGAGAACAAAGAGCTTCCCTGCCCTCTCCAGGTATGCCACTCTCTCCAAATCTTCCTGTTTCTATCAACTCAGAAGCCCCATCCTTCTGGACAAGGCTTTTAGGGACACTTTATTATATAAGCTTTACTCATCACATTATCGGTCAGAGGTGATTAAAATTCAATCTTCAGGCCCTCTGCCCTCCTAGATGGTTGAGAGGTGGGACTGACAGTTCCAACCCTCTAATCACAAGGTTGGTTCCCCTGGCAACCAGTCCCCACCCTCAGAGATCCAAGGACTTTCCCAAAAATTATCTCATTAACATAACAAAAAGCCTTTAATTAACACTTTTATGGCTCTCAACACTTAGGAAATTTTGAGGGCTTTGCAAGCTCTGTGCTAGGAACAGAAGACCAAATATATATTTCTTATTATAAATCACAATAGCACATCCACTTTTTCTCAGTTCTCCGCTCCCCTACTGGAGCTCCTCAACCTTCCAAATCAGTGACTCCCACCTCTTAGAGAAGCAATCCAAACCAAGACATCTGCACGCCAGCCACTTCATATACATTAATTCATAAAACCTACTTAGAAACAGAAAACTAAGACCATCCCCTCAGGGTTAAAAGTGAGTGAAACACTGACTGGAGCAGACAAATGAAATGTCATCTTTAAGAGAAAAAAGGCTTCCGGCCCCCAAGGTTGTGAGGTCAGTGAACAGATTGGAATATTTGCCAGCGGAGTTCAAAAACTCACAAAAATAGGATAAGCTTGGGTGGTGCTGGTAGGAGAGAGCTCTGCTCATGTACTCAGTATCTGGTCCCTGGGGGGACACTTCTCTTCCTGGAAACACAGGTTCTTCAGCCCTGTCAGCTCCATAGCCTGCTGGCTGAAGGGACCATGCATCCATTGCCTCTCCTTGTTCTGACCCATGCTCATGGGGTCACCTGCCTGGGCTGATGGGGTTCTCCCTCATCTGCTCACAGAGAATATGCTTGTCTTGCAAAGGGGCATGTGCTAGTCCCTGGGAAGCCAGTTCTTGCTGCAGATAACAAACTGATACCCTTCTCAAAAGTATAGCCTTGTCTAATTCTCAGAGCTCAGGAGGGAGCCATCTTTAGGACAGTGGTGAGTTCTTTGAGGTGGTATTGCCTTGTAAAGCCTCTTGGGGCCCCATCTTCAAGGTTCCTTTCACAGCAGGTGGCAAACCTGATTCATACAGATGCCAATTTAAAGAGGAGGTATTATCACTTGAGACTTTCTCCTACAGCCTCAGGGCAGGGTCTTAGCAAGACTTGGGGATGATGGTGAGAAAGAGTCCTGACTCTCTTGCTCTGTAACAGAGGGCCAGGAACCCTAGTGGTTTAACAGGGCAACAATCATTTATTTTGCTCATAGATCTGCTATTTGGACTTAGCCAGGAAGCCTCATTTCTGCTGTATGCCACACCAGCCCCAGGTAGCCCAACCCAGGATCAGAGGGTCCAGTTCCAAGGCCATCCACTCAAAGGACTGTTGGCACCCAGGGTTCCATTCCACACAGGCCCGTCCATGTGGCCTGGGCTTCCCACAGCACATGAGTACCGAGAAAGCCTGGCAGAGGCTGTATCTCCGAAGTTACACGCTCACATGGGCCTGCCTGAGTTAAGGGGAGTGTGGCAAGGCGAGGTTCTGGACAAGGCTGTGGGACTGAAATATGTTTGTGGGCATTTTTGGAAAATATAATCTGTCACAATAAGGATGAGAAACTATCAGGAATCAAGGGAGCCACTCTCCACAGCTCATGAGTGGTAAGGATGAGAGGGATGTGTGTGTGTGTGTGTGTGTGTGTGTGTGTGTGTGTGTGTAATCTAGCTGACCCTCTTTCCCTCTCCTTCTCTCTGGTGGCATAGCTTACCACATCTCCTTAATTTACTCTCTGCTCAAGGCCACATTTCAACTCCTAAGCTTATGAGCAGTTCTTCCTGCCTTCCTAGAATCTCCCCAAAACTCAGCGCTTCAGGTAACCCAGAAATGTAGCCCCAGCTCACTCTGATCCAGCATCAGCTCATTTAATTCTGCTAAGACAGGGGGGAAAAAACCACACACGTTTGTTTTTGGTGACAATGCATTGGGACACAACTGCCCAGCCACTGCTGTAAATTGCCTGGCGACAAGTGATGCAGCCTCTCGTGGTGAACAAACGCTGTTAGATCCTGCACCACAGAGCTAAGCTGGTAACGGGGAAAAGCTCAATCCTGTGTTTACAGACCTAAATGTCCGTACGTCAGGCCTGTCCTCAGAGCTGCCAGAGGCTCAGCCTGTGTGACCAGATGTGCCCTTCCTCCCTGAACAGATTCCACACGGCAAATGGGGCTGTTGGCTCTACCACTGTGTAAGCCAGGCTCATCTTTCAGGGGATGTGCATGTGATTTGGTGACAAATCCTACCAATTTTTCACTACACTTGTCCCAAGTTTAAAAGCCAGCTGTTGGGAGGAATTGTTGGCAAATAAGGAAGTTGCTGCCAATGTAAAACATCAAGCGTACTAAAGTTTTCTGGATGCTTCCTTTGGGCTTGGGCTGTGCTAAGCACTTATCATGCATTGTTTCATGTGTTCCTCATATCAACCCAAGGAAAGGAATGTTTTTACTGTTCCGCTTCTACTGATGAAGCAGCTGAGCCTCTGGGAGGTTAACTCGATCGCCACCATCACTCTGCTAGTGCGCCAAGTCACACTAGTTAAGTTATAAATACCTTTATGTTTACCCCCAACTTTAAATAATATAAAAAAAAAATAAGCAAATTCACTGGCTCTTAAAACTGGAAAGTCCGAATTTCAGGTCTGATTTGGTTTACAACACAGCCACCACAAGCCTGAGTTCTCTCCCTGTCTCGTGTCTGCATCTCTGTCCAGGCACCCCTACCCCACTTCACAGTGGCAAGATGGCTGCAGCTGCACCATCTATATTCCACATGTTTGGAAGGAGAGAGAAAAACTATTTTTCCCTAAATCCCCTAGCAAGCACTTTTCTCCAGGCTCAGTGACCTAAATTGGGTCTCCTACCACCCCAGTAGTGTGCTCAGGGCAATCAGTTCCACTGAGGTGTCTCTTGGGAGTCAGGAGTATCTCTAACTTCCCAAATTCAAGGACTATAGTAGAAGTAAAAAACAGGCTTGCTTCCAAACATAAGGGAATGGCTGTTAGAGGTGACTCATCACAACTAGAATGTTGTGGAGCAATGACTTGAACCCCAGCCTGCCTGTTCATTCAAACAGTACTGATTGAGCCCTTGCTGTGGATCAGGACTAATTCTAGATGCTAGAGACACAAATCAGTCTGCCCTCCTACCTTCCTGCTGCTGGTGCTGGCTCTGCTATCTCCCAAGGCTAAAGCTCTGTGCTTTTACAAGGCCTCAGAGCTGGACTTATGTTCTCCTAACCAGCTTTTCTAGTTTTGAAGCAGCTTTGTGGCACTTAATTTCTGTCTTTCAGCCTCCTCATCTATAAAATCAGGAATAACAATACCTCCCCCAAAGTTACAAGAATGAAACAAAAAAGACTTACATGGGAAATATAAGACCTGAAGCATCACAGCTTCCAACCTACCACACAGGCAGCAGCAAGTCAATCCTCATTCCATTGATGCTATGATTTGGATTTTTGTACATTAAATCCTAATTTCACTGTCCCAGGCTTTATAAAGACATATCTGTGTGAATAGGGCTCCAAAGATTCTATTTCACCCTCTCAATTCAGCCCCAGCTTATTTTTTATAGTTCAAATTCTTCACCTACTTGATTTAAGTGGAAGAGGTGGTTTGCATACATCAAATAGTCCATCCCATTTCTAAATTTGTCATGAAATCTGAGAGAATGGGTTCTCTCAGGAATGCAAGCAAAGGTACGCCAAAGGGTAGCCAAGCGGGTATAAGTTAAATGCACTACAAAAGATATGACAACATCCGTAAATTTCACCATGCCTAAAAGCCTATTTTGAAAGAATTACTCAGTCTCTCAGACCAGTGGATGGAGGGATGAGTTGAGGATCTTGTATCTAAAGAAACTTTTTTTTTTTTTCCTGTAAGCTCTGTTTCCCAAGTCCCACACTGTTTCCATCCTGTTGAGTCTGTTGTTCTAAGGAAAAGTTCGGGTTCCCGATTGACTGAAATGCGGCTAGATTCGGGGCTGGAAAATAGAAGCACAAAGCCAACCAGGCCACAGCTGGAGCCAGAGGAACAAGAGAGGACAAGAGAGGAAATTGCCTTTGTTTCCTTTTCTTGCACACTTTAGTTGGTTCCCAAACTTAGACTCCTCCCACCTTCAACTCGTCTCTTGCTTTCCGTTGAGTTTCTCGCTTAATTAAAATGGGTTTTCTTCTATTTGTCCTTTAGGATGTCAACTCTTAAGTCCTTATGGGCTTAAACTATCAAGGATAGTAATCAGCTAAGATACTTCATCAGGCAGAGTTCAACAGGGGCTCTGCAGGCTTCACCTGCTAAGCCACCTCGGGATATGTGCCACCGCGGGACATTTTGGGGCCCCACTTAACTATTCTGTGTGAAAGCCTTAGTTGGGTCCCTGAAGCTGCTGGTGGTTTCATCAAGTCGTCTTTTTTTTTTTTTTTTTTAAGATTGTATTTATTTACTTGACACAGAGAGAGAGATTGCAAGTAGGCAGAGAGACAGGCAGAAAGAGAGGGGGAAGAGCCCGATGGGGGGCTCGATTCCAGGACCCTGAGATCATGACCTGAGCCGAAGGCAGAGGCTTTAGCCCACTGAGCCACCCAGGCGCCCCATCAAGTCGTGTTTTAACTAGAATTTTAACTAGCATTATCCCCAACTGCAGGTGAAAGGAGGTCCTAGGGCAAGGACTGAATCCTGCCTGGCCCACTTTCCCCCATCCCTCCACTCAGGCAGGGGGTCCACAAGCAGGCCTCCACTCAGCTAGAAGAGACCTCTTGCACCTCAAGCTTCGGGGGCGGGACCTAGGACATTTCATCCAATCAGGAATCCCACCTAACCAGTTGGACCTGTTTCTATGACCGGTTAAGCCAATGAAAAGTCGACCTCTGATTTTTCTGTGGTCTTCTGGGAAAGCGCCTCTCCCGGAAGCCACCTCCACTTTGAGCCACACCTGGGCGGAGCTAGCCTCCCGGTCTTCCATCCCGCTGGCTGACACAGCTGTCCGTCATGGGGAGGCGGGAGCGGGTGGAGCCGTGGGCGCTGGCGTCTGCGCAGCGCAAGGCGGGCGGCGCGCGGCGCGCGGGAAGCTGCAGACGGCGCCGGCAAGTCCCGGGGCTTAGGGATCTCGGCGACCCGGGCAGATCCAGGAGGAAGGGTGGGAGAAGGGCGGCTCTTCCGGTTCCTCCTGAGGCGAGCGGCGGAGGAGCGCGGAACCTAGGCAGGCCCGCCCCGCGACCCTCGGGGGCTGGCCCTCCGTGGAGCTGGGGGTCGCACGGGGGGCAGGCGACGCCGCCCACGCTGACCGGGAGACACCCGCGCTGGCCGAGGCCCCCACCCCCTAACCAGGGTCGCCCGCGCTGACTCGAGCCGCCCACTTTGATCGAGGTCGCCGACCCCAGCCGACAGGGGATAGCGCCCCCCGCTGACCGAGGACGCCACCTCCGCCCGCGCTGACCCCGGACGTCACCAGCCGCGAAGGTAAGTGTCCCCCACCATCCCCCGCGGCTGGCAGTCTGAAGACCTCAGGGCCAGCCTGGGCACTCACGAACATCTGCCACGTGCACCCCCACGCTCACCCCCCATTGTCAGGGTTTTGTCCTTTCCCTCGTGGTGGTGGTGCAGTGCTGCTTCAGGGTTTTGCCCTTGCGAGGTGCTTGGCGGTAAATCCGTCTGGCGACGAAGAGTCGGGACACTGGAGCACGTCTCGACCCAGTGAGGGCCAGGGCGGGCTGGCTTTATGTTTTTTGTGTTGATGAAAAGCGACTCACCGCCAGAAATGAGACCTGTTGCATCTTCTCTGGTCCAGCCCCAAAGAACTTGGCGGTGTGCGCTTCCGAGAGAAGGCGGCATCTTCACAGCCTCATGTTTATCTCACTTTTCATGATTCTTTTCCCTGATCTAATAGAGGAGGGTAAACTGTCAGACAAGGAGGTGGTTATCTTACTGCTATGGGGCCAGGACAGGTTGCTAACCTGTGTTTGGAAAGTCGCTTTGGCAGAACTGAGCAGAGGTGGAGGAAGGGGCGTTTCTGAGAATGACTTGCGATGGTGGAGGGACTGGGACACTTCAGGGTGAGGAGTAAGGTGGGTGTCAGGTGGTCACGAATTCCAGCAAGAGAGGAAGAGACCCATGAAAGGACAGCTTCAAACTAGCAGTCCCGGAATGGTGCCCTTAGAGACCTGATTTCCTAAGTGCAGGTAAAGGACAATAAGTGACGGTGGCAGGTAGAGCATAAGCAAGTAAAAGGACAGCATAGTCTTGACATTTTCAAAGGCCACGTGCCTTCTCCTAAAGATACACCAGGGGTGTGCTTGCTGTCAGGACCTTGATCCAACCTCTAACTTTCTCCCTCCTCCTTTGTAAAATTGTTTCATCCTTTTGTGGTGACCATTAAATGAGGTGATGTATGTTAAAGTAAGCAGAAGTACCCAGCTCAGGATCCGTGTCTGCTGAGGCTTGACTTTCAGAGGAGGGAGTGCAAAGATCTCTGTCTGTGCCTGGTCCTGTCACTGCTTACTTTTAGGACCAAGTATACTTACCTACTCTTTATAGTTCTTTACTCGAGGCAGAGGCCTCCACCTTGCTTAGCCCTTAAGACTACTTGACACTTTCCCAACTCTATGTGAAATCTTTTATCTATTTCATGACCTGATATTTTTAAAAAAAGGTTAAGGTCTTTGAAATAAAAAAAATTTAAGTTTGTATATCTAAACATACCCATTATTTTAGTAATCTCTCATGAATTTTCTCTTTTAGTGAAATATTTTATTTTTTAAATTTTTTTAAAGATTTTATTATTTATTAGAGAGGGCACAAGCAGGAGGAGGGGTAGAGAGAGAAGCAGACTCCCCACTGAGCAGGGAGCCCATCGAAGGTCTGAACCAGAGCAACCTAAGCTGAAGGCAGATGCTTAACCAACTGAGCCACCCAGGTGCCCCACTTGTAGTGAAATATTTTGATGATACAGAAGAGAGCAGAGAACTATAACAGTTGTACCATACTCTGAGGCAAGCATATGATAATATTTCTCTATGCTTTTGGACTTTTTTTTTTTTTTTTAGGAAATGTGACATTTCAGCTGTAGTTGAGATTCTTTATTTTTATTTTTTGATGCCACCACTCCCTCACCTTTTATCTTCTATCCCATAGAACTTGCTTTTTTTTTTTTTTAAGATTTGTATTTATTTGTTGTGGGGGGCAGGGACAGAGGGAGAGGGAAAAGTCAACTCTGTACTGAGCTAGCTGGATGGGAGGTTGGATCCCATGACCCTGAGATCACGACCTGAGCTGAAATCAAGAGTTGGATGCTTAACAGACTGAGCCACCCAGGTGCCCCATAACTTTCCTTTCCATTTTTAACTTGTCTTTCATTTTGGCTCACAGGACTTGCCTGATAGGTATTCGTGCTCACAGAACCTAGATGCTTTCCCTTCTCGTTACAGTCAGTTGCCAGGTTTGCTTGTCATGAGGATTGTGACCACTATTTTGGTACTGTCCCAGTGACATTTGTTCTCTCGTCCTTTTAAGAAATCTGCCTTCTCTTTGCTTTCCCCGTATCTGTTGGGTGAGCTCATGATAGGTTTTCTCAACTCGCCACCAGCTGAGGATCATATGCCATCTGATTGGTCTTTATTGGGCCACTGCTGCCTTTGTTGTCTGTTTCTCCCTTCTCTAGGAGCAGTCACACCTGGTCCACGCTTCCAGGAAAAAGTGACCTTCCATAGTCAAATGTACTGTCTTTTACAAAATGAGATTTTTAAAATTCATAGTAATAGCTACCACTTTTTTTGAACATGTAAGTATCAGGGTTTTTAATTAAGCACTTGATGGACACTGTCTTGTAATTCTTACATTACAACTGTGCCACAAATGGCGATATTTCCATTTTAAAATGAGCAAACTGAGGCTTTGTCAGATTAAGTGTCCGCAAAATGTGAACCTAGAGTCATCTCCCTGTAGTATGTAATTGTTTTGCTACCAGTAGAAAAGGGGAATTATTCCATTGTTGGGGCAGAAGAAACTTGGGCATTTACGTGGGTTCTCTTCAACCTTCCTGCTCCACAGCCCCCACTCCCTCAGGTGCAGGAGCACCTGGGCCTCCTTCAGCAGGGCCGGAGATGGCATCAGTGGACTTCAAGACCTACGTGGATCAGGCCTGCAGAGCTGCTGAGGAATTTGTGAATGTGTACTACACCACCATGGACAAGCGGCGGCGCCTGCTGTCTCGCCTGTACATGGGCACGGCCACCCTTGTGTGGAACGGAAATGCTGTTTCAGGACAAGAGTCCTTGAGTGAGTTTTTTGAAATGTTGCCTTCCAGTGAGTTCCAAATCAACGTGGTAGACTGCCAACCTGTCCATGATGAAGCCACCCCGAGCCAGACCACAGTCCTTGTTGTGATCTGTGGAACCGTGAAGTTTGAAGGCAACAAACAACGGGACTTTAACCAAAACTTCATCCTGACTGCTCAGGCCTCACCCAGCAACACGGTGTGGAAAATAGCAAGTGACTGCTTCCGGTTCCAGGACTGGGCTAGCTAGTGGGGCCAGGAAAGGCCTCTGTTGTAGCCTAGCTCTGCAGGGAAATGCAGATCTCAAAATGTGGGGACACAAGTTCCTTTCTCTTGTTCTAGGCCACACTGCCCTGGCTTAACTCTGCATTTGCTGGAGTCTTGTGAGCCCCTTTCTGAGCGTATTCTTGTTCGTCATAGATACCTTTTCAAAGTAGTCAACTTTTCTATTTTTCTACTTGACAAGTAGAAATCCTGGTTCTGGAAATTCTGACAAATAAAACAATACAAATGTTGCTACTTTTCCCTTGCTTGATGTGTTTGTCCAAGTTTTGAGGAGGGAGGAGGCAAAAAAGGGTTAAAGGCAGAAGCTTAATAAAAAACACCTGAAATGAAATTCTTTAGTGAAATACTAAAAAAATTAGTTAATAACTGCTTATAAATGAAGCAGCTATATTACTGTTCTTGTAAAGAGGAAGTGAGAACTGTTTTTAAGAGGAAGCCAGTTTTATTGACCCTGAAGATCAACTCTAATTGTGTTTTCCCAATGTAAAAAAAGAATAGAACTTTGACCAATAAATGAGATCTCATGGCCACGTAGCTTCCCCAGTTACATTTTCTTTGACAAGAGTGCTGGGTTTGAGATAGGTTTGTGGGCTAGGATATTGGAATGGGAACTTTTGAGAAGGAGAAGAGTACTGATAATGTATGGTGGCACAGATGGCAGCTTCCTCCTCATGCCCTTCTCCTTATCTAATTTCTGAAGCCCAACAGTGAACAGGACAAAGTACCCACCAAAAACAGGGTTTGACATAATGACTTAAGTTCTGGCCAACAATGGAGAAGCAGAAGGATGGGACTTGTAGGAATTTGCTTGTTGGTAGACCCTTTCTTCCTCTGTCCTGCTTCCTAGAGAACAGTTATGATGGCCTCACCACTAGCTCTGGCTCATTCTGGGCTATGGAAACAGCTGTACCCTAGAGGTAGGATTCTGTTAAGTTGGAAGAAGCCTGGATCCTTGATGACTATGTGGAACTGTCCAAATGAACCTAATTCACCTACCTTTAGATTTCTTTTTAAAGGAGAGAACTTTTACCTGTAAGACATTATTGGTTTGGGGCATGTCTCACCTGCCATAGCAAAACCTAATCCCAAGTGAAGAAGATTTGCAACAAGGGCAGACAATGAGTGTGTTGTAGGAATGACTCCATCATAGTGTCCTGGGGAACCAAACTAGACCCAGGTGCCCTCAGGAATTCAGTTCACAGTCTAATCAGGAGGCAAGACATTAAAATGGTAAATAAATTTCAGTTCAAAACCACATATGAAGAGCGGTCAAATCAGTCCTATAGATACATGCCTAGCAAGCAGAGACAAGCAGTTCAGCTGAGATGCTGGTGAAATACTTGTGAGATTGGAAGTGAGGTCCCAACCACGATGTGGAATTGTAAGACCCTGGATCTCTGTCCCATAGGAAGGCCAGTGCAGTGGGCTGGGAGGATTAGTGCAAAGACTGATGTGGAGGGAGATGCTAGGCTTCAAATGTGAAAGCCCTCGTCCTTAAGGGGTGAGGTAGGATGCCACCTGTCAACTCAGCCTTGGATAAAGGGTATGAGTCCCATCAGGCCATCAGAGAACTTGACATGAAATCTCTGGAGTCTGAATCACATTGGCCTGAAAAGCTTCAAGACAGCAGCTGTGGGTTTTCCTGTGGGACAACAGGTTTGGGAAATTAAAAGTCTAGATGGCATTCTGAAGAGCACCTGAAGACACCTCTGGTGGCCTCCTATCCTCCCCTCCAGGAACAACGGAGAGTGTGTTTAGTTGGGAAAGCACTCAGGTGAAAGACCAGCCTTCCCTAGACTACACAGTGTGCTCTGAGACCCGATGGGGCCAGTGAGGTATATGAGGAAGGGTTATGAGACACTTGAGGGAAGTCTCCTTGAAAGACTGGGGCAGCCAATCTTTCTTTCCTCCCACCCAATCTTCTACCCTGCCATTTGGAAAGCAGGTATGACAGTTGATGTACTAGAAGCTCTGTTGGGCCATGAGGCTTATTTGGCCACATGCAAGTGATGGAGGAATGGAAAGCAGGTTCCGGGGTCCCTGTCAACCTCATGGAGTCCTTCACCAGCCTTGGATGACCTCCCTTGGCTCTCAGGGGAAACAAATTCACTTCCATCTTCTTGAAGTCACTGTTGTTTGGGGGCCTTTATACACGCAGCCAAATGTACTCATCAGTAATAAACTGGAGAAAAGTACATACAATGAAGGACAGACATAGTATTTCCTTACTATATAAAGAGCTCTCAAATCAGTAAGGGAAAAATATCAATAAGAAAAGAACAATAGCACAAGAAAAGGACAGGCAAAATACATATTTGAAAGAGTGGTGGGAGGGAGGGAGGAAAGGAGGAAGGAAGGAAGGTGCGTAAACTAAGGATTTCCATCCCCCTCCCTGTTTAGCAACCACCTCAGTGATGGCAGGAGTTACCATCTCCCATCCAATCAGACTGGCAACAACCAGAAAACCCCAGACTCTGGTGCTCGCCAACAAGGACTATTGGGGTGCAAGTGTTGATTTCTTCGTAAGATGGGAGAGTGAGGGTGAAGAGTGGGGGGAGGGGAACTAAGTATTTCGGGGAGAGGTTTCCTGAGAGAAAGTTGTCCCTCCACCCCAGCTCCAAGGCCCCTCAACAGGGAAGTTTGGTAAGTGCCACTTCCCTTGCCTCTAGCCCAGAGAGAAAGGGCTTCAACAAGGTCTGACTAGCTTGACATGGATAGTCGGGCGTCTATGAGAACCTACTGGACACAGCCGGAAGCAACCTAGGATCCACCTGGGATGGCTGGGTTAAGTAGGCCACTGCTGCCATTTTGGGAAGGGTTTTAACTTCCCTCTGACATGGAGCAAAGAGGTCTGACCTTGGGGACTGGATGGAGAGCCAGCAGGACTGAGGGGACAGGGTAGGAAGAGGGGCAGCGGCTGCTGCACTGGGGTGAACCTGTACACAGGAACAAGCCTGGGTCAGTTTTCCAGTCTGAGACATGGGCCTGAGCGGGGAGTGCAGGCTGGAGGGCATCTGGGAAAGGTCGACAGGAATATGGAGGTGGCCCTCAGGGTTCCTCAGAGTTGCTAGAGAGGCCTGAGCCCCCAGAACAAGAAATCTGTTTTCCAAGGCCAGAACACCTCAGTGATGTGGGAGGCCTCAGAAAACCCACTCAAATACTCTCAGAGAGGAAAAAATCACAAGTTCAGAGAACACAAACTCCTCTTACCAGAACATTCACCTCCTAAGGCTTATGCTTAGGAAACCCAGGAGTGACAGGTGGGCGTAAGTGGCCAGAGGGGCCCCTCTGCCTTCTCCAAGATGGTGGCTGACCCAGCTGAGGGAAGGGACAAGGCACAGAGCCTTCTGCTCACACTTGAGGCTTTGCGGAGGGAGGTAGAATTGAGGTGAATGCAGGACTGTTTCATCTAAGATGAGCGTGTCCCCATTGAAGGGACCATGTGTGGCAGCATGAGCTGCGCTCTGGCCCCACCCCACAAACAGCCCCAACAGACATTATTTGTTCTGTGGGTCTTAGCCAGGTAGACTGATCACCCAGTTTCCAGGTGGAGAAGCAGGTGGAGGTGGGCTTTCAGTGCTAAGATAAATAAAACGCTAGAAAAACTAGGACTAATTGGTCACCCTGCTCTAAGCCCAATTTATGCTGCAGACCAGCAAACTCTAAACCGCACTGTGGTCTCTGGAAATAGGGAAGGAAGGGAGTGGTGGGAGCTGCGGCCAGCGGTGCTGAGAACGGGAGGTCATCAGGCTTTCCAACAGAGCCCTCATGGGCAGACATGTCCCACCAGCCACCTGGGACTCCTGAGCACTTGAAATGTGACTCATATGACTGAGGAATTGGGGTTTTATTTTAATTAATTTAAATCTGAATAGCTACATACAGTTGATTCCATCTGTATTGGATGGTACAGTGGAAGCAGAATTGCTGGTCTAGAGACATTCCCAGGTAGCTGGGAAAACCAAATGAGGAAAGAATGTCACCACCACTGAGGCCTGAGTGTCCAGAGGGGACAGGGAGCTCCTTAACTGGAATATGTCTCAGAACCAGTTCTTGTCGGACACAGGACAGGAAACACAGAAACCCCACTTCCAACTCCTAAGGAGAGAATTTCTCCTGCCCCTCAAGATTCCATGGAGGCAGGATGGGAAAGACCTCAGCTCCCTGCCTGTGCTCTGCTGCTATCCTGCTTGGGGCTTTACCATTACTGCTTATTTGTCACCTCCCAGTTGGGAGAGGGAAATTAGTCAAGTGATCAGTCTGCTTCTTTTCACTGACTAGCACGAAGTGCAGAGGCGATCCAATTCTAGAACATTCTTTCTCCTGACAGGGTCAGGTGGGAGTGGAAAGGCTAGAGTATGTGCCTGACACTTCTGCTGTAACCTGAAGATGAGCTATTTCACTGAGGAATGCCATGCATATGTGTGAACTGCTGTGCTGTGGGGGCCAGAGGCCATGGGTGAACCTTCCCCCAACACTCCTCCAACCACCCCCACCTCTAATTCCAGCCGCACGAACTCGGCAACATTACCATTGCATTTTTATATCAGGATTTCATAACTAGGTCCTTTTATAGGGCAAGGGAAAAAATAGCTTATAGAAAACTGCCAATTACTCAGTGAATAGGCTGCTCATATGCAAGGTGTGAACCTCAGTAGAAAACAGGGCTCCAGCAGGCCGGTCCACCACAAGGGAGGTGGGGCCTGCCTCCACATTACAGACCACATGGAGGGTGTCCCCCCGTGGAAGGTGAGCCCCTCTCCACCCCCAGCAGCCCTGTGAAACCTATGTATGGGTGGTGACCAGGTAAGTGGTTTCAAAACAAAGGTCTGGTGGAGTTGCATTGTGAGCTGCCCTCAAACTTAGCTGTCCCGTAGATCACAATGAGGACACTCATCTGGCCATCTGTTTCTGGGGGCTTCGTGGGCGGGCAGTGGACTGTGCTGACACGGAATGACAGGAAGGCACAGAGCTGGAAAACTTGCCCCAGGTTTCTGTCTAGAGCTGGGCCATCCATCTCACTTCATTGTGGCGCTCTCTGTGTATGGCCAGCAGGTCTCTCTCTTCATCCATACTGGTGTAGTAAACATAAACATTTGGTGGTAGTCGAGCACACCAGCTCATGGCATTTCTTGAAACACAATGAAGAGGCCATAATCTTGGACTGAACAAGGCAGCCACAGAAGTGCTCCTATTTTGGGACATCAGGAACCACAACCCTGGGAAGCAGCATGGATCTTCAAAGACTGATCCCTATTTCCCTATGCACTTTAGAGCACTTCAAGAGCAGCGGTTCTCTGGACCATGAGCTAGGCCCATGGACTGGGGCTAGGGGCTGCTGGCAGGGTCCAGGGGTCCACTCCATGTCATTCCTGCACCCTCCCTCTGGGGCCGGGTCTTTGCACTGGCTGTTTCTCCTGCCTGGAGATCTTTTCCAGGAGTCCCCAGGTTGTACCTGCACCTCCTTGAGTTTTTGTTCCTCTTCCTGAGTCCTATTCTGAGCCACAAGCCTCAGACTGCCCTGTCCCCAACTCCACGACTCTGCAGGTATCACATTCTAGCCTTTATATATTTAATGTTCTTATTTGTCAGTGCCCTGTTGCCCAGGCCAGACCTTGACTTCACTGACCAAGGACTTTTCAAGTGTTTTGTTCACATGGCAGGAGCGAAATACTCACAGTGGGGGTCGTGGGTATGGGAATCCTGCCTGACAGATGCCAGGGTGTTCCAGGGCCATGCCCACCTTGTGCTCAGAGCCCACATCTGAGCACAGAGATCCTGGCTGCCTGTTGCCAGCCCTGGGGCAGCCGGCTCCATCATTCCTCCAACCCCACCAGAGGTGATGGGGCGCTGCCCACCCAGACTGCAAGCTGCTGGTCCACACAGAAGGGTGTGTGGCCTGAACCACCCTCGGGGAAGCTCTCCTCTTCTTCCAACCAGGAATTCCCCCCACTCCTGCCAGAGGAAAGAACAGGCTACGAGGAGGGCAAGGCAGAGACAGAACTCAGCCTCTGGTGTCTTAAAAGCCCACGGTGGACTTTTAAGATTTTGTGGACGTGAATTCCCCTGGAATCCCCGCCTCAGAGTGACAGATATGGTCAGATGAGCCCACTCGTGACCAGCGTTTTGTCTCCAAAATTCAGCTTGCAGGACCACAGGACCCTTAAGAGTCTCCTGGCAAGCATTTCCTTCAGGAACAGAAACCTCTCCCATTCCCCAGGGTAGGGGACAAGAACAGCCAGGAAGGATCTTTGGGGGTCCTGCAGAATGCTAGAGACCTGCATAGATGAGTCCAGGTTGTCATCCCTAACTCGTTTCCATCATTTCTGAAATTAACGACGACCAGGCAAAGAATGTTTACCCCCACTGTTAAGGGTAAACAATGTTTTCAGCACTTTTTCAACAAAGCAGCAGAGCAATATTTTAAAACATCCCGTGTCTTTACTAAAAGTAAAATGTAAGCTTATAAAGACTATTAAGGTTCTAACACAAGTCAGAATAAGTGTGAATTTGACTAACATGGTGTCTGTGCACTGTGCTAGTCTTTGGAAATAGGTATGTCCCCAGAGTGAGATCTCTGTGTGCTAGCAGTTTATTGACTGAAGTGGGGGATCAATATGTAAATACAGTAGGAAGAAGACTGCAGATTTCTGTAGGGTTCTGTGTGAGTTACTTATGGATTCAGTAATGCTGAGTAACAAACATTCCCCAGACCTAAGCAGGACACAGCAGAAGCTTTTACTTCATTCAGGTGACACAAGGCTGAGGCACAGCTGATCTCATTAGAGTTTGCAAGTTATGGGGCGGGGAAGGGGGTGGAGGTGCTCTTCTAGCCTGGGCTGAGTTGTTTCACCTTAGCTGGCAAATCTCTGACCCATATGTCCTTATCTTCCTACTGGGATCAATGGGATTTCCCAGGAGTGGTCTCATGGTGATGGCAGAGGTGCAAGATTTCAAGCAGGAACAGGCCTGGGCCCTTGAAGCCAAGGCTTGGAACTGGCACACTGTGACTTCTGCACACTCCATAGGCTCAGTCAAGTCATATGGCTGAGTTCAAGGTCAACAGATTTGGAAATAGACACCTCCTCTTAGGGAAAAAGCAGAAACGCATGGGAAAGAGGGTGGTCATATGTGGGGTGAGGATTTGAGGCCAATGATTAGTACAACCTAGGCCCACTCCTAAAGCACGGTGGGGCAGGAGGATCAATGCAGAATGGGAAGAGCTTCCTTTAGGACTCTGACCCTGCAGTTAAGACTTTACAGGGCAACAGGACTAGGGAATCCTAAATTCCCTCAGTAATCAGGCAGTAATATGTTGATTCTCTTAGACCAGGGAGGGCAGTCTGGTAGGAGCTGCTTTCAGAGCATGTAGCTCTGGTGTCTTGGAGGGATCAGAGATTGGAGGCTGCATTGGTTGACCCAAAACCAGCCCTGCCTCCTCCACAACCTGGCCTAATTCTGGCACATCTCCTTTGTAAAGAGCAAACAAAAAAACTGCAGGAAGTCCCTCTGTCCTGTAGACAGAAGGCTGGGTCTGGGTAAGATGAGGTGCCTAAGGTGCAAAATTAAAAGAGGTGGTACCGTCAGAGCATAAAGAATGCCAACAAATTGGGGAAAATATCTGTCAACAAGACAATGATACTTTCTTAGCAATTTAAAGATAATTTCTTTACCATTTACCAGTTCATTTACCGTGATTTCCATAAATCGGTAAAAGGCTTAGCAAAATGGAAAGCTTGTAAAGAGATTCACGCATGCAGATCATAGAAATACAGATGATCTATTAAGGTCAGACAAAGCACTCCAATCTCTTTTTAATTTTTTTATTTTTAATTTTTTTAAAAGATTTATTTATTTATTTTACAGAGAGAGAGAGAGAGAGAGAGCACAAGCGGGAGGGGCAGAGGGATAAGGAGAATCTCAGGCAGACAGCACACTGAGCTTGGAGCCCAACGTGGGGCTCAATCTCACAACCCTGAGATCATGACCTGAGCTGAAACCAAGAGTTGGACGGAGTGCTTAACTGACTGCACTGCCCAGGCACCCCTAAGCTCATTTTTAAATTACATGTTGCTGTAACAAACGTTGTGGCCATTTCCCTGGATTCTCCCTGTAACAGATTTTTAAGGGATTGGACACCTGCTTGTCTCTGGGTAAACTTCCTAATGGGGCTCAGGCAGTCAGAATAATCCTGTTGCTATGACAAGAGTAGCAGGTTCAGGGACTTGGGCCAAGCAAACAACTGAGGAGGAGAGGGAAAAGGGAAATTGGGTGGATGGTGGCTTTGATGCACCATAGAACTAATCCAACCACAAAGCCCATGTGCACCACCTCCAGGTCTTTTGGAAGTCAATTAATCTTTTTTTTTTTTCTTTTTTTAAGACTTACTTATTTTAGAGAAAGATGGACAGAGCTTGAGTGGGGGAAGGGGCAGAGGGCAGGCTCATGCTCAAAACCAATGAGTTCATGACCTGAGCTAAAACCAAGAGTCAGTCACTTAACTGACTGAGCCACTCAGGTGCCCCTCAATTAATCTTTTTTTAAACACCTAAGACAGTGTGATGGGCCATTCAGCAACTTTCAGTAAAGTTGTCCAACTGACATGAGTCGCTACTACTTTTCATTCATCATAGTGATAATGGACGAAAACATTTTGCTGTACTCCATGTTGGTTAGGGTCCAGGGAAAGGAACATTCCTGCTCAGTTTGAGGGGTGTTGATTGGTGCCGGCTCTTCTGAGGGCAAGTGACATTTAAAACCCACTCTCTTGTCCTTGTAGTCCCATTTCTATGTACAGTTAACATGGGTTTGAACAATGTAGGTCCACTTAAACATGGATTTTTTACATTATAGAACTGTAAATGCAATCTCATGATTTTCTTAATGTTTTTCTTTTCTCTAGCTTACTCTTTTGAAAGAATATAGCATATAATACATATAAAATATGTGTTAATCAATTATGTTATCAGTAAGACTTTCGGACAACAGTAGGCTATTAGTACTTAGGTTTAGGGAGAGTTAAAAATTGTACATGCATTTTTGACAATAGAGGAGTCAGTGCCCCTAACTCCCTGCTGTTCAAGGGTCAGCTGTATGAATTTTTGCAGGTGGCCATAAACACACACCACATCTTCATACAGGATAACTCATCATAGCAGTCTTTGTGATAATAGTGAAAGCATCTCAAATGTCCAACACTAAGAGATTCAGCAAATTATAATATTCCCACAAAATGGATTATTGTGCAGCCTTGAAAGTAAGAGGCAGACCTGTACATGATATGAATGACATGAAATCTTGGAGATAAAAATTTAAAATCTTTGTAGTTATCACAGGCAGTGCAATAACAGTAGTTATCACAGGCAGTGCAATCAACATTCCAAGAACAATCTGAGGTGTTTTGCATTATTTCCAACCTCATTTTACAGTTGAGAAAATTGATTTTCACGTTTAAAAAAATGAGATTCCTTTTAGACTTGCTCTGTATGCGTGGGCTTTCTGGAAGAATTGGCAAAAACTTCACGATAGCTGTCTTTAGGGTTTGGATTCTAGGGTCTTAATGTGGGGACAAGGCATTTGGTGTTGTATGTTCTCTCAGACTCTCCATTTTTATAGTGTGCATGTTTTGGTTTTTCAATTAAAATCTCATTTAAGAATTAAGAGTATGTTTTCGTAGACAGGTGTAAAGAGCATTCAGTCTGCAGGTATCCACGATGAGAGGCCTCACTTCTCCCCACAGAGCAGCCAACCTGAGCCTGACCTGGAGCAATGAAGTCTCTAGGTAGATGTTTCACAGAACTATATCGGGGTCTCACAAAAAAAGACACATTTAAAAAACTTAAAAGTCACCAATTAACCTTGTGAGAAATAACTTAAAGTTCTAATGATCTGCCCAAAATCTAAGGCGAGTGCTAAAACTCAAACTCTTGACTGACCCCCAAGCTGTGTAAGTATGTTTCATTTGATCTAATATGACCTGCTACTTGCTCTTTTGGAGCCCAGGAATCCAAACGTTAAGAAAATCACCCACAAGGAGGCGCCGTCGTCCCTTTCCGGGAACCGACACCTCGCCGAGCTCTGGGTCGCCGCGGCCTCGACCCCTGACGGGCATACTCTCCCCTCTGTGGTACTAGGAGGTCCCTGCAAACTGGAGCCCTTGCCCGCAACCGCCCTCTGAACCCAGAGCTCCTTAGCGGACTTCCCGGGTCTCAGGGATGGCGCCAACATCATCATCCTGCGACCACCGAGGACGAACTGGAAGACCGCCTGACGGCAGACACCCGCGGCGGCGCGCCCCCGCCCTAGTTCCGCCTCCTGCCCGCCTCCTGCTCTGCGCCCTAGTTTCGCCTCCCGCCCTCGGAGGAGCCCTAAAAAGATGTCTCGGCGGGTGGGTGGGCGGGGCGGACGCCCCAACAGCCAATGGACGGTGAGCCGCCGGGCCCTCGCCTCCGCCAAGCTCACTGGAGTCCGTGAGGGGCGTGGCCTGGCCTGCTGGGCGGACTCCGGTGGCGCCGGATGAGTGGCTGGCTGGGCGATGTCGCGGTGGGCGGGGGAAGGGGCGGGGCCTGGCCCAGATGGGCGGGGCGGTCGCGCGCTTCTCCCAGGGCCCCAGTGCAGTGTAGAGTTACTTCTCGTTTAGTTTTATAGATTTGTTTTTAAATCAGATCATTTCTTAAGAGAATAGTGTAATCTTCTTTACTTATTATGATATACTGAGCATTTCTCCAAAGTTTTCCAGGTTTATTGGAAGTATAACTGACGAAATTCTATTTACAGTATACAACTTTATAAATGTATACATTGTATAATAATTACCACTAGTTCCAGTAAATAATTTTAAACGTTACTTCAATGACTGCATAATAAACCTATGCATAGATATATTGTAAATTATTCAGTCCTCTCCTTATGGGTAAGTAGTTTGTATCTACATTTTTTTTTTGTATCTAAATTTTTAGTAATATAAATGCACTCCAGTAAACGCCCTTACGTGAAAATTATTCACTCCCTAGTATTTCTTCAGGATAGCTAAGGGGTAAGGACAGTTCCATAGATAGATAGATAGATAGATAGATTTTTTTTTCCTTAACTGACCCTGAGATTGCATTCCCCATGCATACTTGTGCTGCATCAAACATTGTGTTTAACTTTGAGCCAATTTATCTAGATATTAGTCTGTCAGTGTTTTTATACTATTCCATTTGTCAGCGAAATCTCTGCTATCATACACCTATGTGTGAATTGTCTGTGTTCTTTGCTAATGCTGTATTGGGTTTTTGATGATTTTTTCTTACTGATTTCCAAAAGTTATGTAAAGAATCTTGACATAATTTCTACCTCTGAACCTGATTATGTGGCATTTCTAAAGGGAATTGAATATAAAATTTATGATAATCATATCTAGTTTCAATGATAATTTATGATAATCATTCTAGTTTCATCAAGCAGTAAAGCTATTATGACACCCAACTGAAGAAGTCTTTCCATCAGTGAATGCTAACTAACTTGCGTAGAACACAGAATCCTAGCTGCTCTTGTCCACATATGTTGTTTTTGTCTACTTAGACTTCTAGCACATTGCAAATGCTTCATGTGGTGTTTTAAATACATAGGATTCTTCATAGTGATAAAGTAAGATACCAGTAGTGTTATAGCAAGGTTTTATTTGAAATTGTTTTATAAAAAGTGGTGCATCACCCTTTTTGACATTCCATGTTGAAGCAAAGTTGATTTAAAAGCCAGATTAAATTTATGTAAATGTGATGGCTGGATTATATTTATCTGAATGTGATGCTCATGATGAGAAGATACATGCATTTTTAACTCTTAATGGAACCTGAACCCTTTTCAAAATAAAGTTTCATTTATTAGTATATTTCCCATCACTGGTCATGAATTATCAGATAGGCATTTCTTGGAGACATTTTATCTGGGCTCAAATCCTATACACTAAGAACTATTTTTTTTAACTATTAAGAGTATTGAGAGTTTTGATAAAACTATTGAGAATATCATGCTGAGAAGATTATATATGTGTAAAAATCTCTTGCTTAAAAATGCTTCAGTCCATTGTTGAGGATATAGAGAAATTAGAAACAGAATTACCATATGATCCGGCAGTACTGCTTCTAAATATATACCTGAGAGAACTGAAAACAGGGCCTCAATACCTGCACACCAATATTTATAGCAGTATATCCACAATAGCAAAAAGATGGAAACAACTCAAATATCTATCAGCAGATAAATGGATAAATAAACCAGTATATATGTACAATGGAATATTAGTCACACTTAAAAGATAATGAAATCTTGACAAATGTTATTACACAGATGAACTTGTGCTAAGTGAAATAAGCCAGACTCCAAAGGCCACAGTTTGTATACTTCCACTCAGATGAGGTCCTTAGAGTGGTCAGATTCATAGAGACAGAAAGTAGAATGGTGGTCACCAGTGCCTGGGGGAGGCAGACTGGAGAGTTATTGTTAATGGGTACAGAATTTCAGTTTGGAATGCCGAGAAAGTTCTGGAGATGGATGGTGGTGATGGCTGTAGAATACTGGGAATGTACTTAATGCCCCAAAGTGCACACTTAAAAAACTTGGTTCGATTGGTGAAGTTGATGTTATATATATTTCCTTACAATAAAAAAGAAAGATGCAGTCCAGAAGCATTGTAAAATGATTTATGAAGATCTTCAAGGAGCAGTGCCTTAAAGATAAAAAGTGTTTTTTAAAAGGCAAATGACGTTTCCCCAGCTCCTTCACCTTTAGTGCTTAGAGCTTCTGTCACCTGTTTTTCTTAATGCCTGTGGTGAGCTGGAAGTCACACAGCTGGAAGTGGCAAAACTAGCACTGTGCTGCCAGCACCTTGTTCTCGACGAGCATAGGAAGAATCTCATGAGCCTGTGTGAGATGAGCTTAGGCCAGCTAAAACCAGCAACCTGCACAGCTCCAATTCCAGTCAAAGCCATCAAGCAGATCAAACCAAAGACTTTCAACAAACTAGATCTTAGAGATCTTTACAGATCCCTGTGTAGAAACTGTGTCCCTCTGTGGGCTCAGCTTTGCCACCAACTAGCATGCTCAGAGAGAATGTGTCAGTGGTCTCCACCTCAGAGTCCAGTGGAGATGAGGTCTGGTGTGACTGTCATTGGTGCAAGCCGAGAGGATGGAAGGACGTTTGGAAGTGAGCCGAGGTTAACTTTAAGGAGTGAACTTTGGCCTAGACATATAATTCTCTTAACATTTAAACACTTAAAAGATTAATATCTGCTGAAAGAGAAGATAGCCTGAGAACTGGTCCTCCTTTTCCTTTAGCAGATTGGCCTCTAGAGGCCTGTGAAGACTCTAAAACTATGTGCAAAATTACTGATGGTTGCCTTTTTTTCCAGAAAGGAGATCCATAACTTTCAATTAGATTCTGCCAGGATTGCTCATCAATTTAGAGAAGTGCTCATGACAGACACACTATGTGGCTGCCACTTAGGCATTCTGCAGATATCGGCTGGTTTAGAATCCTAGGAACTCTGATCTGTGATCATAACCTGAATCCCAAGTGACAGGAGCACTGCTGCCGTTTGAAGTGGTCCTCAGTGAAGGTCGAGGCAACCCCTTCTGCCACTGGGGCTTCAGAGAACCTCAACAGCCTCCCACACAGTAGGTGCACTGAATGTGTTTCTCTGGCGTTAGGGAATGAAATGAAGCTGTGTGATAAGTGTTTCTTTCTTCTTGTTCAGTGCATCAGAACTGAATTCAGCCAGGAGAAGCAGGAAATAGTCATCTGAAATCGTGTAGTTTTCTCCAGTTTGGCTTCTTTACGGCATACGACAATATCCATTTCCCACATCACCATGTCCAGAACAGCACTGAGAGTCAAGTCTGTCCATCAGACAGATCAGCCATTGGGGAAAGAACGATGAGGCTATGGAGGATAGGAAAGGCTGGGAAGCTGCCTGCTGTGAAGTTTCCTGGGAACCGATGACACCAGAGGCGCTGGCGGCCTTGGGGGCCCTGTGCAAGAGACAAATGAATGGCTATTCCTTGATTTATTCACTCACTCATTCATTCATTTAGCAAAGACTTAGGTGCCAGGATGCAGAGCTGGCTGCTAGGGATTCACCATTCTGTGCTCATAAACCCCACAGGCTAGTCACGGGAGAAGGATTGTGATCCAACGATCACCAAATAAGTATTACATTACACTTGTCATGTGTGTGACTATTGAGTGGTACCTGGAACTGCGAGCCTATGGAATGGGGGTCTGTCATGGTCAGGGTGCTTGGCTTTCCTGGGGAGGAGACAACTGAATGGAGGCCGAAGGGATATGTGGGAGCTAAGTGGGGGAAGAGGGAAGATCAGGCCAGGATGTACAAATGGCCTGTGCTGTGGGCTATGCGGCCACTGCCAGACTGGAACTCTGGCCTCAGTGCCCAGGAGTGTAGAGGTGAGAGATGGTGGTGATATGGCCAGAGAAGGGCCGAGTGCCTGGGCTCTTGCCCAAAGCACACTCCTCAGCGTTCAGTTTTGGATTCACAAAAACTGAAGACATGGCACTTTTCAGAGTGCCACACCCTCACACCCTCTCCAGCTCCCCTTGGATTTTTACTGAATCTGGGAAGCCTTGTGGTCTGGGCAGAGCTTGCACTCTGGAGCTTCCTGGCTCTGGCCCTTCAGATCCTTATCTTCTCTGTGTCACAGTTCCTTCATTTGCAAAAAGGGCTAAAAATACTACCCCTTCATAGTTTTATGAGAATTGAGTAATGTGAGCAATGTACTTGGCATGGTGGCTCACTCATTGTAAACAGAAATGCATTTTGTTCTTATTTTCATTATTATTAACCTGAGAATTAGGACCAGTTTTGGGGAAGGTTGAGGGAGGGGACCTATGTGTGTAGGAGGAAGGGAAGGTCTTGGGTGGGATAGGAGCAGGAGCCGTCCTGGACTGCAGAAAGTTCAAATCCTCAGCATGCATAGCGAGGGTAAACCCCATTCTGTAGGAACTGAGATGGCATCAGAAAAGCCTCCTGAGGAAGGGGAGTGACTGTGGGATCCATTTCCCGGTGAACACCAGGGCTACGAGGGGGTGGGAGGAGGGCAAAGATGTTCTGGAATGATCAGAGTTCAGCCATATGCCTTTTGTTTTGTTTTGTTTTGAGCTGGAACAAAGACAGCAGAGACTATACGGTAGGTTTGTCCAAATCAGAAGCTAGAAAGTAGGGCGGGGACAGTCGGTGGAATTGCTTTGTTGCAGTTGGGTGTTCTCTGTGCACAGCTTCTAACCCACTTCCCTGAGGTCACTGACTCCTGTCCACACCCAGTGAGAGCAGGTGTGTGCAGGTCGCTTGGGGAGGGTCCGGAAGAATCTGCCCTGCATTGAGGAGGAGCCTGTGGCCTAGGCAAGCTGAGCCATCATCCCAGGCCACACAGCTTCCAGGCTCACTGACCCCAGGTGCCCTTCCACCACTGTACAGTGCTTTCACAAGGGCGAGTCCTTTTCACCCTGTAATTCACCCCTGAACAAAAAGAGCTAAATGATGGTCATTAATATTGTACTCAATTGCTCCGGTTCTGCTTATTTGTTTTTCTCTCTGATCAGATAGATGGAGAAGCAGGAGCAGCCCATCAAGCTGCTGACTGGATCCTCCAAGTGTCCTGTTCGACACTATGGGCTGGGCCGATCTTGGGATCCGTGGGATCGTGGGCTGTGATGCCACACCCTGCTCACCCGGGGACCGTGGAAGCTGTTCTGGTCCACAGAGTATCTTAGCTGTTTCAAGCAGCTGCTTCAAGAACTGTCTCAGAAATGAGACACCAGACATTAAGAGGTAGATTGCTTTAGATGACATTTGCATTGAGGAATTTGCCTCATTTCTGCAATTTCTTTACAGGGTACAAACTGAACCAGAAAAATTGTACTGAAAGAGAGGAAGCTGAGAGATCTGAATGCGAGGGTCTGCTAAATATTTGTGAAGAAATGAGAGCAAATGGAAGGCTTGGAGGAACATCACAAAACATCGGCTGTGTGAGTGGTGGGGCTTCAAGGTCTGGGGGCCATGGATGGGAAAAGTAGATGTTTCCCACCAAGAGAAAAGTGTGGCACATGTGTGCACAGAGCCTCATCAGCAGGTGGGCAACTAGAGTGCCCAGATGCAAAGGGCACAGTGAAAGGAGCCTGGAAACTAGATGTGCCCTGGGGGCAGATGGAAGGGAGCCCAGCAGGTGGGGGCTGCTACCAAGGTGATGATGGAGCTGCCAGGCCTTGCTGGGGAGGCCTGTGCAGTCACAGCTGCACTCTTTTCAGACCCCAGGGCCCGAAGATCCATAGGCAGTCCTGAACGACTGCATGACTGCAGGTGGGATCAATGTCCTCCAACTGCCTGGAGAGCAGCCCTCATCCCAGTTTCCCCTGACAAAGTCTCGGGAGAGTGTCTTGTCCTCTGGGGGCCGGGAAAGAGGAAATCCTCCAGGCTTGTCCCTTCTGTCCCAAAGAGCAGTGTTTCAGGCACAGTGGAACCCACACTAGGGGAAGCCCCATGAATGTGGATGCTGCAGAGAGCAGTAGAGGTTCTGAAGGGAGCTGCCTGCAACACTTGTGTGTGTGTGTGTGTGTGTGTGTGTGTGTGTGTGAGAGAGAGAGAGAGAGAGAGAGAGAGAAAGAGAGAGAGAGAGACTGTTCACAGTAAGTTATGGCAGGTTCTGTCAGGGTTTAAACTTCTAATCACTTTGACTTACTACCAGAATTGCTTAATGAAGAACCAGCAAATGAGATAACATGTTTAAATGGCAAATAGAAACATTTGCTTCATCACAGAGAGCTGAGACTTATAATTTGATTTTAGAACCTGCAGGTTGGACTCTTGTTTTGAACCTTACAGTAGGCAAGTGAATGAATTATCATCTAGTGTTGTATTTCTTTATAAGAAGTTGAACTTGCACCAGATATTCATTTGAAGATAATAAAAAATATAAAATACATAAAAATATAAAACCCAATTTTAATAATAACCTTAAGAATTTTTTATGTTGTAATGTAGATTCATTAAAAAGGAAACCTCTTTCAAGTATAAATTTGAATGCAGTGTAATGGACTCATATGAGAAAATGTGACACATATTTCAAGAAGCAGTGGTTTGAGAACTTTGGAGAATTAATTGAGGCCATGATTTAATAGGTTTTCTGTCCTGAGAGTATATCTTAGTGCCAAGAATTTTCAGATAGGGCCAGAACATGACAGAGTTAAAATGAGGGTGGGGCGGACAAGGGGAACCGCTCAAGGTCAAAATGGTTAGAGGATATGGAACAGTGGACTTGCCCTGGTGTTAGTCCAT
This sequence comes from Procyon lotor, assembly GCA_028646535.1. Lineage (NCBI taxonomy): Eukaryota > Metazoa > Chordata > Mammalia > Carnivora > Procyonidae > Procyon > Procyon lotor. Next base: position 39,510,294 of record CM053610.1, read on the forward strand.
TCTCTCCAGAGAAACAGTAGCTGGATATATTGAGATAAATAAGAGGAGATTCACGACAGGAATTGGGTCATGCGGCTTTGGAAGCCAAGAAGCCCCACACTCTGCTGGCTGCAAGGTGGGAAACAGGAAAGCCAGGGAATCATTCAGTCTGAGGTCAGAGACCAATGGTGTACATGTCGGAGTCTGAAGGCCCAAGAACTAAAAGCTTCGAGCTGTAAGGGCAGGAGAAGATGGAAATCTTGGTCAAGAAGAGAGAGAATTGGCCCTCACTTTGCCTTTTTGTTCCATTTGGGCCCCCAATGGATTGGATGATGCTGCCCACATTGGTGAAGGTGGATCTTCTTTATTCAGTCTACTGAACCAAATGATAATTTCTCCTACCCCTGCAGACACATGCAGAAATACTACTTTACCAGCTATCAGACCCTCCCTTAGGCCAGTGAAGTTGGAATGAAATTAACTGTCACACATGGGATAAGACCAGAGACTAGAAAAATTGAGGGAAAGAAAAATCTCAATTCTTGAATGGAGAATTTTGCTTTTCTGTGGAATTCATCCTTTATCATTTCCATAAAGAAGGCTGCTACTTGCTCTTCAGCATTTCTGCTGCTAAATTTATGGGTGCTTGTCTCCTTACCTTGATCTGGAGGCCCTCAGCATGAATCTTGTGCAGACATCACGAGCTTCCTTTTATGATCTTAGAGAATCTTACTCAGTTCTCTTTGGTCGGCCTCTGGATAATTCTAAGATCTCTTTGGTTCTGTTGTTCTGCAGTTTCATTATATTGTGTCTAGATATGAATTTATTTTTATCCATCCTTCCCAAACCTGAGAATTTCTTTATTTAGTTCTGGAAAATTATCAGCCAATATCTCTTTGACCCTTACCTCTCAGTCTTTCCTCCTTCTTCACGTCCTATTGGGAATGTATTAGACTTTATTATTCTTTCCTCCATCTTCCTTAGCCTCACTTTCTTATCTCCCATCCTGTGTCTCCACTGCACTCTTGGTAATATCCCCAGGTCTGTTTCCAGCTCAGGTACCAAACCGACTGCTTACCTCAGCACAGCTTTTGATTTCAGTGAGTATACTTTTACTTTCAGAAGTTTTATTTAGTCCTCTTCCTATCTGCTTGCTCTTTATCTTAACATATTTAAGTCCTCCTTTTCTTTTAAACAATGTGACCATATTTATGGTGTAATCCGAGAGTCCTACTGAAGTCTTTACAGGTCCAACCTGCCATCTGTTCCACCGCTGGTGTCCACTTGCTCAGGAAGCTTGCTCCCTTGCCTGTCCCTCCAGAGCAGTTTTTCATTTGCTTCTACAGGTGCTCCCAGGATGTTTCTGGCCAGAGACCAGGCTTTCTGTTAATTTCCAAGCTAACAGGTTCCTAGGTCTCAGGGGCAGCATAACTTGAACAACTCCGTGCGCAGAGGGAGGCCCATAGTTACAAACCTTCAGGGGAGACTTTTACACCCCTAGCTCAGGGTAAACTCAATAGCTACTTGATTGTGCTGATAGATTTTGTTTTCTTCTAAACTACTGTTTTTCACTGAGAGTGTGGTTCTCAGCTTTGTAAGTCTCAACTTTATGCAAGGTCTCACTGTTCTTACTTTTCAGACTGTGTGTGTGTGTGTGTGTGTGTGTGTGTGTGAGTGAATCCAGACTCCTAGCTCTATTATCAAGACCAGACCCAGAGCCCCTTCCAAGGCAGTGCAGCTCACTCACCAACAGGCTTCATGTTGAGCCCCCTTTTTATTTCTGGACCTAGAGATTTTCCAGATTTCTTGCAAACTTGGACATGAATTCAAATGACAGTTGCTATATTTAAACTACCATTTCTAAGGCTTTGTAGCAGGAGGCTTGTCAAGTTATTACATAGTTGGCTTTGCTGGAATTTTTCAAATTATGTTTCTATAGCCTAACTTGGGAAAGATCTTTGGCTCCTGGCAGGGTCAGCAATTCAAGGTGACACATACCATTCCTTTTGCTTTGCTAGCGGGAACAAAGTGGGGTTACAGTGTAACTGAAGAGACCCTGTTGGTGATCTGAGTGACTCCATAACTACAGCTGGGAAACAAAAGACCAAGTAGAGAAGTGGCTGTTTAGCCACATGTCTGCTGTCAACAATGGGGCATGCATACTTGCTGAGCACATGTTCCGTGGTAGAAAGGAAGAAGCAGGTTTCTTTATCTCCTTTTACTTTCTTTTTAGAAAATAAGACGCAGATACAGAAAACTATAGAAAACAAATATTAAGCTTAGTAATAGACCCCTCTGTAACCACTATCCATGTCGAGACAGTTGTGCAGCTACTCCAGTCCTATGCCCACCCCAGAGCCGCTGCTCTACACCCAGGAGGTCTCCAAATGACATGTGCCACTTTCTTGCCCATCTCTGCAGGTTTTAGGCTCTCCCCCAAGGAACTGCCATGTTTGGACATTAGCTACCAAGGAGCTGGCACCACTAACCCACTAAGGAGCTGGCGCATTCCTTTAGTGTGTCCAACACCACAGTGAAATAAAGTACCACCTTCACCGGAGATGAGAGATGTTTCCAAGGTCTCCACCTATCCAGGGGCTCTTAGAGAGACATGCACTGACAGACTGTGTGAGCTGTTTGCCTCAAATCCCGTGGTTAAGGAGGAGTATTTTTTTTTTTTAATCTGGAACCCAAGGGTGTCTCATCAGTCTGTTTCCCCCTTGAATCTTCATTCCCCCATAGCAGATGCGAACTGTGCATTACATCTCATTCCAATGTTTACCTTATTTCTTATAGTTGCCCAGTTCATGTAAATGAGTGTTTATCCACTGCAGTTACATCTTGTTTTTTTTACAGAAAAATACATGAATCCAGATGAGACAAAAACCACAGCCAGTGTGCTAGGTGGTGGTCCCACTCACCAGCTGATCAGGGGCAAGAGATTATGAAACAGATGTACCTCAAGGAACATAGGGGCAGCATCAGACACTGGATCCTCAGCAGAAGCCAATCACAGGGAATCTGCTGGCTGTGAAGGAGAGGGAGCAAATTCATTTAATGCAAATCTGAAGGAGAGAAAAAAGATGAAAATGATGATGGAGAAGAACATGGAGGTCAGTTCATCTTAAGAATGCTCTTTAGGACATATATTTCCCACAATGTACATAAAACTTCCTCTGAGCAAACTAAATTTGCATTGTTCTTTCTGGTAGACAAAGCTTTATGGCCTTTTTCTCTTTGGTCACCAGGAGTCTCAGAGACACATCTGCAGCCTGTTCCGGACACTGTAGGTGTTTGGGTCATCATCTCTGCACCTTTGTTCTTCCTATTCTCTCTACTTTATAAGTATTTCCTGAGCTTAAAATCAGCAGAAGAAACCCAAGAGAAAAGACTGGCAGATCAGCAAAAATTTTAAAACCTCTCCATGAAAAAGGAAAACATACACTAACCGAGAGAGTGTGTTACTGAGGATAGTCCCGTGGATCAACTGAACAGAATCCAGAAGTAAATGGTGGCATTCACAGTCAAATGATTTTTTTTTTTTTTTTAAAGAAATGAGACAGGGAGAAGCAGGCTTCCCGCTGAGCAGGGAGCCTGATGTGGGGCTCCATCCCAAGACCCTGAGATCCTGACCCGAGCCGAAGGTAGATGCTTAACCGACTTAGCCACCCAGTTGCCCCCACAGTCAAATGATTTTTGACAGGAAGGCCAGGCAGTTTAGTGGGGGAAGAACAGTCTTTCCAACAAATGTTGGGACAACTGGATAATCACCTGCAATTAGAATTAAGCAGGACTCTTACCTCATATGTATACAAAAGTTAACTCAAAATGTATCAAATTTAAATGTAAGAGCTAAAACTACAAAACTTTTAGAGGAAAGCAGGAATAAATCATCATGATCCTGGATTAGGCAACAGTTTCCAAAAGCAAGAAAGAAAAAAATAGATTGTGGAGTCCATCCAAGTTAAAAACCACTGTGCTGGGGCGCCTGAGTGGCTCAGTGAGTTAAAGCCTCTGCCTTCTGCTCAGGTCATGATCTCAGGGTCCTGGGTTTGAGCCCCACATCAGGCTCTCTGCTCGGTGGGGAGCCTGCTTCCTCCTTCTCTCTGCCTGCTTCTGATCTCTCTCTCTGTCAAATAAATAAATAAATCTTTAAAAAACAAAAAACAACAACAACAAAAAAATCCCTGTGTTTCAAAAGATACTATGCAGAAAGTAAAGAGAAATACTTACAAAATATATCTGATAAGGGACTTTCATCTAGAATATAAAAAGAACTCTTACAACTCAATAATAAAAATAACTGAAAAAATAGAGGATCTGAATGAATAAAAATTTTTCTAAAGGAGATATACAAATGGCCAACAAGCACTGAAGATTTAAGTGAGGAAGCAAATCACCTTTTAGCAATGCAAAACAAAATCATAAAATAAAAAATTATTCTGGACCTGGGGCCACAACTGAAAACTGTGTTCATACCAATTTCTTGGAATCATGGACTGCAAATAGAAAGAGTGTGCCTAAGCAAAGATGCCTCTCTTTCACTCTTCAAATACTGATTGAGTACCTGTTATGTTTGGGAAGCTGGCTCCTGCTGAGGAGATAAAATTGAAAATTAAATCTTCTCCCCAAATCCCTATAAAGGTAGTAAAGAAAACACTTGTATTATTGAATAAACCTTAAACCAGAATGTGATTTGTAACACAGGCAATTGACAAAGACAGAAAGAAATCTCACCCTTTTCATGTTAGCTAACCAGGTGCAATCTGCCTCAATGTAAACAGTAATAACCAGTCCTCCAGTAAGAGGACTATACTATACGGTACTACTGATCACACATAGTTCATCCTCTCTACCTGGTAAGTGGGATGACTATCTAGGTCATCTACTTGGTTTATCCAGAGTAAAAACACACTTTTCATACATTTATGACAGAAGTTAGTTGTGCAACTTTGGAACAAGGCACCCTTTATAGTCTCCTAGGAAACTGGGAGATTGGACGCTTTCTTCCTGGATGTTTACACTGCGAACAGATGGCTCCGGGAGCCCTGGGGCAAGGCTTTTTCTAGGTCATAAAGCTGACCCAGGGCCTAGCTAGTCTTCAAAAGGAATTAGTTACATTTCAAAGAAAGAATACTTACAACAATCACTTTTCTAAACTATATGCTCAAAAAGGAGAGGAAAGTATTTCCAACAGGAAGAATTAAGCGTCTTATTTTAAATCTGCGTTTTATAGTCCCACACGTTAGGACACACCCTGAGGGTAAAACGCCGCCCAGCGCAAGGCTGGCCGCTGTGAGCAGCAGGATCTTAACAAATCTTAAGCAGTTGGCTCGCAGCGGGAAGCCAGGTGCCGGGTTAACCGAGAACTGGAAGTTTAATTTAAGGCAAGTCTTCCAGGGCGGGATTTTGATTAAGAGTGCACAAAAATGCGTGGAAACAGCAAGGTTTGGGGCTGAAAGATTCAAAGACGGAGCATGAGCTCTTTCCACCGAAGGGCGGCTGGGTCTTTGGGAAACTCCACAATGACCACTCAAACCACGTGCATGGCTGCAGACTCCCGGGACCCTAGACGGCGAAGTCTGAAGCAAGGGGTTAGGTGTGGTCTCGGCGCTCTTAGCCGGGCCGACCCAGGCTGCGACCCTGCGGGAAGAATGCGCGCCGAGCACCCCGCCCCTTGCCAACCCCGTCCTGCAGCACGTGGAAGCGCTTTGTCCGCCACCGGCCAGTCCCAGGACGCCCGCGGGACGCCCGCTTCTTTCTGGTGCCGGCAGGCGTCGTAGACCTTCCTGTTCTCCGGGTGGCGGACAACGCCCCAGACTGCGTGTAGCACCCAGGTTACAAGTGCTAAGGGTAAGCAACCCGAGACGGACTTGAAAGTGACCACGCACCCCTGCCCCGCTCACGTGACCTTCTGGGGCAGCCCCGGCTCCGCCCCCACCGCGCCAAGAACGGACGCTGAGCCGCCTTTGCTGTCTTCTGCGCAGGCGCAGACCTTGACTCGCGGCTGGTGACGCAATCCTGCGTGGATTCGGGCCCCAAGCGTTTGTCGAATCACGAAACTCTGCCTGAACTGCCTCCGCAGTCGGACGTGCGCGCGCAGCCCCCACCCCCAGACATGGGAGGGGGCGGGGCCGTCGGGGGCGGGGCGGGCCCCGCGGCGGCCAATCGGCGGCGCCCGCGCTGTTGTCCCGCCCCGCCCAGCCAGCCGTCGGTCCCCGGGGGCCTGGTCTGGCGAAAGCACCGTAGCGGCGGCGGGGACGCCGGCTGGGAGGTGAGTGTGGGGCCCACGGGCCGTCTGGGCTTTTCGCCCCACCTGCTGCCTCCCGACTTGTCCGGGCTTGGAGAGTGGGCCGGCCGCGCGTGCCCTCCCGGAGAAGCAGCGGGCCTCCGGGGCGCAGGAGCCAGGGGCGGCCTGGGGTTGGAGGTCCAGGCCGGATCGCGCGGGCGCCGTGGATGCCCGCGGCCCAGCAGGCATCGGATCCGTTTGCAGAGGGGGCGTGTGTCCCTTGGAAAAGTGCGGGTCGGTGGCGCCGAGGGGGCGGGGGCGCGCACCGTCGGAGCGAGAAGCTGACCCGGACGCGGCCGGGAGGGAGCGCCGCACCCACCTTAGTGCGGAGGGGCCGCGGAGAACGGCCTGCGGGAGGGAGATGCCCGGGGACGGAGGTGCGGCCGGGCGCCAGCCAATTACAGTGGGAGATGCAGCTGTCACCCAGGCCAGAGGATTCCTGTCGCCATGATCACTGCCTTCCCTTCCTCTGCTCAGACAGGATGGGAAATCCTGCCCAGAAACCACTTTATTGATTGACTCAGAAATCGCCGTTCGGCCGCTCGTAGGTTCGCAACGTCTGCTTGAGGGCCCGATTGGCAGAGGTTTGGGGAAGTGCAGGGCTACTGGTGAGGATGGGCATCAGGTTGAGAGAGCCCGCTGCAGCCATTTCTCCAAGGCTGGGGCTGGAATCAGGACAGTCCTTGGTCTAGTGTACCGCCCCTCCCGTGCCCACCCATCTCGGCTTGGTGGGTGTTTTCAGTTGCCTGTGGAGTCTTCTTCAGGTGACTGTTCAGGCCTCCTGGATGTTTTTGTTACAGGGGAACTCTCAGAAGGCAGCCTTTTTTCATGTTTTGGGGTGGCTGGTGGTTGTAGGAAGCCAACTGTAGCCCACGTACTGGAAACAGTATCTCTGGTGTTACTGGAGAACTGGGTAGAGGTGAGGCTGGTTTTCCAGGGAAGGTGAAGACAAGTTTTGCCCTAGATCTGTGGAGTCTGAGGCAACATCTAAGATCTGGCTGAAGGGGGATAGGAGGAGGACGGGTACTCTGGACAGGGGGTGGAGATTTAGGAACCAAAACATACTGGGAAAAGGAAAGTAAATTCTAGAGCACAAGGTTGGGGTGCATCTTGAGAAAGCGCATAGGGAGTCTGAGGAGAGAGTAGCTCCAGTAAAGCAGAAGTGACCCAGGCTGGTGTGGGGGGCCACAGAAGCCAGGGGAAGGAGACCTTGGAGTGAGGAGTGAAATCTGCAATTTCCAGTCATGGAAAGATCTAGGGAGGAAGAGCAGCTCTTTGCATTTGGCACTGCTGAGGTGAAGGGCATGCTGAGCAGTTTCAGTGTGAGTCCAGAGTCCCACCAGGAGCAGGCTCAAGCCCCAGCCCAACCACTTAATCTTGTTAGTTCCTCTTCTGTAAAATGGGGATGGTAATAGTGATAATAGCACCTAGGCCTGGTGTATGGGAACCCAGTAGCAAATAGTTGTACTTGCTACAGGTGAGGCTATAAGCACTTGACATGTTTGTACTCACTGGAACCTCATGGGCTCTGGCAGTTTTCTACAGAGGAGCAGATTATGGTTCAGAGAAATTAAGTTATTTGCTCGAGGTCACATAGCTTGTGAAATTATTCTCATAGAGTAATGATAATTCAATTATGAGGTGTTCAGGGGTGCTGGAAATGGCTATGGATTATGGACTTTTCATCAAGTTTTCCTCATGGAAAGTAGTTATTTAGTTGGTTGTTTTCTTTTTTTTAAGATTTTATTTGTCAGAGAGAGAGATGGTGTGCATGTGCACGAGCAGGTGGAGCAGCAGGCAGAGGGAGAAGCAGGCTCCCCACTGAGAGAGGAGCAGGATGCAGGGCTTGATCCCAGGACTTTGGGATCATGACCTGTGTTGAAGGCAGGTACCAACTGAGCCACCCAGGCTCCCAAGTTGGTTGTTTTCTTTCTTATTTTATTTTCTTTTAATTTTATTTCATGGGAAGGGAAGCAGAGAGAGAGAGAAGCAGACTTTGATGGAGGACTCCATCCCAGGACCCTAGGATCATGACCCCAGCCGAAGACAGTCAACCACACGAGCCACTCAGATGCTCTGAGTTGTTTGTTTTCAAAGGCAGACATGATCCTCTAAGGTTTGGTGGCCACGTGTTTTGTTTTAATTATTGGATTTCCTGGTCAAAGGGCTAGACATTATTGTTGCTGTAAAATCTGTTACGGTTTTGAGGTCTGTGTCTGTAAGCAAGTTAGAAAATGACCTAGATATGCAGATTACTGCTGTAATATATTTCATTAAGTGTGACTTTGGTTAATTATGTTTATCATTGGGAGAAATAGTAGTAATTTTTTTTATGCAGATATTATCTTATGAGGGTGCATTGGGACTTCACTTTAGAACTCACTAAGAAGTAGTGTGATTTATCTCTTTAGTTGAGGAAAGCTAGGTTTTGGTTGTTAATCAGTTGATATCCTCTAGAGAACTGAAATAACCCTAATTTTTAATCCAGTCACTTCTGTGTTTGCTCAGGCATGAATAAGTCTTGTTTCTGTTTTCAGAGCTGTTATTCGAAAGAAGAAACATGGAAAGTGGTGCAGTTCTGCTGGAATCCAAATCCTCACCATTCAACCTTCTGCATGAAATGCATCAACTACGCCTTCTCGGCCACCTGTGTGATGTGACTGTCAGCGTGGAGTACCAGGGCGTCCGCGAAGAGTTCATGGCTCATAAGGCGGTGTTGGCAGCCACCAGCAAGTTCTTTAAGGAGATGTTCCTTAATGAGAAGACTGTGGACGGTACGAGGACTAACGTCTACCTAAATGAAGTGCAAGTTGTTGACTTTGCCTCATTTCTCGAGTTTGTGTACACTGCAAAGGTACAGGTAGAAGAAGATCGGGTGCAGCGAATGCTAGAAATGGCTGAGAAACTAAAATGTCTGGACTTATCAGAGACTTGTTTTCAATTGAAGAAACAGATGTTAGAGTCTGTACTTCTGGAGTTGCAGAACTTCTCTGAGTCTCAGGAGGCAGAAGGGAGCAGTGGCTCCCAAGCCGCTATTGCTCCTGACCCTAGGGCAAGTCCCCCCAGGGACAGTCCTCTCCCTAATGGCCTTGGGGATTCCTCAGATCCCCTAGTGGAGACAATCAGCAATGGCGTGTTGCCAGATATACCCCCCAGGAAGTCCAAGGAGAAACCTGACAAGAAAAAAGATGCAGTCAAGCCTCCCTACCCAAAAATCAGAAGGGCCAGTGGAAGACTGGCTGGAAGAAAGGTGTTTGTGGAAATCCCTAAAAAGAAATACACAAGAAGACTGCGGGAGCAGCAGAAAAGTGCAGAGGATGACATGGGGGACTATCGCAGCCCCCAGGACCCCAACCTGGATGCCATGGGAGCAGAGGTGGAGCCCGTCACAAAGCATGAGGAGGGTGGTGTGGGGGTGGAGGTGGCCCAGGAGCTGCCGAAAGCAGGCCGAGGGGAGGATGATGATGAGGAGGAGGAGGAGGAGGGCGAGAAGAGGAAGAGCAACTTCAAGTGCACAATCTGTGAAAAAGCCTTTCTGTATGAGAAGAGCTTCTTGAAACACATCCGGCACCACCATGGGGTGGCCACCGAAGTGGTTCATCGCTGCGACACGTGCGGCCAGACCTTTGCCAACCGCTGCAACCTCAAGAGCCACCAGCGCCACGTGCACAGCAGCGAGCGCCACTTCCCCTGCGAGCTGTGCGGCAAGAAGTTCAAGCGGAAGAAGGACGTTAAGCGGCACGTGGTGCAGGTGCATGAGGGCGGTGGTGAGCGGCACCAGTGCCAGCAGTGTGGCAAGGGCCTGAGCTCCAAGACGGCGCTGCGGCTGCATGAGCGGACGCACACGGGCCACAAGCCGTACGGCTGCACGGAGTGCGAGGCCAAGTTCTCGCAGCCCTCCGCACTGAAGACCCACATGAGGTAGGGCCGGGGCTGCCAGCCAGAGCCACTGTGAGAGTGCTCTTTGCCCACCATGTGGCCTGTTTGTGTTCTGGGGACAGGAGTGGGGAGAGATCGAGGTTCTAGGGTTTGACCGGCGTGCCTGTGTCTACAGATGTTCTGCTTCTTAATTTGTGCCCTTTAGAAATTGGGGGGCTACTTTGGGACGTCTGTGAATTCTCTTCCTGGGTGGACGTGTCTCTTCTTCACTACAGGCCCCAGGCTGATGGCTTTCCCCCTCACCCTATGCCCAGTGCCAGCCAGAAGCCTGGACATGGGACCCAGGCCCCTCCAGTCTTGTCGCACGGCCATTGCAGGCCAGACTTTCCTGATGCCAGCGTAGCCGCTGGAGCTTACAGTGCCTGCCGTGCTTATACTTGAGGCCCAGTTGGGCTAATGACCTTCATTGCTCTTTTCCTGACACTTCATTTAGAACTTGGGCCTGCAACCAGCTGGGTCCCATGGTCCCATTAAAGACCTCAGTGAGAGGATGCTTAGGGCTTTAGGACACTCCTCTGGTCTTAGGTGTTCGTTCTCGGGGCTTGGAAAGTGTCATTGGTTAGTCCAACCTCCAGAGTCAGGACTGTGTTTCCGTTCACAATTTTTGAACTGTAGGTGGAGTATACCAGTTTTTACATAGGTTTCCTTCCAGTGCTGTTTATGCTTGAAATCCAGAGAAGCAGTTTCTCTTTTCTGGACCTGCCATTGTCAAGCTGGGGCATCTTTGGGGTGGTAGCATGGTGTTCATTATCTTTTTACTCTATGATCAGTTAAAACCTTGGTGTAGGAAATGCGCAGTGAGTCCTGGTTGATGGCTGCTTCATACTAGTTGTGAAACTCAAATGCTGATGCACGTTCCTCAGAAACCAGCTTTCTTCAGCATTTTGAGAACCATTCTTTCTGGACTGGTCACAGTGTCTTAGGAATTGATGGTAACAGTTTTGATCACATGGTGTTTGGTCAGCCTAGTCCCCAAGGTGTCTGTGGTCAATCATTCTGATGAGGAAGCTTTGCAAATACTGCATGGTACTATTCAGTGGTGAAGAGAGGGAGCAAAGGTGAGTGTCTGCTGGCCTGGGCCTTGCAGCGTCCCCTGGGGAAGCATGGCAGCTGGCTGGCCTCCAGTGGACATGGACTTGGGGATGGAGGTCGTGGGCCTGTGTACTTCCCCTTCAGCCATTCTTATTTGGTTTCTTGGAATAATCGTCTTTGCAGGCTAGAGTGGAAATTGTATTGCAAAGTGAGCTTTGAGATACATCCTAAGTTATCATCTGAATGTTGTACTTTCAGAATTCATACAGGGGAAAAACCTTTTGTCTGTGATGAATGTGGTGCAAGATTCACTCAGAACCACATGCTGATTTATCATAAAAGGTGTCACACAGGTAAATACTCAATGCTGTTGTGATTGAATGTCTTTCTAGCTGTAGAAGAAACTGCCATTTAATTTAGAAGTTGGCACCTACCAAAGTGGTGCAGGCTAAGGCTGTGATATAGCTTTTCCATCTTGTAAGTGAGCAAAAACAAATAACGCAAATATGCCCATGGCTCCGGTGCTGGCATGCTCGTGGCAGCAGCCTGTGCACACTGGGCAGTAGGAGCTGTCATGGGAGTCTTATGTATCAAGAGGTACGAAACAGTTCCTACTGTTCTAGCCCCAAATTCAATTTCCAGGAATCTGTCTTAAAGAAATTGTTCAAAATATGGGAAAAGCTATATGCTGTCATTCCCCTTCTTGCTCTTCCTAATAATGGAGCATTGGAAACAGCCTGATTGTCCAACCACAAGGAAGTGTTTCAGTAAATTGGTAAATCCATCCTTTCCCGGTGCCCAGTGGGGCCACTCCCAGGGCTCCAAACATTATGAAAAACACCTGTGCTTGGATATTGGACTGGAAAATGTACAATTGTGCATACTGCTAATTCCAGTTACATTGAAAACCTGCACGTAAAAGACTAAATGAAAATAAGTTGCTATATAATGTATTAGGTGGTGGGATTATCTCATTTCTATTTTTCAAAATTTTGTGATGTGATTTTATTATGTGAGGGAGAAAATTCAAGTTGACTTTATTAAAATTGAGCACAGCAATCCTGAGGTTCAGAACCTTGTTGTATAGGATGCAGAATCTGACTATTGTACACTGCTGTTACCCTACTAACCCAGTTCTTTCTTGCTTGCACTTAAAAATTTTTATCTCTAAAGACTGCTATATGAGCCTCAAGTTCAAATGCAGGCAAGGCAGAGCTGAGGCATTTAATGATGGGAATTACTGAGACTCTAAAATGAGAATTGGTGCCTAATGGAAGATTGGGGGTGGAGGTGAGGTCAGGTCATACTGAAGCATTAAGTGGGAATGGGTCAGTTGATGAAAATATTAACGTATTCAGGGTCTGTTTAAGCCAGTATTTTTATTTTGATGTTTGTAAAGTCAAGGGCATACCTAATAATCAGATGAGACTGATTTGTGGGATTAAAAGACGTCTTCTGTTCTGTAACCCAGACCAGGTTGGTTGGAGTTGCTGCCCCAGAGCAGCCATGTGTACGTGTCCATGTAAACTTCCTCTCCTCTCAGGGGAGACTTTAGTCCCAATAAAGTGCCACATGAGTGCTGCTTTGAAAAATCAACAATTCCCCCAAACAAGCTCTAAGATTAGTTTCTTTAACCCACTGAGCCACCCAGGTGCCCCTTCTAAGATTAATTTCTTGTTTGGAATGACTAAGTTTCCAAAATGTGGGCCGACTAACAATCTCGTGGAACTCGTCTTGGGATGCCCAAGGGTATTTTACCTGAACTTGCAGGAAGTAGGCATCTTATATGAATAGATGTTTTAGGACAGTTTCAACTTGAAGATGTCACGTGCTGCCCAGCATGGCACTTGTGAGTTCATACGTATTCTAGAGTGTGGGCCAGCTAGTCAAGTGTTCTGGTGCTTGTAGCATTTGTAACTTTCTGTCTCATCTTTTCATGTAGGTGAAAGACCTTTCATGTGTGAAACATGTGGCAAGAGTTTTGCTTCTAAGGAGTATTTAAAACATCACAATAGAATCCATACTGGATCCAAACCCTTTAAATGTGAAGTTTGTTTCAGGACTTTTGCCCAGCGGAATTCGCTCTACCAGCACATTAAAGTCCATACAGGTATGGCTGGCATGTTGCCAGGGAAGGAAGTTCAGTGTGGCAAGGATAATGTCCCAAATGTTTTAGCTTCACTAGAAAACTATTTGGAATTTAGCATTGTTTTGTGTGTCATAATAGCATTTTTAAATTTCTGAGTTTCTCGTTTCTGGCTCTCACAAACTGGAAAGGTGGGAGTGTTTGGATGTGCATGTGGATATGTGGCTGTTTTAACACTTCCAGATTAGAATTCAGGGTCATGGTCTAGATATGTTAGTGTACACACACACAAATTCAGTTATTATTTGACTTAGAATTTTATATTCCGTTACTGTGGAAAACAGGTGAAGTTCTGCAGATACAGTACCAGCTTTTGGCTTTGCTCCTTTTTGGGTACAGACCATAAACTCCTGGTATCATAGGGATAGAGCTGTACCTGTCAGTTTATTCGAGTTGTTTCCGGCATAGCCTTCCTGCTGCTGCTTTCCAGGGGTCTCCCAGCAGCACGATTCCGGAGCATATCCAAATTCAACACAGTAGGCTGGAGAGATCAACCAGTGGCTTTCTTCTCTTCCCATTTCAGGGGAACGTCCTTATTGCTGTGACCAGTGTGGGAAACAGTTCACCCAGCTCAACGCTCTCCAGCGTCACCATCGCATCCACACGGGGGAGAAGCCATTCATGTGTAACGCGTGCGGGCGGACATTCACTGACAAGTCCACCCTCCGGCGGCATACCTCGGTAAGCATCGGCACAGCTTCCACGTGACAGATTGCTGGTCCCCAGGTACACGAAACTCTAGACAGAAATGCCGGCCCTCATTCCATAAGGTGGTCGTAGAAGAAGACAGTGGGCCTTTCCTTTTCATGTTTTCTCTGCAGGGAGCACATTCACAATGTGAACGAAGAACCGAGTCTCGAGGCCCCAAGGGTACAGTCTGTGACAAGTGCTACTTAACAGTGACAGTGGTGGTAGAGAGATACTTGGCCATTAGTGAAAGGGTATTTTGCCATGGTGGAAACTAAACTGAAGTTGAAAAGAGACCATTGTTGTTGTTGTTGTTGTTTTTTAATTTTATTTATTTTTTTCAGTGTTACAAGATTTATTGTTTTGCACTACACCCAGTGCTCCATGCAGTACGTGCCCTCCTCAATACCCACCACCAGGCTCGCCCAACCCCCACCCCCCTCCCTTCCAAAACCCTCAGTTTGTTGCTCAGAGTCCATAGACTCTCATGGTTCATCTCCCCCTCTGGTTTAACCCCATTCACCCCTCCCTTCCTTCTCATAATGCCCTCCATGTTTTTTTTACGCTCAGCACGTAAGTGGGACCATAAGGTAATTGGTTCTCTCTGCTTGACTTATTTCACTCCACATAATCTCTTCCAGTCCCATCCATGTTGATAAAAAAGTTGGATATTC
>CM053610.1:39525539-39549334 GCA_028646535.1 Procyon lotor
TGTTAATAAAAATTAAAAAAAAAAAAAAAAAAAAGAGTCTAGGCTCTGTAGAAATAAGATTTTTAACTGGAACAAGTATAATTTTCTTCCATTTCATGGGCAATGAAATGTAAAATCAGGGTCTATAGTCCTAGGATTGTCTACGTAACTGGACTGCATATTGACTCTAGATGTGAAAGCCTGGTGCTAAGGGACACTGTCGAAGCCGTGCAGTTGGTACTGGGGCAGATGGTGAGAGGCCTTTTCGTGTGATGTGATAGTCTCCGTCATGGCCGTGTTTGCAACTAGACCCATTTTTCTGTCCTTACCAGGAAGGTAAGGCTGTACCCGAGAGCAGAGAAATGCAAAAACCCTGCAGAAGACCCAGCACAGAGGGATTTGTGGGGTGTCACGATTCCTTGCTGAGAGAAAGCAAGGCTGCCCTCTGAGTATGTTGGTCCCAAAAGCATGATCAGAAGGTGCCTAGAGTGCCGGTGCTGCTCCTCCCACAGCATCATGAAAGGCGACAGGGTGATTTAGTGGCTTCCAAACATTATGTGGGAAATGCTCGCAGTACAAAGTCCAAAGCACTCTGCCACCTTTGGTTTTACCAAAATTTGTTGTACAGAATTTGAAGAAAGCCATGTTGTGGTCGTGGTGGGTGGAGAAGACCTTTATGCTAATTGACTTTAATAGAAATGTGGTTTTACTATAGGTAATAATCCAAACCAGCAAATTTGAGAGTAAGTTTTAATTCTAACCTATTCAGTTTTATACCTTGCCACACCAGGGAAATTTTTTGAGACCAAATGAGTGCTTGTCTCTTAACTAAACTTGGTATTCGTGTTATTTTAAGTAACAATATTATTTCGGTGGGGAGTATGAAGCCTGGGGCACTTGTACAAAGAAAGGGTCATTTGTTCACTTGTATCAAGGTGGCCATAAATAACCAAATAGGTTATAAACATGGCTTAGAAGGGCCATCTGGCATAACATCCTAGTTGAGCCCCAGAAATCACCCACTTACCCCTGCCAATCTGTACAGGGACCCTTACCACAGCTGGCAAAACCAGGTTTTTAAACCACCATGGTGGCTTCCATTAGGAAAGGATTCTGAGAAGAGACATCTGAATAAGAACTGAACTAGAATGATCAACTTCTCAGAATGCCTAGGCTGGAACAGCTTGTTCTACCATTCATTTTTTAAAATTTGCTTTGAATTATTTTTATTTAAGTTGTGAATATACTGATGGACCTGACCACTATTCTCTGAGGGGAGGAGCTAGCTCCTGCCCCCAACCACATCCCCCTCCCCAGAACTTGAATCCCGAGTGGCCTGTGGCTCAACCTGCCCCAGGGACATGTGTTGCCCCATAAGACATCCTGCAGAGTGACATGAATACCCACACTATGAACAGACTTGAGGGGCTTCAGTGTTCCTCACCCTCCCCATCTAACAGTCTTGTAGAAACCCATCCTCTTGCACCTGGCAGGTGATTGTGGCCTAAGGGATGCCAGCAAGAGTCCTTGCTAGGGGTGGTCAGAAGGGACAACACCATGCAAACCCAGGGACTGCACCTACAGGCTGGAACCACGGCTTCCTCATAAGCCCTCTGCTGGCAGATCTGCCACAGTGCCCTGCATTTCCAAGTGGTGGAGGTTTCGAGGTAGCCCAACTCCTGTATGTATGGATATTCAAAGAGCCTAGCAAATATTAATATCCATTGCCTTAAACCTTAATGGGAACTCCTTCAAGGAAAGGAAGCTACTCTTGATTTGTGTCCTTTTCCTTTACATAAGAAAGGCCCATCAAAATATTCTTAATTTCCACTTTATTTTCTGTACAGGGTGACATAAAACATACATGTTCTTTCTGCTAAGGTAGAGTGATCGTCACATGGTTAGTTTTCATAACATAATCCTCCACCCGAGAACACGAGGGAGGAGACCCTGCAGTGCTCGACACAGCACTTCACAGGCGGGAGCCTGCTCCAGGCCACAGCTCACACTGCAGGCAGGCAGGTCACAGGCGGCATGCTGTGCTGCCGGGTCCCCCGAAAGGAAGCCACAGAGGTTTGCATTTGGACATTTTAAATGCACAGTATCAGAGAAAACAATAAATGCACACACTTTGGTTACAGGGATGTCATCACACACGGTCACAATTGTGCAAAAATACTGTTTTCAAATCATTAAATAAAAAAGGAACTCACACAAGCTATAAAAATGTTGCCACAAAAAGCAAAGCTTTCCTGTAAGAAATTTTAACTGACTCTATGAACTAACCCCAGATTTGCTAAAATACAAGAACCGGAACATAAATGGTCATTATATTTTATTCATAAAGAACATTCTGTAACTCCTGAAAACCTAACTTGGACCTCATGGTACTACCCTGTGTTGATGGGACATTTCAAAAGAAGTAAGTCTGGATAATGTTAATGAGACTTTTTCTTTTCCTTCTCTTATCTTCTGGCAGTTCTGTTCTAGCCATTACAATTATTTTTACTCTTTTTATGTGAAATATTAAAAACAAAAAATTCTTAACCCAGCCACTGATCCCGTGTTTATTTCAAGACAAACAAGCAACTCTCCAAATTATGTAACAAAATGGTACCAGTACTGTTTTTACAAACCACACGTCTTTCTCAGACAGGGGTCTGATGGGACCATGATGAAAGCTAAAGGAATCCTAAGAGAAATCATTTGGTTCTTACTTTAAGTGGTCTCACCAGAAGGTCCTTTTAACAAGTGAAAACAAAACCTTGCACACTAGTGATGAAACAAGCACCCTGGCAGGCTAGGATTTAAATGCTCTCCAGATGGGACAGACTTCTAGTCAGGGAACACAGGCAACAAAAGTACCCCCATCCCCATACCTCACTTTTATAAAAGTGCATTTGGCTGGTTGTGGAACAGATAAGACATAGGAACCCACTCTCTGCTCTAATCATTTCTTCATAAGAGATTCTGACAGGAAATGAAAAAGTACCAAATGGGCTGCATTCTAAATTGTACCATGAGTGATAGGAAGCTTTCTTCTAAGAATCCCAGGCCTTTGAAGGAAGGAACATTCATCAGATCCCAGGGCGCAAGGCCAGAGTGTCCATGTCTTCTGGTCCATTTGGCCCACCTTTTGACATCTCTGACCTTCCTCTCCACCACGCTTGTTGGCACAGGTGACCCCACAACCACAGCCAGGAAGTCCACAGCCACCACTACCAGGCCTCAGCTGGCCCTATCCAGCTACTTTCTCCTTCATCTCAGTCCAACCCACTCACCATCCTTTTGCCTTCCTTCATGCTCAGCCCTTTTCATGGCCGCATGTTCTACTTCTGCCCAACAAAAGCCTACCAATCCCAGTGAGGGATATCCAAAAATGAAAACACCCTTCAAATGCCAGTTTCCATCTGACCTAACATGGGAAATTTCATTATTTGTCTTTAATGATAGCAGCATAATTTTAGAAAGACCCACAAGTTAGGACTGGCAAAAAGATGCATATCAAACTTAAGTCAGTTAGGCATAAAAATATAGAGAAGATTCAGAAAACGAGACCATGTCTAAAGCACAGTATCAGCATGTTAGGTTCATAAATCAATACAGCAAATATTATGTAAACCAAAATGACACAACTAAACTCAAACATACAAGCTAAAACAATTCCATTAGCTGAGAAGAAAATAAATTCTCCTCAGAAGCTGGTTGCCCTTCTTCCCCAACTAGACACATGGTAAACCTCTGAAAGGGTAAAATTAATGACCTGGTCTCTCTACAGCCTTGATGAGAATTCACATGCAGTGGCACACCAGACAACTGTATGAACAACTGTATGAACGTGAACTGTATGAACGTGAAAGTAAACAAAAGGACATGCTGTTCAAATCACTTTTATGTGAATATAAAGGGTTCCACCTAACTAAAAGTGGGAACTATCTCCAGGAAAAGGAAAAAACTGTTTTGTACAGATCTCTAGTGTGTGAAGGAGTATAAATCCATTACACTCACCCTGACATTCGCCCACACACATCAGCAAGCCCTGCCAGGAAGGTCCCTTTCCTCACAATGTTAAGTGATGCTGGCAGACCCCGGCTGTTCTGATTTTTCGCATGCATGTTAGCAAACACAACAATATAAAAAGCAAACAAATGGGTCACTAGCACCATCAAAAGAATCACAACAACAACAAAAACCATTTCTAGTAAATGAAGTCATAAAACTCATTTCTAACAACCATCCTGAACTAAACATGTAAACCTAGAGAATACATCCAGGTGCGAATTTATGGAAAATATGCAAAGCATCTATTACAATGCTTAGGCTGGGTACTCTGGTCCAAGAAAATGACATAAAAATACATGACAAAGTTAAATACAGGCTCTGCTGATATCAAAATAACAGGAATAAGATTCTGAAGTAGTTCTCAGAAAGCTCTGGGGCTCTGACAAGCATGAAATAGCCCATCGCACCCACAATACGCACAAGAGCTTCCCAGCCATCCGCTTCACAAAGACACAAACACAGGGAGCTTAAACACACAGATGGTTTGGCCCATGTGCAACACAATTAAGCCATTAAATGGGCATCCCATTAGGATCATGTGGACCTAAGATGAAACTAAAAAGAAGTCAGCTGCATGCCACAAAGACATAAATGTTCACTTTAGGTCCCCGTCTCCTTCTCCATCCCCTTGGATGGACTTTTTGATACGAAGCAACATGGTCGTGAGCCACTGATCCAAGCGAGATATTGAATCAAATTCCTTCACCTAGTTTTAAAAAAGAGGAACAGGAATTAGTCTATGGAAATATAACCAAAACACAAAAAAACAACACCCCAAGCTATTTAAACATTTCTAGTGATAATCCTCCAACTTCCTCCATTTAAATCATTCATTCTAGTTTATACATTTTCTTCATGAAAAATGGTTTGTTTATATCATTCATTACAGTTTATAACTCTTCATTAAAATGGCTTGCGTGTTCTGTGACTATTTTGATGGAACTAGTAACAAGTTCCTGTGCTTTTTAAACCACTCTGTGTGCTAACATGCTGAGCTCCTAATCACCTTTTTTTTTTTTTTAAAAAGATTTTAGTTATTTATTTGACAGAGAAGACAGACATTACAAGTAGGCAGAGAGGCAGAGGGAGAAGCAGGCTCCCTGCTGAGCAGAGAGCCCAATGCAGGGCTCGATCCCAGGACCCGGAGATCACAACCTGAGCCGAAGGCAGAGGCTTTAACCCACTGAGCCACCCAGGCACCCCCCTAACCACCTTTTTAACTGGTAGAGCATATTTAATGTGACTAAAGAAACAGGACCTTGTATAAGAAGAGAACATGGAAAATGCATGGTGTTCTGATATTCACTGAACATGAATCAACGTACTTGCAGAGACAGGACATGTGGAAGTGGAATCCCTTTAACTCATTTCAATGCATTACCAGAGGGTGATATTTCAATAGGATTCAAACAGTTTGGTAGCCAAAGTGAAACGGGAAAACATTCCTTTCCACTACTGCTTCAAAGTCATGAGTAAATTAATGGAGGATACTTGAGCAATCTGCTTGATTATAAACATAAGATGGCAAATATGGGAAAACAGAAAACTAATGAGCATAAAAAAAGTCTTTCATTTCTTTTATGCCAAGAATATACCAAACTTTGTTTTTATATTTTAAGCTGTATTTAACTTATTTTACTTTATACTTATTTATGAATCAGATTATTTTCAAAAGAAAACATTCAAGCAGCAAATTTCAAGAGTATGTGATAGTCTCTTAAATTTGCCTCCCAGCTAAATTCAACATAGCTAATGGAATTAAGTAATTGTAAAGGTTTGTGGGATATATAAAACATAGCCTTTGGGAAATATAACTTAGGTATATTGGAAAAATGTTCAAATAAACGCTCAGCACTCATACAATGAAAAGATGTTTTTAAACTTCCAAGGATATACTATATCCCAAATGCATAACTTACTGCTTCAGTATAAGCTTCACTGTTCTGTTCTTCATGAGCTTCTAGAAGTTTCTGGTAACGTAAGTATGGAAAATTAGTCTGGTAGTCTAAAAATTTCCACCTATGAATAGATACTTTAACTATAGAAATAGCCTTAGTATCACATTAACTGATATTGCCAAACAGCTTACAGAATAGAGGAAATACTCAAATATAAGCCACGAGTTACCCCAAGTCAGGAACCTAGTTTTTTTGGCTAACATTTTTGAGTTGCTTGGTTTAGAACACGATGCTTATGTCTTTGACTCTGCTGGCATCTGAGACCTATTCTACAAAAAAGCAGGAGAGTACCAGTGCCCCACAGAGAATTAGAGTTTCATTTTAGACCTGATCCCACATGACAGCAAAGCCTTTTTTCCTTCTTCAAAGTTGTGATGTTACTTACTTTCAATAACTTACATTCCCTTGAATCAGTAAATGCTGGAAACATTTCTTCATATTTCTCAAGAGCAAGCTGAAAGAGAAAAGCCACTCATTAATGTCCCACTCACTGAATCAGGAAATAAAGCCCTTTCTATCTGAACATCTTACTACTTCAGTTAAGATTTCTCTACAGCTTACTTAAATGTATAAGAAGTATGCTGTTAAACTCAACATCAAAATCAACACAGGAAATGCCGTTCAATTTGAATTATGAACTTCAGTTAAGAATAAATTTCTAAACCAGTTTTTCTGAGTTAGGTTGCTGTAGAGAAGACAATGTGCACAAAGTCTAATTTGTAAAAACTCATAAACCAGGCTTCCGTTACCATCCACTACATAAAGCTCTCCCTTAACAATGTCCAGATTCCACATAAATCCCACTCTGCTTGAGGCTGGAGGGAAGGACACCTTTCCTCTCAGAAGCTTTACTTCCACTCTCCGAGCCCTGCTGACACAATGACAGTGAGGCTGCCCAAGTCTCTGCCTCCTGTCTCCCCATGTTCTGACATGAACATGAACATAAATTTTGGAGTTTAAAACAAAGGATGCTATTCCACTTTTATTGTTTCCCCCTTTTGCCCCCTAATTTCTTTCTTTCTTTCTTTTTTTAAGATAGACTTATTTATTTGAGAGGAGAGAGAAAGAGCATGAGCGGGGCGGGGGGGGGGGTGAGGGGGGGGCAGAGAATCTCCAGCAGACTCCCCGCTGAGCAGGGAGTCTGACACAGGGCTGGATCCCAGGACCCTGAGATCATGACCTGAGCTGAAACCAAGGGTCTGATGCTTAACCAACTGTGCCACCCAAGTGCCCTAGTCCCCTAATTTCTTTAAAGCAAAACAACTGAAAGGAACACAGCTAAGCTTGAGACGCAGTGGTTTCAAGATTACAGCTGGGATGCACAGTGGAGTATAACTGTTATTATTATTATTAATGCAGGCAGTTTGGTCTTGCTATAACCAATATCGCCCAACAAAGCATATCATGAATGACAGAGGGCCTGAGGCCTCTTCTCATGGGTAAAGTGCAGCAGAAACTGGTGCTATGGGACTCCTTACCTTGGCATTCAGCTCATCTACTATGAAGTGACAGAGGGCTGCTTTAAAGAAGTAGTCCTTTGCACTATACTTCAACAAAGGATTATCCATGGTGTTTGCCCCAACCTAGGCACAGAAAGCAGAATTAGATTGCAAAGGTTTGCTTTTTTACAGTAGGCAAACTGATCCTCATCTGCCCTTTAGAAAATACTTATATATCTTATATCAGTTTAGCTATGAATGTATCTTTTTAATCCAGTATCACACACTAGAAAATTTTACTAGACAAGAAACAATATTTAATACAGAAGGTGCTAACCTGTTAAAAATGACCCAGAAGACTTCTACTTCCAGGAAGATGGAATAGACATTATTTTTCTCTATCCCTCCTAAGAGCAACTGAAAGCCCCATTTTATATAAAATCAACACAAGGAGATTGAGAAGTAGAGACAAGACAGCAGACCAGGTTAGGGACCTCGAGACACAGAGAAAATATAGCAGGCAGTTCTCTGGGTTTTTTCTTTTACGTACATCCAACCTGTAACAGAAAAAGTCAGCTACTCATAAATGCCACTCTAGATGCAGCAGAAAAAAAGAAAAGAAGGAAAGAAAAAAAAAAAAAAGAATACACAGAAGTTTGCTTTCTCTAGCTGAAGGACATGGAAAAGGGCAGCCTAG
Organism: Procyon lotor; assembly: GCA_028646535.1. Lineage (NCBI taxonomy): Eukaryota > Metazoa > Chordata > Mammalia > Carnivora > Procyonidae > Procyon > Procyon lotor. Next base: position 39,533,675 of record CM053610.1, read on the forward strand.
CAAGACAGAAAAGTTTAGGTAATTACTGCTCTAATCTAGCCAAACACCATAGAACACTATGGTCCCTACCCCTACTCACTTCAGTAAAGACCCTAGATGGAGCTGAGTTGTCAGTGCTTCTGAGACTGCAATTGTGGAGAAATCCCAAACTCCTGCCAAGGTGGTTTCACAAAGGCCCAGAAGGAAGCCACACCTTCATCCCTGTCAGCTTGTAATGGCCCATCTTCCTTCATGCCTGCTTTGAGGCAATGGAGACCATGTGGGGAGCCTGGGCCTCGCCTCCACCGAGCAGGAATGAGGCATCATCCCTCATCTCCCAGCAGTTATGGTTTCAGAAGAGGCCTAGTGTAGGATTAAGACTTCTACCACCACCTGGCAGTAATAAGAACAATCCCAATACAGTGTTGGTGGAGAGCAAGCAAGGGCGGGAATGGCCACCCCCCACCCCCCTGCCCAGGAGTGAAGCAATATGCCCCTTCTGCTGCCAGAGCGGGTCACAGAAAACCAGCTGAAAGAGAAGTTTTATTTATTTTAATGAGAGAGAAAGAGAGCATGAACAGGAGGGGCAGAAGGAGAGGGAGAGAAACTCTTAAGCAGACACCATGCTGAGTGCAAAGCCTGACATAGGACTTGATCTCATGACTGTAAGATCATGACCTGAGCCAAAACCAAGAGATGCTTAACTGACTGTGCCACCTTGGCACCTCTGAGAGAAGGTTTAAACATGATCCAGTCCAGTTGTCATAGTAACTCACAACACTTAGAAAGGAGATCTTAAGCTAAATGAAAACCAAAATATGACAGCTCTGAGGTAACAGAAATGTTAAGATTACACAACAAAGATTTTAAAGGAGCCCTCAAAAAAAAAAATGCTTCAATAAGCAATTACGAAAATGCTTAAAAGTAAAGAAAAAACAGAGAGCATCAACAAAGAAAAAAAATTTTCAGTTAAAAAAAATTCCATAAGATATAAAGAAGAAACGAATGGATATTTCAGGCTGAAAAGCATAATAACTTCATAAAAAGTGGATGAGCTCAACATCAGAATAGACAGGAGAGGAAAGAATCAGGGAACTAATTACAGAACATTAGAAATTACTCAGTCTGAATAATTTGTTCAGAAAACAGACTGAAAAGCAGAGAGCAGACAACAGACTGAAAAAAACAAATGAAGAGGACATCATTAGGGACTTATATGACTATAAAATAAGTTCTAACACTCAGGTTGTCTAAGTCCTGGGAGGATAGGACAGAGAGAAGGGCTGAAAGAGTACTTGAATGGCTGAAAACTTCGTAAATTTGTCAAGAAACATAAAACCTACAGATTCAAGTAGTGAATCATCCAAACTGGATGAAAGCAAAAACACCCAAGCCAAGCCACATAAACTTCTGAAGAACTGAAGCTAAGGAAAAAACTTTAAAAGTGGCCAGAAAGGGGCACCTAGGTGGCTCAGTTGTTAGGCGTCTGCCTTCACCTCAGACCATGATCCCAAGGCTCCTGGGATTGAGCCCAAGCACTGGGCTCCCTGCTCAGCGGGAGGCCTGCTTCTCTCTCACCCACTTCCCCTGCTTGTGTCCCCTCTCTTGCTGTGTCTCTCTCTATCAAATAAATAAATAAAATCTTAAAAAAAAATAAAATAAAATCAGCATTAAAAAAAAGTGGCCAGAAAAAAAAAATACCTTACCTATAGGAGAAAAATAGCTTGAATGAAAGCAAACTTCTCATCAGAAACCAGAGAGGCCCTATGTGGCACATTTTTCAAGTGCTAAAAGGAAAGAATTATCAACCCAGAACTCTACACCCCAGGAAAACATGCTTCAGGAATGAAGGGGAAATAGAAATATTCCCAGATGAAGGAACACAGAGAATTTGCACCAGTAAAACCTGCCCTAAAAGAATGGCAAAGGGATGTTCTTTAAATGCAAAGGAAACAATGAAAGAAGTAATCCTGGAACACCAGAAGAAAGAACACAATAAGCAAAATATGGGTAAATACAATGGGCTTTTCTTCTCCTCCTGAGTTTTCTAAATTATGTTGGAAGACTGAAATTAAAATTATATCATTGACTGAGGCAGTTCTTAAAATATGTAGAGAAAAGAGTTAATTTATACTGAATGGAGAGGACAAAGGGACAGAAAGTAAGACCTCTATATTTCACTGGAAATGATAAAATGATAACATCATCAGCTTGTGATAAATCACGTATATATTACACCTAGAGCAACCACTAAAAACAGCTAGTCAAAGACATTTACTTGAAAACACTACAGATAATCAAACAACCCACTATATGGCAGGAAAAAGAAAACAGAAAAACAATAAAGGGCATGAATAGAAAATAATAAATAAAACGGCAGACTTAAGCCCTAATATATCATAATTACATTAAATGTGAATGGTCTAAAGACACCAATTAAAAGACAGAGATTCAGAGACTAGATTAAAAAGCATGACATAACTATAGGCTGTCCATAAGAAATTCACTTCCATTGCAGTGATAAAGGTAGGTTCAAAGAAAAAGGACAGGAAAAGAAAAAATTAATCAAAAAAAAGCAGGAGAGACTATATTAATATCAGATAAAATAGACTTCAGAACAAAGAAAACTACCAGGGACAGAGGGGGGACACCATATAATGATAATAATGTCAACCCACCGAAAGACATGGCAAACCTAAACATGTATGCAGCAAACAACAGGGCTGCAAAATACACGAAGCAAAGACTGATAGTAATGAAAGAAGAGACAAATCCACAATCACAGACACCCCAACACTCCACTCTCAACAATGGATTGAGATAAAAAAAATCAGCAAATATATAGAACTCAACAATGCCATCAACCAAGATCTAATCAACACTACAGAACATGTTACCAAGCAACAGCAGACCCACAGAACAAATGCCAAGTTAGACCATATTCTGGGCCATTAAACAACTTTAAAAAATTAATCAGAACTGAAATCACAGAGTATATTCTCCAGCTACAATAGAATCAAACCAGAAATCCACAAAAGAAAGAAAAAGAGGAAAATCTCCAAACACATGGTAATTAAGCAAAACACATCTAAATAACCCACAGAAATCAATACATACAATGAAATAAAACAATATAACAGAATTGTGAGACATAGTGAAAACAGTGTTTAGAGGTGATCTTATAGTACTAAACATGCATACACAACAAAGAGGAAAACCAATAAGCTCAGTTCCTGTCTCAACCCCCTAAAAAAAGAAGTGTAAAATAATTGGAAAAAAAGTAGAGGCATGAAATAATAACATTAGAAGTCAATGAAACTGAAAACAGAAATAGAAAACCATTGAATTCTACCAAATGTTTAAAGAACGAACACCAATCGTTCACAAATTCTTCCAAAAAGAAGGGAATACTTCCCAATTCATTCCATGAGGCCATTATTATCTTGCTACCAAAACCAAAGATCTCACAAGAAAATTAAAGATCAATATCCTTATGAATATAGATTGAAAATCCTCCAAAAATACTAGCAAACTAACTGTGACAACTTATAAAAAGGATTACATATTATGACTATACAGTGCATGATTAGTTTTCTCCTAAGTGAGGTCTTGCCTTTTGTCAGTGGCTCCTGGGGGGAGGGTCACCTCTAAGCTCCTGCTTGGAATGTCCTGCCTGAAAGAGTGTTTTTGCTTACTTTGGTGTCTCTGACAACATGGTTCAGCTCAATCTATGAAGGGACTGGAGAATCTGTGACTGAGCCACAATAAAAATTCTAGACACCCAGTAAGGTGAACTTCTTCTCCTATTGGCAATACTCTATGGATATTTTCATGACACATCATTGTTGGGAGAAGTAAGTACTATCTCCTGTTGGCAATACTCTATGGATATTTTCATGACACGTCATTGTTGGGAGAAGTAAATACTATCTGTACAACTCCACAGGGAAAGGACAAAAGGAAGTTCTACACTTGCAACTCTTCTGGACCCTGCCTTAAGCACCTCTTCCTTTTGCTGATTTTAATCTGTATCCTTTGGTATAATACACCCTAACCGTGGCATAACAGCTTTCACTGAATCCTGTGAGTGCTTCTAGAGAATTATCAAACCTGAAGGTACTCTTAAAGACCCCCAAACTTTGCAATAATCAAGAAGGATTTATCCCAGTAATGTAAGAGGTTGGTTCAAAATATGAAAATCCATCAATGAAATACAGCATATTAATAAAGAACAAAAAACATATGATTATCTCAACAAATACAGAAAAAAGCGCTTGACTAAACCCAAAATGCTTTGAGGATAAAAACACTCCACAAAGGAAGAAAAGGGTAATTCCTCAAACTGATAAAGCATATCCACCAAAAACCCACAGCTAACATCCTATTTAATGATGAAGATTGAAAGCTTTCTGTCTAAGATGGAAATAAGACAAGGATGTGTGCTCTTGCTACTTCTATTTACCATTGTTCTAGAAGGTCTGGTCAGGGCAAATAAGAAAATGAAGTAAAAGGCATCCAAACTGGAGAATAAGTAGAGCTATCTGCAGATGACATGATTACATGATTTTGTGCAAACAAAATCCCAAGGAATAAAAAAAAAACAAAAATCAAACAAACAAAAAAACCCAAACCCATTAGAATCACCCATTAGAACCAAGAAACTAGTTCATCAATGTTATAGTATATAAAACTAGCAATTAACAATTTGAAAAGAAAACTGAGAAAACAATTCCATTTACAATAGCATCGAAAAGAATAAAATACTTAGGAGTATATTTAACCAAAGAAGTGCAAGGGTTACACACTAAAAACTTTCAGATATTATTGAACAAAAACAGAAGATCTAGACAAAAGCAAAGGCACCTTGAGTTCATAGTATGGAAGACTTAACAATGTTAAGATGTAATTATTTTCCAAATTGGTCTACAGTCAATGTAATCCCCATCAAATTCCAGCTGGCTAAGAAGCACAGACTGACAAACTGATTTTAAAGTTCATATGGACATGACAGAGTCCTAGAAGAGGCAAATAATCTTGGGGAAAAAAAGATCAAATTTGGAGGACTCACAGTTCCTAATTTCAAAACAAAGCTACATAATGAAGACAACGTGATACTGGCATACAGATAGACATTTATTTTAGTAAGGTCAATGGGACAGAATAGATGGTCAAACAGAATATCAGTCAAATAACTTCCTACGAGGGGGCCAAGACCATTCAATGGCAAAAGGACAGTGTATTTAACAAAAATCCTCAGAAAACTGCATATCCACAAGCAAAAGAATGAAATTGGGTCCTTACCTAACACTATATATAAAAACTCAAAAGGAATCAAAGACTTAAAACTAAGAGCTCTAACTACAAGACTGTTCGGATTTTATTCAAGTTAAAAACTACATGTCAAAGGACATCAACAACAGAGTAAAAAAGCAACCCACAGAATAGGAGAAAATATGTGTAAATCACATATCTGATAAGGAATTAATATCTAAAATATGAATTAAATACAAATAAAATATGAATATCTAAAACAAGAATTTCTAACTTCTTAGAAATAAGAATTCCTAAAATGCAAAATACTAAAAACCAAACACCCCACTTCAAAAATAGGCAAAGAAATAGAACTAACATTTCTCTAATGAAGATATAAAATGGTTAACAAGCACATGAAAAGGATCAACATCACCAACCATGAAGTAATGGAAATCAAAACCACAACGAATTATTTCATACTCATTAAGGTAACTATTACCAGAAAGCCAAAGTATTGGTGAGAATGAGGAGCAAATGGAATCCTGGCATATCACCAGTGGGAATGTAAAATGGGGCAGGCACTGTGGAAGAGTCTGATGGTTCCTCAAAGAGTTAAAAACAGACCTGCCACATAAACCAGCAATCCCAATCCTCGGTATATAATCAAGACAATGGCAAGCCTCCCTTCACAAAAACATGAACACAAATGCTCAGAGCAGCATTATTCGTAAATAGTTCAAAAATGAAGAAAACTCAAATGATAAACATTCACTGATAAACAGGTAAACAAACTGTGGAATATTACTCAGCTATGAAAAGAAAGGAAGTAACATTACAAGCTAAAAAAAAAAAAAAAAAAAAAGATTAACCTTGAAAAACCTATGCTATGTGAAAGAAGTCAGTCCCAAAAGGCCACCTATCCTAGAAGGCCTAGAATAAACAAATCCATTGAGACAGAAACTAGATACTGGTTTCTGGAGACTGGAAAGAGGGAAGAATGGGGTTTTCCCCACTGGTGAATAACGAAATGTCTTGGAATTAGGTGCTGGTGATGGTTACACAATTCTGTGAATATACTAAAACCCACTGACTTGTATTCTTTACCAGGGTGAATTATATGATGTGTGAATTATATCTCAATAAAAAGCAAAATTAAATAAAATGTATAATTAAAAAAGAACAAGATTCAGTGACTTTTACCAGAAGGTGGTGAGACCGAAGATGCTCACCTGCTCATAGATCTCAATGGCTTTCTGGTACTGCTCCAGCTGGGCAGCATACGCTGCCACTTTCAGCAGACACTTGTTAGCTGAACTGAAATCAAGAACCAGAGCAGAGCAAATAACAATCCAACAGAAAAATTAAAAGGTATCCCAGTACAACAACCTTATTTGGTACAGCCCAATATGCTCACAGAGTACAGTAAAGGTTTGTCTTTTATTGCACATAACAAAACCCATTTAATTATATTAAGAAAAACAGCACTTGCCTGTTGGATTCTTCTCCTTTATAATAATCAGCTGATTGTTCATAATGTGCAATAGCCTGAAAAACACACATGTATTTTATTCAAACTACTTCTCTGAAGAGCTATAATTAAAAATTAAATTTGCATTGGTATTACTCCTATAGATAAACCTATTTCAACAGCACACTTTTCACAAGTTGGCCTCCTTTATTTGGGGAAGACAAGAACACACACACATCCAGAAGCCTCGTGGTAGAATACTCACCATCCATCAAAATCTCTTCTTCCTTTCCCCCGAAGCAAACACCCAGCTACACCATTTCCCCAGCTTACAATGCAATTCCAGGCCACTGTGACCTGTTGTTTCAATAGAATATAAAGAGGCATGCTGAGGGCCTCTACCAGGCTTGGCCTGTCCATCTAACTGTGCACCTTCCTCCAGGTCTCTTCCCTTCCCAGGAGCTAGAATGTCAATGACCAAGTCTGGAGTGACAGTGGAAGCCACAAACTGAAGACAGCAGAACTACTGTCTGCCTGGTTCCTAAATAACTACAAAGGGCAGGATATACTTCAACTACCATATACCCACTGCTGCCAGACCCAGAACAGCTACACTGGATGATTATTTTAGAGGCATATGAAGCCCTATTGAATTTTAGATGTATAGCTTATACAGCAGCACAGACTTTCCTCCTTAATACCTTAAGTGTCATCTAGAATAAGGGTGTTGCCTTCAATCTAAAATGTGTGGTGCTAAATTAACGGTTAAGTGGAGAGGAAACAGGTTGCAGGCTGGAAAGCTAGAAACCCTTGTCACACTGTGGCATAAGATAAAGTGAAATCAAGCATATGACAACTCAGAAGGCAGAACACAAACACATCCCTACTGGAGCCAGAAACTCCAAGGGAAGCTCTACGGAAAGAAAGAGACAGATGATAATATGTATGCCATTTTCAGCAAAGTTTTGTGAGACAGAACTCAGGAAAGCATTAACTTGTTTGTAGGCAATTATAAAAGGAATAGGCAAAGTCCAGTGATAGGGCCTTGTAAGACCGGAAAGGCCCTTATCTATATAGAAAGGCTTCTATATCCCAAACAGCAAAATGTAAGCTTGAACAACATTTTAAACTTGGGGTCTGATAAACTTTTCTGTAACAGCCCAGATTATAAATATTTTAGGTTTTGTGAGCCATATGCTCTGTTGCAACAACTTAGTTCTCCCACAGTGCCACAAAAGCAGCATGTCTATATTCCCAAACTTTATAGACAATAAAATTTCAACTTCACATGATTTTTGTGTCATGAACTGTTTTCCTCAACAGTGATTTAAAAATGTAAAGCTTATTCTTAACTTCTGGGTGTACATGAACAGGTGGTCGATCTATAGACCTCTGCCTTAAATGTCAAGGTTTCCCCACTAAGTCCTAAAGAGGAAGCTGGCATTATGCAAACATCATGCTACAAGTGTTCCCTTCCTACTAAGCCCATAGCTTCAAGTCCCACCTAATGACTTAAGAGGGAGGCACAAAGACAAAACAACAAACAAAACAGGCTAGGGAACTATCTTAAAGCTTTGGCTATGATTCCTCAGAGATGACTGGAAACAGACAGACTTGGCCATAATGCCTCAGCCCCCATTTTCTGCAGGTACTAATACAATGACCAAGACCAACAATGACTTGGTTTACAAAATTTGTTTACCTCTGAGGCCTCAGGCTGAAGGGGCCACAGTCAACATTAGCCAAGTCTGGACTACAGAGCACTACTGACAGTGTATGAAAAACTGACATTTCTGGGCTTATTTTTTATTTTTTTATGATTTTATTTATTTGATAGCACAAGTAGGCATAGCAACAGACAGAGGGGCAGGCAGAAGGAGAGAAGTAGGTTTCCCGCTGAGCAGAAAGCCTGATGCAGGGCTCCATGCCAGGACCCTGGGTCTGGGTTCACGGCCCAAGCTGAAGGCTGACAACTAACCGACTGAGCCACCCAGGAGCCGTGACATTTCTGGGTTTAAACAATTATGTTTTGGGTCTTTTGGTCAGCCTACTCTAACTAATATGCTCCCCAAACAAATTTTCTGAGTATTATTTATATCAGCAAAACTGGAAACAAAGTAAGTGGTTAAACATACTAGACTACTATGCTAAGATTAAGAATAATGATGGGGTGCCAGGGTGGCTCAGTTGATTAAGGGTCCAACTCCTGATATCAGCTCAAGCCCTGTGTTGGGCTCCATGCTGGGTGTGGAGCCTCCTTAAAAAAAAAAAAAAAAAGAAAAAAGGATAATGACAGAGAGTTGATATCAATATGGAAATTTCTTTTTTCTTTTCTTTTTTTTTTTTAAAGATTTCATTTATTTGACAGAGAGAAACAGAAGCAGAGGAAATGGTAGCGGGAGAAGCTTCCTGCTGAGCAAGAAGCCCAATGCGGGGCTTGATCCCAGGGCTCTGGGATCATGACCTGAGCCGAAGGCAGACGTTTAACGCCTGAGCCCCAATATGGAAATTTCTTAATGAAATATTAAATTAACAAAAAGTCACGAAAGACACACCATGGCCCATTTTAAAAATACATAAACATATATAGAAAACACCTGGGATATATATTACTTTGAAGCATTTGTCAGAGCTATCACATACACATGCCTGTGGGATGATCTGATCAATGTATTTATTCTCTCACTAAAATGTAAACTCTGTGAGGGCGGGCTGCATAAGAGTTTTGCTCACCATTATGTCCCTGAGCCTAGCATAACGTTTATCATACAGTATTGCTCAATAAATAGGTGCTAAGCGAATGAAGGCAAGCTGCATTTCAAATAATGGCCCCCTATTAAACCATTACCAATATCTTAATCTGGAATGCCCAAAAAAGAAAAGTTTTTCAGTGAATTCCTTTTTTTCTTTTTTTCCACGCAACATGATGCAGTGAGATTTATTCTAGGGATGCAAGGATGATTCCACATCTGCACATCCACCAATGGGATATACCACCTTAACAAAATAAAAGATAAAATCTTATGTTTGTTACAAGAGATGCAGAAAGAACATTTGACAAGATTCAATATGCATTTATGATAAAAACTCTAAACTATATGGATATTGGGAGAAAATACCTCAACACAATAAAGGCCCTATATGAAAAGCCCACAGCTGACACCATATTCAAGGGTGAAAAGATAAAAATTTTCCACTAAAATCAAGAACAAGATGCCTACTCTCATCACTTTTTTAATTTTTCCCCAAATACGCTTATTTTATACTTTGTGTTACAAGATTAATTGTTCATGCACCACACCGACTCCTCCATGCAATACACACCTTCGTCAATATCCACCAGCAGGCTCGCCCAACCCCCCAAACCCCTCCCCTCCAAAACCCTACGTTTGATGCTCAGAGTCCACAGTCTCTCATGGTTCATCGCACCCTCCGATTTCCCCCCATTCACCCTTCCTTTCCTTCTCACAATGCCCTCCATGTTTTTCCTTATGCTCCACACGTAAGTGGGACCATAAGATAATTGGCTCTCTCCTCTTGATTTATTTCACTCCACATCTCTTCCAGTCCCGTCCATGTTGAAACAAAAGTTGGATATTCGTCCTTTCTGATGGAGACATAATATTCCATTGTATTTATGGACCATATCTTCTTTATCCATTCATCTGTTGAAGGGCATTTTGGTTCTTTCCACAGTTTGGAGATTATGGCCATTGCTGCTATGAACATTGGGGTACATGTGACCCTTCTTTGTACTGCGTCTACCTCTTTGGGGTAAATACCCAGTAGTGCAATTGCAGGGTCATAGGGGGTAGCTCTATTTTTAATTTCTTAAGGAATATCCACAATGTTTTCCAAAGTGGTTGTACTAACTTGCATTCCACCAACAGTGTTAAGAGGGTTCCCCTTTCTCCACATCCTCTCCAACATTTGTTGTTTACTGTCTTGTTGATTTTGGCTATTCTAACTGGTGTAAGGTGGTATCTCAGTGTGATTTTGATTTGAATCTCCCTGATGGCTAAAGATGATGAACATTTTTTCATGTGTTTGTTAGCCATTTGTATGCCTTCTTTGGAGAAGTGTCTGTTCAAGTCTTCTGCCTATTTTTTGATATGATTATTTGTTTTTTGGGTGTTGAGTTTGAGGAGTTTTTTATAGATCTTAGATATAGTGTCATTTGTGAATATCAACCCATTCTGTGGGTTGCCTGTTTGTTTTGTTGACTGTTTCCTTCGCTGTGCAGAAGCTTTTTATCTTGATGAAGTCCCAAAAGTTCATTTTCGCTTTTGTTTCCTTTGCCTTTGGAGATATGTCCTGAAAGCAGTTGCTGTGGTCAATGTCCAAGAGGTTACTGCCTATGATCTTCTCTAGGGTTTTGATAGAGTCCTGCTTCATGTTGAGGTCTTTTATCCATTTTGAGTTTATCTTCGTGTATGGTGTAAGAGAATGGTCGAGATTCATTCTTCCATATATATATCTGTCCAATTTTCCCAGCACCATTTATTGAAAAGACTGTATTTTTTCCAGTGGATATTTTTTCATGTTTGTCAAAGATTATTTGACCATAGAATCGCAGGTCCATATCTGGGCTCTCCATTCTGTTCTACTGGTCTATGTGTCTGTTTCTGCACCAGTACCATGCTGTCTTGGTGATAACCTCTTTGTAGTGAAGCTTGAAATCAGGCAATGTGATGCCCCCAGCTTTATTTTTCTTATTCAACTTTTCCTTAGCAATTCGGGGTCTTTTCTGGTTCCATACAAATTTTAGGATTGTTTGTTCCAGCTTGTTGAGAAATGTCAGTGGAATTTTGATTTGGATGACAGTGAAAGTATAGATTGCTCTGGGCAGTACAGATATTTTAACAATGTTTATTCTTCTGATCCATGAGCAAGGAATGCTATTCCACCTTTTTGTGTCTTCTTCAATTTCCTTCATGAGCATTCTATAGTTCCTCGAGTACAGATCCTTTACTTCTTCGGTTAGGTTTATTCCCAAGTATCTTATGGTTCTTGGTGCTATAGTAAATGGAAGTGATTCTCTAATTTCCCTTTCCATATTTTCATTGTTAGTGTATAGGAAAGCAACTGATTTCTATGCATTGATTTTGTATCCTGCCACATTACTGAATTGCTGTATGAGTTCTAGTAGTTTGGGGGTGGAGTCTTTTGGGTTCTCCATATAAAGTATCACGTCATCTGCGAAGAGAGAGAGTTTGACTTCTTCATTGCCAATTTGAATACCTTTTAATCCTTTTTGTTGTCTGACTGCTGTCACTAGTACTTCTATCACTATGTTGAACAAGAGTGGTGAGCGTGGGCATCCTTGTCGTGTTCCTTATCTCAAAGGGAAGGCTGTCAGCTTTTCCCCATTGAGAATGATATTTGCTGTGGGCTTTTCATAGATAGACTTGATGATGTTGAGGAATGTTCCTTCTATCCCTATACTTTGAAGAGTTTTAATCAGGAATGGATTCTGAATTTTGTCAATGCTTTTTCTGCATCCATTCAGAGGACCATGTGATTCTTCTCTCTTCTCTTATTGATCTATCACATTGATTGATTTGCGAATGTTGAACCACCCTTGCATCCCAGGGATACATCCCACCTGGTCATTATGAATAATCTTTTTAATGTGCTGTTGGATCCTATTAGCTAGGATCTTGTTGAGAATCTTGGCATCCATATTCATCAGAGATATTGGTCTGAAATTCTCCTTGTTGATGGGGTTTTTGCCCGTTTTGGGGATCAGGATAATGCTGGCTTCATAGAAAGAGTCTGGAAGTTTTCCTTCTGTTTATATTTTTTGAAACAGTTTCAGGAGAATAGGTATTATTTCTTCCTTGAATGTTTGTTGGAATTCCCCAGGGAATCCATCAGGTCCTGGACTCATTTTTTGGGAGGTTTTGGATCACTGCTTCAATCTCATTACTAGATATTGGTCTATTCAGGTTGTCAATTTCTTCCTGTTTCAGTCTTGTAAGATTATGGGCTCCCAGAAATGCATCCATTTCTTCTAGGTTGTTTAACTTATTGGCATATAGTTGTTTATAATTTTTGATGATTGTTTCTATTTCTTTTGCATTAGTTATGATCTCTCCCCTTTCACTCCTAATTTTGTTAATTAGGGTCCCTCTCTTTTCTTTGGAATTAGTTTGGCCAGTGGCTTATCGATCTTATTGATTCTATCAAAAACCAACTTCTGGATTCATTGATGCATTTTACTATTTTTCTAGTTTCTAACTTGTTGATCTCTGCTCTGATCTTGATTATTTCCCTTCTTGTGCAAGGGGTTGGTTTAATTTATTGTTGATTTTCCAGGTCTTTAAGGTGTAGAGAGCTGGTGTACTCGAGATTTTTCAATTTTTTTGCGTGAGGCTTGAATGGCTATGTATTTTCCCCTCAGGACCACCTTTGCTGTGTCCCATAGGTTTTCCATCATTGTGTCTTCATTCTCATTGGTCTCCATGAATTGTTTAAGTTCATCTTTGATTTCCTGGTTGTTCCCAGCATTCTTGAGCAGGCTGGTCTTTAGCCGTCAAGTGTTTGAATTCCTTCCAAACTTTTTCTTGTGCTTGAGTTCCAGTTTCAAAGCACTGTGGTCTGAGAAAATGCAAGGAATCATCTCAATCTTTTGGTTTCGGTTGAGTCCTGAATTGTAGCCCAGTATGTGGTCTATTCTGAAGAAAGTTACATGTGCGCTCAAAAAGAATGAATATTCTGTTGCTTTAGGGTGGAATGTTCTGCATAAATCTGTGAGGTCCATCTGGTCCTATTTGTCATTCAAAGCTCTTGTTTCTTTACTGATTTTCTGTTTAGATGATTTGTCTGTTACTGAGAGGGGCATGTTAAGATCCCCTACTATTAATGCATTCATATCAATATGACTCTTTATTTTGATTAACGGTTTATGTAGTTGGCTGTTCCTATATTGGGGGCATAAATGTTTACAATTGTTAGCTCTTCTTGGAGGATAGACCCTTTAAAACTGATGTAGTGCCCTTCTGTATCTCTGACTACAGTCTTCAGCTGGAAATCTAATTTATCTGATATGAGAATTGCTACTCCAGCTTTCTTTTGAGGCCCACTGGCATGAAAGATGGTTCTCCATCCTTTCACTTTCAGTCTGGATGTATCTTTTGGTTCCAAATGTGTCTCTTGTAGACAGCATATGGACGGGTCCTGCCATTTTATCCATTCTGCAACCCTGTGCTATTTTATGGGAGCATTTAGGCCATTCATGTTGAGAGTGAACACTTACTGAAAGATAAGTGTTTATTGACATCATGTTCCCTATGTAGTCCTTGTTTCTATAGATTGTAAATTTCTGTTCTAAGATACTCATGGGTTCTTTCTACTTTTATAGAAGCCCCTTTAATATTTCTTGTAGTGCCAGCTTGATGGTCACGTACTCTTTTAATCTTTGCCAGTCTTAGAAGCTCTTTATCTCTCCATCCATTCTGAACGTCAGCCTTCCTAGATAAAGTATTCTTGGCTGCATGTTCTTCTCATTTAGTGCATGAATATGTCATGCCAGCCCTTTCTGGCTTGCCAGGTTTCAGTGGACAGGTCTGTTGTTATTCTAGTGGGTCCTCCTCCAATGTAAGGAATCTCTTCCCCCTAGCTGCCTTCAGGACCTCTTGCCCAAAATTACAAATTGCAAATTCCACATTATGTGTCTGGTTGTCTTTCTAGACTCATTGATCTTGGCAGGTGTCCTTTCCGTCTCTAGGACATGAATACTTGTTCCATTCCCCAGATTGGGGAAATTTTCATTCAGAATTTGGTCAGCTATATCTTCTAGTCTTCTTTCTCTACCCTCTCTGGGACTCTAATAATTCTGACATTGGAACATCTCATGGTGTCATTTATTTCCCTAAGTCTCTTCTCATGATTCCTGAGCAGTTTGTTCCCGCTGTCCTCCTGACCTTTCTTCTCAATCATTTGATCCTCTAGATCACTAATTCTGTCCTCTGTCTCCGTAACTCTAGCTGTTAGACTATTTAGATTAGACTGGATCTCACTGATAGCATTTTTTACATCTGTTATACTGGTTCTCATTTCTGCCCTTAGAGATTCTATATTGTCATTAATGTTTTTCTCCATCCTAGCCATTGCCTGGATAATTGTCACCCTGAATTCCCTTTCTGACATACTGTTTATGTCCATGTCCAATAGTTCTGAGGGAGAGGGTGCAGTCTCTGGGTTTTTTCTTTTGGGGTGTTCCTCCTCCTAGTCATTTTGATGAGAAGTGGATGAGAAGATATATCGCTGGATATATTGCCCATGATCCAGGCAGGGTGCACCCTGGAAGGTTTTGGAGCAATTGGGATTCACCACCAAAAATAAACAATAAGGATAAAAAAGAGAGAAAAAGAAGAAATCCCAGCCAGAACAGGGCCCAAAAATAGGATTTATAAGGTATGTAAACTAACACAAACAAACATATAGACCAACAAAAGTAAATGACAAGAAATATAAGAATCTAGTCAGAATGAACCTCAAGAATAAGATTTATATAATACCAGAACAAAGGCAGATACATAGAAACACTAACAGAAGGATAAGATGGGTGGATGTTTATAACTACTTGCAGGCAAGGAAGGTTATTTCAGGTCTTCCAGTGTTTATCATTGTATTAAGCCTCTAGCTATAATGTTAAGTAGTTAAAAAAAAAAAACAAAAAAAAACAAAAAAAAAACCAAGAAATGTGAAAACGAATGAATAAAAAAATAGAAAATAAGAAAAAAACTTGCATCTATGAAATATACAGGTTTGAGGGTATTATCAGGAGCTTAATATATTGATTTCCCCTGATGTTGGGGATTTAAAATTTTATGGGGACCCTGTGGTTATTGTTCTTTTGTTTTTTGACTTATCTTCTGGGGGAGGGGCCTGCCGTGTTGTTTTCCAGTCAATCTTGCTTGGGTTGAGTCACCCTGTCCCCTAATAAGGGGACTGCG
>CM053610.1:39549834-39622334 GCA_028646535.1 Procyon lotor
TGGTACCAACTGGGAGGATTTTTAAAAAGCTAATGTATGGGGGCATTCTTAGCCCTGTGCAAATGATGCAGCTGCCGAAGTTGATTATCATCTTACAATTTTATGTAATGAAGGCTTCTACCTTCGAGTTTCTACATCTAAACTTTTTATTGAATTGTTTTACCAATGAAAATACAGTGAAGTATTTCTGAAAAAAAAAAAAAATAATCTTTTTTGAACTGTCCCCAAGCTCTAAAATACTAAAGTATTTACCACTCTTTTCCATTGTAATAAATGGAGTAAAGTGTGAGAAACATGACCAAATCTTCACATAACCTCCTGGGGGTGGGGTGGGTACCATCCTACTTATCTCAATAGTTCTCACAACACCACAACTCAATGAACAGTGTTGGATTCAACTGTATGAAACTGCTGTTTTGGGGGTAAAAATAAATGGCCAGATGTGGACAATCTGGTTGAACCTAATAGTTCTTAAATAATGATACTGGTTCATTGAAATATTATAATTGTAAACTATGGTTAGATTTATCATAGTAAAAAAGAAAATCAAAGTATGGTTTTTAATAATGCTAATTGCACCAATAATCAAACTTTATGATATTCCCAAGTTTTGACTTGGGAGGCTGTAGTTGAAAGGAAAGCTTATCTAGTGGTTTAATAGAGAAGTTTCAGAGAAAAGAGGTTGTCACAGCTCATCTTTGTTTTTTTGGGGGAGAGATTTAAAATAGAATTTCAAAGGCTAAAATTCAATGTACTCATTCATTCAATAAGTATTTATTCATCCAGTGTTTACTATGTAAGCAACATGTGTTAAGACAGGTCTCCTGCCTCTATAATGCATGCAGTAAAGTGGAAGTAATATTATGAAAGTAACACAGAAGGCAAAGTGCCAGAGATTGTGATGGAGACATTTATGGAGGTCCAACGGAAATTCACGGTGGGGGGTAGAGTAATAACTAAAAGGTTCCTGTAGTTCAACAGCCAGTAACCTATAGCTCATTAAGCCATGTGGCCCACATGGCTCTAGCAGTCTAATGTCCAGGTAAGTTTAGTTAATAGTGACATGAAAAAACAGGCTAATTAGAAGAGCTACTGTGGCACTGCATGGCAGTCAGCCAAAGCTTTGGCTAGTCAGGGGTATCACTGGTTATCATTAAGTGATTTGGTACTAACAGCACCACCCTTTGTCCACTGGGTGCTGCCACAGAGTTGGATAGTAAGTACCTGAGGGTATGTGGAACACTCAGCTACACGAATAGCTTCAAGACTGATCCACTCTGGGTAGCATAGACAGCAGAAAGGCCTGACAGTGAAAAAAATGAACAAGGAACCAAAGAACACACTTACAAAGACAGTCAGTACTCACTGACTCCAAAACAAATGATGCTGCTGCTGCTATACAGCAGCTAAAACTCTGACATATGCTCTCCTCTTTTTAGAATGAACAAAAATGCCAATGGTCTACTGTCCCAGAGAAAGGCATGTAAATGTCACTGAAAACATCTTAAGATGAACCCATGTCCACTGTGCTTCCTATATATGCAGTTCCTCCACTAAGACATGAGAATTTGGATATATCCTCTCAGTAGGAAATCATCTCCATGATTTAGCCTCAAAGACCACAATTTTACATATAGAGTAAGCATAGGATACCATTAGACAATGAAATAGGAGTGTGTGAAAATAGTTACAATAAATACAACACGGGTGACAACTTCCCACTTAACTCCCATCCAGCATGGAAAAATCTCCAAGACATATTGCTGAGTGAAAAAAGTTAAGTACATATTAATTGCATATTAGTACACAAGGATGATAATCATGTATAATCAAATATACACACACAAAACCAATATTATATATTTTCTATAGATAACATAGAAGAAAGCCTTAAAAGATATACATCAAAGTGGAAACAGTGATTACCACTCGAAAAGAGGCAACTAACCAGGTTATTGATGAGATTGATGATTAAAGGGATTTCTTAGATAAAATATTTTGAATTTTAAAAACAATTGTAAAGTAAAAACATATTTCCTATAGGGACACCTGGCTCTCTCAGTCATTGGGGCAACTCTTGATCTCAGGGTCCTGAGTTTGAGCCCCAGATTGGGTGTAGAGATTAAAAAAAGTCTTAAAAAAACCCATAATATATATTAAGTTAAAAAGCCAAGATGCAAAACTGTGTATGGTTAACCCCATTTGTGTTATGTTAAAGAATACATATTTATAATTTGCATTTATATAGGAAACAACTAGAAGGATACACATCAACTCTTAACAGTGGTTACTTTTGGGATGTTGGAATGGGGAAAGGACACTTGTCTTTACATTAAATGCTTTTTACTCTTTGATTTTTTATTCTATGAACATGTATGATTTTTATAATACATAAACTCTGTTTACTCCTCACTCCATAGGCAGAACATTGTAATGGAAAAAACCAAATTAACCCATTTTGTGACCCCATCTGATGGTTTGCTTTAGATAATCCTAAGCCCCATGACTCTGCCACACTGCTCAACATCCTCCCACATAAAATGAACTATGATCCCATGAATGTATTTCCCACTCTGGCCTTCCTGCTTCATTTGGACTAGACACATCCAGATGTGAAGGAGAGTTATAAGAAACCATGAATTGAATGTATCAGGCATCTGACACCTTAGAATTCCTCGAAGTCAGTTTTCTCCACACAGCTACTAGTATACATGCACAGGGCTACAACCTTAATCCTCCATTTACTCTATTTCAAAGGTCCTGTAAATCCCATGGCTTCTGTTATCTTCATGAAGGTACCAACCTTCTCCTCCACAGGCTGTGGAGAATACTTGGTAGTAGAAAGCTTATTTGTAGTGTGATACTTCCTACTCCACTTAGCATCTATCCCAGGAATCAGTTCTGATCCACCACATTCTAGGGACTGGCTCATCTGAGGACACTGGAAAGTACCAGAGACCTGCTGCCCGACTGTCCCTGTGTGGAAGACACAGGTACCAATTGGCTGCATACTGGAACCCACTGGGAAATGTTAATCTGGTTCTTAAGGAATCGCACCAGCAATGCCATGTTCCTCTACAAATATTTCTGGGTAAAAGGGGGCCTTCCAGAGTCTCTGCGGTCCCCACCCCTTGCCTATGTTGTTCTTTCACCAACAGGTGCTTGGCAATGGCCTCACGGGTCATCTCTGGATGTTCACACCTGGTTTAGAATTTTAAAATGTAGTGAAATTTGCCAGGCACAAGTAGACTTTTCCATATTAGAAATTTGCTTGCTGTTTCTTATAATTTCAAAGACCATGATAAATATCAAAAGTAGAGTGCAGCCACCAATAACAATAGTATACATAACAATAAACTAGACACAAAACTGGCTTGTTATCCTCTTATTTAAGTAGCCCACAAAAGGAACTGCAATAATATTCCTTCCTGGGGAATCTGGTAAATACCACAATGCGGGAAAACACATGAATCCTGAAATGAGAGACAATACCCTCTAGGACTGTAGTCCTCATCAGTGTCTCAAAGCAAATGCAATTTCCAAGTCTCATGAAGAGTCTACCTTGTAGGTAGATTTAAACAGCCTTCAGGTGGGATCAATTCTTTTAGAACATATACCCCCAAATAGGACCTAACATGAACTTGCCACAGGCACACCTACAGGGTAACAAACAGTATTAAATCATGTTCTCGAGGGGCTGAAACAGAAATGGATCATAGTTCCTCTGGCTCATTTAAAAGCCCATTTAAGGACGCTTTGGTGGCTCAGCTGTTTAAGCATCCGGCTCATGATTTTGGCTCAGGTCATCATCTCATGGGTCATGGGATAAGACTGAGCCCCAAGTCAGGCTCTGCGCTCAGGGGAGTCTGCTTGAAGATTCTGTCCCTCTCTCTCTGCTCCACCCCTGCTCACACACTCACGTGTGTGTGTGTATACACACTCTCTCTTTAAAATAAATTACTAAATCTTAAGAAAAATTTTTTAAAAAGCCCATTTAAAGAGGACCCATTTATTGTTTTATTTCATAAAATCAAAGAAATAATGTGTCTTTTAAAGTTCACACACTTTTTTGTTCACTAGCTAAATCTATGAATGAACCAGAGAACATATAACAGCTTGTATTAACAGGGGAAAAATTCATTTGTAATAAATGAAATGTAAGGTACCTTAACATTATACATACAACTGATTTTTCAAAATATACATAACTGATAATATAACTGATTTTTCAGACTTAAACTTCAAGCACCAAGCAAAGGCAATAATGTTTCTAAACTGGTGGCTCAGTCGGTTAAGCGTCTGCCTTGGGTTCAGGTCATGATCCTGGGGGTGGGGTGGTGGCTCTGCTCAGCAGGGAGCCTGCTTCTCCCTCTCCCTCTGCCTGCTGCTTCCCCTGCTTGTGCTTACTCTCTCTCAATCTCTATCAAATAAATAAAATCTTAAAAATAAACAAACAAACAAACACAGGAGCCCAAATATCAGGGAACACCACAAGGTAACCCTGTGTATGCTGAGTAATACTCTTAAATTGCTTTTAAAAGGGCTTATCACATTAGAGAAGGGAGGTGCCACCTACTGGCCAACTCATAGAATGGCAAGAAAACCATATGGGCGTTAGAAGCTGCCATGACAAATCGTAATTTTTTTTAAAAGAAGGAAAACAAGAGTATGCTATAGATCATTTTATCCACTTTGAATTTTATGGAGACCTGTGTGTTAAGTGGTTGCCCAATAATGTGCCCTGGAAGCAGAGGCAGCACAGTGCTGTGGGTTCCTGACTCAGAGTATCTTCCTGACCACGCTGGGCAGGGAGCCAATGACACAACTTCTGCTGGAAAGATGCTCTGCATGACTGCTGTCCTCCCAAGATGATTCAACCTCAATAAAGATATTGTTCTCCCCAAGACACCCTGACCAATAAAATATCCCAGCCATACCAGACTCATTTCCCTTCTGTTCATTATCAATTCTGCACCAGGGAGCAAAGAAGGGTTCAGATGTGGGTCTCATCATCTTCTCCAGAGTCTACAGAAAGCTTCCCCAACGAGAACGGGTACATGCAATGCACTCAGTGGCCCTGATTTAGTCACAAGCAAAGTATCCTTAGAAAACCACGGCATGGGGTGCCTGAGTGGCTCAGTGGGTTAAAGCCTCTGCCTTTAGCTCAGGTCATGATCTCAGGGTCCTGGGATCAAGCCCTACATTGGGCTCTCTGCTCAGCAGGGAGCCTGCTTCCTCCTCTCTCTCTCTGCCTGCCTCTTTGCCTACTTGTGATCTCTCTCTCTGTCAAATAAATAAAATCTTAAAAAAAAAAAAGAAAGAAAGAAAAAAAAAGAAAACCACAGCATATTGTGACAAAAAAATGGCCAAATAATGAATTCTATGTAACAAGTCAGTGAATTTTGTGCTGTACAGCTACAAGGTGGTGGTTAACATGAAGTCAGAGGAAAAAGGTTAACAATGCCAAACCAACTTTAGCAGTAAGGCACACCTCCCCACACCAAGATTCTATGTGCTTTGGTAAGTACGCAGCTATGGCAGAGATGGGTGCATCGTCTGCTTATTTATCAGAGTTCTGGGCTCTTGGGATACATCAGTAAACCAGAAGCAAAGCTCTGTGCTGATACGGGCACCCACTCTAGAGTAGGGAAAGATGATGAATAACAGGAATAATGAGTAAGCATTTGTAGCATATGATGTAAGGCAATAAGTGTGTTGCAAAAAAGGAAAAAGCTGAGGTGGGAAAGTGTTTGGGTATATATTCGTGACAGGCTGGGGTTCCAATTTTAACTAGGTGGTCATGATAAGTCTCATGTGAAAGGTAACAAATGAGCAGAAATTTGAAGGACAAGAGAGAGTTAGCCATGTAGGCATCTATGGAAAAGCCCCACAGAGGAAACAGCAGTGCAAAGGTTCTGAGATAGGAGCTCGTCTGGCATATGTGAAGATCAGCAAAATGGTGGCCACAGCATGGTATATATAGCATGGGGCAGAAGGGTGAGGAAGAGCAAAAGGAGAGTTCAGAGAGGAACAGCGTTGAAGGGGCAGATCAGTGAGGCCTGAGAGGCCATCTCCAAGGCTATTCCTGAGTGAAGAGGAGGCAACATCAGGTTGTAAACAGTAGAGACACAATCTGATATACTTTTGACAAGGATTGTCAAAGGATTGATTGCTCTGGCTCCTCTGTTACACTGGGGTAAGGGGTCACTATTATTGACAGTATCAAAACCAGTATAATATATACAAAATTTTCATTTCATATCAGGAGAATATTTCTTATGTTGGCAATAGTTCCACCTTGCTAACTTGCTGACATATTACACGCACTCTCTTGATGGTTCCCTGGGATTTTGGTCAACATGCTATTTCTCAGTATAAAGCCCTCTTTCCCTAAGAAAATGCACAAAAGCAGAAAAGAAGAGAGTGAATCCAAAAGAAAGGGGTGATGAGGACCCTGTGCCCAGGGCTCAGAACTCCAGCAGGAATAGAAGCAGGGAGGCCAATTTGGAGGCTCCTTGCAAGGATCCAGGAAAAACTGACAACAAGGTAGTGAGAGGTGCCCAAACTTGGGAGCATGGAGGACACCACCAGAGAAATCGCCCACAGGCTGGATGTACAGAAAGAGAGGAGGCAGGGATGCCTGTGGTTTAGAGGGGAACATCACGGTGGGGTATAAGAATTTTGACTCAGACACACTGGGCTGGAGGTGATGGTCAGCAGACAGAAGGGTAGAATTTGAGATGTAGAGTGAGGTGCAGGCTGCAGACAGACTTGTGAGCCACTGGCAAACAGATGATCTGTAAAGCTGTGATACTGAGTGGACAGAGAGTACCAAGGGAGCAATGTGGAGTGAGGGAAGACAAGGAGTCAACCCCAGTGCCCCACACTGGACGGTGGGGAGAAGAGGAGGCACCATTAGGCATCTGTGCCAGAGGCCAAGGGAAAGCAGAAGACAGAAGAGAGGAAGAGGGACGCCTGTCTGATGCCAAGGCAGGCTCAAGGAATGCTCTGATCATTCAAATAGGACACAACTGTACTACTAAGAGCACACCTGGTGTTCATCAGCCTGGCAGAAACAACCAATGGCCTCCACTACTGTTTCTCCTCACTCACACTTCCTGTCTTCCTTCCCCAGTACTTCAGACAGTGTTACACAAACATCTGTCTCCAGAGCTGAGGCAGCCTATGGAGTCTGAAAAATGTCTTCCTTTTGCCGAGGTGCCCTGAGCCTGGCTGGCAATCTCTTGACTGAGCAGATCATGTGAAACAGGAGGAAGTGCCGCACTGGGGCCGGCTTTGCCTCAGCTCCGCTGGTTCCAACCTGAGTGGTTCCAGGCAGTGTAGTCCTTCTAAGCCTGAACTCCCACACCCATAAAGGGACTTCTGTGTTGTAAAGCTGGAAAGCAGTTAAATTCACAGCATGCCAGCAAGAACAGAGCCTGGAAAACAGTGGTGCTCAGTGAGCATTTTGTCCTGTCTCTCTTCTTTTGCTACTATAAACCACAGCTCAGAAACCCAGACATATGTTACACAGGTGTGGCCAAGCTGGTGTTCAGCTCCCTTCCTCCTCCAGGTCAGGACCTCAATATAAAGGTGTGAATGTGCCTGCAGTCCTGAAGCTTCCTTTACAGGGCCACAGAGGCCTTGGGCACCGAGAGAAAGACTTCTGTTTACACTATCATCCTCACATGAATCACCCAGGGCAGAGGTAACAGGCAGGCCTGGTAAACCTTACCCAGCTCTCAGGTGCCAAGTACTCACCCCAGCAGTAGAGGCCATCTAGTCTTCAGTCTGTCGGGCCCCCCACCCTCCATATGAAGCCATCTCAATGGCTCTGTACCACTCAACTCTGCTGGAAGGGAGAGGGTTTCCCACGTCATGTCATCTACCTGCCTCATACCCAGCTGTGGAGGAACCATGTCCTGGCTTACCTTCTCGATGTCTACCAGTTCGGTCTCATAGATCTCTGCAATGGTGATGTGGTGCTTGGCTGCGATCGTAAACCTTCCCTGGGGAAAAAAACAAAAAAAATAGAGTCGCGTTCCGCTTTTACCTTTTTGAATGCCAATCCCTTTGGGAAGCAAAAAACAACAACAAAAGTACCACTTAAGCCATCTCCAGGATTCCACCCCACAGCCGCTCAAGCAAGGCAGTGTCTTACCATGTCTGTGTAAATGTCGATGGCTGCATTTAAGCAGTTGATAGCCTCTGAAGCGAAGGCATTTAAGAAAAACAATGAAAAATCCATTCAGTCAAAGAGGGTTCTGGGGAGCTTATCTTCCTGGCTGTTACTAGAATGTTAAAGAGGTTGCATTTGCCGTGGATGGTGGGCAGGTGACTTAGTAAAAAGCAAGCAGAAATCACACACGAGGCCAGACCCTTCAGTACGCTTGGTCCCCAGCAGGAGTAACTGGAGCTGGCTGGCATGGGACTGGCTCAGTACTCTCAACCTGACAGTGAAGACCCCAGCCAGAGCCAAGACTGCATTAAAAAGTGGGCTGCCATTGTTCTAGCTGCTAAAACATAAATATAAATGCATTCTTCATTGATATCATGTCACACACACACACATATATATATGAATTCTAGAAGACAGTCCTTGATGATAAGGAAGATCATTTCAATAGATTTGATTCTTCATGTAGCCAAAATCAAAAGCACTTCGAAATACCTGTTCAAACAACTCAAAGTAACCATTTCATACAACATTAAAAGACGCTAACTTTTGGTATACCAACATATGCCAAAGGAAGAAAAAAAAAATCTAGTAAGTGATACTGCCAATAAATTCTATTAATTTTCTGAAACACTGAGCCGACAAATTTCCTGTCACAAAATAGTGGGTCTTTATAAGGCTGACATTATGGGTGACAGCTCCAAATTTATTGCTTTTGCTTTAAAGGAGGTAGCAAAGAGAAAAGGCTTGACTGAAGCATTAGAAAGGTACACAGATTAACAAAATTAAAAGCAACTTCCTCCCAAGTTATATTAAAAAATGTGGTTTGTTATACCTTTAAAAATACAGAAAAAAAACCTACCCACAATGCCTCTCAAACCCACGGCTAGTATATCTTTTTTTAAGATTTTTATTTATTTATTTGACAGAAAGAGATCACAAGCAGGCAGAGAGGCAGGCAGAGAGAGAGGGGGAAGCAGGCTCCCTGCCGAGCAGAGAGCCCTATGCGGGGCTCAATTCCAGGACCCTGAGATCATGACCTGAGCTGAAGGCAGAGGCTTTAACCCACTGAGCCATTCAGGTGCCCTCCCACTGCTAGTATTTTGATGCACTTTTCCTTCCAGTGTTTTCTAGACGCATTTCTATGTGCACACATTTCTTCATAAATTTGAGATCTCAATTCTCATGTGCTTCTTTGGCTACCATGTGGATATTGACCAGGTCATTGAGAAAGCTCTGAGTCCAGGGACTTTAATGCCTGCATAATATTCGAGAATACTGATGCATTATAATTTTACCATTCTATCCTTGCTGTTCATTTAGGCCGTGTCCAGTTTTTCACGTGCAGAAATAGAGTGTGATTAATCTTTATACAAAAGCCCTCAAAGCATCTTCATTCTCAATGATATATTAATAATAAAAGTTGGGATTTCTGTGTTAAAATGCACTGCTAAAAGAGAAAAATGGGAGATTCCACAGCTACTAGCTCATGTGCTACAGGAAGATATTAGTATTTTTAATTGCTAAGTATATACTCTTAACTAGAAAAGAAATAATATTTGCAAAATTTTGCCACTTAAAATAAAAAAGTTCATTCTTTCTTCAAAACCAGTACTTTGAAAAACACTCTTTAAAAAGTCAGATGAATATTGTGTGAATAAGTTTTTACCTATCAGATATTATAATCTCCCATTAACTGGATCTTAAAATGCACCAGGTATTTAGAAGTGAAGGACCATTTGTTTTCTTTAATGAGTAATAATATATTCACAAAATTAAATAGCATTTAAGAAAACAGTGCTGTCAACTAAATAGCCAGGACAAATTGAACATAATTTCTTCTCATAAAACCTCAAAATGATTACAGAAAAATCGATAAAATTACTAAAATGTTATCCCAAAGCACAAAAATTTATTTTTACCAGGCCTCCAAGGTCGAGCAGCATACCCTGTGAGAAAGGTCCCTGACACTGACCCTACGGTTCTAGTTACACAGAGATGGAGGTGCATCTTACCTTGAGGGTCTGCCTTCTTGTAAGCATTGCCAGCATCCACAAAGCTGGTGGCAGAATCATGCTTGCTCTGAAGCTGCATATGGAGCTTGGCTGCCTGACAAAATGCATTTCCTGCAGCTGAAGAAGACAAGTCACTATAATTAACCACAGAGGAGCAGGTGTTCCCAGGGTGGTCCGTGCTCTAAGTGCTGGACCTACTCCTGGAAAGTTCCTTGTCACTGAAAAGAAGCATTTCAGTCAGAGGCACATATAAATATGGTCAAGTGCACCTCAGGTATGTATAAGAAAACCAGAACCAAGTTGAATGGTGACAAAAGTGTCTCACAGTCCCAGGAAACCTCCAAGTAGCAGGTTGGGCAACAGGTCTCCATTTAGTACCAGAGCCAGTCACATTCAACTCCAGCATATACTAAACACTGACCAGGGCTTCAGGCCACAAGTGTTTAAAGAAAGGTAAAACACTGAGGTCAGGGATACTTATTTGTTCATCTTTGTATCTCACACTGTCCATCGGACTTGGCTGTCACTGCTGAAGAAAGCACTAATGGAGGCTTCTCGGACAAAGTATCTCAAAGAGTGAAAATTAGGCCCACAATTTCAAAACTCTAAGTTTCTTAAGTTATAACAAAATCTGACTGAATTTCATATGAGGTTAACATGTTTTTATCTCCCACTTAGTGTGAAAACTTGCACATTCCTTGCGGGACAATGGATGGGTTTGGTTACAAGGTGCTGTCCAGGTTTCTGCTGGGACAAGGCACAATGTGAAAGTTTTACGCACATATTTTCAGAAAAGGTTTTGATCATGAACTGTAAATTCTGGAAGGCAGAAAAGAATGAGAAAAGGAATGCCTAGTCACAGGAATCACATGAACAAGGAACAAATGCTTGAAGGCAAGAAAAGGCTGGGAACAGAGGCCAATGACAAGCCCATGCTGCCTGTAGGAGGGACGAACACAGCAGAAAGGGGAGGTGAAGGCTGAAGATGCTATGGGGACAATTCTGGAAGGCTTTAAATGCCAGCAAGAGGAATCTGGACAAGGATGAGTCCCCAATGTCATGAAGTTCTTGGCTCAGAGAGAACCACCACAGACTGGGAAGCACAAGGCCTGTGAGGTCATACCTCAGTGAGGTCTAGAATAGGGAAGTCAGCACTTACAGGAATGGATGGGAAAAAGATCCCTCCACTAGGAAAAATGTGATGAAGAATATCATAATACCTGTTGGTTCTTAAAAAAATGTTATTAGTCATTTCAAAAACATTCAGAAAAGTACAGAAAATTGTGACAGACATCAAAACCCCACTGCTGTTATCAAGAAATAAAGCTTTGGTTATCCCTTATTCTGACCCCTCTTCTAGAGAATTCCTTCTCAGGAATTCTCAGAAATAGAAGAGAATTCCTTCTAGAACAATTCCTACTCAGGTTTCTGGGCTTCTACCTGAAGGAAAAGAATCATTACAGACTCCTGATCCAGCCTGCCCAGGCTCAACTCTGGCTCTGTGCCAGACAAAATGAATACCCAGGCAGTGTTGAAAATAGACATCAGCATGGCACACGCACTGAGCAATCAGAAAGTAAGTGTCTCCCAGGTGGAGTGGGACTTGAGAACCCGTGCCCACCGCGCTTTAACCCTTAAACTGGTGAATCATGGGGTTGGCAGTCAGAGGAGGGGTCAAGGCTGCCACCAGGGGAGTAGACAGGCACATGTGGCAGCAGCTAACTGAATGGCAGCTCTGATGGGCTCTGCCTCAGGAAGAGTACAGTAATAGCTTGGACCTCCCAAGTAAAGATACAAATGGTCAGACGATGCTCTTTTCTCCTCTACTGTTTTCAATATGTTATAACTCAGGTGTAAGTACATTTTGAAAACATAACATACCCTTTTAACCAAAAACTAAACTCATAAAAGAATTTTAGTCAGAAAGGACCTTTCAGATTCTTATATTTCTACAGCAATTTCTTCACTGAAATGCTTTTAAAGTGTCAGCCTTAATGGGTAAATCAACACAGTATACACCCTAAGCTTATACAAAGTTACAGTCCATTATATCTCAATAAAGCTAGGGGAAAAAGTAGATGGGGAAATGATTTGTATAGAGGGCAAACTCCCACTTTAGATCATGCGGCAGGTGCAAGCCAGGGCTAGAGACCCGGTCCCTGCTCTAGCTGAAGGCCGTCTCCATTTTCATTACAGAAAGACCCTATCACAGAGACAAAACAAGGCCCTTTTTTACAGTAGGGGATGAATTTGTTTCTCAAATCACTGTTAGAAAGAGTCATCCTTTCTCAGACCAATAAAATAATTCCATTGTTTTGGAATTGATTTTGTTATGTGTAATTGCACTGGATAGAAAGCATTATGTTAAAAAGTAACAATAAATCTGCTAGAGTTTATAGAAATAACACTCTTACTGTTTGTCCCATTTCTCAATGGAACCTCAATCAGCTACCACAGAGCTGTTCCCACTGTAAGAAATTCTCAACCAATGTTTAGGTAAACGAAACAAAACAAAACAAAACAAAACAGACTTTGTGCCCTTAGATCAAAGTTCTCATCTCCCAGACCACAGTGGCCCCACCAGTTATTCCAGCATGCACACCTGTCTCAGCCAACAGGAGGAAATGCATAGTTATTTCTTCCTTCAAGATGATTTTAAAGTTATTTGATTGAAAAGCAAACAAACAAAAACTTAATACATACCACTCCAATTTTTAGCCATCTTGAACATATTTGCAGCTCTGGTATACATTTCACAAGCCTCTTCTATTTTTGTATTTCCTCTGAGAAAAATTTAAAAATCAGGTTAGGTTTTTCTATAGTAACCATCCACATTTCTAATTCTCTCTCCCTCAAATAATAAACATTTAATGCCATTAATTATTATGTGCCAGACAAGTAAAGAATCTTAGCTGCTCGCTCAAAGGGTACATTCTTATTATCCATGTTTTCCAAATAAGGAAATGAGGAAACTGAGGCATACGAAAGTAAAGTAACTAGCCCAAGGTCACACAGCAAGAATGCCACAGAATTGAGACTCAAATATAGATCTGACTGATCTTAGAGCCACACCCTTAACCAGAGTCTTTTCCACGCATGGAAATTGAAGTTTTAGGTCAATTGGAGAAATAAGAACTGCAATATTCACATGAGATTAAAATTTGAAGGTTAAAGACATTTTTATCCTATTAATTTTTAAGAGTTTAGCACTGTTTATTCAGACCTTAAAAACAAAACAAAACAAAAACAAAAACCTGAAGCCAGAGCATAAAGAAATGCCATCTTTTTGACTGCAATATTATCACATCTGGTAGGAGACAAGCTCTTCTCCAACAGGGAAGGAAAGGCCTCAGGGTCCAGCCTGTCACCCCATGTGGAAATGCATTTTACAACATCCTGAGAAAAGGAAACTCTTCTGCTGCTTGAATACATACTGGCAAGTTCTGGAAAGTTCTCCACTAGACAGCTGATTCCACTGAGGGACAGCTTTAGCTGTCAGACATGTCTTCTTATACAAAGGCAAAAATAATCCTCTGTAACTTGCACCAGAGTTTTCTAATTCATCCTCATTCTTCCTAAGCTAAACTAAGACCCTCTATAAATGATGTTTCTCTACCTCATTTATCTACACTATAAACAAAAAACCAGAGAATGAAGACAAAACACCATATGCAGTGAGGAATTCAGAGTGGTTTAAGGACATAAGGACTAAGAGAAAGGAGAGATCAAGGTTGATCCTTGGAGAGTGGGCACCATATGAACAAGACTGAGCACATACGCATATGCCAGAAACTCAAAGAGGGTCTGAGCTTGGCAGAGGGACATAGATAGCTCTGTGTCAGTACACGTACTGTGTAGTACACTGAGACTCAAGTGAGACTCACACCTTAGGTGGTAACTACTAATTTTCTTACCCCAGGTTAGTTCTTTAACTTCTCTGGGCCTCAGTTTTTGCATGTGTAAACAGCAGATAATAGGATCTATACTTGTGGGTCATTATAAAGATCAAAGGAAATAATCCATATATAGTGGCCACTGCAGGGCTTGACCTAGAGCTGGTACTCAGTCAAGATGATTATTATAATTAGATGCATGTACTTTTGGGCATATTTGTACAAATAAGGGACATGTCTGTCTGCTAAGGGACTTATATCTGGAATGTATAAGAACTCTCACAACTCAATAAAAAAATTACTTAATAATTAAAAAATAGGCAAAGGATCTGACTAGACATTTCCTCAAAGAAGATACACAAACAGCCAATAAGCACATGGAAAGTTATTCAACATCATTAGTCATCAGGGAAATGCAAATCAAAACCACAAATGAGATCCCATTTCACACCTACAAGGATGGCTAGAATCAAAAGACAGATAATAACAAATGTTAGGGAGGATGTATAGAAATTGGAACCCTCCTATACTGCTGGTACAAATGTAAAATGCTGCAGCCACATTTAGTTAGTTGCTCAAAAGGTTAAACATAGAGTTGCTATAAGACCCAGTGGTAAACACCCAAGAGAAATGAAAAGACTATGCCCACACAAAAACTTGTATACAAATGTTCACCCTATCATTATTCATAACTGCCAAAAAGTGGGAACAACCTGAATGTCCATCAACTGAAGAAAAGATAAAAAAATGCGGTCTATGCACACAATGGGATATTGGACAATAAAAAGAAATGAAGTACTGATACATGCTCTAATATGGATAAGCCTTGAAAACATTATGTTAAATGAAAGAAGCCATGAGCATATTATAAGATATCATTTCACAGTAAGCAAATCTACAGAGACAGAAAACAGATTAGTGGTTGCCTAGAGTTTTGGAGAAAAATGGGGAGGGGCAAGAAGAGTAAAATTTCTTTTAATGGTGATGAGAATGTTCTAAAATTGGATTATGATGGATGTACAGCTTTGTGACTATGCTAAAAACTATTGAACTAGACACTTTAAATGAATGAATTAGATAGTATTTATTATACCTAAAGCTGTACCACTCTTTCCCCCCACACACACAAAAAAAGAAAAAAACCTTTGGAGACTATGTCACACAATGAATGACAGGATGGCGACAAGCCACACCAAAAATGTAGAATCAGAATTAGCAAAGCTTTCTTTCAATCACACCTTTATATATTAAAACAACAACAAAACAATTAGCTAATTACCCCAATGCAAAATTCCTAAGTTTTTGATGTTAGCCATAACTCCTTGGAGCTAACAAAGGCTTACCACTTTCTTGTCTTATTTTTCTAAAGTGTACTAGGAATCTTGCACTGTAATTATAGTTCAATCATTCTTATTAAAGGTTTCCAAATAAAACTAGCTTAATTAAAATGTACTTTACCCTATTATTTTTGGAGACAGATTCAGTTAGGAATAATAGAACGCCTACATTATGCTAGGTTTTATGCTGGATATTTCCACATATGTTATGTCATTTTCATCATTATTACAACCACAATGAAAGATGATAAATCCATTTGACAGAAGAGAAAATTGTATCTGTGGGTGCCTGGCTCAGGTCATGATCCGGGGGTCTTGGGACTGAGTCCTGCTCCAGGCTCCCTGCTTAGTGGGGAGCCTGCTTCTCCCTCTCACTCTGCTTGTGCTCTCTCTCAAATAAATAAATAAAATCTAAAAAAAGAAAAAAACTGTATCTGGAGGTCAATGGCTCACCCAAGGTCATGCAGCCAAGGTCAGTGGAGCTGAACCTGATATCAAGTTCAGTGATCATTACAAAAATAATGAATATATAAAAATTTAAGACATTCACCTCTCTTAAAACAGAAACATGAGAAATATACTCATTTTATAAGCACTAGAAAACTCACTTGTCATAAATAAAACATAACTTGAACAATTCATGAAAAAAATGTACTTCTGAAATCATTCCAAATGCCTGTGTTCTATTCATGTGAAAGTTAATGTTTCTGAGTTTTAAGGACAAATATTCAGAACTCATTTTCAAATAATTCAAATGGTTGTTATTCAGAGCCCCCATAACTGAGATATAAAATCCTTGAAAAGAGAAGTAAGTTCTATGAGCTTTTTCATTATAAAGTGATACAATATAAGTACAGGGCATTGAACTGACATTAAGAGAAGCTAAATTGAGCCAAACTTAACTATTTGGGGAGATTATGCTAACATGAACCTGAAAAAAATGCTTTTTGCACCACAAAAGGAAACAGTGACCAGCCTAAGAACCATCACTGCCACCACCACCACCTCTACCACCATCATCTCCGTCACTGTAACCTCTACCACATCCTTCAACACCCAACCCATGCAGCCTCAGCTGACTCCACTAACCTCTCAATTTCAGGGGCAAGGCTGACTCCCTTCCCTTCTTGACTATGCTTATTCAGGAGACATTCACTGAGATCAATAAGTACCAGAAAAAACTAAGAAAAAGAATGTTCTTGCCCATGAAGAGATCAGAATACTGAGGAAAAAATATTTAACTTCAGGGCTTGGAAAAGATCTGAGTGTCCATCCCACCTCCCATGTTCCACTGAAGAAACATAGTCAGAGCCACAACGTGTCCCACCAGGAGCCAGTGAACCACAGAGCTGTGCCTTGAGCCCAGCCTGCAAGTCCCTGCCTCTTTTCATAGTCCCACTCTGTCTGTTCCTATTCAGAAAGTAGGGGGCATGGGGAGGAGAACCCAGCCTGGGAAATTACAGCCCATTATTTCAAAGAGCTCCCATAACATCTACATGTAGATAAGTCATTGATCTTTTAAAAACTAATTAATCCTCAAATAATCTAAAGGCTTGATTTTTCTTCATCTTGAATAAGAACTATTTCTGGAGCACTACAAAACACTGGCAACCATAGTACATGCTCTTCTAGGACTGTGGGTGGGAAGAGGGGGATGTTAAAGTAGCATTATGGGGACTAATGGCACACACATCATGAGATGTACCCAAAAGAAAAGGAGGCAACTGCTGAGGGAGAAATAAATTTGCTTTTAAAATCACAGAGTAGCAGAGAAGAAATATCATAAAAAATGACACTGACAATGCTGTTTCAACGTTAAAGCAGAACTAGAGACAAAATTCAACTATATCATCGGGGAGTATCCTGAATGGATGTCAAACTACATCAGAGAACTGCAAACAGGGATCACTTTTCTGAGTGCCTGGGACCCATGGGGGAAAACCTCATCAACCAGGACAGCTCCTTACTTTCACTATTTATAAGCAAAATTACTTTAGCCTTTAGGCTGATCCTGGGGACAGAGACCAGCACAGGGCCTAGCACACAGGTTTCAATAACAACGCTGACCGTTCAGGGTCTGGGTGGAAGAAACTACCCACATTACATTTTTTTGGAAGTTTTCCCATATATCATCCAAACTAAAAAGCAAAGACAAAAAGGATCCAGAAAGGAGAGAAAAATTCAAACTCTGTTTAAAATATCTCCACCATTAACATAAACATTTTTTCTCTACTCACAACACTTCTAACACCAAACATGTGGGTTTTCCACATCAAATTCTCCAGTTCTCTGCAGGCACCAGCTAGGTGTCTTACAATTCAATTCAACTGTGACACTACCCAGAGTCAATGCAAACCCCACAGGATAAGGGCCCAGTCCTACAAGACTACCCCCACTTCAGACACCAATCTCAAGTAGTGGGTTCTCAAGGTACTCACATCTTTAACTTGGCTAAAAATCCGGAGTGCCCACAACTCCCTCCTCAAGTTTATTAATTTGCAAGAACTCACAGAACTTAGGAAAACACTTTCTTAAGATCACAAATGATATAACTCAGAAACAGATAATGGAAGAGATGCATAGGGCAGGGTATATTGGAAGGAGTGCAAGGAGCATCCACACCCTCTCTGGGGGCACCATCTCCCAACACCTCCACATGTTCACCACCCCAGAAGCTCTCAGGAACCCACCATTTAGGGTTCTGGGAAGATTCTTCACTACACAGGCACAACTGATTAAATCACTGACAAATGGTGATTAATTCAATCCCCAATCCTTCTTCTGTCCTGGGAGGTTAGGGGATGGGGCTGAAAGTTCCAGCCCTCTAATCACATGGCTGGCTCCTCTGAGGACTAGGGACCCAACAAGTCACCTCATTGGCATAAACTTTAGTAATGTTGAAAAGTGCTTATTATGATACAGAAGATGCTTCTCTCACCCTTACCACTGAGGATCCCACAAGTGCTTTACAAGTTCTGTGCCAGGAACCAGGGATGAAGAACAAATATGCATTTCTTATTACATCACAACATTCCAGCCACTGGAGCACTGGAACTGGGGAACTGGAAGGGAAACCTGGCTAGAGGTGGTAGCCTCCAGAAGATCTGGCTTCTGAGAGGCAGAGGCAGCTCCATGGAAGCTTAGTAGTGAAGGGAAAGAAAACTAGTGATAGAAATAAACTAAGAGTCCTGTGAAACAAAGGAGTATCACAGCACCCGAGAGTCACACCCAGCCCCTACCCACCACTCCCTGACACTTTTTGTCAAAAAAAAGTCCTTAATGGTACCAAAAGAAGAGAGGATTTAAAGAAACCCATGAAACTACCCAAACCCCTCATCTCCCATTACAGAAACACATGCTATTATGAGCCCAAGAAACTCCAAGACACTTTAAACAGAAGAAGGCAAGCAGCATCCATACAAAGCTACCGTGTAATAAGTAAGAATAAAACCTTTGCAGGTAACAAAAATGTTCCCTCAAACTACCAAAAGGCAGAGGAAAAAATTCCATATAATTTAAAGATTAATAAAGAAACATTTACAGATATGAAACTACATCACAGGCCAGAAACTCAAAACTCAGAATGCAAGAGCATTCAGGGGACCAGAATATGCCACCCCAAAATATACCACTTTGGCATAAAGATTATTTTGAGCTGGAGGAAAATTAGAATAGCAGATCCAGAAAGACACCTTCTCAGAGCTTCCCAATCTGACTAAATGCAGAAACTTCTAAGAAATTAGGACTGCCATAAATCCCCTCTCCCAGGAAAGTTTTATGGCCATGAAGCAGATGGAAAGTTCATACAAAAATGGGCCTGCACAAACAAACCTTACTTCTTTGTTTCTTAGTTTGCCGCCCTTAGAAGCCTAAAATCTTTTGTCCTGACACTTCTCTACAAATACATTGTTCTTAGTTAAGGCACCATAAGCCCAGTTCTAATCATCCCTTTGAGTTACTCATTGCTGCCCATATTCAATAAACTATTTTTTCTTGTTAGTCTGTCTGGAGAACCTAGGATAGTAGAGAACAAAGGTAAAGTTCTTCCTTCCCTACATGCACACAAAAAATAAGACCATGAACTCCTATTTCAAATTCTAGAAGGAAAGAAAGAAAAAGACCAAGTCATCTCAGAAGTAAAGTTTTAGCTAGAACATACCTATGGGGAGAACAAATTCTATTGACACTGAGGAGAAAAATGAAAACAGCCAAGAGCATAGAAATGAAATAAGGGAAGGAAACATCTTCAAGAAAAAGTGACAGAATAAAAGTAGTCCCTGAAAAGGGGAGTAAAACAAAAGAAAATATTGAAATAATATTTAAAACTACAATTTCAGAAAATTTTATGGAAACAAAATAAGATGTGAATCTAAATACTGAAAGGGTCTGTTATGTACTGAGAAAACTGACCCAGTGAAACACATCTAGTAAGACTATTACATTTTATAAACCAAGAAAATCTCTAGGCTTCCAGGCAGTCACTTACAAAATTAAGAAAATCAGGTTAGCTTCAATTAGACTTCAACAGCAACATACAAAGCAAGACAATATACAAAGCAAGATGACAAGGGAACAACATTTTTGAAGAAACTCAAGGGGAAAAAAAGTGTGAGCCAAAGATCACACAGCCAGCCAAGCCAACGAATAAGTACCACTGATCGAAGCAAGAACTTAAGGAATATCACACCGGCTTCCAACTATGGAGATGACTAAGGAACATCAGTAAAAAGTCTGGTGGTGGTGGCACTGAATATGTTTTACTACCGATCAAAGATAAGAGAAAAAAAGTAGAGAGGGTAGAAAAATAAAATGGAGACATCTGTTCCAACAAAGTACAAAGAACTGAGCCCTTTCCTCCCACATACACACGCTGGACAAAGGGGAAAATTTAGAACAGGCTCAGGGATTGGCACATAGGTAATGGGTGCTTTCCACATCAAACAAATACTAGATGCCCACCAAAACTAAGAGCATTAAAAAAGATATAGTATAGTATAAGGTTAAGTATAAAGGTTATCATAGTAGAAAGGTTACCAGTAGAACAAAAATACAAAATTCCCCCCCAAAATGCACAGAAAAGAGATCACATGAAGAAAGAAAATAAAAGCATCATATATAATCAATACAAAGACATAATAAATATAACAAAGCAGGACAACAGATTTAAAAACCAATAATATACCAGTCATACAAACAATGTAAATGGATTCAAGATTTTTAGATTTGCTCATAAAACAAAAGCCAACTGTGTGCTCTAAAGCTATTCTGAAAAGGATTAAGATTAAAAAGATGGTCAAAAGTATACCATATACATCAACCAACTTTTGTTTGATTGTTGCAACAACAAATAACCCTCAAATCTCCAAAGGCTTCTCTCTCACTCACTTAACCTGTTACTACAGGCCAGTTGTGCTGATACTTTCTCCATGTGTCATCTCTCTATTCTGGAAGGTAGCCCTACCTGGAGTACATTTTTTTTTTTTAACCAAGGCAGAAGCAAGGGATGACCCCTGCAGCTTCTGCTCAGGTAGAGTGTGCATCCCCCTTCCATACACTCCCTCAAATTCAGTCACGGGCCAGAACAGACTCATCGGGGAGGAGAAGTGAGTGCACTTTGCGCAGAGCCAGGCAGCACAGGTCACATGGCAGCAGGCAGAATGTATAATCTTCTTACATAATACAGTCCTCAAGCAGGCAAATGCAAATAATAAGAAAGCAAGGACTGCTACTCCAACATCAGACAAGGCAGAATTTGGGCTCAAAAATACCAAATGAAACAAATTCACTTGTTAATGCTAAAGATACAATTCATAACAAAATTATATTAATTGTGAACATCTACTTACCAAAACACAGTAGCCACCTTTATAAAGCAGAAACTATAAGAAATGTAAGACAGACAGAAATGCATTTATAAAAGTATACCCCTTTTAGTCCAAAGCAAGTCAAGTGGACTACAAATAAACACAGATGTGAAAGGCCTTGACAACATAATCAATATCTAGATCTGGGATCTCTATCAGGCATACACTCCAATAAAAGAACATCTGCCTTCTTTGCAAGTGAGCAAAGGCCATTCACAAACACCAATCATATATTGGGGCAAAGAAAACCTTAGTAAGTTCTCTGATTATAATGAAAGAAAATTAGAAATCAAAGCACCTTCACCTCGAACACAATCCACAAACTCTTGGGTTAAAGGGGAAACAAATTACAATAAAAAACACTATCTATCAAGATCGGTGGGGGGGGGTACAATTTAAAACATTAGTACAGTTTTAAAGGAAAATTCATCCATGAATATTTGGATCCATATAAATACAATAATGAAAATAGTGAATTAAATACCATTTTCCATTACTCCAAAAAAGCCAGAGGGAAAAATGGAAGAAAGCAATAGAGGTAAAAGCAGAAAAAGGAAACTAATAAAACCCATGAGTCAAAATATTAGTTGTTCGGAGGAAAAGGATCAAAAAAATCAAGAGAGAAGGGTAAATGCACAAACACAGAAGTGACAAAGGGAAATAACTACTGAACTAAAAAACATTCAAAAAAATCGGTTTGGGGGCGTCTGGGTGGCTCAGCCGGTTAAAGACACTGCCTTCGGCTCAGGTCATGATCTCAGGGTCCTGAGACTGAGCTCCACATCAGGCTTTTTGCTCAGCAGGAAGCCTGCTCCTCCCGCCCCTGCCTGTCTCTCTGCCTACTTGTGATCTCTCTCTCTCTCTCTGCCAAATAAATAAATAAATAAATAAATAAAAATCTTTAATAAAAAAAATCGGTTTGAT
Source organism: Procyon lotor (assembly GCA_028646535.1). NCBI lineage: Eukaryota > Metazoa > Chordata > Mammalia > Carnivora > Procyonidae > Procyon > Procyon lotor. The sequence goes on from CM053610.1 coordinate 39,572,044, forward strand.
GGTTCCACTTAAACCTTCAAAGATCATAGCATGAGGTTAAAAGATTAAAAGGTTAAAAGGAAAATTTCTACATTCTTTTTATGAGGCACCCGTAACATCGATACTTCAACCTGATGGGCTATACACAAAAGAACCGTAAAGAAAATAATTCAAAAGAAAATAATTAAAAACGGAATCAAATAGCACATTAAAAAATATTACATCATAATCCAGAGGGGTTATTCAAGGAATGCCAGGATAGTTTAATGTGAGGACACCCATTCATTAACACATTAGTAACTAAGGAGAAAAATCATGTTTGTCTCCACAGATATTAAAGAGGCCTTAAAAATACAACACTTGGGGGGGGCACCTGGGTGGCTCAGTCATTAAGCGGCTGCCTTCGGCTCAGGTCATGATCCCGGAGTCCTGGGATCGGGCCCCGCATCGGGCTCCCTGCTCTGTGGGAAGCCTGCTTCTCCCACTACCATTCCCTCTGCTTGTGTTCCCTCTCTCACTGTGTTTCTCTCTGTCAAATAAATAAAAATCTTTAAAAAAAAAATACAACACTTGGGGCACCTGGGTGGCTCAACTGGTTAAATGTCAGCCTTCAGCTCAGGTGAGGATCTCAGGATCCTTGGATCAAGCCCCAAATCTGGCTCCTTACTCAGCAGGAAGTCGGCTCTCCCTTACCTCTGCCCCTCCCCACCACTCATGTTCTCTCTCTCTCTCCATCTGTCTCAAATAAATAAAATCTTTTTTTTTTAAAAATGTAACTCTTCAATCTCTAATGAAAACACTCATTAAAACAGAAGTTGACAGATACTTCCTTATCATGAAGAAATATGTACTTTAAGCCAAGAAAGTAATGATCTGTTAGTTATTCTGATTTTAAATAAATTACCATTACTTATAATAAGTCCATTTAAATACAGAAATGGTTAGCATTCTGAAATTCTACTTCTAGCATTTCCTTACTGTGAACCCTAAGTGTTAGTCACTGAAAATGCTCTAAAGGTACAAAAGCTTTACTCATCTTACCATCTAATCAAATGAACACAAAGTGAAGTGTAAGAACAGATTGCAAAGTCTCCTAGAACTGGGATGATCCTGTGCCCTGGTTGGATGGACAGACACCCTTGGCTTATATCCATCTTCCTGGCAACTCAAAAATATCCCAATTTGGACAACCTACTCATGGTCACCATGTAACTCACAGAAACAGGGAACTACTGAAAAAAAAATTAAAAGTAGAATTACAGTTTAAATATGTTATTCATATATAAACATTAATATTCAGAGATTGACAGTTAACTAAGTAAAATCAAGAAGTAAGAGAGAAAATGCTGGGGCACCTGGGTGGCTCAATGGGTTAAAGCCTCTGCCTTCGGCTCAGTTCATGATCTCAGGGTCCTGGGATCCAGCTCCGCATCAGGCTTTCTGCTCAGCAGGGAGCCTGCTTCCCCCTCTCTCTCTGCCTGCCTCTCTGCCTACTTGTCATCTCTCTCTCTCTCTGTCAGATAAATAAATAAAATCTTTAAAAAAAAAAAAAAAAGAGAGAGAAAATGCCAGGCCATGTAACTATTCATCATTTTTAGCAGCATCAATACTGTCTAAAATTAGTAAGTCAGCAAGCAGAAGTATTCCAAAATTATTTAGAATTACAGTGGTAACCATTGGAAAAATTAAAAGTAAATTAAAAACCATAACTTCTTGGGAGTACGATTTAGGAGAGAGGAGACTCAGGGAATACTTTACTTTTTAACTGGATCTTTTCCATAGTCCTTGATTTTTCTGGCATATGTAGTAGCTACTCTGTTTATAATAAACATATATTTAAGTAAAACATAGAAGAAAATGACATGAACTCCTCTTCATTTTGTTGCCTTTGCTCTTGAAAACTAAACAAGAGTAAAAGAAAAAAAAAATCAGCATGGTAGGATTTCCACATTTTCTCCACCAATATTCACCAAGTGCCTACTGCATGGCACATGCCAAGAGAGGTGTGAGGCAACAGCAATGATAGAGGACAGATTCCCCAGGAGCTTACATTCGGAAGCCACACACCACCATGGGTCCTCTCTACCTCTTCTGAACAAGTGCACCTCACAGGGCTCACAACAACGAGAGAATAGATGGTGAACACTGCAAATGCAAACAGAATAAGGCCAATCTAGAAAGATTTTTATCATTTGATATACAAACTATAACTTGGCACTAAAACTAGAAAACCAAAAAAAAAAAAAAAAATTTTTTTTTTTTTTTTCTAAAAGAGGGATGGTGGGCGCCTGGGTGGCTCAGTTAATTAAGCTGCTGCCTTCCGCTCAGGTGGAGTCCCACATCGGGCTCCCAACTCCACAGGGAGTCTGCTTCTCCCTCTGACCTTCTCTCCTTTCGTGCTCTCGCTCCTTCTCACTCTCTCTCTAATAAATAAAATCTTTCTTAAAAATAAATTAATAAATAAAAGGGGGTGGTGGGAAGGGACAGTGGGAGAAGGAAAAACAAAATCTCAAGCAGGTTCCACACTCAGCAAGAAGCCCGACTCAGGACTCAATCCCACCACCCTGAGATCATGACGTGAGCCAAAACCAAGAGCTGGATGCTTAACCAACTGAGCCACCCAGGCGCCCCCTAATGCTTTACAAATGCTATCATATGTCCTCACCACACTGTGGCAAAACTTAAAAACAGTCTTTGTAGAAACAAAGCTGAGTGAAGAATACTGATAATTAATGGCCTACAATATTTAAGAAATATTCCCAATTTTCAAAAATAGCTAAGAAATTACAGACTCATAATTGCATCAAGATAACCTAATAGGGTCTTTCATTAAATTTGACCCTGCCAAATTCATGGCTCTTTACAAGCTTTATGACTGGGCAACATTCAAAAGCAGGAGAAGAAAGCATTAGCCATGCAGAACATCTTTCAACTGTCACTCTTAAGCAGCCATTCTCTGTGATGTGCCCTGTGCAGGCTATCCCCAATCTGGCCTCCTATTAACAAGGAGAAGATAGTAAGAGAGATCTTAGCAATTCAAAACTACTTTACTGTCACACTCAGGCCAGTTTAAGATCTTACTGGCAGTTCATTAAGATTCTACAGTCAAATGTGAAATTAACTACAAAACTCCATAGCTAATATCTGGGAAAATGAAATGAAATTTCATTTTCATGAAAGGAAATGAACTAATCTTTTAGTGGTAGTTTTACTATACTATGCTAAGCCCTTCAGAAAGAGTAAATTTTAATTCAATACCACAGCTATAAAAACACACCACTGTTTAACTGGCAGCCAAGCAGAAAAGCAGAACACCCATAATAGGTATTTTGTGATGGCTGCATCCCTCAGTGGCTCGCTAATATCTTGCAGACAAGCGTGGGACTTGTGCCTTGTACACAGAATACATGATTGACGTTTCCTCAGGAATATACAAGGTGTATTTTCATCCAATCTTACTGAAAGCAACAAAGGAGAGCAATAAAATAGTAGTGAGAATATAGTAGTGCCACAAAACCTGTGTGGGTGGTGGATAAACAGGGGGTAAAGAAGATAAGCTCCTAATACATTTTAATCTGCAGTTAGGTTAATGAGAATGAGTCCTTATGAAGTATGCTACAATATGCTGAGCACCTTCTAATGGCTGCCATGTCCTCAGAATAGCATCCCCTGTCCCCTTTAAAGCACTAGCTGGTCAGCTCTTAATTATATTAGGCTTGGATGATACTGATGATACTCACATCAGTTATGTGTGTTCTGTTAACTCAGGAGTCTGACACAAGGAGATGGATTACACTATGGTTTCAAGAAAGGATAACAAGTAGATGGGAAAATTCTACATCAAAGGAAGGGTGGCAGGGTAGACTACCATGTGCTCCAGCCTAGAAGGATGGGGAGAGGTACAAATGATGCCAAATATAATGGAAGACTCTAAACATCTAAAACTGATACAGAATCGGTCTTCCTACTGTTACTGACAGAGAAACTAGGCCTGGTTTTCGGCTTCAAGTAATTATATACTATTAAAACTCACAGAACCGAGAGTACTCTTCTTCCCTAAACTTTCCCGGAGCCAACTATCACTAAAAATAACACAGTTCCCCATAGGATAAATAACACTTACATGGTACAAAGCTCTTTCAAATCTTTAATTAAAGACCAAAGATCTAGTCCTAAAGGTCTTTGGCTCTGAAATTCTGGCAGTCACTTAATCTCTCTTGATCTTTGCTTCCTTGGTAAATAATGGCTGACAACTTTGATGAATATGCTAATTCATATTTCATAATCACCATCTCCAATGGTTCTAAATGTTTTATAAGCATAAACTCACTCAACCCTCACTAAGAGATATACTGTTATTACCCCTTTTTATAGCAGATGAAACTAACACACAGAGAGGCTAAGTACCTTGTCCCCCATCCAAAAGCTAAGACAGTCAACTGGCCTGCCATATTCAGGCCAGGCCTAGGATGCAGTTACTTTTGTGCCAACTGAGTATAAAGAGTGAAGGTGAAAGTCTTCCTATACCTCCTGTCAATGAAACAGGTGATCAACAATCAAGGAGAAAACAGATGCTTGTTTATAAACAAAAGCCTCTTCAAAATCCTTTTAGGATTATTGGCTCAAGACTTGGCCCAGTTTCATAAAAACAATAAACGCAACACCTCTTCACAAAAACGAGGGTTCCCCTGAGACCAGTATCAAGTGCTGTAATGTTTTCCTCTGCCGATTATAGATTCTCTTCCAGGGAAGTACATTCTGACTTGAAATCTGCTGTGACATTAAGATCACCTTTAGGCAGGAGGTGCTAGGACATTAAATTTTATTTGAATATATTTTAAATGTTATGTGAATCACAGAAAAGAACTATTATTTGGTGTTAGCATCAAGTATGAGGCAGTGCTCCTTAAGTAACAGTGTATATCAGGGTTACTTTTAAAGTAACCTGTAAAGTAACCTTTAAAGTTACTTTAAAGTAAAGTAAAGGAACAGTGCTCCTTAAGTATCAGCATAGATTGGGGTAACTTTTAAAGGGGGAACTTATGACTAATTGCTATATTCGGAACTACAAATCTTACGAGAAATTTAGAAACCACCTAGGATAAATGCCCTTTGAGAGGTTCTTGAGGATAGGAACCCTTACGTTTATGCATCTTTACATCCTGTACTACTGTGCACTGCATGACACCTGCATCTAAGCATTTCCTGGAGATGTATCCACGACATTATATTATAATCAAAAGAATGAAGGTGGCAAAACAAGAAGATTCCAAACTAATTTAGTACAGAAATAAAACTGTCTAATAATGCAACGAATAAGTACTGGTCCTTCTCAAAAATAAAAATATGCTACTGCTGTCAGCAGATCTTTCACTTTCAAAAAGAAAAACAACAACAACAACAACAACAAAACCACCAGGAAATTTGAGCCTCTCTAATCTAAACAGCTGAATCATTCACATATTCAACTGCCCAGAACTGTCAGTGCAAGCTCTGCTTTCTGCGAAGTCTCATTTTAAGACCTTCCCTAGAAGAACATGGGAGGATTACAGAAAATTAACGGGATTCCCAAAGACCCTGCCTTAGACAGGAGCTGCGTTATCCTTCATCAAACAGGGGGCCCTGGCAAACCCATCAGTCTCTGGTGAAGTAAAAATACTATGCTGAGAAAACGTACTCGTTCTCCAACGAACGCTTATTAAATGTCTACTAGGAGCAAGGCCAACAGGCACAGGATCTCTGGAATGGGGGCGCCGCGCCAGTCTGCTCCTCCGCGGGGCCCACCGCCCAGCCAGATGCGCCCAGAGGCAGGGCCAGGACCCGCTGCGGGGGGTCCCCGGACCCGCCCCTCCGGCTCCTCCTGGGCTCGCCTCCCACCAACACTGGTCTCCAGCGATGAGGCTTCAACCGTGGCGAAACGAACAAATCTGTCCCGCCGCCCCGGCGACGGCACCCCTCCAGGCAAGGCCGTGGGACCCCCCGCACCAACGCGAGGATAACGCCCGGCAGGAGGGGGCGTGGAGGCCCTCTGGGGACCCCACCGGCTGTCCGGACGGTGTATGGGGGCTGACGGACCCCAAGAGATTCTGGAAGTTCCGGGGGGTACGGGGCTGAGGTCTGGAGACCCAAGGGGGGATCTCTGTTGGGAGCGCGGGGGTGCCGAGAGCCCCTGGGGCGTTCTTGAAGGGGGCTACCTCTGGGGGGTTCTAAGGCTTACGAGCTGTCTGGAAGATGCAGGGCAAATGAGGACCCACAGGCGTCTCAAGGGAGAGACGAGATTCAACAGGACGCGTGTGGGGGCGGCTGGCTGGGCAGGGGGCCCGCGACGGAGACCCCCCTCAGGGCACTCGCGGTCTGGCGCTCACCCAAACAGCCCTCGGAGGAAGGAGTGGGAGGCCTTGACTCGCTTCTCGGCCTCCGCCATCAGCTGCACCGCCTCACGCTCCTTCCCCGCGTTGTCCATGTTGCCCGCTGCTGCCGCCACAACCTCCTCAACCGGCTCCGACGCGCCTTCCGCGCCTTTGCCCTTCTCTCCCACAGGCGGGGAGCGCGGGGGAGGCGCGGAGCGCAGGAGAGGCACGCAAGGCCTGTCGGGACTTGTAGTTCCGGGTCGGGCCCTGGAGGCGGGGATGAATGAGGCGTCAAATACAATTCCCAGAAGGCCGCAGAGCGGGGCGGGGTGGGGATCAGAGCTTGCAGACAGCTGGCGCCGGGTATTTCGGGGCGAGGGGCGTGACTCTCCGTGGGGGTCTTAGTCCAAGGTGAACTTTAATCATTTAAGTGTGCGGGGAAATGGAAGATGACGCGTGGCGTTCTAGTAAGGATAACCTCAAACACGCAGCATCACGTTGGTTCAGGAATCCTTTGCTTGCCGCGATTGACACCTGGCAATGGGATAACAGATTGGAACGTTCAACCTACGCTCAAGTTCTGCAAAAGGGAATCTAATGCAGTCACTGAGAGCAATTTCATTAACCATGTGATATCCATCCACCCACCCACCCAACAACAACAGCTGGCAGAAAGAGCTATTTTTATCTCCAGAGCAAGGCGTTTAAGAATGTATCATTTTCCCCAGTATAAATTCAGTTATTTTTCAGTCTCTCCATGTTACAATTTAATGTCGGTCTTCTCTTCCTTGGTTATAAATAAGTTGCATTTATGCTATATATGCATAATCCACTCTTTTAATTGACTGAATTATTTTCCGTGGATGGGAAGCTTTGAGCTCGCTTATCCTTTACGTGGTGCTGGCCATAGAGGCTCAGTCTCCTGGGGCAAAATTTGGCCTGCCTGGAGGACTTCTAATTTCCTAGCAGAAGTATCCATAGATAGATGCTGTCATGTGCCAACAATTTCCAGGCCTGTTCTGGAGGGATTGACTTTTTTGTTTTGTTTTTGATTTATACAAAATCTAGAGCATTTACATTTGGCAATGCTAAAGCAGTGGTGGTGAAGCAAATATGAAAATCACTGCCAAATGAGACCTTGTGACAATGTCAAACTATTAATAAATACACTGTGGGCACTGGCACATGAAATATGTCTAAGAAAATGAGGCTGTCTTTAGAGAGCAAGGCAACAAAGGCCAAACTCCTAGAAAGGTAACTAAAGCATACGTTGTGGAGTCCATACATTGAAGGCACTCTAGAGATGGAAGGAAGTGTCAGATCTTCAGGCAGAATTTACTACATGCAGTACTCTAACTTTGAAAACCTAATTTGTGTTCTTATGAAGCAGTATTGTAGAATAAGGAGGCAAGAAATTAGAGGTGTCAGTAAATGTAGGATTAAAGAGAAAAACTGCAAAATCAGACATAAGCATTTGAAAAGCAGAGCAGTCCATGGGGATTTCATGGAGTGGGGCCAACTCAAAAACTCCTAAGTGCAACATCATTATGTTGATTAAAGCAGCTCCCAAAGCTGGCCCAAAGTAAAGGATGTTCAAAAATACTGATCCCTAAGCTGCTAACTTTTTATATCAGGATCTCCTGAGATTGGGGTCTAGGAAGTGTACATTTTAAAAGCATACTATTCTAGATTCTCAAATCTGTGGTCAGGTCAAAAGGAGGTTGAATGGACTGTCTCCTCTAAGCCAGAACATGCAGCTAAGGCTGACAGGGTACATCTTGACATTTTTGATGTTTCTGGGTATTTTCTTCATTCTTATCTTCCTGACAGGCACTCCCATCCTTCCCCAGTCCACACCCAAGTGGGAAAAAAATACCTTCAAATCATAATTTTGTAGAGCACTTGTTTTCATTTTCCGGAGGCTAGATAAGGGGAGGTGGCAAGGCAGAGAGACAAACCTCAAAGAATAAGGATGACTGAGAAACAGATGAGGAATCCTCCAAGCAGGAGGGAAAAGGAGACCTGTTCTGCTGTGGGCCAGGGAGAGAGTGAAGCCTTCAAGTAGAGGCTGTCCTAGAGTAGGTCCAAAGGACCCATGATATACACCTGTGCTGACCAGGATGGTGGCCACTCACCACAATAGGCCATTCAAATCTAAATCAAATAATATGAAATCAAATGTAAAATTTTGTTTCTTAGTCGCTCTAGCCACATTTTAACTTCTCGATTGCTATATGTCGCTCGTGGCTTTCATATTGGAATGCACAGATACAGAACATCTCTATTTATTGCACAAAGTTGACAATGCTGGCCTAGACATATCCGGGCTTTCAGCAGCTCTGGACACTTGGAAGAAAAGACTTCAGACAGTTTCTCAGAAGATGGAGCAAGAAAAGAGGAGCCCGAACGCTTTACCAGGCAGAACCAAACAGAACCTGCAGGCCTTTCCCTATAATCAGGGTAGACTCATGGGCATTCAGACTGAATGAACACATAGGAAATTAACTTGGAATGTCAAGTGTTCAACTATTCACCCTGAGAGGTGCCCTACAAAGGCAAGGCTGAAGCCATTTAAGAATAGCTGGCTGTGAGAGAAGCAGGATTAGAAAATGATCTGTGTGAAAAACAAGGTGTGGTCCTTTGCATGTGTTCATAGAAGGGGGTGCAGCATGGGAAGAGTCCTGTGTGGAGACCAGCACCAAGGGTTGGTGCAGCGGGAACAAATGCATTGTACCTCCAGGATAGTCCAGACTGGTGTCTAGAGTGGCAAGTGCAGGTGCCCAGTGCACTGGGGGATGATCTCCCAACCACTGACTCCCCCAACCACTGCCTGCCCCACAGCTGAGCAGCAGCTACCTGGTTCTAAGTTCACTTAGTGGCACCCACCTCCCCTCCCTCTGACTCCAAAATCTGTAGGAAACTCCTGGCCATGACTAGCACTGGGTGTTCCCATGCCTGTGGGTGCCAACCATTAGCACCTGCAATTCTAGCCTGCTCTGCTTGAATGCTAAAGAAGTGGGGAGGATTAACTAACTACATTAACAAGGAAATTAATGCCTTTTGGCTTCCTAGGAGCAGCCCCCAATCAATGATTGTTGGAAAATTAAAAGATAAATACCCTTCTGGTGGTACAACTCTGAGCAATGTTTTACACTCTCTCCTAGGGGTCCCCAGTGACAATGAGCTCCAGCTGCTCACAGTAGAATATTGCTTGTTCTGTACTCTTCATTGACTTTCTTCCCTTGCCTTTTAGCACACTCCTACCAGTGCTGCCTTCTGGTGTCACCTCCCAGGAAATTGCTTTCACTAGAATCCTTGTCTCAAGTTTTGCTTCTGGGAGAACACAAACTAAGACAGGGGGCATATGCACTGAGGACCAATAGGTGTGTTCTGGTACCCAGGCACCAGTTATGGTGTTCATTACAAATTCATAAGTTGATATTGCCATCCATGGACAACTGTGTACTTGGGGTTCCGGTTGCCACTCCACACTTAGGGGTGTAAAGCTATAATGGTTGTTTATTGTTATCGCTTGTGGTTCTGGGCCTGACTGGGCTCAGATGGGTTGTTCTTATTCAGGGGTCTCTCAGTCAGGTGGTAACTGGAGCTGGGGTCATCTCAGAGCTCTCTATTCATGCCTGCTGCCTGAGAGGAGAAGACTCAAAAGGCTAGAACAGTCGAGATGCCTGGTGTCTCTCTCTGAGTGTTTACAAGGTGGCCAGGGCTCCAAAGGTGCTAGGGGGATGGGAGCCAGGCAGCTGCTGAATCACCTTTACAATTCAATGTCTCAAGTTCTAAAGCATCACTTCTGTTTTTCTGAAGCAAATTGCTCAGGCCCACTTGTATTCAAGGGGAGGGTCTCACAGGATTTGCAGATGTGTTATACTCACCAGAGTTATGTTCAAAGGAGCCTGGTTGCACCAACAAATATGTGAAGCTGGAGTCCCCAGGCTGGGGAGAAGCCTGTCATCTCCAAGGACCTTGGAACCCTGAGAGGCTCTGCCCCATCTTCAGCTCCCTCCTCCACCAATTCTCAGCCTTACTCTGTCTTGTAATTTAAGAGTGGCTCAGAGGTGTTGGGAGGGACAAGGCCAGGGCTCCTCCAGTCTGGTCCCCTCTAGAAAGCGGGGAAGAAAAGAATTCATTCCAGAAGGCTCTTCATCCAAAAGCATCAAAGTAATGAATTCCTGGAAATAAATGTTCTCTATTCATGTTGATGAAGTTGGGCTTCTGCACTTTGTGCAGCTTTGAGGATAGAACTTAATTACTCTGTTTATGGTGATTCTTTTCATTTTCCTCACGGACTCCCAAAACCTGAGAAGATTGAATGGGGAACTTCAGAGGGATAATTAAATAAGTGGTTTTTATTATATATTTTTTTAACCTTTTTTTTAACCTTCAAGCCAATAGTAGTGTGTGTATATGTTTGTGTGTTTGAGAGATTTCACAGTGTGTCAAAATCGATACAAATATTCCTGAAGATAGCTTTGTTAATATTATTTACCATTTTCTTAAGAGATTATTCTGTGAAAATTAGACCAAAATACTAGAATAAGCAAAATTAAATATACAAAATATCTGTTAGAGGAAATATAGAAAATGGTAAATTAAGTTCAAGTAAATACTTCTGAAAAAGAAATCGTATGTCACTAATTAATGTTATTCTTTTAATTAACTGATATGAAATTCTACCACACAGTTTCAAATTAATTGGATTTTTTAAAAATGGCAAATGGACATGAAAACCAAGATGATCCAACTTTTATTTATATAATGAAATATTCTAAGACTTTTCTTCTCAATAGTTGATATAGTTCTTGCCAGAATTATGGTTCTAAGCTACAGGCACAATGGCTTACAAAGAAAATGGGTTTATTTCCTGGACTGTTTTGAATTCCTTTCACATTATTATTTTAATTTAATTGATTTAAATTTATTTAATTAAAAGAAACTTTAGGAAAAAATTTACCCATTTCTACTCATTTTTTAACTATATGTTTCCGTCAAATCTTTTTAAACCTACAAATGTGCAGGTATTATTAGAATGTATATTTGTTTGTATTTTGTTTGTTTAGGATACATAAGCATTTTCTAGATTGCTGCTAGTCTTTGTAATTAAGTGTTAATGGATAATAGTTCATTGCATCAAGTCTTATATAACCCTTTCCAATTGTGGTGTGTTAGGTTTCATCTTATTTATCTATTACTAAAATAGTCAGGTCTGTCCCAAAATAAGGTAGGGGTTTCCTATTAGTGGTTGCACTGTAACAGGTTTACTTAGGGTGTGATACTAACATCTCATACTCAGCCTGAAAGAACATAGTCTGCATAAGCCCCCTCTAGAGCACTGCTGTAGTGACTGCATTTGAAAATATAGTAAATGCTCAGCATTCACAGATTCTGTATTTGCAAATTTGTCTACTCGCTAAAATCCATTTGTAAACCCCAAATCAATACTATGCATTTCTGCAGTCATTTACAGACATGTGCAGAGCAGTGAAAAAATTGAGTGACGTGATGTACATATTTCCAGTTCAGGCTGGACAAAGCAACACTGTCTCTTTCTTTTTTTTTTAGCTCGTACTGTAAATAAGTGTCCTGGTGTTCTTCAGCACAAGAAGATGGTGCTGTGCTTTAGGGAGAAGATACATGTTACATAAGATTTGTTCAGGCACAAGTGGGTGTGCCTGTGGTTGTGCTGGGGTGATCAAACATGGGGACATTTCCCTCTGTTTTAGGAGGGGACCTCCCCTCCCTGTCCCACTCATTACCTCGCAGCATAGATATCTGCAGCAAATATACCCCAAAATAATTATTACTAAGGATAAAGAAATGCTGCAAATCAATAGTGCTGTTGGCTATGAGTTCAATGTTAACCAGTTAAGATATATGTCAAATAAAGTGTCTTTAAACAGAAACACATATAAAACACATATTGTGTTAATGGGCTCACAAAAATGTGACCAGAGACTCAAGGGAACCAAACCTGTGCTATCCTTAGAAGCAATGGTTCAGCACTTGTTAACTCAGTGTTTGTAGTGACTTTATAGACCATAACTACTTTGATTGATGAGAATCGGCTGTATATTGGGAAAGTGTCCAGATAAAGAAAATGAAATGAAGCCACATGCAGACTCTCTCTTTCTCAGTCCCTAAAAGACATGGACAAAAAAGTAGCAAACTAGCAACTCTTCCAGGGAATTAAAACAGAGGGAAATGTCCCCATGTTTGATCACGCTGACCTCCCCTCCCTGTCCTACTCATTACCTCGATTTATGCTGCTTTCTTCCCCAAGAGGCTGATCTGTAGGGACTCCACCGATAGGGTCCCCGGTCCTCTGACTTTTAGTGCAGTAGGCCAATGAGGTGCCCAGCCTGAAGTGGAAGGCAGAAGGTGCTAGAGATCATCCCTGGTTCCTCTGCCGCATGGCCAGCTGAGGCTCCCTGACATCTAGATTACTCCCCTCATCTTCCAGCAAATGACAGCCCTGTGTCCTGGGATTCTCTTATACCTGCAGCATTGTAAGTACACCCTGTAAATAAACCTTCCTATTTTGAGTGTGCCCCTATTTATTGCAGGGACCCTGACTGACACGTTCCCCAGCTTGTTGTATGAGGTGCAATCTCGAGACCCAAACTAGAAAAGGCCTGTATGAGAAAGGAAAATCTTGGGCCAGTCTCACTCAGGAACATGGATACAGGAATTTTGGATGAGATATTAGCAAATACACCTGGTGCAGAAGTATTAATGGTTATGGACATAAGTGTGAAATGCTTAACTTTGAAACTGTTTGAAGTTTTTTTGTTTTGTTTTGTTTTGTTTATTGAAGTATATTTTATTGACACATGATGTCACATAAGTTTTGGGTGAAAACTTTCAGAAGTTTTAAATGAAAATACAGGAAAGAAGCTTCATGACCTTGATTTCCTAAGTGGGATATCAAAATTGCAAACCATAACAGAAAAAAATCAATACATTCACTCCATTAAGATGAAGGATTTCTTTTCACTAACAGCATATAACTCAAATGAAAAGACAAAACCACAACCCAGAAAAGATATCTGCAGCAAATATACCCCAAAATAATTATTACTAAGGATGAAGAAATCCTGCAAATCAATAGGAGGCAAACAACCATGTAGAAAAGATGGACAAGGGACTTGAACTTGAACTTAAAGGTTACAACAAAGTTTTGGCCCTCTTCAGCTTTTGCTGCTTGTTGCCTCAGAAGGATGGCTATCTGCTCATGGAAAAACAGAAGTCCAGCCAGAGAGCAGAAGCCAGAGCACAGCTGTCTGCAGAGACTGTGTGCTTTTTATTCGCTTTCAAAATGAGATGTGAGGGTTACTACTTAAATGGAGTAGCCTGTTTAGGAGCTGGTAAGCCTATGCTGCACCAGGGAGAATGGATGCAGAAAGGAGACCAAAGTCTGCATGAGGACAATGGTCTGCCGGCAAACCCCATCACCCTTGGTCTGCAGGTGGAGGTCCTACAGAGACAGTGAGAATGTCCCGGGTCCTGTGATATCTCTGACTTTCTGTGCCTTATGATTTCTCCCGTTTTCTTGTCTGGAGAGGGAAAATGTACACTGAGGCTTTTGGGGCAATGCCAGCTCTGAGCCATCTGTAGTACCACCTTGTCATTGTTGATATTCTGCGCCTGCTGCTGGCCTGCTCCCCAGGACCAGCGGGCATCTCCAGCCAATGTCAGCCATGTCCTTCTGCTGCAGCTCCAGGGATGAGGGCTCAGGGGCTCGGGGCTGCAGTTGGAGCTACCACTGGCAGCCGAGGCAAGGCTCCCTTGCAGCCGTGCTTGGGAGAGTCCTCAAGCAGGTGCCCAGAGTGCAGATTGCTCCTTGCTGGGCTGGCTTTGAAGGGTTTCTGGTGGCAGGGTGGCTCTCAAATAGATTTGCTTCTTGTCATGATAATATCCAGGTCAGCAGACAGTTGAGAGCAGAACAAGGAAGAGTTTATCAAACAGTGCTCAAAGAAATAGACAAGTAAATAAATAAGTAAGTAAGTAAGTAAATAAGTAAATAAATAAATAATAAAAGATGGGAAGAAGAACCCAAATGAGATCTACCCTGCTGTTTCAAGGGTATATTTGTTCTCTGAGCGTTATCACATCATAACCCTTTTCTATGTCCAATGATGTCAATGGCAATGGGGATGGAGAGAGACCAGGAGGGGGAAGTTCCCAGGAAATAGCCTGAAGCCCCTGGGCAGTTCTACCTGCTTCACCTCCAAGGCTTCTGGAGGAGGTTCCCCCTTTTTACTGAAATAGCCAACATGATTGAGCCCTGTGGCCAGGCACTGCTAGGTATTTTTACCTTTTATAATAATATGATGTATTTACTAATATATGGATTTTACAGATGAGGTAACTAAGATTCAGAAGGTGAAGAAACTGCCAAGGAACTGGGTAAAGGCAGCCCCACATCTGATTCTGCAGCTCTCCTACTCTTCACAGCAGCCCCTGGCCCCACAGCGAGACCAGCCTAGAGGTCTGGACTCAGTCTGCCTAGACAGGGGACGATTTACCTAGCTACCTGTCCTGGAACATACCTAGCATCCTGGGGCATGGATTTTCACCTGCTAGATGACCTCCAGGTCCCTTCCTGCTTTGGGGAGCAATAGCACCCCGCTTTGGGTTTCCAATCAGAAGCAAATCATGATGAGCAATGGTTTTGACCAGACTGATGAATGGTCTGTGCAGACCCAAGAGAACTGGGGTCATGGAAGGGCCTGTGAAGTTCATCTGAGATGGAGGGGCAATAAAGACAAAGTAAGATAAAGGGGTATATTAAAAACCACAGCCAGGAAACTCCCAATCTCCAGACTCCTCAGCCCACACCAGCAGAGCCATACTGCCTGCAGTGATAAGATACATTCTCCCTCTGTTTCCCGCTAATTTTTTCCCTGGAAGCAGCCTGACAAGGAATTTCCAAGCCTGGTTGGCAAACAGGCAAAACCAGGAAGTTGTGCAGCTCACAGACAGCCCCCTATAGGGGGCTACCACCATGTCATCCACACACCACAGAACTATGAGTTGATCTAAGACAAACCCCATGCCCTTGCCACTGTGACTGCTCCAGCAGTGGCCCTGCTACCAGGTTTAGCCTATGAGTCAGAAGGCCAGGTGTGCTGGGCTTTTGGGAAAGACGCTTATTCTTTCTTAAGCGCCAACTACTAATGAGGCTGACTGTCTTCCTCTGAAGGGTGCAGCAGCAAGTGAGAAGGTGGGCTGGGCCCAGACAGGTGGGAGATGCTGCTATGCAGTCCTTGCTGTTCTCATACTTGCCCCCATGTGGCTCTGGATGAGGGCAGCTTTTTCTTTCTCACTGCCCTGGGTGTCAGTCATTTTGCCAGGGGCACAATGGCAGCTATGTCTGTTCCATAGGAAGCTCTGTGCTTATTCCTGCACAACCGTCATCCATCCATCCATCATCCATCCATCCATCCATCCATCCATCCATCCATCCATCCATCCACCCACCTACCCAAATGGCTTTATTGAGGTATAACTGACTACAATAAATTCCACGATACAATGAGGTTTTGTTTTTTGTTTTTTTTTTTAAGATTTTATTTATTTGGCAGAAAGAAACACAGTGAGAGAAGGGACACAAGCAGAGGGAGTGGTAGTGGGAGAAGCAGGCTTCCTGCCGAGCAGAAAGCCCGATGCGGGGCTTGATCCCAGGACCTGGGATCATGACCTGAGCCGAAGGCAGACGCTTAACGACTGAGCCACCCAGGCACCCGACACAATGAGTTTTGATGTGTACCACCTGTGAGATCATCACTATACTCCATAAAATGAACATATCTGTCACCCAGATTTTCCTCACGTCCCTTTGCATTCCCTCCCACCCACATTTTCTTATTCCTTGGACATACACAGACTCCATATTTCTTATAATTTCAGGCTATAACTGGGGACCTCATTTTTGCTTCTTTAATTGACCAAAATGGGGCTCTTATTTTTTCAGTTTTCCTGTGAATATACCAGCCCAACTTATGCGCCTTTATTCCATTGATAATCAGGGCCCCTATTTTCCCCTTAGCCCATGATTGTAACCAGGGAATGTAATTTCCTATTATTCTATGGAAGTAAATAGGTTCTCTATTTTCATCTTGTTCTGTAGACATTATTGGGCCACATATAGAGTCAGGGCCTCTATTTCCCTGTTATTTTATGGACATAACCAAGTTTTCATTTATGAGATAATAGAAAATATATGTATTGACCTCTGCCTCTGGTTCCTGGCACAAAACCCTGAAATCCTTGTGATTTCCTAAGTGCTGCGGATACGAAGAGCATCTTTAGTTCTAATATTTGATCTTGGCCTTTGATCCTGGTTTCTGGCACAGAGCTCCTAAAATCCTTGTATTTCCTGGGTGACAGGAATGCCTTTTGTTCTAAAGAGGTGACTTTGAGTGGGCTTCTGGATGGGGGGTAGCCACCAGACGGAACAACTGGTTAGAAACTTGGAATTTTCAGCCCTGCCCTCTATCCTTGTGAGAAGGGAGAAGGGCTAAAAATGGAGTCAATGATAGATCATATTGAAGTCTCTATAAAATCTTAAAAGTACAGGGTTTGGAGAACTTCCAGGTTGGTCACCACGTAAAAGTGCTGGGAGAGTTGCAGGATGTGGAAGCCATTCCCACCTACCTTGGCCTACACATCCCTTCCATATGGATGGTCATCTGTATCCTTTGTCATATCCTTTTACATTAAGCTGGGGAAAAGTGTTTCCCTGAGTTCTATGAGCCACTCTAGCAAATTAACTGAACCCAGAAAGGGAGTCCTGGGAGCCTTGGATTTATAGCCAGTTGGTCAATGAAGCACTGTTGACAACCTGGACTTGCACCTGGCATCTGAAGGTGGTGATAGTAGGGCAGACTAAGCCCTTCATCTGTGGGATCTGATGCTATCTACAAGTAGAGTGGACTTACAAAGGACACACAACTTGTGTTGGAGAGAATTAACTGTGAGGAAAATCCCACATATTTGGTGGCCAAAAGTGTCAGAAAGTATGTTTTGCAAGATAGAAAAGGAGAGTTCCAGGAGAGAAGGAACATAGGGAAGAGCTGGGGTTTTCCCTACCCAGGTGGGAAGGTGGGAAGCTGAGTTTTTGTTTTTGTTTTTAAGATTTTATTTATTTGACAGAGAGAAACACAGCGAGAGAGGGAACACAAGCAGAGGGAATGGCAGTGGGAGAAGCAGGCTCCTCGCAGAGCAGGGAGCCCGATGCAGGGCTCGACCCCAGGACTCCGGGATCATGACCCGAGCTGAAGGCAGCCGCTCAACGACTGAGCCACCCAGGCGCCCCTATCTTTTTACCTACTTTCCCTTTTTCCATGGAAACATCCAGAGACCCCACTTTCTTTTCCACTAATTCTTTGACCAGACTCCCCGTGTCTGCTATTAAATGGATATAATCAGCACACCCATCCCTTATAGACTTTCATAGACTTAACTAGGCAACATGTATTCCCCTTATTCCACGAACATGGCTATGTTTCCAATTTTCTTCTTATTTCTGAACATCTAGGGTCTCTATTTTCCCTTTATTTCTTGAAGAGCAATCAGACCTCATGCTATTCCTTATTTCACAGACACTATTAGGCCTCCTATTTTCCTCTGCATGCATGGACATGCCCTGTCCCCTGTTTTCTCTTCTTTCGTGTATACAAGTAGGGCTTTTTCTCACATTCCATGGACATAAGCAGGGTCCCTATATTCCCCTTACTACATGGACATAGTCATCCTCTCTATTTCTTTTTCTATGGACACAACAGAGCTGCCTATTTCCCTTTTATTCCACAGATATGACCAGGGCACTCTGCTCGTCCCCTTATTCCACTGACATAGCCAGGCCCCCTACTTTCCCTGCATTACACAGACACACCCAGCTCTGTATTTCCTCCTTATTGCATGGAAAAAATCAGAACTAATATTTTTCCTTTCTGTGGATTTTATCAGGCTCAGTATTTTTCTCTTAATTCATGGACATTGCCAGACCCGTTATTTTCACCATATTCCATGGACATGACCAGGGTCCCTCATTTCCTCTTCATTTTATGGGCATTATATTACCACCGTTTCTCACAATCTATTCTGGGTATAACCAGGCTATTCATTGTCTCTTTATTCCATGATCTTAACCAAGCCCCTGCTTATCTCTTATACCACAAACATTATTGGAATCTTATTTTGTCCTTGTTTCATGAACATAATCAAAATCACCATTTCCCCCTCCAGCTACAGAAATCGTCCATCTTCCAGTATTCTTCCTCTGATTCATGGATATAATGCTGATCCCTCTCTTCAACTTATCCCATGAATTTTTTTAAAATTTAGAATGAAGAAAATTTATTTTATTTTATTTTAAAAATTTTTCAGCATATGAGATGGTACTTTATCCCATGAAATTTTTTTAAAGATTTTATTTATTTATTTGACAGAGAGAGATCAAAAGTAGGCAGAAAGAAAGGAGGAAGCAGGCTCCCCGCTGAACGGAGAGCCCAATGGGGACTCGAACCCAGGACCCTGAGATCATGACCTGAGCCGAAGGCAGAGGTTTTAACCCACTGAGCCACCCAGGTGCCTTTCCCATAAATTTTATCAGGTTTCCTATTTTTCACTTATTCCACAGATATAACCAAGATACTTGTTTTCCCTTTAAGCATGGGATTGATGAGGCCTCCTGTTTCCTCTCATTTCTATTGATGTATTCCTTTTCCTTCTCCAGGGACATGACCAGGGCTCCTGTCACCCTCCTTCCATGGAAATAATCACTCTTCCTATTTTCCCTGAATCCATGGTGTGATAGGCTGAATAATGGCCCCCCGGAACTTGTGAGCATTGTCTTATGTGGTAAAGAAGGACTTTACAGATGTGGTTAAGTTCAAGATCTTGAGATGAGCAGATCATTCTGGATTTTTCAGGTGGGCCTTAAATACCATCCATGTATCCTTATAGGAGGGAGGCAGACAGAAGAGAAGGAAGGCATATGAAGCAGAGATGGAGTGTTGTGGCCACAAACCAAGGAATGCTAGCAGCCCGTGGATTTTCCCTCAAAGCTTCTGAAGGGAGTACAGTCCTGCTCACAACTTGATTTTGGTCTAGTGAAAATGACTTCAGATTTCTAGCCTCCAGAATTATAAGACAATATACTTCTGTGGTTTTAAGCTATGAAATTCATGTTAATTTGTTACAAAATGATGGGAAA
This sequence comes from Procyon lotor, assembly GCA_028646535.1. NCBI lineage: Eukaryota > Metazoa > Chordata > Mammalia > Carnivora > Procyonidae > Procyon > Procyon lotor. The sequence goes on from CM053610.1 coordinate 39,591,607, forward strand.
CTAATATATATGGACACACTTGTACTCCCAATTTTCTTCTTATTCTGTGGACAATTTAGTGGATTTTGAATTGTGTTCCCCAAAAATATATGTGCAAGTCATAGCCCTTAGTACCCATGAATGTGAACTTCTTTTTCCCCAAATATGTTTATTTTATTTTTTCAGTGTACAAGATTCATTGTTCATGCACCACACCCAGTGCTCCATGCAATACGTGTCCTCCTCAATACCCACCACCAGGCTTGCTCAAACTCCCACCCCTCTCCCCTCCAAAACCTCAGTTTGTTGCTCAGAGTCCACAGTCTCTCATGGTTCATCGCCCCTTCTGATTTCCCCCCATTCACACTTTCCCTTCCTTCTCACAATGCCCTTCATGTTTTTCCTTATGTTCCACACGTAAGTGAGACCATAAGATAATTGGCTCTCTCCACTTGACTTATTTCACTCTGCATAATCTCTTCCAGTCCCACCTATGTTGATACAACTTATGTTGATACAAAAGTTGGATATTCGTCCTTTCTGATGGAGGCATAATATTCCATTGATTATGTGGACTATATCTCCTTTATCCATTCATCTGTTGAAGGGCATTTTGGTTCTTTCCACAGTTTAGTGATTGTGGCCATTGCTGCTATGAACATTGGGGTACATGTGGCCCTCTTTGTACTGCATCTGCTTCTTTGGGGTAAATAGTAGTGCAATTGCAGGGTCATAGGGTAGCTCTATTTTTAATTTCTTGAGGAATCTCCACACTGTTTTCCAAAGTGACTGCACCAGCTTGCAATCCCACCAACAGTGGAAGAGGGTTCCCCTTTCTCCACACCCTCTCCAACATTTGTTGTTTACTGTCCTATTGATTTTGGCCATTCTAACTGGTGTAAGGTGGTATCTCAGTGTGGTTTTGATTTGAATCTCCCTGATGGCTAATGATGATGAACATTTTTTCATGTGTCTGTTAGCCATTTGTATGTCTTCTTTGGAGAAGAGTCTGTTCATGTCTTCTGCCCATGTGAACTTATTTGAATATGGAGTCTTCGCAGACATAATTAAATTAAGGATCTTGAGATGAGATCACATTGGATTTAGGGTAGGTCCCAAATCCAATGACTGGCATTCTTAAGAGAAAGGACAGAGAGATTTGAGACAAACAGATAGATGAGAAGGCCATGTGGGGAGAGGCAGAGATTGGAGTTATGCTATCATAAGCCAAAGAACTCCAGATGTGACAGATATGACAGATATGGTCCCTTTTTCTATTATGAGGATAATAGAATATTACTTCTAAGATCTATAATATAATATTGTTATATGACAATAGATTTAATATATTTATATTTAATATAATTTAATACAGTCATATTTAATTATAATATTATATTATATATTAATTTAATATTATATTTATATTATATATTATATATTTATATTATTGTGTTATATATTAATTAATATTATATTAATTATATTTAATATAATAATATTGTATTATAGACCATAGATAGGTCTTTTGTCTTTGGGAAGCAAATAATATATAATATAATATTATTATATTATGTATAATGATATTTTATATATTATGAAATATTATTATATTATTATATTATGTATAATTATATTATATTATGTATAGAAATATTATTATATTATGTATAATAGAAATATTATTATAATATTTCTATGGTCTATATTTTTTCTTATTCCATGCAAATTACTGGGGCTTCATTTTCCCTTTATGGCTATAGCCAAGGTGCATATTGCTTTAAGTAGATCAATTTTTTTTTAAATGTATTTGGCCCCATGTTCATAGATTTTCTAATACGGTCCATTGAATATTACTTTGCCTTCCTCAGGTCCACAGTCTAATGGGTATATCTCAGGTTTCCAGAACAGTTGGTACACACATTACTCAGAATCCTTATATATCTATTTGACAATGGTGCGCCCGCAGCTCTGGCTCAGAGTGTTTCAAAGCGGCCACTTCCATCAGCTGGACAAGTCTTACAAGGCAGGCTCTGAGGGTCAGGGAGGATTTTGTAACAAGTCCTAGTAGGATTTTCACACTAGAGGGTGGTCTGAGTCCCTGGGCAGTTGGGGTCTGACAGACCACGGGCTTCAGCGTGTGTATTCAGAGTCATGAAAGAATCACCCAGAGGATGTTTCCGAGCACTGACTGATGCTTGACCTGGGAACAAGTGGTTTGGTACCTGGATATAGTCTCCACCGTAAACCGAGATTAGTAGTTTTTCCTATTCTCATATTACAGAGGAAGAAACTGAGGCTCAGAGATTAATTGTCTCTCTGAGTCACCTAGCAAGGGATCTGAACCCAGGAGAGTCAGATGGCAAGGTAGTGCTGCATGTGTGCTGCGTCCCAAAGACTAAAGTCCTATTTATTTTTGAGCATTTTAACCTTTATTTTGTGGAAGTTAAGAAACAAAACAGATGAACATAGGGGAAGGGAAAGAAAAATAAAATAAGATGAAAACCCAGCATTTGCACTACTAAGATACCCCAAAGATACAGGTGTATGTAGTGAGATGAAGGGGCACCTGCACCCTAATGTTCATAGCAGCAATGTCCACAATAGTTAAATTATGGAAGGAGCTGATATACCCTTTATCAGATGATGGGTAAAGATGTGGTTTATATATGCAATGGAATATTACTCAGTCATCAGAAAGGATGAATACTTACCATTTACATCAACATGGATGGTACTGGAAGGGATTATGTTATGTGAAATAAGTCAATCGGAGAAAGATAAATATATAGTTTCACTCATATGTGGAATATAAGAAATAGTGCAGAGGATCATAGGGGAAGGGAGGGAAAACTGAAGGGGAAGTCATCAGAGAGGGAAAGAAATCATGAGTGACTATTAACTATAGGAAACAAGCTGAGTGCTCCTGGAGGGGATGTGGGTGGGGGGATGGGGCAACTGAGTGATGGGCATTGGGGAGGGTATGTGATGTGATGAGCACTGGGTGTTATATGCAACTGATGAATTGCTGAACAATGCATCTGAAACTAAGGATGTACTATGTATTGGCTAATTGAATTTAAATTAAGAAAATAAGATGAAAACATAGAAGGAGGCAAATCATAAAAGACTCTTAACTCCAGGAAACAAACTGAAGGTTGCTGAATTCAGGAATTCTATCCCTGAAACTAATAATATAGTGTATGCTAACTAAATTTAGTTTAAACAAAAAAATTTTAAAAATTAACCTTTATTTTACAATAATTTCAGACTTACAAAAGGGCTACAAAAATAGAAAAAATGTTCACCCCACTTGCCCAAATGTTAGCATCTTATGTAAGTACAGCGCAACAGTGAAAACTAGGAAGTTAACATTGGTGCAGTGCTATGAACTGATCTACAGACTTGATTCACATTTCATTAATTGTCCCACTAATTCTTTTTTCTGCTGCAGGACCCCATTTAAGAGCCCACCTTAACAAAAGTTTTAAGAATGGGGAGCTATTATAGGCTTCTGGATGCAGGTGATGGGTTCCAGACATGTTACCCCCAAATATGGCACTTTGGTGCATTGAAGATCTTAAGCCTAAAGGAGTTTGAGAAAATGTCAAAGCAGGAAAGACACTCTGATCATCCCCCATCCCCCACCCAGAGCCATTCTTTCCTGAAAACAGAAGACAAATTGCCCGTGTGAAAGGTAACTTCCATGTACCAGGAAAGGGGAGGACATCCTTATCTCCAGAAATGGGGCATAAGGCTGTATAAACAAACTTTGTTATTTCTTCACCATTTATTACTCCTGGTCCAAACCCCTTGTCTTGTCTATTCTTCACACATTTATTGTTTCTTTGTCTATAGGGTATATAATCTTTTTGTTCTGGCCACTTCTTCATGTCTTCATTTTCTTGTGAAGCCTCCCATGCATATATAAAGTGTCAATAAAAACTGTATGCTTTTCTCCTATTAGTTTAATTCTTAGGCCCAACCAGGGACCCAAAGAGGGTTGAAGAGAATTTTTCCTGCCCCAAATAAGCAACACTTAACCCTCAGAGGTCTTCAGGATTAATTTCTGAATAAGGATCAGAGTTTATTCCCCCTCACAGGGAGGCTAATATTACCTCACAAAGGTCTACTAGGGTCACACCAAGATAGCAAGAGCTAGTGCCAGGGCCTGCAGGTACAGTGGGATCCAGCAGGCAGAAATCTGTGGTGAGAAAGGAGGCAGGAGAGTAAAGAGAACCTATCTCTAAAGAAGGCACAAGGAATAGTTGATGGCTGGGTTAGAAAGGTGGAACCCACAATAGGTAAGTAGATTGTATCTATCCCTGTTCCATATCCTGATTCCTCATATCCCAGTTCAAATATTACTTGCTCTATAAGTCTTCTTCAGTTCACACCAATGGCATTTCTCTGTCCAGTATACTTCTTATCACATAGCACTGTAAAGCTCTGTTCTGGGGGGTTTCTTTCTTTTCTTTTCTTTTCTTTTTTTTTTTTTTTTTAAGATTTTATTTATTTATTTGACAGAGAGAGAGAGAGAGAGATCACAAGTAGGCAGAGAGGCAGGCAAAGAGAGAGGGGGAAGCAGACTCCCCGCCGAGCAGAAAGCCCGATGTGGGGCTCGATCCCAGGACCCTGAGACCATGACCTGAGCTGCTGGCAGAGGCTTTAACCCACTGAGCCACCCAGGCGCCCCCTGGGGGTTTCTTCCTTGAGTTTTGAAGGCAGGGAGAGGGTCTTGCCCATCTTGCAGGTGTTTAGGAATTACACTTGCCTGAATAATTGAAGAATGAAGTGGGTATCATAAATATGTGGAAAATGTACATACCTGAAAGAGAGTTGAGCACTGATGCAGGGAGATTTCCTGGTTTGGTCCTTTGGTCAGATTGGGGGCAGAGCCTTGAAAGGATGAGGTTGGGGTCTCAATCTCTGCTTGACTCGGGCAAGCTCACTGGGCAAGGGGCGCTGTGGGAGGGTGAGTGAGTTGCAGTCTGGCTCCAACCCCACCCTGGCAGGTGCCGTGGATAGGAGGTTCCCGAGGCTGCAAGATGGGAGTTGGATGCTGGAGGAACCCTCTGCTGCTCTTGGCTGCCCTGGTCCTGGCAGCCAGACTGGGTCATTTTCAAAGGTGGGAAGGATTCCAGGAGAAGTCCATGAGCAAGGCAAACATGAATTCAACGCTCCAGTTCTTCATGGAAACCTACAACAATGCTAGCAATGACACCTACTTATTTCAAGTTGACAAGTTACTTCGAAGTCAGATGCAGGTTTGTGCCTCAGTTTCTCTGGATGTGGGCAATGTCCACCTGGACATTTGGGGACACGGTTTGGTTCCCAGAGAGAACCAAGTGATGGTTTCACCAAGGAGGGGAAACGCTTCATTTGGGATAAGCATGCTTTGGAGTTGATTGGACCCCAGACTTGCCTTTACCACATTTTCAAAAAGCTAGCTGAATGACTGGAATGAAACCCTAATTCTGTTACTTTTGCTCTGAAGTAGAAACAGTTTCTGAGGTTCTCAACTGTTCTTTCTTGGGAAGAATTGCCTTTTCTTCTGAAATTAGTCCTACCAGAGTGACAGCCAATGAAAATGACTTTAATAGTCTGCTTTGGTGAAATATAAACGTTCTCTGTAGGTTTCCCCTCAACATAGTCTTTCAATATCCAGGGCTGTAAAGTCTCAACTTTCTAGTTGTATTCTATAGGAATCTGAAATTGCCCAGGGCATATTTTTGGGCAGAAGGGGGAAGGGGGAGTGAGGAACAGACTCCAACCAGACCATCTCTCTTTTTATGTGTTTTGCACAAAAAGTTTCTTTGAAATACACCAATTGAGGATGACAAGGAAGGAAAAGTTTTTCGAAAACCACTTTCATGGATCCAACTTCCCTTCGAGTTTACATAGTAAACTATATGTAAGTTAGGGCAGAGGCAATAGCATATTTTAGTTCAATTAACCCAATTTTGGGGGGGGATGACAAAAGAGAAGGTCTCTGGCAAGGAGAGAGACACAATGGAAACAAGAGAAACCAGCAAGGCTGGGGCACAGAAAGGGTCAGACAGTGTTAGTGTGACACAATGAGGGCCTGACATCACAGTGTGGACATCAGCCTGTCCCTGTTTCAGTCACATACTCGTGCCCCAAGATGGTGGCATCGGGCCAAGGAACAGATGGTGTTCTGTTTGTTGATGTGGTCGAGGTGACTCGACCACAAGGTGGCAGCTATTGACCAAAGTTCTTGCCAAGTCGGCTTGTTCTTCCAGGTCAGTGTTCCCAAGGAAAAATCTCAGACTCCCAGGAGAGTTGTCTTGTGCAATCAGTCCATTATCCTTAACAGTTAACTCTAAAAGAATAGTTTATGAATGAACTTTTAATGTCATTCAGATGGATAAAAGAATAGAGTGTGTGTACTCCTCGGTAGCTAGGGGACCTGGGTCCTTTGTGCATACCACACCCACAGAGACACAGACACACAGACACACAGACACACACTCACAGACGAGCCCCACCCATTTGTGCTGTCCGCACTGGTAGGAGGGGAGTGCTGGTCGACTCCGAAACCCCAAACAGACATGCACGAACTCCATATCGGCCATCACGGCCAAACAGAGTAGTGGTCGACCCGAGGCATCACACATACAGTCACAGGATTGTGTGTGTCCTAATACCTCACAGAGGGGTATAGGAGGTGGGCCTGATGGGCTGCTGGCACCCAGGTTCCAGATCCCTCTAATTGTAAGATCTATGTCAAGAGCCATTCATTCATACTCTCCAGGCCTGTTTCCTCACCTGCAAGTGGGCTGAATAAGAATGAAGCAGCACTTGTGAAAATATTTGTATGACTATGATGATTCTTTTTATTACCTAGCAATCCAGTCCAATAATGAATGCAAAAACACTTTGCACACTGGAATGTCAGCAAAATTTATGGCCAGTGTTTTAGACTTTTCATACCTATGGAATATGCTGAAGGTCAGTATGAAAGCCCTGCAAGATGCCAACACCTGGATGGAACTATCTTTTGATGAAAATAAAGGAGCCCTGCATCCTGAGTTTCTTCAGGTGGTGGATGCTGGGACCAAGATGGTCATAATGCCCTCAGGCCTCCTCCTGCAACCACCCTGAGCTTTACTGGGGGCACTTTCCACCAGGAGGCAGTGTGGGTGCCTCCCCCTACCACCACCAGGGACAGTACAAAGCCTTCTTCTTTGGTTTGCCCCTGACATAGGTACAAGGAAGCAGGGAACTTCCAGGAGCTTCTCCCCTCCCCAGGGCAGAGCTTTCTATTCCTCATGACTTGAGGGACCCAGCTGTTTTGAATAGAGGACATGAATCACCAAAGCATTTCTTGGAGTTTCACTTCAGGGTATGGGTCCTGCCACAGAGGGCTTTCCAAGCCTCCCTGCCCTTAGAGTCCTGACAGCCTGGCACTTGATCATGAATACAAGACAGATCCCAACAGTCAGGAATAACCCTGATGTGTGTTCTCCATGGTTTACACATTCCCTCTTTGCATACACCTTAGGAGGAAATTCGCACTGTTCTCCCCATTCTCTAGATGAGGAAACTGAGTCAGGGTGACAGCAGGGCTTGGCCAAGGAGGTAGAGTTGGCAGGAGATAAAGCCAGAGCTCAAGCACAATTCTGTCTTCTGTACCATTTCTTTCCTAACTCTATAGCTGCTTTAGAGTAATATTCCCCACACTTTGTTAAAACATTTAATAATTTCTAATAGATTATTTGAAAATTTGCTTTGTGCATCCAGTAGGATGCATGCTTCTCTTTAACCTATGCAACAACTCCTTGAGCAGGCACAATTTTTTTTAAAGATTTTACTTATTTATTTATTTGACAGAGAGAGAGATCACAAGCAGGCAGAGAGGTGGGCAGTGGGGTGGGAAGCAAGGTCCCTGCTGAGCAGAGAGCCTGATGCAGGGCTCGATCCCAGGACCCTAAGATTATGACCTGAACTGAAGGCAGAGGCTTTAACCCACTGAGCTACCCAGGCACCTGAGGCAGGCACAATTATTATCTGGGCTCTGTAGTTGAAGAAAGGGGGGCTGCTGGGCATTTGCTCAAGGGTGCAGTGTTAGTAGGAGAGAAACGAATGCCCCAGATCAATTCAGTTTCTAAGTCTGTGTTTTTTCCAGCTGTGTTGCTAAACTGCTTTCCATCAGGTTGGTTGGGAAGGAGAGTAGGGAGGGAGGACATGAATGAAGCCAAGGGACAAGAAGCACCGCTACGCATTCTGAGGATCATGTGTATAGATATGGAGATTGTTCTGGGGCTACCGGACAGCCAAACTCAATGTCTTGCCAGTCCCTCATCCTGAGGATGCAAGGGAGACAGGTGAGAATCTATCTCTGGCTGCAAAAGTGAAGCCAGTCCAGAGCAAGGGGAAAGGCTCTGCATGTGCTGGGGGCCAACCAAGGGCTTCAGCTGTCACTGTGCATCCTCCTTCTGGGAGAAGAAAGAGCCGTGCTTTTACTGTACGAGTTCTGGGAACAGGGACTCTGGCTCCTGGGGCTTCATCACCTAGCTTTTTCTGGAGAGGGTCAGCAACTGGATGCTTGGAGTCAACACTAACAGTGCCCCTTCTTTCTCGGTAGCTCACGACTGGAGTGGAGTATATGATATCTGTGAAGATTAGCCGGACCAAATGCAAGAGAAACAGCACAAGTAATTCATGCCCCATTCAAAGCAAAAAGAAGCTGAAAAAGGTGTGTGGTGGCAGTAATTTGAGCAGGGACTTGTGATCAAAGAGGGAAAAGTAAAATTTTAAAAAGTAGAAATTGGACATTGACAGCTTTTCTAGCTGTATGGATATTGGTCTTAGGGCTGCCCAATGCCATTGGAGGTGCCCAGAGGTGGAAGAAAGGCTTTCTAATTGGGGAGTCTCCCCACACTGAGCTGTCATAGCCCTGGCTGCAGGCCTCTGTTCTCCTCCCCTGGCAGTCTCACCCCTGACCCTCAGGTGGAAGTGGTTTACTTTTCCTAGAGCTTCACTCTGGGCTCAGCTCATACTCTCAATGTCTGGGAGTTGTCTAGTTTCCCTCTTGTCTTCCAACCTCTGCTCATCTTTTCTGGCTTTTTCCAGTCCCTCCTGGTGCAACCACCTGCTAGCTGACAGACATGAGGGACACTCTGTCCCTGAGGGCAGGAGCAGGAGAACTGGGGCAGTGGGCAATGCTACTATCCCAGGATGTCCTGCCCAGACTTCATCCCAGAATCCTGTTGGGCTGAAGGCTCCAGGCACCTGTTCCGGGTCCCAAGTGACTGAGCAGGGGGCGCCCAGGGTGACATCTCTGTCCCCAACCACGTGGCTGCAGACACAGAGGCTGGTCCAGATTCCCCAGATAAAGGCTTATTGAGGGGCAGGAGCTTTTTGTTTACCTTCGAAAAATATTTCTCTGAAAGTTGTTTTGTTTCTCCTTCCACAGAGTTTCATTTGTGATTTTTTGGTGTACACTGTGCCCTGGATGAACTATTACCAACTCTGGAACAACTCTTGTCTGGAGGCTTGAATGCACTGGTGCAAAGATACTTGATGAAAACTTACATGATCACACTGTGCACTTTCTATTAGACTTCTAAGGGCCTCTTCCTTATCAGCAGGGTCTGCATACACCTGCTCACACTTGTGCACACATGCACACTCACACGTGCACATGCACACTCACAACACACCCATACATAGGCATAATCACATATATGCAGTCACACTCACATTCGTGTACACACTCACATGTTCACACACACAATTACTCATGCACATATTCAGTGGCCCTTAGGGGAAAGGTGCAATTTGAACAGAAGGATGTTAACTCTTTGGAGGAAACTCAGTTTTTCTACTTCAGTGCATGTCTCTGAGGTATGTTGTGATTCAGGCACATTGTGACCACTGGCCTGAGTTTGCAGGAGCTGTGTTTCTTCTCCATACTCGCTGTGACTTACACATATTTGTGAGTGTGGCTGAGGTCCCCAAGTTCACTGGTCCGGTAACTCAGTAGAAAGACCCTCAGGACTCAGCACACAGTCGTACTCACAGCTATGACTTATTACAGTGAAAGGTTATAAGACAAAACCAGCAAAGGGAAAAGGCTAATGTGGAGAAGTTCCAGGGAATGAGGTGCCGGTTTCCAGAGTCCTTCCTGGTGCAATCAGATGATATGCACTTAATTCCCCAGCAGTGAGTTGTGATAACATGTGTGAAATGTATTTCCCAGGGAAGCTCCTTATAGGCTCAGTGCCATGGGCTTTACCCGAAGCTGCACAGATAGGTGGCCTCTGCCTAGGATGTGTCCAAACTTCAGACTCCCAGAAAGAAAAAAATGTATTCAGTATAAATCACATTGTATAAACAGTATAGACACAGTGAGGTCCTCTCATCACTTAGGGATAGTTTTATATCAGTGTAGGGAACTGGGAACTGTTTGCCATCCATGTTCCCACACTCCAACCAAGGCCAACTTCACAAGTGGGCCTTTCTAAGGACAGCAGTCTGGGCTGGCTGCGTGAACTCTTTTCTTCACAAAGAGTTCCTGAGCTTCCTATGTACTCACTGCTGGAGGAATGAGATCTACAGCGTCTTCCCTCAGGTGACTCATAGTTGAGCAGACTGGACCAGAAATGGAGAACAGATGAAGGCTGAGAACCTCCTCAGTGACCAGACACCCACGAGCACACTTATAATGGCAACTCGAGAGAGGGTTTCCAAAGGGGAAGAGTAAACACACAAATAAGAACCTCTAATTCAGCTGAGGCTTGAGAGAGAAGGGAGAGTAGAGGTGCAGTGTTAAAGGTGGTGAAATTCTCATGCAAGAGAGAACCCAGAAGCATCCAGTTCTGTACCTCTACTATCACTGAGGGCTGAGGGGGTGACTTGCTGTCCTTACTTTCTCATTTGGTTATCCTAACAACCTACGAAATAGCAACTCTCACCTTCATGTTATAGGTGAGGAGCCTCTCTCCAGATCCTACCATCCTAGCTGAGTTTGGCCTGTCGGTTGAACTACAAATGGAAGCATACAGTACATATATTCTTTTGTTTCTGGCTTCTTTCATTCAACATATTTCTGAATTCTTTCATGTTGTGTATAATTGTAGCTCACTTTAAGATTGTGTAGAATTCTATTTGGTGATTATACCACACTATATTTATCCATTCTACTGATAATGAACTTTATGGTAGTTTCTAGTTTCTGCGAATAATAGCTATTAAAAATAAATATGCATGTGTGTGTCTAAACATATGCATGAGTTTCTGTTGAATACACAGCTGAAAGTGGAATCATGGATAATAGGATATGTGTACATTCAGCTTCTAGCTAATTTGCTCAAGATTTTTTTGACGTTTAAAAATTTTTACTTAATTGACCTCTCTAAATTTATTTAATTATTGATTTAAACATTGTTCAGCTTCTAAGTTCTTACTTTTAAAAATGTCTTTTGGTTATAGGGCCTGATTGTTTTATTTGTACTTTATTTTATGTAATTTCAAATGATGCTTTATTCTTTTGATAACATTTTACAAACTTTATGGTTTTGCTTTGAATTTTTAAAGTGAACTTTTCCTGCCACACCCATCTGCCTTGCTTTTATGAATGGCAGCTAGGAAGGACAGGCACATGGTAGGCCTCTGTGATAGGAGTGGGGATTCCAGTCCCTGATGTCTGAGAAATCCAAGACAGGTTTCCTTATAAGAGAGAGACAGAGAAGGATTTAGCAGAGAAATATGGAGGAGAAGGTGTGCAAAGACAGAGGCAGAGAGGGTAGTGATGTGGCCACAGCCCAACAAAGCCAACAGCCATGAGAGGCTGGAAGAAGAAAGGAACAGATTCTGCCCTAAAGCCTCTCAGGGGAGCACAGTCTTGCCAACACCTTTGATTTCAGTCTTCCCGGCTCCAGAATTGTGCGAGAACAAGTTTCTACAGTTTGAAGTCACCAAGTTTGTGGAAATTTGACAGCAGCTATAGGAAGCTTATACCCTGTGCTTCCTTTTTATCTCAGACTCAGAGATGAAGAAGAAGGTGGAAACCTGTAAATGACAACAGGGGCAGATAAAAAACAAACAAACAAAAAAAAACCCAAAAAACATCTCAGCAAAAGCTTTCTCTCTCTGGCTAAAAGGCCAGGATGGGGCAGCCCATAGCAACAGAGAACATTTAGATAAGTGCTTTACTCCAGGAAAATACTGCAAGAAAAAATGAGGCTCCACAATCCCTTGACCTCTGGCAAAGACTGAATAGGGAACGTAGATTTTCACCCTCTTGAGACTATAATAAGGAGCCCAACACTCATGTTGAAATGGTGTCAGAGAAAGACAAGTAAGGTGCAGAGCTTTCACTTCACTGAGTGTCAACAACCCCCCACTCCCTGTGGTGATAGTGGAGGCCACATGGAGAGTCTGGACTTCTCCCCACTGAGCTAGTGTGAGAAGAAGCATGTGCGGAATAGTGATGAGACACTCCTGCCCTTTCCAGTGAGAGTAGTAACAGCAGAGACCTGGGTGGGGGGGTTGAGAAGGCTGAATTCCCATCCGTCCAGCTGTGATGAGGAATCTCCCCGACCTGTGTCAACAGAGGTTGAATGAGGAACCTAGCCTTCAGTCACCACTTGGAAGTGATGAGGTAGTGTCCCTCTTTCCTGCATGGCACTGTCAGAGGAGGCCTGCTAAGAGACATACAAGTGGGATCCAGAAGTACAATATGAAAACACCCAGGTTTTAATAGAAAATCACTTGTTCTATTAAGAATGAGGAGAATGTCAACTTAAATGAGAAGAAAAAAAGAACAGATGCTAACATAGATGCTAACAGATCTTAAAATTATCTGATAAGGACTGTGGAAGGAGCCGAGATATCCTTCAAAAGATGAATGGATAAAGAAGATGTGGTTCATATATATAATGGAATATTACTCAGCCATCAGAAAGGATGAATACTGGGGCACCTGGGTGGCTCAATGGGTTAAAGCCTTTGCCTTCGGCTCAGGTCATGATCTCAGGGTCCTGGGATGGAGCCCCACATCGGGCTCTCTGCTCAGCAGGGAGCCTGCTTCCCCCTCTCTCTCTGCCTGCGTCTCTGCCTACTTGTGATCTCTATCTTTCTCTGTCAGATAAATAAATAAGTAAATAATCTTAAAAAAAGGATGAATACTCACCATTTGAAAAGGATTTTATTTTTTAATTTTTAAAAATTATTTATTATCTATCTATGTATTTATTATTTTATTTTATTTTTTCAGTGTTCCAAGATTCATTGTTCATGTACCACACCCACTGCCCCATGCAATACATGCCCTCCTCAATACCCACCACCCGGCTCACCCAACCCCCCATCCCCCTCCCCTCCAAAACCCTCAGTTTGTTGCTTAGAGTGTACAGTCTCTCATGTTTCGTCCCTCCCTCCATTTTCCTCCAATTCACCCTTCCTCTTTCCTTCTCCCAATGTCGTCCATGTTTTTCCTTATGCTCCACACATAAGTGAAGCCATGTGATAACTGACTGACTCTGCTTGATTTATTTCACTCTGCATAATCCCTTCCAGTCCCATCCATGTTGATACAAACGTTGGATATTCGTCCTTTCTGATGGAGGCATAATATTCCATTGTGTATATGTACCATACCTTCTTTATCCATTTGTCTGTTGAAGGGCATCTTGACTTTTTCCACAGTTTGGCAATTGTGGCCATTGCTGCTATGAACAATGGGGTAAATGTGGCCCTTCTTTGTACTGCCTCTGCATCGTTGGGGTCAATACTCAGTAGTGCAATGTAGGGTCATAGGGTAGCTCTATTTTTTATTTCTTGAGGGATCTCTACACTGTTTTCCAAAGTAGCTGCACCAACTTGCATTACCACTAACAGTGGAAGAGGGTTCCCCTTTCTCCACATCCTCTCCAACATTTGTTGTTTACTGTCTTGTTGATTTTGGCCATTCTAACTGGTGTAAGGTGGTATCTCAGTGGGGTTTTGATTGGAATATCCCTGATGGCTAATGATGATGAACATTTTTTCATGTGTCTGTTAGCTGTTTGTATGTCTTCTTTGGAGAAGTGTCTGTTCATGTCTTCTGCCCATTTTTTGATGTGATTTTGGTTTTGTGAGTGTTGAGTTTGAGGAGTTCTTTATAGATCTTAGATATCAAACCTTTGTCTGTAGTGTCATTTGCGAATATCTTCTCCCAATCCATGAGTTGTCTGTCTGTTTTGATGACTATTTCCTTTGCTGTGCAGAAGCTTGAAAAGAATTTTAAAGCAGTCATCATAAAAGTGCTATAATGATCAATTATCAGCATGCTTCGAGTAAATAAACAAATGGGAAGTCTCAGCAAAGATACAGACAATCTCAGTAAAGAAGTAGAAGATGTAAAGAAAAAAAATGGAAATATTAGAATTGAAAAGTACAATAACTGAAATACAAAATTAAGTATGTGGGCTCACCAGTGGAATGGAAGGAATAGAGGAAAAATAAATGAAGCAGAAGTGAGAATAATGGAAACTATACAATCTGAATAATAGTGAGAAAGTCGGCCAAATAGAAAAGAACAGAGCCTCAGAAATTGCTGAAACTATTACAAAATATCTAACACACTGGAATTTCAGAAAGAGAGAAGAGAGGGGGACTAAAAAACTATTTGAAGAAATCATGGCTGATCACTTCTCAAATTTGGCAAAAGACATAAACATATAGATTCAAAGTGAACGCATATTACTCTAACATATATGACTAAAATGAGTAAATCCTAAACAGGATAAACCCAAAGAGATCTAAAGAGACCTCCAGCAAAATACATTAGAGTTAAACTTCTGAAATTTAAAGACACAAAAAAAAAAAATCTGGAAAGCAGTGAAAGAGAAGCACCTTACCTTTAGGGGGAAAACCTCAATTTGAATCACAATAGATTTCTCATAATAAACCATGGAGGCTAGAAGTGCTACAATGTTTTTCAGGGACTAAAAGAAAAGAAAACTGTCAATCCAGGATCCTATATCCACCGAAAATATCCCTCAGGAATAAAGGGGAAATAAACCATTCTCCCATGGAAAGAAACCAGAGAATTTGCACTAGAAGACCTACATTAAAATAACAGCTAAAAGAAGTTCTCTAGCTATAAAGGTAATTAAAAAAAAAAGGATCTTAAAGTATCAGAAAAGGAAGCGTAAAAAGCAAAAGTATGGGTAAATACAATAGGATTTCTTTCTCTTGAATTTTCTATTATGTATGATGGTTAAAACCAAAATATATCATTTTCTGATGTGGTTCCCAGTGTATCTAGAAGAAATATTTACTACATTTGTAAATGAGGTATAATAAAGGGGTGTAAAGGGAGGTAAACTTTCTACATTTTATTCAAACTGGTAAAATATCAGCACCAGTAGACTGATGAGTTATGTATTTATAATGTCATATCTAAAGCAACCACCTAGAAGGCTGTGCAAAGAGATATACTCACAAAGAGTATAGATACCTAAAAATGGAATTCTTTAAGAAAAGTTCAAGTAACTCACAGGAGGGAAGAATAAAGCAAACAGAAACAAAACACAGAGAGAAGAAAAAATAAAATAACAGACCTAATTCCTTTCAGCAATTACATTAAATGGAATGTCTAAACTACATATTAGTCTAAATTGGCCAATTAAAAGACAGAGATTGGTAGAGTGGATTAAATAAAACATAACCCAAGTATATGCTGTCTACAAGAAACTTACTTCAAGTATAATATGTGTAATTTGAAAATTAAAAGATAAAAAAGTTATTTTATGTAAACATTAGAAGAAAGCAAGAAAAGCTATATTAATATCAGATAAAGTGGACCTCAGAGAAAGGAAAATTACCAGGGATACAGAGGGACATTATATAATGGTACATCCTTTGGAAAATAGTTTGGCAGTTTCTTTTTCAAAAAAAGAAAATCCAAAAATATGCTTTACTATATGGTGCAGCAATTGCACTCCTCAGCATTTAACCTAGAGAAATGAACACTTATGTCCACACAAAAACTCATACATGATTGTTCACAGAAACTTTATTTGTAAAAGTTGAAAACAACAAACACATCCTAAAATAGGTAAATAGTTAAACTGTGGTGCAATAGTTTACCATGGAATACTACTCAGCAATTAAAAGAAACAAGCTACTGATAGCATGAAACACATTGGATGGATTCCAAGGGCATCATTACAAATCTCAAAAGGTCACATGCTTTTTTTTTTTTTAAGATTTTATTTATTTGACAGAGAGAGAGAGAGATCACAAGTAGGTAGAGAGGCAGGCAGAGTGAGGGGGAAGCAGGCTCCCTGCTGAGCAGAGAGCCGATGTGGGGCTCAATCCCAGGACCCTGAGATCATGACCTGAGCCAAAGGCAGAGGCTTTAACCCACTGAGCCACCCAGGCACCCCAAAAGGTCACATACTTGATTCCATTTATATAACATTCTCAAATTGGCACAACTAAAGAGATAGAGAATAAATTAGTGGCTGTAAGGAGTTTCACATGGTAGGGAAAAGGAGGTGTGACTCTATAGGGGTTAGTTCAGAGCATCTTTGTGGTGACAGAATAGTTATATATCTTTATTGTGGTTACAGTCACACAAATCTACACATATGACAAAATGACACACATTCAAACTATACCAGTGTCAATTTCTTGCTTGTGATGTTTTTCGATTACTACAAAAGATGTGACCATGCAGGGAAACTAAATGAAGCATACAAGAGATCTCTCTGTACTAACTTATAAGTTTCTTCTTTTTATTGTTTCAAAATAAAAAATTAAAACAAACAAACAAACATCAGGCTGAGAAATCCAAAAGATCAATGGACTCAAATATTCTATCTTTCTTTTATTCTACCCCAGGTAAATAACCTTTGCCTTCAGGCAAAGCAGCCAAAATGCCAGCAGAGAGTTAAATGACTGATTAATATTAAATTACTACTGCTACTGCCAGTATTCTTACTAATCATTAACATTTACTTGAATATATGCTTTAAGTAATTTACATGCACTAGCATCATTAATATTTATAACTACCCAAAGAAATAGATACTTTTATTTTCAGTTAAAGATGAGGAATCTGTAGGTTAACATTTTCCTGAATAGTTGGTGGTGGGAGTTCTTTTTTTTTTTTTAAAGATTTTATTTATTTATAGAAAGGCAGAGAGGCAGGCAGAGAGAGAGAGAGGAAGCAGGCTCCCTGCTGAGCAGAGAGCCCGATGCGGGGCTCGATCCCAGGACCCTGAGATCATGACCTGAGCTGAAGGCAGAGGCTTTAACCCACTGAGCCACCCAGGTGCCCCAGTGGTGGGGAGTTCTATATGCACACCACTGGAAACAGGGTCTTGAGCATTCCAGAACTTTGCTAGGAAGTGTAGAAGGCAAAATTATTGTTCTTTCAAAGCTCCCAGCTATCTCTATCTGGTAGAGACTTGATGTGTCTATTTTGCATCCCCTGTACACAGTCTACGTGTAGAAAGAGTACCCTGTCGGCACTTTGATTTTATCATTTTAACTTTCTGTGCACACCAAATGCAGCACTTATGCCCCTTTATCTCTGGCTGCCTGCTCTGGCCTCAAGCCACCCCAGACCAGTGGTTCCAGGGAATTAATGCCTCCGAGGAAGCTTTTCTGCAGCCAATAACTGACTGGGGCAGTTGAATAAATACCCCACTCCCTCTCCCTTCTGGTAGGGGTGTGTGTGTGTGTGTGTAAGAAAGAGAAAGAGGTGTGAGTGTGAGTGTGCATATGTGTGTGTATTTTATACACACAATGTTCCTAGAGTTCCCCAGTAGTATTAAACCACAAGGCTTTTTCCTCTATTCCTGGGGAAGAGATCTTTTTCTCCCCTACTGGATGTGAATGAGGACAGATGTGACCCAGCTAGCAAGCAGACCTCTGAGACCACATGGAAGAAGTGGAGCTGAAAGATGAAATTGGTGACATTGTTTGAAATCCTGAATCAAGCTGTTGGCTGTGTGTGTGTGTGTTCATTCTCCACTGCTAATATGGCACCCATGGAAAGGGAGTCCCTTTAACGTGGTCTTCTCAATTTCTCTCCACCTTCAATCATTTCTCTCCTGGAGGAATTATTCTGATTGCTCTACCTGAGATGAATAAAGTAGTCATGGTACTGCGGTCCTACTCCTTCCCACATGGGCACATATTTCCCTTGGTAACTCCGAGAGAGGAAGTCCTCTGTGAAGAGACCTGCTCTGGTCCAATTTTGCTGAGACTAGGGGTGTAAATCTAGAGTTTGGTATTAGACAGTTCATTGTTCTGCAAAAACACACATCTCCCAAGTTAGTCCTTATCAGTAACAAAGACCCTCATCTTTTAAAATTACTTGTATTATTTGTCCTTATTCAACACCTTAAACAAGGAAAGGGATACTCATTGGGCCCTTTAGAGAAGGCACTGTAGGCCATACTTGCAAACAGCTTTTGTCTGATCAGGTGAGTGATTTCAGCTTCTTCCCTCCTCCTCCTTCTCATCTTCGACTTACTCTACAGTCTGAAGACTTCAATTCTTCAAGACTTCAAGTCTGGAGACTTGAAATGAGGCTGGGTTGAAGTTTTGCTATCATGCAGGTATAGGCTATAAGGTAAGGAACTGTCCATATCACCTCATTAGAAACCCCAAACTGCCTTAGCCCAGAGTTCCTTCAGATTATATTATTATGAACTGAAGAATTTGGCAAAAAAAGAGAGTGGAATCATAAGCATTAAGAGTGTTAAGAGTGTTAAGATAATAGTTTGACAAATATTTATTTTCTATATTGAGAATTATTGCTTATTGCAGGATACTTTCATGTATAGTAATTGCAGGTGCGTGCTCCAGGACATCTAGCCATTGGTGCAGTTTTTGTTCAGAATTTTGTACTTTTCAAACCAGGGAACAACAAACACTGAGTAGAAGCACTCAATTTGCTAAAAAAACAAAAATAATATTTAAAAAAGGTCAACATGTAAAGTGAAAGTTTTAAAGGCGCAAGAAGAGGATATAACACATGTAGTTGGGGAAATGACACCACTTCACAATGCCTCCAATCCAAATATGATTTGACTTTTTTTTATTCCAATCATTTGATAGTAGAATTGGTGAGGTCATCCCCTCAAATATCCTTCTGTTTATGTGACAGTTGGAGACTAGAAATAGGCTCCAAACTGCCATACTCATAATAAGAGGTAGTGATTATTTTCCCTCTTTATATTTACTCATGTGTCATTTACTTCATACTTTACATGGCCTCTGCTGGCTCCATCTATTGATCTAACCATCTATCCATCCATCCATCATCCATCCTTCCAACCATCCATCCATCCATCCATCCATCCATCCATCCATCCTTCCATCCATCCGTTCATGCATCCATCCATCCATCATCCATCCACTTGGATCCATCCACTTGGACTCACCCATCACCATCTAACCTTCCTTCCCTACCCTTTTCTTTGTTCATCCACTCTCTCCCTCCCTCCCTCCTTCCCTTGCCCCCATTCTCTCTCAAGATTTTGTTTTTCTTTTTCACTCCCCTCTCATCCCATAATGAAAATTTAATAAACATAATTTCTTAGTTTGATTTTGTTTTCTTGCTTTTCATTTGAAAGCTCAGGATAGGGGTGGGTGGGAGGTATAAATGCTTACATTTCTTCTAAAACAAATTGGAATACCAATTCCATCAGTTCAATCACTAACCTCAAGAAGATCCTCTAGTTTTACTCTCTTGTTATATTCAGTTATTCAGACACCTTGACTCTCCATGTCTGGATGACTTTTATCTCCCATAATTCTTTCAACAACAAAGGAGCAGTGCCTGCCAGGTAGGATCTTGGTCACTCCTACCTTCACTTTTCCTTTTTGTGTAAGTCAGTGTTGTCTATGCTTTCTTTTCAAGCAGGCTTGAATATACCCACAGTAATTCTATTCTACCTCATCCTAAAACCACAGAAAACCTCAGTGAGTTCTTTCTGAATTAGTGTGCATTCACCCAGTACCTTGTAAAACTCCCCTTCCTGAAAGGAGCAGTTAGTAGTCTCAAACTTTTGACAGGTGGTTCGCCGCATTTCCATGTTCACATGATACTCCATATGGTCAGTAACCTGTGGGGAGCAAGTGGCAAGGGGATAAAAAGGCTTCTCCTTTCTTTGTAGCTTCCGGTGGCAAGAACTCCTTTGTATGGTGCCCAAGGTCAAGGACTCCTTCCTGGACAAATTGGTGGGCTTCTTTCTCCCCCTCTTTTCTGACTCCTATCCTTTTCCCATTCAAGGAGAATTCTCCAGAAACCAGTCTCTGGGCAAAGACACCCCTTGGGGAACTCAAATGATATTAATTGTTTTGGGCAAGGGTCTGTAAACTGTCTGTAAATAGCCTGATAGTCAATCTTTTAGGCTTTGCAATCCATGCAATCTCAGTTGCAAGTATTCAACGCAGCTATTGCAGCTCAAAAGCAGCCCTAGATAATGTGTGTATGCATGGCATGGCTGGGTAGTAATAAAACTATTTACAAAAATTTTAGGCAGCAGGCATATTTGGTTCCTGGGGTATAATCTGTTGAGCCCTGGTCTTAGGTGTCATTTAAGTAATTTCATCTGTGCCAGTGCATTTATGTTCCTCTTAAAATTCCCACTTGAAACCAAATGAGGCTGAATTTCACTTGTTTGGGCATCCCCTTTGGACTATTCCCTTTGGAATTGTATGGCTAGGAGAGGAGGCTACACTGACCTGCTTCTGGATCTTCAGGATGCGCACAATCCGGAAATTGTACTTGTCGTCACTCTTCTTATTGAAGTCATTGGTCACATACTGCATAGTGGCTGCCACATAGGGCTCTGATGCAGGAACTTCTTTGACACTCAGAAAGGTTTTCCTTTTTTCTTGGTAGGTGAGTGCCATCAGAACCACCAGGATGACCAGTAGGAGTTGTGGGACCTTCCAGAGTCTGGCCATTGTTCCTCAGCTGGGGAGGAATAGCAATAACCCCCTTCTTTCCCTCCAGGGCCAAGGAGGTTCCCACTGACCTTCTTTGCCTGGCCATATTTAAATGGTTAATGGTGGACACCCACAGCCCTCCTCCTCCTCTCTTTCGATCTGTAGCTGAACCTGGTGGATTAGCAGGAACACTCCTGTGGTTGGCAAGTTCAGTCCCACTTCCTCTTTTCCTTTTTGCATATGTTCATCTCTCACACACATACACTCATGCAGATACTCATCTCTTCTCTTTTGGGGGGCTTCTATATTAGCAACACACACCCTCCTGCCACCCTATCATTATCTGGGTGGAAGCCAAGCCAGGGGCATCTATCTACTGAACTCATCTCAGCCAGCACTGTGGGCGGTCTGGAGAGACAGGAAGCAGTGGAGACATGTGGGATGCTGGATCACAGGGCAGTGGAGCACAAACAGGTCAGCCAAGTGAACACCACATCCTCCCTGTCCTCTGACTTTCCCTTGGATTCTTTTTATCTCTTTCCCCATACCCTGTCTGGCCAGGATATCACCTTTCCTTCAGGCCTAAACCTTGGTCTCTTCCTCTGTGTTAATAATTCTCTCTTTCTTTTTTTTTTAAGAAAATATTTGTGGTTTTATTGTATCATGAAGCATTGAAACATCCGAACATATGAATAACCCGGGGAGTGAGACAGTCACTTTTTCCTTCACTTCTCTGAGTTACCAAAGCAACTTGTCAGATTAAAAATAAATAAATAAAAAGACAACCTTTTGCTTTACTTAAGTCTTTCCAAGGCATGTGCTGATACAACACAAACTTTGTCAGATGGAACTAGTGTTCAAACATCATGCACAATGCCTCCACAGTAGTAGTACACTGAGCCCACTCCCACCACAGCCCTGCTCGTTTGTGTATAATATTGGGAACATCTGGAGGAATGTGAATAGCATAAAGAAGAGGAGAAAAGAGGAAACAGCATGAGTGTCTGGCTGGGAGGAAGCCAGTGAAAGTTGTGCAAAGAAAGCCTGAACATGTGATTGGTACAAACACATTGATGTGTTTGGTACAAGCAATTTAATGTTCTTTAATGGGAACATCTGGTGGAACCTCATGATGGGGTTTTCATCAGCCTTGAGCTGGCCCACAACCGTGCTATTGATGCAATTGTCTGGTGAGGGTTGCTGGTTCTGCACTGTGATGCTGTGCTAGATTTTCTGGAATGAAAGACTAGACAACCTCTTCACAATGGCAGCTTTGTTCAGGAACTGCTGTCCTTCCCACTTAAGGCATGATGCATCAGTATAAATTGTGCCTAGTTGAGTTCTGCCATATTGAATGAAACTGGATCCAATTTTCTCCCAGATTGGCTTGTTGGCCATTCTGAAGCATCACCCAGCCTTGCTGAGACCCAAAGGGCAAGCACGATGGCGGCAGTGGGGCAACAGCCTCTATTAATAATTCTCTTCTTTTTTTTAAAAAAAAGTATTTATTTTTGAGAGAGAGCAAGAACACAAGCGAGGGGAAGGGCTGAAGGACAAGCAGTTGCTTCCTGAATGGGGAGCCCGACGCAATCCCAGGACACTGAGATCATGACCTGAGCCAAAGTCAGACGCTTAACCTACTGAGCCACCCAGATGACACCCTATGTTAATAACTCTTAAGTTTAGGAGGTGCATGGCCCCCTTTGGAGAAGCCAATAGTTCCCAGAAAATAGAGGATGTGCCCCCATATGGGGAGTAGACTCCATGTATGTGTGAAGTCATGACACAACTTTATATTCACTTTCTACTATCCCATTGAATGGCTTCAGCTGTGCTCTTTGTCCCTGTAACCTTTCAAGGCACCCTCAGACAATACATACAACCTCAATCCAGTAATCAAGAACCAGTCTCTCCAGATGGTCAGAGCTTGGAATGTGTTATGACACTATACTTCTCCCTCCTGGAAGCCTGCCTATGGGGAAGAGGGATAGCTCCTTTTTTGTTTTTCCCCTCTGTTCCATCTGCTTCATCTTACCATCTTACCTCAGGACCCCTCTGATGTGGGGACCAGGAGAAGAAGAAGGGGTGGGGACACTGGGAAGTCCCTACTTTGCACTAGCTGCAGTGCTCCTGGGCTTGTCGGGAATTGTGCTGTTATGTGAGTCCCTTCCTGGCTCTCCCCCAGCCTCCACTGCTAGTAGCTCTCCTACTAGCTCCAGGGAAGCTGTGTTAGTTAGTTTCCTAGGGCTGCTGTAATGAGTTACAATCAACACTAGCTTAAAACAACACACATTTATTATCTCACGGTTCTGGAGATTACAAATCCTAAAATTAAGGTGTCAGCAGGGTTGCATTCTTTATGGAGGCATTGGAGAAGAACCTATTTCTCTCCTTTTCTAGCTTGTAGAAGCCACCTGCATGGCTTAGCCTGTAACCCCTTTCCCATCTTTAAAGACAACAATGTAGCATCTTCAAATATTTCATCTGACCTCTGATTCTTCTGCCTCCTTCTCTGACTCTCTACCTCCCACTCCCAAGCACCCTTGTGATTATGTTCAACCCACCCAGATAATCAAGGATGATCTCCCCACCTTAACAGCCTTAGTCACACCTGAAAATCCCCTTTGCTTTTGGAGGCAGCCTATTCACAGATTCCAGGGGTTGGACAGGGACATTTTTGGGGGGACATTATTCTGCCTATCCTAGCAGCATAATATTCTGTCTTCCAGCTGGTTGTTTGCCCCATGGGAATCCCTTAGTTTCATTTGGCTAAGGTGTATGGGCCTTCCCACCCCAGCTCTCTCTGCTCAGACCAGTTTCAGCCTAGCGCCTTCTTGGGTGGCCAGCTAGTAAGCATTGAGTCAGTCTCAGCTTGTAGCCTTGATGAGGTTCGGACAAGAGCCCACCTTGCTTAAAACTTTCCCTCTGCTCTCCAACTCCTGACTGTTTTATTTCTTCAATATCTATGAGTCTTTGCTACTATGAGAAATTTCACATTCTTCTCTGGCACCTCACTTTGAAATCTGTCTCAATTAAAAAGTCCATTTGAGGGACACCTGGGTGGCTCAGTCAGTTAAGCGTCTGCCTTCAGCTCAAGTCATGGTCTCAGTGTCCTGGGATCAAGTCCTGCAAAGGGCTCCTTGCTCAGCGAGTACCCTGCTTCTCCCTTTCCCTCTGCCTGCTGCTTCCCCTGCTTGTATTCTCTCTCTCCCTGTCAAAAAAAAAAATTCCATTTAAGCATTCAGTAACATCTACATGAAATGTTGCATTATAACTTTAGAGAGGTTATAGATTCCCAAATTACATCCACCGTCATGGGCTCTGAATGAAAAACCCCATTTCCACACTAAAAGCTACTAAGAATTTGGCCACATTCAACGCTTCTACAGAGGGGATCCCTACATATCTGCCTTCATGCCAAGTCCTTCTTTTGAGATCTGATCCTATATTTCTGGTTGTTGCAAATTTCTTTGAAAGTCCCAGTGTGTACTGAAACTCCTCAAACCCAGGACCAGATCATTGTCTTTACTCCCCTCACACTGCTCTTGTAGGAGTACCACATAACTGTCCCTTGGTAGTCCCAAAGGCAGCCACCCAGTCCTCATTCACCATTTTCAGTCCACCTCCTGCCATGGATCCATTTATGGGTAACATGGACCAATGGGTTTATTGCCACAAGACAATGCACCTAAGGGTATACTTCTTTAGCACATTTATCTTATTAAAAAAAAATTCTTCCTGGCAGGAAGCTTTCCACATCCTACTGACAGTTGGTTTGGAGGCTGAGATTAAAAGTGGAGAGAGGGTAACTGCCCACTATCCGAAAGTCTTCCTGCTCAACCTTGAACAGGACACTTAGTTTCGGGTTTACACGGATTTGCTTAATGTGCTTCCTGCCACAGGCTTGGATGTGCTCCATTGGAAGATGTTATCTGACCACCAAACTGCTACCTCAGATCGATGGACATGCTGAGGAAGTCTTCCTGGTTTGTTTCTAGAACTCACACACTCTCCAACTCTAGTGATTTTATAAGTTCTCTGGCTATGTCAATCTTAAAAATAAAATTGCCAGTTATTTTACTGGCAAAGTGAGTTTATTTTGGGATAGCAGAGGAATCACACTTCATTACATGCAGAGTATGGTGAACCATAGGAAAATCCAAAAAGACCAAAAGGTCAGTTTTCATTAGGTTTTAGGAAGACATCAGGGAGGGTTACTTTGAACAAAGGTTCACTGGAGAAGAACAAATGTTTCAGACTGTGGTGGTTTCTCATTGGCGGCAAGCAGTGCTTAGTGTGCCGTTGCTGGGACAGGGAAGGGTTTCCTTCTTTTTCTTAAAGGCAGGAGATGAAATTCCTATGTGAAAAGTGTCTTCCTTGTCAAAATAATTTTTATCTTTTCTCTTCCTGCTGGTGCTGCCCGCTGCCAGATAGGTACGTGCAAGAGAGAGTCCCCTTTGGGGCTTCCTGACTCCATTTTAAATGAGGTGCGTGCTCTTCATGCATTTTCTTCCCTAGAGAGCATCACTGATCACAAGTCAAGGTTTTCCCCATTTCTTGCTTTTGTCCCTTGTTGCCAGGAAGGCCCTGTCCTGGCTGTCATGTCCCATGTTGGAGGAAAAGTGCACTAATTGAAACACCACTGAAGCCACAAGTGAGTAACAAGGAAAGGTAGGAGGAAGAACGCTCAGGCCTTTTCACCCTACACTCTGTATCTTATCAACTTGGTAAGAGTTGGAGATTATCCCCAATCACTGAAACAGCATCACCCTCTTTGACGCATTGCTTCTGCAGACATTTGACAGGCAGCAGGTATGAAGTTAAAGAATAACTACACAAAGCAGGATTAAAGTAATATGATAAATCTAGTTTGTATGATGGTTCTAAGCCAGGAGCCCAAACCTTGAAGGTAGTCAACTAAATAGATCAAAAGACGATGGAATGTGAGGGGAAATTTGCCATAACCTGTGTGCTTGTTCTCTGCTCTTCTATAATTGAATTTCTACTTCTCTAGAGGCATTAATCCATGTACAAAGGATGGAATTCACAACTGTACAAATGCCTCCTTGTTCAGTAAGTAGATAATCAAGGGCCATGTGATTGTCTATAACTACTTTAGCCACAAGTCAAGTGATCACCACTGGGCTGCTACTGCTTTGGCTGTGGAACTGGCTAGCTTTCCTGATATTAGGGAGAGATTTCTGGTCATGTGTTGATTGGCATGTGAGAAAGGTTCTCCCCATGGAGGCAATTCTGGAGTCATGTATGCTTCCTGGGAGTGTTTGTTGAAGGTGGCTATGGAAGCTCAGTGGCAGGGCAAGTAGGAAACTTCTGATGTGTTATGGATGCTGACACGGACAGTTAAATGTCCCTATAAGCACTGACCCCTGGTTCACCAGCTATGTAAACATTCTTATGCCCATGGGAAGCTCTGTCTACTGCAAACAAAAATGAAACCAATTGAAAAACATGGAGGGCATTGTGAGAAGGAAGGGAAGGGTGAATGGGGGGAAACCAGAGGGGGAGATGAACCATGAGAGACTGTGGACTCTGAGCAACAAACTGAGGGTTTTGGAGGGGAGGGGCTGGGGGGTTGGGTGAGCCTGGTGGTGGGTATTGAGGAGGGCACGTATTGCATGGAGCACTGGGTGTGGTGCATGAATAATTAATCTTGTAACACTGAAAAAATAAAATAAACATATTTGGGAAAAAAAATGAAACCAATTGAGGCACAAAAGATTCCAGCTTAAGTTTGGTTATTGATAGATTCGTTAACTGGAATTTCTTGATTGATCTGTTCAAGCCATGGGTTGGGGGAGTTTGAGATAATATCTATGAGAAGCCATCCTTTCTAAAGAAGTGTTTTCTAAAAACTTCACAAAAAGGTATAAACAGCTTCTAAACCTTTGGCAGAGCTATAAATATCTGGAATGGTGCCACCAGAATTCCTAGCCTTATAAGTAATCCTAGCAAATGGAGCAAGTTCTTTTAAATGAGGATCACTGCCTGACTGAAAATCTGAAAAGACAAGGCAACAAAGTATGAGCCTATCAGCGTGATTGCAGCCTGGCCTCGAGGAGTTAAGATGCTGTGTGTACAGAATGGAAAAGGAATTGTTGTTCTTGTACTGGCCTTTTCTGCTGGCTGCACAGACACTTTTGTTACTCAACCTACTGGATATAAATGTGTTGGATCATTTCACAGGAAGATATATAGTGTTTATTATGGTTTAGCACATACCTACATATATAAAACCATATAAGTAACTGAAATAAAAGTTTAATGGACTGATGTGTCTTTCTTGTTTTCAGTATGTGCCATGAATGCACTCCATTTTGTACTGTATAAAATTATTTTTAAACTTATCTATAGATAATAAATAAGTCTATAACACATCATCTATAAATTATAGATAAAACTGAAGATATATTATATCTACATAGATGTAAATAATATGCATATTTTCCTATTTAAATAACTATTAATCATAACTCAGCAACAGTCTGAAAAACAAGAAGTCACAGTAAACTTTTCTACAGTTGGTACAAGGCTATCATGAAAGTTCCATGGCTTCTCATCTTCCAAAGGAGTGTCTGCTGCTTTGCCCACATTCTTTCAGCCTCAGTGCAGTTTGTGCAGTTAATTTCTGCATATTACTTTAAGTGTTCTGATATTTTCTCTTGATTTATTTTGTGTTCTCAGCTTTTCCAACTTTTTATTAAAATTATTATTATTTGCAAGAGCAAGAGTGAGAGAAATAACAGAGGGAGGGCGAGAAGTAGACTTGATGCCAAGCACGGAACCTGACTTGAGCCTCAATCCCAGGACCTTGCGATCAGGACCTGAGCTGAAAGCAGACACCCAACTGACTGAGCCACCCAGGCATCCCCCTTCCAACCTTTTAAACATAATCTTTGCTCTGCTGATCTTGGCAGCATTCTTTCATGTGTCAGGGGCCTCAGCTGGGTGCACTTGGTTCTGTTATACATGGCCTTTCATGCTTCAGCAGGCTAACTTAGGCATGCCCCATGATGGTGACAGGCTTCCAAGAGAATGAGAGGGTGTGCTCTAGATGATTGGGGTTTAGGCTTGGAATTGGCCCACAGACATTCCTGCCACATTCCGTGGAAAAGGATAAGAGACTCTACCTCTCAGTGAGAGGAACTGTAAAGTCACCTTTGCAAAGGGTGTGGATATAGGGAGGCTTAAAGAACTGTAACCATTTTATCAATCTAGCACAGAGTATTAATCCCAAGTAAAATTATATTTTCCTTTTCTTAAAATAATTATCATGCTTGTTGCTCAAGACTATTTTCTGCTCACTCCTTCTTTCTTAAAAGATGAACTCTTTAGACCTATTTTTATTTTTCCTGCTCT
Source organism: Procyon lotor (assembly GCA_028646535.1). Taxonomy (NCBI): domain Eukaryota; kingdom Metazoa; phylum Chordata; class Mammalia; order Carnivora; family Procyonidae; genus Procyon; species Procyon lotor. Next base: position 39,619,888 of record CM053610.1, read on the forward strand.
TCTTCTCCCCCTCCCCCAGGATGACCATGGTAGGATGATTTTATTTCTTCTTTCCCCCATATTTACTTTCTGAGTTTGAGGTTCATTTACTGCCCAAGGGAGCTCAATTATTCCAACACAGTTTGTTGAAAAGAGTGTTTTTCTATCTTGAGTTGCCTTTTACATCAATGTAAAAAATGGGTAGGCTATCATTGATTATATTTCTTGACTATTCTGTTCCATGCATTTATCTATCACTTTGCAAGAACCATACTCTAGCTCTACATGATTTGGGGGTAGTTTCCTTGGAATTTTCACAACACAATGCATGTAATCATATGATGTTTCTAGGCATACATATAATCATGTTGTATGTGAATAAGGAGAGCATATAGTTGGGTCATACTTTTATTCATTTTGACAATCTTTTTTTTTTAGTTCTAATTATTTTTTATTTCCTCTGGATTTCTTTTTTCCCTACTTTTATTTTATTTTTTCAGTGTTACAAGATTAATTGTTGACAGTCTCTTTAGTTTAGATCACTTATATTTCATGTAATTATGGATTGTGTTTGGATATAGTCTGCTATTTTAGTATTTGTTTTTGTTTGCTACTTCTTTTTTAATTTTCTGATTTTATTAATATTTCCTACTTTCCCATTCATTTCAAAAGTGCCTACCTTTACTTCTTTGAATGTTCTATAACAGTTGCTTTAAACTCCTTGTCAGATTGAATTATTTCAGCATTGGTGTCTTTTTTGTTTGTGTGTGTCATGAGTTTTTTAATTATTAATATTGTTTTTACAATGGTGCCATGCTCCACCAAAATTTGTATTCATATTTTCCCCACAAAACCAGCAACTTTACCTTTACTGGTGAACTTCCTAACTGACCTCACAACAGTAATCACAGTATGACAGAATGAACTTCCAAGAGTTTACATTGATTCCATGAACTGGGTAAAAGAAAGTCAGCCAGTTATTGGAATGGACTAATTTTCCATTTAAAGCAGTAGATAATTGTCAGAAGAAGCAGACCCAGACAATTTCAGTGGTTGCGAGGTTTACTAAGGATTACCCTTGGAATCAGTTCCTGCGAAAGAGTCAGGAAAGAAGCAAGACTGGGCAAATAGAGAAGTCAGATTGGCCCCAGTATAGCCTCTGCCACCTCATCAGACTCATTCTGCTTTGGGCCAAAATGGCCAGTCTTTTCTACTCCTTCCTTATCAGCCAGACCCAAGCAAGACACATGTGACCTTGGCCAAGCAGCTCTCTGCAGCTGAAGCAACCTCTCAAAGGATGGATAGCTATAAACTGCAGACGGCCCTCTCCAGCAGTTTCATGAACAAGTCCTTCCTCAGAGGGAGCTCCATGAGGTACATCACCAGGTTGTGCTCATCCATTTCTTTATACGTGTTTGAGGAGCAGCTCCCCCAGGATTCTGACAGGTCTCACTTCTGAGGAAAGACTTAGAAGAGTGTTTTACTACCCGTTCTAAATTCCCTTTACCCTCCAGAAACACCTCTGGCAGGCTTGGCTGGCTGCCATGCTCTTTTCAGAATCAGGTTGCCTGAAAATCATCATTTTCCATCAAAATTGGGCAAGGGGATACTAAGCGGTGCCCAGTTGGATCATCTAGGTGTCCCTATTCCTCCATTGTGTTAACAGCAACCCTTCCTTCTGCTGATGATCAGAGTCAAATATCTTGCCAAGATGATGACTCCTCTTCTTGTTTGATAACTTCTGGATACAAGAAGCCTGAAACACCCAGGCATCTGCCAATACTTTTTTCTGTCTCCTTGTAGAAGTATTCTCTCTAAAGGAACCAGGATTTAAAAGCCTAAAGAACCCAGAGTTGTTGGGACAGAAGGCATAAATTCCTCCAGTTGGTTACTGGGAATGGTGATGAGTAAGAGCCGCTCCTGATTCTACCCCTTAATTCTTGGACCAATCATTTTCTTCCCATTCAAGACAGAGTTCCATATAAAGTTTTGATTTAAGGTATAAACAGTGACCTAGAAGATGGTGCTCCATCCTCATAAAAGTATCATCTCTGAACTGATACTTAAGTTATGCCTCCAAAAGTCTATTTCCAGCGCTCTGTCAGGCAGCAGCTTCCGGGTGCTGTCGCATGTGGTATGACCAGTGGGTTCTTGGTCATGGGCTCACTCCTCTTTTTCTGTAAAGTGAGTTTCTCTTCTCTCTCTTTTTTTTTTAAGATTTTATTTATTTATTTATTTATTGAGAGAGAGAAAGAGAGAGAGAATTGGGGGGTGGGGGCAGAGGGAGAAAGAGTCTCCTGCAGAATCCATGCAGAGTGCAGAGCCTGCATGATGTGAGGCTCAATCTCACAACCCTGAGATCATGACCTGGGCTGAAGTCAAGAGTTGGAGATTTTATTTTTTTTGGCTTTGCTACTCCAATTTTCTCCCTTCCTTTCTCTCTTCCTCCCTCCCTCCCTCCCTCCCTC
>CM053610.1:39629738-39640390 GCA_028646535.1 Procyon lotor
TAAAGCACTGCTCATAATAACTGAAAGGAAAACTTAACCAATTCTCAGAGATTGACTAAAGCAAAATGTGGAACACAATTAAATGAAATCACAGTTTCACTATACAGTGCTCTCAAATAATTTTACAGTTTAAGAAATTCTTAGAATTTACTATTAAATTAAAATCTAGGTTATAGAACAGTATACAGTATGATCCCAACTACTCAAAAATACAAATATAAAATATAGAAAAGTTAGTATAAATAATAATATATTGACAGTGGTAAACTTTACATAGGGTATTTATTGTTGATTTTAAGGGACTTAATACTTTTGAAAATTCCAAATATTACACATGAGATGAATCAGGCTAATTACTATTTAAAATCAAATAAAGTTTTAAATTTATATTCCAAGGAGCTCAGATGTTTGCCTTTTTTTCTTTCTAAACCCAAATAAATAACTAAAGAAAGCATATAAGGTCAAATCTATAGGAGTTCTGAAATGGGAAGGGACCCCATGCAAGGAAGAAGATGGAAAAGATTCTCCTCTTGATAAGAAGTAGATGCAATCAAGGTGACAAAGTCTACTGAATGCCAGATGCTCCATGTAGAAGATGAGAGCATTAGAAAAAACCAAGAGAGAGAACTGCCTCCAAACCCCACAAAACTTGAAGTCATCCTCAACTCTTCTCTTACTCTCCACAGCCAATCCATTAGCAAATTCCAACCAAGCCCTTCACAAACATCCAGAACTAAGTACCTCCACCATCCTAACCAATATCATCTCTCATCTGAGGTACTCCAGTAGACTCCTAATAGCCTCCTATTGATCTTGTTGTCTCCACCCCTGACCCCATGCTGGCTTTTTTCCATGTGTCTCTTCATGTCGGCATTCCTTCTATTTCTACCTCATGTTTCTTGAAAGACTGATGACTTCAGTGGGCTGGACTAATGGGCACCCTTACCCTATAGCGTCTACTGTCTGTGTCATTGGGCACTCTGCCCTCTGACTTCGATAGATCACATCCATGGGCACCCTCTGACTTCCAGTTGAGTTTGGCCAAGGGGAGTTAGAGGCATGAAGTGAGAAGCATAAGATGTTGAAGTCAGAGGGTTCCAGTTGCTTGACTGTGGCTCCTTATAGGAGCCCTCTGGTTGCTCCAGGAAAAAAAAAAAAAAGATATTAAAAAGCAAAACCTAAAGGTGAAAATCTGGATGATTATTAGGAATAGTAAAATATTTCAACCTCACTAGAAATCAGGGATCAACCAAGTGAAATGGTGGGGAGATCACCTTTCACATACATCAGAATGAAAACATTTAAGATTCAACCCCAAGTGCTGAGGGAAAATGAACAACCACACACACCACTGAAGGAAGGTGTGCTGGTTCAACCACTTTGGAGAGTAAAACTGAGCTTTACTAAAGCTGCACAAGTGGCTGAATGGTGGTCCCACTGCCCAGGGCGCTCCAGAGGAGAGCCCTGAACCTGCTCAGTCAGCATGCATCCTGTCACTGCTGCATTATGGTTAAAGTGAAATTTTAAGATGACCACAAGTAGAGAGATAGTCAGATACAATGCAATACAGTCATATAAGAGCTTAATATGCAGTAATATATAAAAACAATTTTAGATGATTTATATACACATTAAATGGCCCAAGAAATCATTTGGCATAAATAAACAATTAACAGATTGTACCAGCATCATAAATCTCAAAACATATTGCTGAGTAGAAAAGAAAACAAGAGAAAGTTCCAAGATTTCTGTACATTTTAAAAAACATACAAAACTCTGCATACACGGATTAATTTTTTTTAATGGGTAGGAACACTTCTCACCGACCTGAATGTTTATCTTAGAGAGGAGGGAGTGGAATGCATGTTTAACATTTTACTGGTTGAAATAAACATTTTAAATTAATGTAATAAAATGACAACAGTTATGAAATCAAGCACATGGGCATTTGATATATAATTCTTAGTATCTACTAGAATTTTTTAAATGTTACTTAATTGAATACTAGTTCTAGTAAGTTAAAATAATAGCTTACTCTCTAGATGTAGCCATCCTCTTGCATTTGGTGCTCTGCTGTGGTGCCTACTATTCATTAGAATACGGAGATGTATTTTATTTGCACATGTCTGGACAATTTTCAGGAACCATTAATCTGCCATTATTTTTTCTTAGCCAGGTCTCATGCCAGCTTTAGGCATATACCAAATAGGTGAAGAAAATACACAAGACAGAGCCACTTGTATATGCAGCTTCAACTATGAAAGAGAAAAACTGGAAGTAACTTCTATGAAAAGATCACCAAGACAAACATCCAGTCAAACCCAGCTCAGCTTGTAGAACAGTGAGAAATAATGAACGGGTGTTGCTATCACTAAGTGTCTATGTGTGTATGTTGGCAGGGGTGAGGAGTATCAGCAAAAACGGATAGAAACAGTGCTCTATGTCTAAAACCTGGCTGTCCTTGGTCCTGAATATGATCAGAATATGGTTTAAGAAGGACCCTCAACTCTATGGTCAACTAATCTTTGACAAATCAGGAAAAAATATCCAATGGAAAAGAGACAGTGTCTTCAATAAGTGGTGCTGGGAAAATTGGGCAGCTATATAGAGAAGAGTGAAACTGGACCATTTTACATCATACACAAAGATGAACTCAAAATTGATGAAAGACTTCAATGTGAGGCAGGAATCCATCAAAATCCTAGAGGAGAAATAGGCAGTAACCTCTTTGACACAGGTCACAGTACCTTCTTTTAAGACACATCTCCAAAGGCAAGGGAAACAAAAGCAAAAATGAACTTTTGGGACTTCATCAAGATAAAAAGCTTCTGCACAGCAAAGGAAACAGTCAACAAAACTAAGACGCAGCCCACAGAATGGGAGAAGATATTTGCAAATGACATTACAAGTAAAGGACTGATCTCCAAGATCTATAAAGAACTTCTCAAACTCAACACTTAAAAAACTAATAACCCAGTCACGAAATGGGCAGAAGACATGAACAGACACTTCTCTAAAAAAGACATACAAATGGCTAACAGACACATGAAAAAAATGTTCAACATCACTAGCCATCAGGGAAATACAAATTGAAACCACAATTTAATACCACCTTACACCAGTTAGAATAGCAAAAATTAACAAAACAGGAAACAACAAATGTTGGCAAGGATGTGGAGAAAGGCGAACCCTCCTACACTGTTGGTGGGAATGCAAGCTGGTACAGTCACTCTGGAAAATAGTATGGAAGTTCCTCAAGATGTTAATAGAGCTACCCTATAACCCAGCAATTGCACTACTGGGTATTTACCCCAAGATACAGATGTAGTAAAAAGAAGGGGCACATGTGCTCCAATGTTCACAGCAGCAATGTCCACAATTGCTAAACTGTGGAAGGAGCCGAGATGCCCTTCAACAGATGAATGGATAAAGAAGATGTGGTACATATACACAATGGAATATTATTCAAGCATCAGAAACAATGAATACCCACCATTTGCATCGACATGGATGGAACTGGTGGGGATTATGTTAAGTGAAGAAGGTCAAACAGAGAAAGACAAATATATGGTTTCACTCATATGTGGAACGTAAGCAATAGCACGGAGGACCATAGGCGAAGGGATGGAAATCCAAAGGGGGAGAAATCAGAGATGGAGTTGAACCATGAGAAACTATGGACCCCAAGAAACAATCTGGGGTTTCAGAGGAGGGGAGGGTGGGGGGAGGGGGTAATAGGGTAATGGTATTGAGGAGGGCACGTGCTTTGATTAGCACTGGGTTTTACACTTAACTAATGAATCATTGAACACTGCATCAATTACTAATTATGTACTATACAGTGGCTAACTGAACATAATAAAAAAAAAAAGAAAGCTAAATTTTCTTTACAATGCATCAATGCTATGAAATTTACAATAATAAAACTATCTTTCCACGAAGAAGAAGGAGGAGGAGGAAGAAGAAGGGGAAACTAGAAAATCAAAGCAGAATTGGTTCTGTCAGTTTTCTCTGTCTGGTACACAGACCTGACCGAGGCCATACCTTTTTCATTTGGGGATCCTTTTGTAATAAGCAGTTTTCATTTTCTCCCGAAATTTTCTTGCACATTGTTCGGGCAATTTTGACTTCAAGAAAGTAGTCCAAACTGTCTGTGACCTGTCAAAGAGTAATTTAAAAATTACATATCAGAGGGGCACCTGGATAGCTCAGTCAGTGAAGTGTCTGCCTTTGTCTCAGGTCATGATCCTGGGTTCGGTCCTGGGATCAAGTCCCATGTCAGGCTCCCTGATCAGCTAGGAATCTGCTTCTCCTTCTCTTCTCTGCCCTTCTCCCTCATTCGTGTTTTCTCTCTCTCTCTCTCAAAATAAATACATTAAAAATAAATAAATAAATAAATACATAAAATCTCTTAAAAAATGAAAATTAAATATCATAAATGATATCATGATATATGATACAACTGTCATCTCTGATAAATAAACGTCATTGACTACTTAGGGCAAAGAATGTCTCCCTACCTCCTTCCCTTCCTCCTATACTTTCCTTGTCAGAAATTTTGGGGTAACTGGAGGGGGAGGGGTTCTTACCATGATCTTTACTCCCTCTGTCTCTCTCATCATAGTATTGAATGTTAAATAATGACAGCTATCCCCGAGATAAAGCAATAAAACTATTCCCCAAAGAATGTTTTCCTGGGAAAGGTAATGGTTTGTTTATTGGAGCTTGGAAAATAAACAGCAGAGTCTATAACATCTTCATACCTCATCAACTGATATTGGGAAAAGATAAGACATCCCAGCACTGGAATTTGCTTGGAGGGTATTGTTTCTCTAACTTGCCTCCTTGGCAATTCTAGAAATCTAGCCCTATTGGAGATGATACACCCTCCCAAGTCCCTGATTTCAGGGTCTTCTCCTCTTCCGTGCAGAGCCCCCCACCAGCCCTGGTGTTCCAGAGGGCCCTATGGGGAAACGGAGATGCCCAATGGCAAATGGAGACTTTTATTGTTTAAAAGTGAGAACAAGGTAAGATTTTACAATACTTAAGGGAGAGGACATATTAAAGGGAATAACCAGGTTAAAGGCAATAACTGACCCTAGAAGAGTAACAGATCATTTTGAAAATATAGTAAACATTTTGGACATTCTAGAGAAGTTGCCTGGGCATTAAACAGAATGGTAGTGGTTGGCAGAATTGCAAGTATGGTTTCTTGAATATCGTATATACTTTAAAATTTTTCAGTTTTGTGTGTAAGTGTGTATAAAGTATCTGGAAGGACAGCCAACTGCTTCTGGGGGTGCCTCAGGAAAGACAAGTCAGATTAGAAATGTAAGAAATTGGGTCTTCGCTTCCATTTTCAACTCAGTGACTTTTGGATGTACTCCTAGAACATTTTTAAAGACTGGATAACAATTTTCTCAACTTCAGCACTATTGACATGTGGGACTGGATCAGTCTTGGTGGTAGGGGCTGTCCTGGGCACCATAGGGTGCTTAGCAGCGTCCCTGGCCTCTGCACACTAAGTGTCAGTAGCAGTCCGCTCCAGTTGTGATAACCAAAAGTCCCTCCAGGTATTGCCCAAAATCCTCTGCCAAGCAAAATCTATGCCCACTTGAGAATCCCTGCTTTATATTTGAATAATCATCATAAACAAACTGCTCTCATCCTCAACAATCCACCAACTGACCACCAGCCCTAGCTTGACCCCTGATTGCCCAGAAAAGGGAAGAGGATAGGGATCCTGGCTGCTGAAGCAGTCCTTCACTCTTTCACAGACAGGCCTCTGACTCCTGGCCTTCAATGACCTCTTTCCTCTGGCTGCAATATCCTACCACTTGCACTCCATCCATATCACTCAGGCAATAACATGATCTCATTCACAACAGGCAGCCTGGGTTTAAATCTTGACTCTTCTACATACTAGCTGTGTGTCCCTGGACAAAATACTAAACCTCTCTGTGCCTATTTCCTCTTTAAAGTGGAAGAAAGTAGTTCTTACATAATGAGTCGTGAGGTCTGAATAAGCATATGAAAAGCAACCAGGTCTGGCACAAAGTAGACTGTATATACAGTTGACCCTTGAACAATGTGGAACTTACAGGCACAATCAAAAATCCAAGTGGAACTTTTGACTCCTCAAAAACTTAACTACTAACAGCCTACTGTTGACCAGAAGGTTTACCAATAACATAAACAGTCAACTAACACATATTTTGCATGTCATATATATTATATACTGTATTCTTGAAATAAAGTAAGCTAGAGAATAGAAAATTAAGAAAATTATAAGAGAAAATACCTTTATAACACTGCACTGTATTTCTTGAAAGAAATTAGCATATAATCAGACACACAGTACATATTTTACCATCATTCACCTTGCACAGAATCTGTGACAAAGCCTCAGTCAACTATGAAAAAGAACAAGTAGCTGCAATCTTTTTCTTTAAGGACTGGAGAGTAAATATTTTAGGCTCAGAACATACAATCTTGTCAGTGCTGCACAAAAGTAGCCCTAGACTGCACTCAAACAATGCAGGTGGCAATGTTCTAATAAAACTTTATTTATAGACATGGAAATTTAAATTTTATGTAATTTTCATCCTTTTTTGTTTCTTATAACTATTCTTAGTTCATGAGGCATACAAAATAAGCAGCAAGCCAGACTTGGCTGCAGGCTATAATTGTCCAACTCCTGATATAGATCTTTGAACTTTAAAATTAAATCAACCAATAAGATATAGCTGTTCTCTTTATACAGAGCCTGTGTGTGTGTGTTACTAAGTTTAATCTGAATTATCACCAAGAATTTTTCTTTTTGCTTTTGTTTTGTTTTGATGTTTTTGTTTGGGGGGGGATGTTTCATTCTTCCTTACCTCCACTCTTTTTGAACCTGTTTTTACGTAATTCTTTTGAATTCTTACCTGCATTCAAGTGTTTACAGTGAGCTGAGAAATAAAATGTACATTCATGAAAAAACTCGCACACAGTACAAAATGATGTATAATTTTTGAGACATGAGAGTTCGGTGTACTTTTGATTAAATAAAGCAGAACCATCTATTTGTGGAACTGAAAAAGTGTAGATAAAGAGAAGTCCATGAAAGTGGAATAGTTCACTATCAATTAGTTCACTACATATAAATGAGCCCCCAAAACAGTTGATATTTAACTTTATTTTAAATTTAACTAATTTTTAGTTTAAACTAATTTAGTTTAGTTTAATTAATATTTAACTTTAACTCAGCCACCCAGTGGTGACGCACATCCTGGCCCCAGGTGTCCACTATCCAAGGAATACAAACAACATAACCAGGATCACACACACAAAAAGGAGGGAGCCAAGGCCCATTGAGTGTGGAGGATGGCCAAAGGGCCAAATGTCCCAGCCTCATAGGGACATGAAGCTGCCAAATGAGCTTTCTTCTCTCCTGGTCCCATTAAGAAAACAGGAACCTGAGTAGGTTCCTGGTGACCTACAGGGATGGACAGCAAAGGTTAGAGGGCAGAGGGTGGAGAGGAGACAAGGCTAGTGAAGGAGGAAGAGGAGCACAAAGACTCTCCCTGTACTACATGTCACTCCAACATCGCAGGGTAACCCCTATTCCCCTTTAGCCCCTCCTTCTTCCTTTCCTAACTCCAGCCAGACTGGCTAAGTTCCTTCTGTGCATCTACTGATTCCTTTCGGGGTTCACCCCAAACCACATCTTTCTTGGGAAACAACGTTGGAGCAATGCTCTCTTCTATGATACAGTCCATATTCCAGTTCCCCCAACCACATCTTTTATAGTTGTTGTTTTTTTTTAACCCTGGAGATAATACAAGACCACATATTGCATTTAGTTGTCATGTTTCTTACACCTCCTTTAATCAAGAAGTTTCTCTGCTTTTTCTCCTGGCCTTTCATGACACTGATATTTTTAAGAGGTGTTACAGAATGCCCCATAATATGGATTTGTCTAATTGTTCTTTGTGATTACCTTCAGAGGGTAGATTTTAGACAAGGATACCATGTACAGGTGATGCTGTGTCCTCTCTGTGACCTCACATCAGGGGTATATGATGTCAGTTTGTCCTTGTGTTGGTGACAAGCATTTTGGTGAACAAGGCATTTCCCAGATTTCCTGATTGTCTTGACAATCTTTTCCCTGTTGTAATTAATTAATGAAAGAATCCCTGCAGCAATTTGTCCCCCACCACTCTCCCACCCAGTGGTTGTAGGACTCATGACTGATGACATTTGCCCGTAGTAGTTATTGCCATGATGATTTCCTACTTACACAGTCTTTTACATACATAGGTAGGTGTTTTTCTATACAGCCTTCCCTTCCTTTTTTCAGTGAAAGCTGGACTTGCACTTCCTTTGCTTTTTCACTGTGCTATAATCCATATCTATAAGACCCATTTTGATGACAACTGCCCAAATTGTCTCAGACTTGGCCTCCTCAACAGCCCTTCTTGGACTCTCACCTATGCTTTCTGATATGATTATAATCCATTTTAAGTTATTTTAATGGCTATTTCATATTTTGTCCCAGAATGATAAAGGATGAAGCGTAACTAACTTTCCTCCAAAAACCCCTAAAATAAAATTAATATATATTTGACTAAAGGCATCTCTCAGCTGTTTTCCTCTCCCTGGGGTCTGTGCCCTCCGTGGATAATGGGCCCCTTCATGACTGCATCTTGGAGAAAGAACAAAGAGAACGTGTTCACCAACCTGCTCCTGGGATTTCAGAACCTTCACCACCTTGAAGGCGTACTTGTCTTTGCTAGCCTTGTTATATTCTTTCATAGCATACCACAGTGCCTGCTGCACATAGACATAAGTTTCCGGGATGTCTTGGAACTTCCTCACCACCTTCGACTTGCCCCAGGTGTGGACACCTCTAGACACAAAGGTCACAGTGGCCACAAGTAGCAGCAGGCTCGGGCAGAGTCTGGCCATGGCACCTCAGCCAAGGAGGTATAGGCTTTGTTCCTTCTCTCTTTCCAGGACTTGGGCAGGACATGGGCTGGGCTGGCCCTGCTGTTTCTGCACCCCCAGGTCTTCCTGGCACTGCTAGGGTTGAAGAGGAGAGAACTTCTGTTAGCTTTGTGTCCTGTGGGCTTCTCTCTACTTCCCCAAAGAGAAGTGGAGTGAGAAATCAGCACAGTTCAGAGCATGTTCCCATCTTGGCCTTTCCCTTTTGGAAGGAATGCACTCACACTCCTTTCCTTCCCCACCAAGTGACCCCTGCGCATCCTTGCCTGCGAGGCCCCCGCACATGCAGTGCAGGTGCCTGTCTGTGTCAGGTCTCAGTGCACACAAAAACACAAGGACCTGCAACAGAAGCACTGCCACAGGGATAACATGAGTCTCGAAACTCATCTTGTCTCCTCTTCAGGAGCATGAATGAAAATCCTCAGGGGAGCCTTCGGCTTCAATTCTGCCCCCAGCATCTCCCCCATTTCCAGTCAGGCTCATTAGCAATCACACTGGCATCTGTTTATGGAGCATTATTGAGTCTTGCCAGGCCCTATAATAAGGATATCACATGTTCCTCTTATTTAATAATCTATCTTGGGGCCACATAATGAGTAGCCCCTTTTACACAGGAGGAAAATAGGTCTCACAAAGAGGTCAAGTAAATGCCTCAGGCTACCTGTCAGAGCTTTACCTCATTGCCTGAAACACACCTTCAGACCTACCGTAATCTAACTGATGAGTATGTGTAGATCACAGATTTAATGTACATTTGCTCTTGGGGAGATTCCATTCTCCATAGAAGGTGAATCAGGATGTGGTTCATGAGACAGAGGCACAACAGTTACTGTGTTAAGTACAGATCATGAAGAAGCAAATAGCCTGAAAGATACAGGGGCCAAAGGCTGGCCACCTCAAGAGAAGCTGCTTTGCCATGAAGATTATTTTGATTTAAGAAATGATGAAAACCCAGCAGATTCAGGAAAAGTTCTTTACTCTTCTCCTCCTTCAGCTGCCTACAGAGAATTTAGGTCGAGGACCTCCTCCAGGAAGAGAACTATCACCACAGAGAACTACATTATACTATCAGTAAGGTATGGTAGGGAGGACCCTAGCAAGCCCTGTTGGATCAAAGTCCTTTCTGTACCCCATTGTCTCTATGGGGCCAATAAGCATTCAGTTACCAAACATCAATTCTTTTTCTTTCTCCTTGAGGATTCTTCTTTCCCTTTGAAGTCCCAGACCCCATCCACCTTTCCTTAGTTCAGAATGACACATATACCTCAATACGCCTGACTGTCTTTGGAATTTCTGTTTCTGTGTGGATTTCCCATATGTATGAAATTAAATTTGATTTCTCTCCTGTTAATCTATTGCATGTCAATTTAATTCTTAGTTTGGCTAGAAGGACCTTGAAGGAGGCATGAAATTTTTCCTCCCCGAAAGAGACAAAGCCAGAATCCGAAGGTTGTGTTCATTGCAGACAAGTGGTAAGTATAGCTTGCCTAGGGGTGCCTGGGTGGCTCAGTCGTTAAGCGTCTGCCTTCGGCCCAGGTCAGATCCCAGGGGCCTGGGATCGAGCCCCGCATGGGGCTCTCTGCTCTGCGGGAAGCCTGCTTCTCCCGCTACCATTCCCTCTGCTTGTGTTCCCCTCTCTCGCTGTGTTTCTCTCTGTCAAATAAATA
>CM053610.1:39640490-39686316 GCA_028646535.1 Procyon lotor
AATCCTCAACATGTCTAGCTGTGCTAGGCAGACTTACCTGTGTATCTCCTCAGGGCCAGTGTGTGTTTCTGAGCTGCTGCAATGGCTTTGCTCAAACCCCCACTGTGGGTCCCGTAGCCCCATCAGAATGGAGACTGAGGCAGCAGAGAGCATCACAGGCCCAGGATCTAGGAAACATGTCCTTTTTGTCTCCCCAGCTTGCCTCCATATCTGAAGTATGTTAACTTGCTTCCTTTCCCCGCCTAGCTTCTCGCCCAGTGGTTTGATGGCTTGCACTGATTTGATACACATGGGATTTGCTTGCACAGCTAACTTCAGCCTGTGAGACTCTCTGCTCCATGATATCTGAGTGCACTGCTCAGGGCACACTTGGAGGCCACCCTGGCATTATAGTCCCTCCCCACCTGGTACAACTACATCCTGGACCCACCTCAGAACCAAGCTCTTCGCCACACTCCTGCTTGCTGAGACTTGAGCTGGCTGTCCTCACCCACAGGAGGTATCTTTCTCCTTCCTGAGGACTTGAGCTTTGACCAGCTCCACTCGTGGGCCACTCTCTGCCCAGCACGCTCAATTCATGCCCCTGCACCTGGTCAGGATGTTAGGCTTGAGTCAGGGGTGCTTCTGTCCTCTGGCTACACTCTCTGGCCAGGTGGTCACATCTATGGCCCCTTTGTGAGGTAAGCCAGCCCCTCTGACGCTGCTCAAGTGTGGGGCATGTCTGACAGGTCTGACAGAGCCCCACAGGCTCGGCAAGGCCAGCAGTAACTGTCCCTAATGCAGAAGTCTTGCTTGTTTCACACCTCCTGGCTTTCTATATTCCTGGGCTTAGGACTGAACCCCTTGGAAATGAACACACCTAATTTCTGTCAGGGTTCTGTTACCTGACTCTATAGTCCTAGAGGAAGGAAGAGGCACCAAACTGCCAACTTCAGGGAATCTGGGACTTAGAGCCGCTTGGGGAGGTGGTGCCTATGGCTGGCAGGGCCTGCCTTCAGAAACACCAAGTAGAAGGCATCATGTGGAAATGGCAGTGCTGGCATAACATACCTCTGTGGGATGAAGGAATGAGTAGATCCCCACAGACCATTAGCCATATGTCCCCGCATTGTTACCCTTGCCCCAGGTGAATATTCCCGATTCTGCCTCCTTCCCCCTTGTGAGGGTTCCCTCTCCTGGTGGTGGTTCTCAGGCCCCAAGCCAGGCTCCACTGAGGAGCAGACTCCATCCCACTCTGCAGAGAGCCTGGCTGTGACAGGAAGCTCCTGGGAACTCAGAAACCTGGGGATGAATATTTGTCTTTCCAGAACAAATTATAGATCAGATCTTTATAGAGGATCATCCCTGAGATCCGTAAGGTAAAACTCCAAACAGGAAGTCAGACTCTTGGATCTGTAAAACCTGAGAGTTGCCTGACTAAAGGTTTAGATGTTTGAAACAAAATTGTGTGTTCAACCTGAGGAGCACTTTTTAAGCAGGTAGAAAACACAGACACCAAAATGGAAAGGAATCATTAATTTGGTTACACATTTTGTTGCACACACAATGTGCACATCCAGGCAAAGTCAAGAATTGAATGGGAACACAGAATAAATTATTTGGAAGATATTTGGTGTTTGGCAAAGGACTGAACTCTCTCTTGTGGAAAAAGCTCTTTAAAATCCAAAAGGGAGGGAGACAAACCATGAGAGACTCTGGACTCTGGAAAACAAATGGAGGGTTACAGAAGGGGGTGAGGGGATGGGGTAACAAGGTGATGGGTGTTAAGGAGGGCATGTGTTGTGATGAGCACTGGGTGTTATATGCAATCAATGAATCATTGAGCAGTACATCAAAAGCTAATGACGTCCTATATGCTGGTTAACCAAACCTAATAATAATAAAAAAAAAATTCAAAAGAAAAAGACAGTTTCCTCCAATGTCTTGGCTCAAAGTGAGTCAGGAATTTGAGCAGGGAATCTGAGTAGACAACACATCCAAAATGAATCCATTTCCCCTCTTGGCCACACATCAGTTGTTGGAAAATAACTGGCCTATGGTGAGAACTCTTTCTAGCCACCCCTGTTGATCCACCTTCTACCTGGCATTTGTGTCCAAAGGAATTGCACAATGTAAAGCAGAGAGATACTCACACCCTTCAGTGTGAATTCCATAGGTCTGGACAGGAGACCATTTTGACTCTGCATCTTCTAAAGAAGGTGGTCCTGGGAAATAAAAGGGAGTGAGAGAGTTGCTGAATGCTGTGATGGGTGTAGACCCACAGATCTGAAGGTGAAGGGGCTCCAGGAAGCCAGAGTCCTAGGGCCTCCACACCTCCACCCAAAAGCCCAACCAACCACACTCTATCTACTTTGGGGTCACCAGAAACCACAGATACTGATTGTTCCAGAACCTATTGCCATCCCAAAAGCCTTTCTTTTTGCTCATGACTGTAGGCATCAGGCTTTCAAGAAGGGCCCTGCAGGGTGCTTGTCACCCAGGGTGTCCCATGGATTCAGAGAGCAGCTAGGATGTACCTGGGCTTGTTGCTCATGTGTAGGGGGTCTTTTAAATAACTTGATTAAAATCTAATTCCCATACCATTCATCCACATAAGTACACAATTCAATGGCTTGTAGATAGTACATAATTCACACTTTTACACCCAAACCCATATTAGAATGTTTTCATTACCCCAAAAAGAAACCCAGCACTCCTTAGCTGTCACTCCCAATCTCACCACCCCCTTCAGCAATAGGCAGCCACTAATCTACTTTCTTCCTCCATAGACTTACCTAGTCTGGATGTTGAATATACATGGAATCATACAATACCTGACCTCTTTCACTTAACTTGTTTTCAAGAGTCATTCATGTTATAGCACATCTTGTTACTTCATTTCTTTTTATTACCAAATAATACCCTATTGTATTTGAATACCACATTTCATTTATCTATTCACCAATTTGTACACAGTTGGGTTGTTTCCACAGTTAAAAGGAAAACCACAGGCCTAAATGGCATCACTTAGTTTAAGGCCCCAAGTCAGTAAGCCAAGACTTAAAAACTAACCTAACTAGAGTTTCAACCCCCTAGAAATGTGATCTTTAACCAGTAAACATGTAATTTCCTAGTCAGCACTAAGAAATTAACTGATAGACCCTCTTCCGCTCCCCTTAGGATGGTAATTTTGCTTAAACAACTCATCTCTTCCTAATAAATTCCTTTCTTCTCCTTCTCCTCCTCCTCTTCCTTCTCCTTCTCCACCTACTCTCCCTCCTCCTCCTTCTTCTTCTAATGCCCTCTCTATGCCCTTAAAAACCCTTTTCTGTTTGTCTGTTTGTCTGTTTGTTTAGTTCAGTGAAGTTCCCTTCTATTTTCTAGATAGGATGCTGCTTAATTCATGAATCATTTAACAAAATCAATTAGACCTTCGAATTTACTCATCAAATTTTGTTTTTTAACACTACTTTTTGGCTATCATGAATAATACTATTATGAATATTTATGTTCCAAGCTTGTGTGTAGACACTTGAGTATATACTTAAGAGTGGAATTATTGGGTTGCAGGGTAACTCTATATTTAACTTTTTGAGGAATTACTTACTTGATGGTTTTCCAAAGTAAGGGCACCATTTTACATTCCCACCAGCAGTGTATGAGGGTTCTCATCTCTCTACATCCTTGCCAACACTAGCTACTATCTGCCTTTCTCGATTATAGTCGTCCTAGTGGGCATCAAGGAAGACAAGTGCTAAGAATGGGGCAAACGTAACACAGTAAATTTTAATTTTCATAATATCAAAGTGCTTTTATGAGTAATCTTTTAAGACAAAAATCCAATAGAAAATTCAGAGAAAAGTCATGAACACACAATTCACAGAAAAAGAAATACACATTTCTGTAATACTCATGTGGAAATATGCTTAACCTCCTCTAAAACAAAAATTCAAGTTAACCCAACAATGAAATGTTACTATTCTCCTACACATTGAGAAAAAACTAAACACAATGATAATGCTCCAATGATAAGGCATGTTCATCAGCACTGACAGAGTAGGAATCAAACAGCCTTTGTTATAGCAATTTAGCAATCTCTGCTAAACATTTAAAAGTTACATATTCCTCAACACAGTGTTCCACATTTAGGATATTTGTCTCACAGAAATAGTTGCCTGCAGGTACAAAATTTACTGAAAATTATTCACTGCACTATAGTTCCTAATAGTTAAAAAAAAAAGACATAAGAAAAACATCCCAAATATGTATTTATAGTAGATTATTAAATAAAATGTGTAATATTCTGTAGCCACTGCAGAGAATAGTATGGAGATACCTCAAAAAATTAAAAGTAAAATAATCCTATGATCCAATAATCACACTACTGGGTATTTATCCAAAGAATACAAAAATACTAATTCAAAAGGATATATGCCCCTCTATGTTATTGCAGCATTATTTACAGTAGCCAAATTACAGAAGCAGCCCAAATGTCCATTGGTGGATGAATGGATAAAGAAGATGTGGTATACATATACAATGGAATATTATTCAGCCATAAAAAGAATGAGATCCTGTCATTTGTAACAATGTGGCTAGAGCTAGAGAGTAAAGTGCTAAGTGAAATAAGTCAGTCAGTCAGAAAAAGACAAATACCATATGATTTCACACATTTGTGGAATTTAAGAAACAAAAGAAACAGGTAAAAGAAAAAAAGAGAAACCAACCAGGAAACAGATTCTTTTTTTTTTAAGGTTTTATTTATTTGACACAGAAATAGAGAGTACAAGTAGGCAGAGCAGCAAGCAGGCTCCCGCCTCAGCAGAGAGCCCAATGTGGGACTCCATCCCAAGACACTGGGATCATGACTTGAGCAGAGGCAGCTGCTTAGCTGACTGAGCAACCCAGGCGCCCCAAGACATAGACTCTTAACTACAGAGAACAAACTGATGGTTCTCAGAGGGGAGGTGGGTGAGGCAATGGGTGAAATAGGTGATGGGGATTAAGGAGTGCACTCATCATGATGAACACCAGGGTATGTATAGAATTGTCAAATCATCATAATGTACATCTGAAACTAATATAACATTGTGTGTCAACTATACTGCAATTAAAATAAAAAACTTAATAAAATTTTAAAAATATGTAATATCCAGGAGCACCTGGGTGGATCAGTGGGTTAAAGCCTCTGCCTTCGGTTTGGGTCATGATCTCAGGGTCCTGGGATCGAGCCCCGTATCAGGCTCTCTGCTCAGCGGGGAGCCTGCTTCCTCCTCTTCTCTCTCTCTCTGCCTATTTATAAGTTCTCTTTCTCTGTCAAATATATAAATTTAAAAAAATCTAAAAAAATATGTAATATCCAGGGAATGAGATCTAAAAAAATTAACCAAAGTATGTGTGTGTACTGACAAGGAATGATATCTGCTCTGGATAAATAAGCAAGTTGTAAAACATTATGCAGGGAAAGATCTGAATTATTTCCAAATAATGATTTGGTAAACTCAAAAAAAAAAAAAAGAAAGAAAGAAAGAAATCTTGGGATTTTGAACCATTCACAGGCTTGTGCCTCAGGGATGGCATTACACAGGAATGTCACATTATAAGTTAATTATTTCCATAATATTCTAGCTCATGATAATAAAATAGAACTAATAATAAAATAAAATAACTTCTATAAAAATTTCAAAGCTCCATAGTGAAACTAAAATGTAGAGAAGACCTTAAGATGTTAAAAAGCAAGTGCTCACTCCACTCTATACCCAGTTCCTTTCCACAGGACTCATAAAAAATATAAGTGCTTGATATGAAAGATGAGGATTTGGCTCACATGCTAGCTCTTTATCTTCCTCCTTCTCACTGTTTGGATGGATGGAGGGATGGATGGACTAATGGATTAATCGATCATTCGATATTCTGCTATTTATTTGCATAAGTTTAAAAATATAATTAAACTTCTTAAGTTCATCAGCTTCCAAGAGCTCCTCTTGAACCCATTTCTGTAGGATAAGGATGTTAGTAGCCCCATCTATCCCATTACCTCCTTTATCCCCATGTCCCACTCTCTGTTGTCCAAATCCTCATTTGTCCTTCCTCCCACAACTGTGCTTTCTCCATTAAATGACTGAAGAACTTGCAAAACATAACAACAAATGCTTAAACATGGGGGTCTAGCAGATTGGCATGATAAGATTTTTAATTTTCTAAATATTATTATCTATATGATGTCAGTTGATATATTGAAGTAAGGCAAAAGTAACGAGATTTTGAGTTAAAACATTGTTGGGATATTGCAATTCAGAGGAGGTGGCAGCTGCTGAGGTATAAGCAAACAAAGAGGAAAGTGATGCCAGGAGTTATAAGCTGTTTGAGCTAACCAGGCCTAGAGAAAGAAGAGTGGAAAGTCAAAGGTGACCCAAGATAATAAGTGGCTTATGCAGCAGGCAGTGTGTCATGTGCTGGGGCAGAGAATGGAGGAGAAGGCTTGGGCAGGAAATGTGAAGAGTTGAACATGGGGAAAATGGAATGTTAGGTACCCGCATGATACACCTGTCTTAGGTAGTTCTCACCCTCCGCTCCCACTTGCCAATCAACTTCTAGCCTGCTAACCCATTCTATCAGCACTTTCAAATACTGGGGATAATCTTATTAATTTGTTCATTGGTCTGTTATCTGCCCCCTCCGTCTTTCCCCATCATATAAGCAAGACCTTTCCACCTGTAATGGGTGAATAATGCCCCATGATTGATTTAGTCTAGCCTCTATTCTGACCATGGGTCACCAGCATCATTGCTAGTATTAGCAACATAATGATCATTCTGTGCATAGCTCTTTGTACATATCCAAATTCTTGTTTAAATGTGATTTTCTTGAAAAATTCTTCACTGCACTATGTGCATGCACATGTAATAAGCCAATCTCCCAAGCCCTTAAAAGAATCGTGTGTGTGTGTGTGTGTGTGTGTGTGTGTGTATGTGCTCATGTGTTTGACAGAGAGAAAGAGAGAGAGAACATGAGCAGTGTCTATAATTAGTTAAATTCCTAAAACCAGGAAGCAAAGATTCTGTACATAGACTTAGTGATTGGCATATACCTCATTCCTGCATCAAGGGCAGTGGAGAGATGAGACGGAAGTGGAAAAAGAAATGAGAGAAGAGGAAAAGAGAAACCTGAAGGGGAGTGTGAACCAAATGGAAAACAAGTAGGAGCAAGAGGCTGATTCTGAGTTGAAGTGAGGGGTCCAGTGAGACCTGGGAGCAACTAAAGGGCAGGACAGAGGCCAAAGAACAGGCATGTGGTCTGTACATTCCAAGGCTTTGGATGTTCCTCCTCTGCTTGCTGAGGTCAGGGAGGTTAGGCTCTGCTCTTGCTCCTACTTCTGCTGCCCTGAGCCTATAGTCAATCTCTAACAATGGGCTGGGGCCTCCTTAAAAATGGTTCCTGGTCCCACAAACCATCTCCAGGAGGCTCCATCTGCGTGCCTCCCTTTTTGGCCTTCCTGGTTTCAGGGCCAAGTGCTCTAATTCATTAGGACAGGTGACTGCAGAGATGTCCACGATCACTGGGGCTGCATTTGTGCTACTTGGTGGTGCCACTGACTTCTGTCCTATTTCGAAGCATATATATATGTAATATGGGGTACATTTGAGTTCAAAATTACTACATTTTCAGAATGAATCATCTTTTACGACATTAAGTTTGGCTTTATTTAAACTTCAAGAGATGTTTTCCAAGGTCTGCTCTGTGGCCTCCACTGTTCTAAATATGACAGTTAGAGCTGGGCTTCTGCAGAGCATGGATGGTGTGGTGCACACCTGCTCAGGTAACTTATATGGGTCCAGTGACCAAGTGTGCTTTCATCCAACTCTCTTGGATCTCCAGAAAAACAATCATAGAGAAAGAGACTGCTTCTTATCCTCTTTTCTAGTGTTCACACTAATTTTTTCCTCATTGTATTTTCTAAAACATTCTAGACCAGCATCTGTTCTAGTTTCTGAGACCTATTTTCATCCATCTATTCGCATATAATCTTATATTCACCTATTAAGGCCTTGTGTGTGACCAGCATAGCTAGAGCCTGCTAAAAGTTGTGTAGTGAGGCTCTGACAATAACCTAGCAGGTTAGGTCCTGGTTAATCAATTTCCCCTGAGGGCGGGCCTCCTTAAGAACAGAGGGCTTTGGGGTATTTCAAAATGATTCCTTTCCTCCTCCTGCCCCAAACAGGAAGACACTTCTCTCCAATATTTGGGAATCTGTGGGATTCTCAGATGTGGGAATCTCATTGAATTGCCAGTGGTAAATCTCACAGTACTGTGGGGACATCTCCCTCACACTGCAAGTCCTGGGTTTCCCTGGAATTTTTCTGTAGTCCTCACTGAGCCTCCAGAAATTTGTCAACTAAAGTTTAGGCTTGCCGGCTCTGACAACGGTTCTCACAGTGGTTTCTGCTTGTCTCTGCCCTGGTAAACCATGACCCCATGCTTGCCTCTGTGTCTCTCCACTTGTCGGGGCAGCAGTTTGCCCTGTGTATTCTAATCTCTTATTAATCTACTGTCAGTCTATTTGGCTTGTAACTTGTTAGGACAGAGAGGTGACTTACAAGCTCCCAAAACTTTTTAAAAACTTTTCTTTAAATTAAACTTGTTTATTTTGAGATAACTCCAAATCCACAAACAAGAATTTAATACACAGATTCTGTGGATCCTTAACCCAGTTTCCTCCAATGGTACATCTTGCATGATAGTCCAATAGCACAACCAGGATATTAAGAGTGATGCAGTCAGAATATGGAACATTTCCATCCACAGGGATCCCTTATGTTGCCTTTATAGTTGCACCATGCTTCCATCCCCTCCTCAGTCCCTGGAAACCATTAATCTGTCCCTCCTTTCTATAATTTGTCACTTTAAGAATGTTATATAAATGGAAACATGCGATATATACCTTGTGGGGTTTTTTTTTTTCCATGTATCATAATTTTCTGGTGATTCCTCCAAGTGGTTTCCTATGCCTATAGTTTGTTCCTTTTTATTCTGCAGTATCCATGGCATGGATGTACCACTCACTGAAAAATATCTGAATGGTTTCCAGTTTGGGGCTATGATGAATAAAGCCTCCATAAACATTCATATTCATATCTTTATGTGGATACAAGTGGTCATTTTCTGGGGTTAACACCGGAAATTGTTGGGTCCTGTGGTCATTGCAGATCTAGTTTTTAAAGAAATTGCCAAACAGTTTTCCAAAGGGACTCTACAGTTTTACCTCCCCACAAGCAATATTTGAATGACCCACTTTTTCAGCCTCCTCATCAGTGTTTGATAGTGTCACAACTTGTTCCCAGCCATCCCATTAGTGTGTAGCAGCACCTCATTGGGGCTGTGATTGCAATGTCCCTAATGGCTAATAATGTTGAACATCTTTCATGTCCTTATTTGCCATCCACATATCCTTCTGTTGAGTTGTGGTAGGTTGTGGTTTTTGAGGAACTGATTCATTTCATCAAATGTATATAAATAAAGTTTTTTATTGCCTTATTCTTTTCATGGTTCTGTCTGTAATGATACTATTTCACTCCTGATATTAGTAATTTGTTGTCTTTTCTCTTTTTTTCTTTAAGTCTTGCTAGGAGTTTGTCAATTTTATTGATCTTTTCAAAGAATCAACTCTGTTTCATTTATTTTTTTCTATTATTTTTCTGTTTTCAATTTCATTGATTTTGCTCTTCATTCTTTCTTTCCTTTTGCTAGTATTGGATTCATTTTGCTCTTCTTCTAGGTGCTTCAGGTGAGAATTTGGGTTATTGATTGGTGACTTTTCCTCTTTACCTATATGTTCATTTAGGGCTATAATTTTCCCTCTCAGTGCTGTTTTTGCTGTGTCTCACCATTTAAATATGTTGTAAAATTCATTTTAATTCAGATCAATGTATTTTTTGCTTTCACTGAAATTTTTTCTCTGGCCCATGAATTATTTGGAAATGTGTTGTTTAGTCTCCAAGTGTTTGGAGATTTTCCTGTGACCTTCCTGTTATTGATTTTTAGTTTGTTTTCATTGTGGTCAGAGAACATATTCTGTTTGATTTTAAGGTTTTTTTTAGTTTATTGGGGTGTGTTTTATAGCCCATGATATGATTTATTTTGGTACGTGTTCTGTGTGCACTAGAAAAGAATGCATATTCAGCTGTTGTTTATGAATATTGATTATTCTTATTGGCAGAGATATTGTTGGGTTCTTCTGTATCCTTGCTGATTTTATGCCTAATTTTTCTTTCAATTGTTCTATCCATTGTTGACAAAGGAGTGTGAAAGTCTTTAACTGTAATTGTGGATTTATATATTTCTCTTTTCAGTTCTATTGGTTTTGCTTTACATAGTTTGCAACTCTGTTGTTTGGTGTGTACACGTTTGGTATTGTTATGTCTTCTCGACTCTTATCATTATATTATGTCCCTCTCTGTCTCTGTAATTTTTTTTTCAGAAGCCTACTTTCTCTGAAATTAATATAGCCAGTCCCATTTCCCTCTACTTAATGTTTGCCTGATTCATTTTATCCATCCTTTACTTCCAACTTTCCTACATCATTATATTCAAAGTGAGTTTCTTTCAGACAGCATACAGTTGGGTCATGCTTTTAAATCCACTCTGCCAGTCTCCATCTTTTATTTGTATAATTAGACCATTAAATTTAATTTAATTATTGATATGTTAGGACTTAAGTCTGCCATTTTACTTTCTGTTGTCCATTGTTTGTTCTTTTCTGTTTCATTGATTCTTCCTTCCTATGAACTTCTTGAAAAACGTTTTTGAGGGGCACCTGGGTGGCTTAGTGGGTTAAAGCCTCTGCCTTCAGCTCAGGTCATGATCTCAGTGTCCAAGGATCGAGTTCCACATTGGGCTCTCTGCTCAGCAGGGAGCCTGCTTCCCCCCCCCTCTCTCTTCTGCCCCTCTGCCTACTTGTGATCTCTCTCTGTCAAATAAATAAATAATCTTTAAGAAAAATGTTTTTGAATTTCATTTGTATTTACCTGTAGTGTTTTTGAGTGATATCTCAAAAGAAGTGACAGCTTCTTTAGTAATTACTGTATTAGATTATGTATACATAGCTTAGAACAGTCTGCTGGTGCCATTATTCTACCAGTTCAAGTGAAGTATAGAAACTCACCTTTCTCTACATCTCATTACCCTCTCCACTTAACATATTGTCTTAAATATCTCCTCTAAATTAGAACCACTTCAGACAATGTTAGAATTTTACTTCAACCGTCAAATGTAATTAGAAAACTGAAGGGGAGCCCGAGTGGCTCGGTCAGTTAAGCATCTGACTTTAGCTTAGGTCATAATCTTGGGGTCTGGGGATGGAACCCCATGTCAGGCTTTGCACTCAACTGGGAGTCTGCTTGTCTCTCTCCTTCTCCCTCTTGCTCTTCTCCTCCCATGCTTGTGAGCTCATTCTGTCTCTCTCTCAAATAAATTAATGAAAATCTTTATTTTAAAAAAAGAAAGAAAACTCAAGAGTGGAAGGAAAGCCTATTTATTTACCTATATTTTTGTTTTTCTTTTCTGATGTTCTGAGATTTTTTTCTTTTTCTGTTTCTTTTCTGTTTAGAGAACTTCCCTTAGCCATGATTTTAGGGTACAAATTTTGTTAGTTTTCCTTCATCTGAGAATGTCTTGATTCCACCTTCATTCCTAAAGGATTTTGTTTTGCTGTGTATAAGATACTGGGTTTATGTGTTTTGACAGAAAAAAAAAACCAATAACAGAAAAACCAACCAAACAAACAAACAAAAAAAACCACACTGTGCTAGTTCTTTCTTGCTCCAGGGTTTCTGATAAGAAATCTGTTGTCCCTCAAATTGATTTCTCTCTATAGGTAGGATGCCACTTTTCTCTGACTCATTTAAAGATTTTTTTTATTTGTAGTTTCCAGAAGTTTAAGGGTGGTTTAAGGATTATCCTGTTTGTGATTTGCTCAGTTTCTAGAATCTGTGAATTTATATCTCTAGCTAAATTTAGGGAATTTTCAGTCATTTCCTTCTTCTTTATTCCTGTCCTGTCTCCTCCTTTCTCAGACTCTGATGAAACAAACTTTAGACCCTTTTATAGTCATACAGGTCCCTGGGGCTCCATTCTTTTTTTTTATGCTTATATTCAATCTGAATAATTGCATAATTTCTATTATTCTATTTCCAGTTTAGTAATAATTTTTTGCTCCCTCCATTCTGCTGGTGAGCGCATCCATTAAGTGTTTTTTCTTTTTAATTTCAGTTATTATGTTTTTCACTTATAAAATTTCCATTTTGGTTCTATTTTACATCTTACATCTTTGCTGAGATTTTCCATTTCTTTTCTGAAGCTTTCTTTCTTTCTTTCTTTCTTTTTTTAGTCTTAGGAGTGTTCCATTTGTGTTCATAATTATTTCTTGGACCACTTTATCACAGCTACCTTAAAATGTTTGTTAGATATGCCTAACATCTCTAGCATCTGAATGTTACATTTATTGATTCAGTTTGAGATCTTCCTGGTTAGTATGAAAATAGATTCTTTTGTTAAAGCTTGGACATTTTCATATCATGTTATGTGACCCTGGCCCTTATTTGAACTTCCTGTTTTAGCTAGCCTCTCCAGCACCTCTTTAGCAAGGGAAGCAGAAGCATTGCCTGATTATTGCCTTGTGGAGGTAGTTCAGGCACCTCTCCATTGCCAGGTGGAAGTCCAGACTCCCCATGTCATCTCCACAGACACCAGGGAGTAGAAAGCCACATTATAGCCCCCATGATGGTGGAAATCTAGGCTCCCCACTAAGGTTTTAGGTGGTCATTTTTTTCTTGAGTGGAGTAGAGGAGTTAGTATCTAAAGTTTTCTGTCTTGATAGACTGTCCTACCCTGGATCTTTGACTAAAGAGAGCAGACATCTGTAGGAATGAGAAGTAACAAACCTAGGGCGCCTGGAAGGCTCAGTCAGTTAAGCGTTTGACTTGATTTCAGTT
The DNA here is from genome assembly GCA_028646535.1 of Procyon lotor. Classification (NCBI taxonomy): domain Eukaryota; kingdom Metazoa; phylum Chordata; class Mammalia; order Carnivora; family Procyonidae; genus Procyon; species Procyon lotor. The sequence goes on from CM053610.1 coordinate 39,653,459, forward strand.
CAGGTCATGATCTCAGGGTCTGGAGATCAAGTCCCATGTCAGGCTATGTATTCAGTGGGGAATCTGCTTGAGGCTCTCTTTCCCTTTCCCTCTGCCCACCCCCCACCGCTTGTGCTCACTCTCTAAAATAAATAAGTCAATCCTGAAAGAAAGAAAGAAAGAAAGAAAGAAAGAAAGAAAGAAAGAAAGAAAAAAAGAAAGAAAAGAATAATTACAAAATGGTAATCACTATCTTTTTTTTAAAAAAGATTTTATTTATTTGACAGAGAGAGAGAGATCACAAGTAGGCAGAGAGGCAGGCAGAGAAAGAAAGCGGGGAAGCAGGCTCCCCACTGAACAGAGAGCTGATGTGGGGCTCAATCTCAGAACCCTAAGATCATTACTTGAGCCAAAGGCAGAGGTTTTAACACACTGAGACACCCAGGTGCCTGGCAATCATCATCTTTATTGTTTCTCAATACAGATCACTTTTGACATACTAGGCAGGGTTTAGGTGAAGGAGAGGGCATCCAATGGATAGTGCTAACCTGTATCAAAGGTTATACTTAAAGAAGGGTACAGGTCCCAGTCAGAAACATGGTGGGCTGTACTGGGAGCCAAGGCCCTTGACACTTTCTGTCTCCATGGTTATATCCATCAGTAGCTCCTCCACTTGATATGAACAATTGTATCTTTCTCATTCCTATATAAACTGTGGGAAAGCAGATCTAGACAAGTCCTCTAACTCTTTTTCCCTCCAGCTTGCTATGTGTGGACGTTTCCTTTGCAGAAATCCTAGAGCTACCCAGGCTGTAGGACCAAACAACATTATTAAATTAAGTACTTAGCAACTTATTTCTCCCTCTCTTTCCATACCTTTTTCCCTCCTCTCTGACCTCCATTAAGCTTTCTCCACCTGAAAGATTGAGGATCTGCTCAGGGGCACAGATGCCAATCATTTGCCAGAAAAAGACACCCATGAAAGGCTTCAAGGTCTGCCCCAAGGGAGCCCTGTTCATTTGGATTAATGACCTTGAAAAGCAAATCAGCCTGGGGAAGAAAAGTGGTCCCATCACCCATTCCTTCATCTCATCCATTATTTACTGGCCACTTACCAACATAGATGCTGAACTGCAGAAGCAGCAACTACCAGGGATGGTGCCAAACTAGCAAGATACATGAGATATCACCCTTGGAGTCAGGACACCTGGACTCTTGTCTCATTTTGGAAAAGTTGCCTATCTTTCCTGGCATTCATCTGTCTCTGTGGAGCAGATAGGCTTGTATGACTTTAATTCCAGCCATGATAGTCTGATGTGGTATTTCTTCTTATAGCAGTGACCTTAAGTCTTTCTTCTGACTGAATTGGGAAAGATCCTGCAGAAATCACCCTTATTTCAAATCAAATCTCTTTTTTGTCAAGAGGAAGGCCAAGGGTGTTATTCCCAGGACTTTAGAGCAATTCTCTGACCTGTAGCCTTTCTTGGCACCTTCCCTTATGGGTGAATTTGCTATAACACTGAGCAAGTTGAAGCCAGTTCTACCATAGGTCAAGCTCCCCATCTTGGTAATGGGAACAGTACCACATTCTTGCTCTTTTTCCAGTGGCAAGGTGAGGCTGAGGGAATGAGTACAGAAGGGGCTTCATTTGTATGTGCACTGAAGCACAAGATGTAGGTCATGAGTTCCCAGCAGAACAGGGCAAAGCAAGCTAGACACCTGCATGTGTGCATACCTTGGAGTAAGCCCACTGTGTTAGAAAGCTCTGCGAGCCCATCACTGCAATGTCCAAGGTGGGAGGCTGTGTGGGGTAGGGAACAAGGTCATTACCACCCCCTTGGCCATTTTTTTTCTAAGAGTGGCCCATAGATTCTCATTCTCATTCACATGGATGAGAGGGTGCATGCTACAGAGGCACCCTTGTGTCTAAATAGAAGCTGGAGATCTCCCAAACTCAAGCCCTCCCTATTGCCAGCCCAAGGACTCTCTGTTCTTTGGCCAAGAACACTGCAGTCTCTGTTTGTCCCTGGCCTACTTTGAAGTTGTAACAATCAAACTCTGTCAGCTCAAGAATAAAGGAGACCATAGAACTAACATTTTTCAACTCTTTGGTGGGACAAGGTCTACAGTGAGCAAGTAGGAGGAGGCAGCAGAGTCACGGACTCAGATCTTACCACTTCTACCATCTCCCAAGGCTGCTGCCCTGGGCCTGAGTCCATTGGTGACTCACAAATGTAAGTGCCCTAACAGATCCATAGCCAGACAGGTGTGGAGCAGAGGATGGCCTCCTGGGAGAGAATAAAACCTCTGGAGAGAGGTGGAAGTGCAAAAGGGGGTAATTGTCCAGTCCCCACCACCAGGCATGCAAAAGGTGCATCCAGGCACTGAAAGTCCCCTCTCCTTCCTGACCAGCCACATCAGTGGGGCCCACAGTAGAGGTCCAGTTCCTCAGGGAGGACTGCAGGGCCTCTCTCACCAGCCCTGGAGAGGTCAATGGCAGTGAGTTGACCCAGCCCAGCATATCCTTTGGAAGGCTAGTGAACAGGGCAAAAGAAAACTTTCATCACATCCCTTTGCTTTATAGAAATCAACATCTAATTTTGAAAGTGAAGTAAATGCGTTAAGTAACAACATAAATGGTACTGGTTATACACAATTGCCCTTGATGGCCCTTTGAATACTCGAGGAAAGAGGTTGGTGTCATGACAACAATTATAGAGTTGGCACTGGCTGAGCTACGAGGTGCTGGGGAGGGAGACTGGGAACAATTGGGACATACCACTTTGGGTCCAGCTCCTGCCAGGAAATCAGGGGCACATTCCACAAGAGACTTGGGGACAGTTGGCAAAAATGCCATTTACTAGGAAAAATCAACAGGGAGGACAAAAGACCCATAGTCAGCAGAAGGGTCATATTTCCTACCCCCCAACCTAAAGGGGTCCATGTGGGGTCTTCTGGCTATTCTCTCTGGCTGCAGTCCTGGGCTTCATTCTCTTTCCCTACCCTCTTCCCTCATAGAGTATAGTGAAATCATTTTTATGTCCCTTGGAAACAAAATGGTCTCATTTTTTTACTCATTTCATCTAGTTCCTTGATTTTTCCCCCTATTAGATGTGCCAACTTCTGAAAGTTTTCTCAATTTTCCACTCTCTTTGTGATTTCGTCACTTCCATAATATTGGGATTAGGTGTCTCCCAGTGCCATTGTATTTGTATTTTCTTGGTATCTTAGAATAAATTTTCCAGGGAAAGACTTCTTCACTCTGCTTAACACTCTTCAACTAAATTCTACTATCCTTGATATTAATACTTTCTCCCCAACTTTCGTTAATTACCAGTTTTTTGGTGTATCTTTGTCTACCAACAAATTTCCAACATGCCATGATTGGTGTATGGTAGCTGTGTCTCTTATGAATATCCTACAGGTTTGATAGTTGTTAGAAAACAAAATTCATCTACAGCCATACCACCCTGAACATGCCCAATCTCGTCTGATCTTGGAACTAAGCAGGGTTGGGCCTAGTTAGTACTTGGAAGGGAGGAAACAAAATTCAACTGAGTAAATTTTAATGATCTTATTGGCTTTATTCAGTGTTTCTTGAATCAGACAACATACAAACCAGCAGATATAAAGGAGCTTAGCAGAGCAGTACAAAAAAAAGACTTTTATGGACAGGAGGGAGTAGGAACAAGTAAGATATCTGGACAAAAACAGAACAAAACAAAACAAAAACCCACAACCAGATTGGTTATCACTAAGTTACTTTCCTTTAGGGGATGGCAGGCAGATTACCTAGATTACCTCACTAATGCTGATCAGGTGATTCCCATTTGACTGTTTAAGATTCCACTTCAAGGAGAGCCCAAACTATAATTAAAACTAAATCTCGGTTTAGTGTCAGGGGTTTAGCATAAGTGACCCATTTGGGGGCCTCTTTTCTTGTTTTTGACATAATCTTACAAAATTCAAGAGTTCCCGTTTCATGAATTAACAAATTTCAATCACATTTTGATTTTCTTAGTTTGGTGCTCCCCTTTATTATGCTTTAATTTATTTCCTGGGTTTAGTCTGGGTGGATTGTTGGCATTCCTTTGGATTTCCTGCTTTTGGGCTTGTAAGTGCTACCTGATTTTTCTATTCTTCTAACACTTACTGTTAAAGTCTATAAACTATGTACTTACTCTGATTTTTTTCAGTGCATAAATCGGTATCTGCCCAACAAAACAAGCCTTTTTGCCAGTTTGACATTTGCCACAAGAAACTGGGTTTTCTCCTTTTTCCCCCCACAAAAGCTATTTAATCTTTTTTTTCTTCTTTTTAAGAAATCAATGTGTTCTTTTTTTTAATAGAAGCAAGACATGTGTGAAGGAGATATTCAATCTATGTGCTCTGGTCAAATCTCCACACTGGACTGGTTTCTTGGACATGTCCTGCAGCAAGTGTGCTGGCTTTCAGGCAACTTACAGGGACAAACTGGTGTGGTTTTATTCAAAACCAAAGTCAGGAGCTAATTTTACAATCAGACATGGCTTTTATGGGCCTCCAAGGTTTTTGTCACCTTAAGGGCATAGTCCCTGAGTCTTTGACTATCATAGCTGGGGTTTTATCACAGGCACCTGGTGGTCTACCGGAAGCCCTGATGCAGGTGACAAATCCCTGGGAATGTGGTTAGCAAGACAGAAAGCTGGCTCTTTAGGCCAATGGGACTCCCTGCTGCTCACTCAGAATGTCTCTGTATTTGGGGATGCAGATATTAAAAACAAAAAAAACCTCTGAAGAGTTTAGAACCAGAAAACAGGAAAGATTTTTGCTCCAAGAGCAGATTGTTCATTTTATTGCCTCCTGGCATCGTAAGTTCATAAACAAAAAGTGCCCATTTGGCAATGGGTGGCAGTTCAGTTTGAGCCAGTTAGAGGGTAACCCTCTCTAGCCAAGGGCCAAACATGGCATTCTTGGTGCCACTTTCTCTGGACTCCCAGCTGACTGGTGAGTGTTTCTGATAACTCCAAGCCCTTGAGTTGGGGCCAGTGCAGTTTTTGACTGGCTGATATTTTTATTTATCAGTTATGGTCTTGACCCCCTCTCCCCTCCATAACAAGTGACAGGGGTGTGAGGAGGCTCATCTCAGAGTCTCCCTGAATCAACCTGGTAAGGGATGGGACTCAGGGCAGGAGGGCAACAGGTCCTAAATGCCATGAGACATACCTGATGTCTGGTACATGGAGAACTTTGGAAGGGTCACATGGAAGAATCAAAAAATAATTTTCAGAAGGTTACAAACCTGACACACTTACAATATAGAATGTCTAGGGGGATTCTTACGTTAGTTACAAAATTGGCTTATTTTCTGGAAAGCAATAAAATCATACCTCTAAAGAAAACTTTTCTATGAGACAGTAATCATTTGCACCTCTCAGGAAAAAAAAAAAAGATCCACACATGAACACATGACTTTAGAGTCTGGCTTTTAATCAATAATGAACAGAACATTAAACAGAGGTGCGTCCCTGGATAACTCAATAATCCCCATTAGACCCATTGAACAATATCTAAATTGGCATGAAAAGCACATACTGACTTCTCTGTGTTTTATTCTAAGTTTCAGGTAAAATTTTTTTTAACAGATACCCGGAGGAGAGCAAGAAGTGAGGAACATGACACCGGGGAGAAGAAGTGGGGCAGCCCTCCTCGGAGTCCCGAGCCCATTTCCAGAGCTCCACCTTGCTCCCAGAGAGCCCACTCCCAGAGAGCCCCCACCGCAGAGCATGGGGATGGGAGCCATGTCCCTCCACACTTCCTGTACTCTCACCAGCTGCCATCGGTCCCTGGGTCTTGACCGACTGTCCCTGACTCCTTTGGAGACACTAGAAATGCATCTACTAAATCTAATCTAAAAGTACTAGCTGCACAGAAGGGGAACTGCTCCTTCTGTGAAAAATCAGATGTGAAAAATCACTCTGCACACCCACCCCCACTGCTTCTGTTCCAGCAGGCCCCTGGGAGCCAGGCAGTCCTGACGCTCTCCCAAGTCATGGAGAATAGATCAGGAGTAGGTTCGGTGACGAAGGTGCTGCAGTATGAAGCATCAGATCTGGGACAGCACTCATATCCTCTGAGATGGAGACCAGGACTGGGCTGGGCTCTCCACATGGCCCAACTGGCCCTTTCCCAGGTCTGAGGCCCTAGCTACCTGACACTGCTGTCCATGAGTCCTCAGAGGGTTCACCTCTGGTCCTGGCAGACCTCTGCCTCTGACCTCATTACCCACCAGCCTGTGGGGTCTCAGCCTGTGTGGGTCTCACCCAGCCCAGGATTGGGCTAAATGCATTTATTCCTTGTTCTCACACACAGCATGGGCATGACCAGTCATCAGGTGGTGCAGGACCCCCTCCCCCGTACCAGTTCTGAGTCTAGGCAGCACCCAAACCATGCGGCTTGTCTGGTCAAGCCCCATTTCCCTAATATTCATGGCTTCCCGTGGCTCCAGTGCTCCTGTGTCCCAGACCCAGACAGACATGCTTAGAGTTCAGGGCCCACAGACAGAGTCTCAGTACAACCTAGTGGAGGCTGCAGGTCCTATCTTGGGGGACTCCTCTCCTCTACAGGAGAAGTGAATGTGTGCGTATGTGTGCATGTGTGTGTGGGAGGGAAAGTGCAATGAAGTAACATCTTAGCAACAAGGACATGAAATTGAACAAATGAAAGTATGACCTGCCTTGCATTTTATTTCCTAAAACTAAAGAGATTTGGAGAGACAGATTGAAAAGAGACGAGGTTAAATTAAATAAAATTTTAATGTTAAAATATATTTAGAGGGGCACCTGGGTGGCTCAGTCATTAAGCGTCTGCCTTCGGCCCAAGTCAGATCCCAGGGGCCTGGGATGGAGCCCCACATCGGTCTCCCTGCTCTGCAGGAAGCCTCCTTCTCCCGCCTCCATTCCCTCTGCTTGTGTTCCCTCTCTCGCTGTGTTTCTCTCTGTCAAATAAATAAAATCTTAAAATATATATATATATTTAGAAATAGACCCCTGCATATAAATGCATAGGCACATGTCATGTCTCTGGACCCGTGGAGGATGCCAACCCAAACAGAGCAAAGGCAGCAGTCATCCCCTCCCCAGCATGTCCAGGCTGGCCCCACACTGCCCTGCTGGCCTGCTTCAGACATCTGATTCCCTGTGTTACCTGCCCACCTGTTCATAAGGAAAGACAATTTCAAGATGTTCCAAAAACAGTCTTTCCTAAAACATTTGCATATGACTTACACTGTTCCACAAACAGAAGAGACTCATGGAGCCTTAAGCTGACCAGTCCTGCAAGCCCCTACAAAGCTGGATGGTGGGTCTGCTGCATATGCATATGCAGCTCCCTATGCACCCACATAGGGAGATGCATCAGTGTGTCAGCGGTGAAAGGGTGGAGGGTAGGGGGTAATTTTTGATGGAGCCCTCACGGACTGAAGTAAAGAATTCTCTTTAATCAAGATAAACACAGTAGGTCCAAGTAATGCAAAAATCTGTTTCAGATCCAAACCTTGGTCCCTTAATTAGGTGAGTATCTTGAGGGGGGAAGAGGAACCAGGGCAGGAGCTTCATCAGAAGAAAACGGGCATGGAGGTGGGAGTGCCTGAAGAAAATCAGAGGGGCTGATGGGGGAGAGCCAGGAAAGCCACAGAAAAGCAAGGACTTTGCAAGGTGAATGTCACCTGTCTCCAAGTAGTGCAGTGTCCTTACCCCTGAAACATCAGTTGGGTAAAACACAGGAACCAGAGGCAAAAGGAATGGCCTTTGAGTTTCATGGCCTCATTCAGTATGGAGAAGAAATACTGCAATCCCTACCAACTGCTAGGACCTGTGAGGTGAACCCTGGCCCTTGCATGTGCACATTTGAAATATAGTTGGTCTTCTGAATTGTACCCAATACTGTGGTTAAAACAGACACGTAAACTTTTTTTTTTTAATTTTTAATCCTGGTAAACATATATAAAATCTACCATCTTCACCATTTTTAAGTATACAGTTCAATAGCATTAAGTATAGTGACACTGTTGTGCAACTAATCTCCAAAACTCTTTCATCTTGCAAGACTGAAACTCAATAGCCACTAAATAATTCCCCATTAGACTGACTTATTTTTTTTTTTTTTTTAGATTTTATTTATTTGTCAGAGAGCGAAAAAGAGCACAAGCAGGGGAAGGAGCAGGCAGAGGGAGAAGCAGGCTCCCTGCTGAGCAAGGAGCCCGATGCGGGACTCAATCCCAGGACCCTGGGATCATGACCTAAGTTGAAGAGCGACACTTAACTGACCGAGCTACCCAGGTGTCCTTAAACTGACTTATTTTTTCTTTTTTTTTAATTAACATATAATGTATTATTTGTTTCAAGGGTATAGGTCTATGAATGGTCAGGCTTACACAGTTCACAGCACTCACCATAGCACATACCCTCCCCAATGTCCATCACCCAGCCACCCCATCCCTCCCACCCCACGCCCCTCCAGCAACCATCAGTTTGTTTCCTGAGATTAAGAGCCTCTTATGGTTTTAGACTGACTTAAATATTTTTTAAGATTTTATTTATTTATTTGACAAAGAGAGAAAGATCTCAAGTAGGCAGAGAGGCAGGCAGAGGGAGGGGGAAACAGGCTCCCCACCGAGCAGAAAACCCAATGCAGGGCTCTATCCCAGGACCCTGAGATCATGACCTGAGCTGATGGCAGAGGCTTTAACCCACTTAGCTACCCAGGCACCCCTAGATTGACTTATTTTTAATGATTATTTTCTTCAGGAGAATTTCATCTCCTGCTATCATTCTTGTTTGCCCACTTTCTTTTCCACATTCTCCAACTCTGTCTCTCTCTCTCAATCTCTCCCTACACACACACACACACACATACATACATACATGTGCAAGCAAGTACACACGAACAATGCAGCTTACTCTGAAGGTGTCATGTCCCTTCCTGTTTCTTGATGTGACCATTGTTGACATTTACAGGAGAAGAAACACAAGTTCCCCAATTCACAGAGACCCCACAGAAGAAGACTGCTTCTGCAGGAGCTCTCCCAGCCCAGGTGACCTGTGGACTCAGAACTCTCAGGAAAAAGGAGCCTCAGGCTGAAAAGAAGGTTTCCAGAAGGAACTTGTTGAATTAGCACCCACTGGCTTCAGACCTCTGGAAGGAATTACTCTTCAATCAAATAGGAATCCTTCCTCAATTTTGCAGTGAGGAATGGAATCAGACCTCAATCTATCCTTTGTACTCAAGGACAAACTTATTCCTGGTGGTGGATCACCAAGTTGGCCAAAGTCAAGGTGTTTCCCTTGAGGCAAAGAAGAAGAAGAAGAGAGAAAGAGAAAGAAAGAAAGAAAGAAAGAAAGAAAGAAAGAAAGAAAGAAAGAAAGAAAGAAAGAAAGAAAGAAAGAAAGAAAGAAAGAAAGAAGGAAGGAAGGAAGGAAGGAAGGAAGGAAGGAAGGAAGGAAGGAAGGAAGGAAGGAAGGAAGGAAGGAAGGAAGGAAGGAAGGAAGGAAGGAAGGAAAGAAAGAAAGAAAGAAAGAAAGAAAGAAAGAAAGAAAGAAAGAAAGAAAGAAAGAAAGAAAGAAAGAAAGAAAGAAAGAAAGAAAAAGAAAGGAGGGAAGGGAAGGGAAGGGAAGGGAAGGGAAGGGAAGGGAAGGGAAGGGAAGGGAAGGGAAGGGAAGGGAAGGGAAGGGAAGAAAAAGGAATTGGCCATACCCATCTTTTGTCACCACCTAATAAGAAACTAGGAAACAAAATAAAGAGAGAGGCATGCATGAGGAAACCACATTGGTAACACAGCGTGTGTCATTTATCTCTTCACAGAAAGAGGTAGAGATGGTGGTGGGAGGGTGCTCCAGAACCTCTAGGCGTCCACACACTGCTTCTTCATCACCGTGAATTCACCATTCCAGGGGAGTGCTCCGACCAAAAAATTGCACATTACTTTCTGAAAAAGACCACAACCACAACAAAATCAGTAATGCCAAAAAAGAGGGGAAAATATGTCCTGTTGCTAGGTATCAGCTTAGGAATATGCTGGAGGATGGGTCATCAGCCATCATTGAATACTCGTAGGAATCTGCTAGACCTCTGCAGCCATCAGCAGATACCTGGAGGGAGGTCTCTGTTCCCACAAGAACCAGGGATAGAAAACAAATACTAACAATCATCATGTTTTGCTGGGAGATCAGATATAAACTTGATTTCATTTTTAATTCTCTCTAAGATTTTCTACAATGAAAAGAAAGCAATTCTATGTCAGATATAACCTAATGTATGTTATCTTAATAATTAATGCCTTTTGTTCTAATAACAAGTCTAATAATGCCTTTTGTTCTAATAACCAGAGCAATTTGGAGGGCTCTAGGGCCTACCATTTTTTTATTCCAAAGACCCCTTCTCTCCATTTCCAAGTACCACAGAAATGGCAAATGAAATATTCTATGTGTGTGTGATAGGTGGATGGTTGGATGGATGGATGGATGGATGGATGGATGGATGGATGGATGGATAGGTAGGTAGGTAGGTAGATCAATAGATGGATGATACAAAGATAGCAGTCTTGGAAAAACAGCAAAGAGCATCTTAAATAATTAGAAACATTGTGGTGCTCCCAGGAGCTATTCAGTGTCAGAGAAAATGAAGCCTGGTCTCTGCTGAGTATTGGACACAAGCAAAGGAGGGTCATGCAGGCCTTTTTCACCCAGAAACCCACGCAAAAAAACACCAAATCAAGAGGGATTAGGCAAATTACACCAAACCTTGGGAACCCAAAGCTCCTATTGTCCTTAAACTGATCCAGAACACACACACACACACACACACACACACACACAAAGATAGAAAGTTCTCATTCTCATTATACCACACCAGAAAAATCCTGAAACCAAAATATGACAGATAAATAAAGTATAACTCAAATTTACAAAAAACAAAAATCCTAAAAAAAATACTAACAAATTAAGGCATTTGAGTATTATCAAATAGGGATTGCTATCCCTAGCACAGTGTTTCCCAGACTTTCTTGGTGATATGAAATGTGTGGGATGTCTTCACCTGGAAATTCTGATGGAGTATGTTTGGGGTGAGACCATGGAACGTGTGTGTGTGTGTGTGTGTGTGTGTGTGTGTATGTGTGTGTGTGTGTGTATGTGTGTGTGTGTCTGTGTGTTTTCACCATATGTTCCGAGTGATTCTTTTTTTTTTTTTAAGATTTTATTTTTAATAAAATAATCTCTATACCCAGTGCAGGGCTCAATCCACAACCCTGAGATCGAGAGTCACACACTCCAACAACTAAGCCAGCCAGGCACCCCTGATTCTTAAAATTAGGAAGTTAAAGATTACTTAATGTATACAAAACCAAAATTACTAATAAAAAAGTGGCATATCAAACTTCATCATATTCTAAACGACAAGGGCAAACACAATCCATGACTCTCTTCCTTTCCAAACTGGGCCCAACAGAATGGCTCCCACAAAGTGACAAGAAAAGGGACTGTTTTGCCATCAGTGAGATGACCAGAGAATACACCATCCATGTTCACTGCACATCTATGGAGGAGCCTTCAAGAAGTGTGCCCCCAGGGCACTCAGAGAGAGCTAGAAATTTGCCGTGAAAGGGATGGATGTGCATATTGACCCCAGCTCGACAAAGCTGTCTAGGAATTCCCCATGGAATCTCCCATGCCATATCTGTGTTCAGTTGTCCAGAAAATGCAGTGTAGATAGAGATTCCCTGAACAAGCTTACATGTTGAGGTACTAGGTACTTGTCACCACCTTGAACAACCTATAGTCAGTCAATGTGGAGAAGGACTAACTAAGGCAATCCAAGCAATAAAATACCCCTGCCCCCCAAAAAAACCATCTTCCAGACATGTAATAAATTGTGAATCTATTACTTTATTTCGCTAAAGGGTCAAAAAAGAACAATTATTCAGTATACTTGGTATACTTGGTAGACACTGAAAGATTAACTGATAGAAGAAACATAGTTATTTTTTTTAGTTTTTTCAGGTTTATTTTATTTTTTAAATTTAATTTTATTTTTTCAGTGTTCCAACATCCTCTGTTCAGGCACCACTCACATACTTATTTTATTTTATTTTATTTTATTTATTTTATTTTATTTTTATTTTGACTCACATACTTATTTTAAAAAATAACTCTTGGCAAAAGGAATTGGAGGAATTCTAGAAATCAGCACTTGATATAATATTTAATAATAGGATATACTGAAAGCACTGCTATCAAAGCTGGGAATAAGAAAACCTGCCCAGCATTATTATTCTTCAGCTTTATTTTGAAGACTTAGAAAGAAGAAAAAAAAAACAGTTTTCTTTTCTTTTTTTTTTTTAAAGTAATAGTCCAGCTCACACATATGTGTCAATGCTCTTTGGTTTTTTTTTTAAAGATTTTTATTTATTTATTTGACACAGAGAGAGAGAGAGATCACGAGTAGGCAGAGAGGCAGGCAGAGAGAGAGGGAGAAGCAGGCTCCTCGCTGAGCAGAGAGCCCAATGCGGGGCTCGATCCCAGGACCCTGAGATCATGACCTGAGCTGAAGGCAAGGCTTTAACCCACTGAGCCACCTAGGCACCAAAAAACCAGTTTTCATTATTGATAAGTGTGTGCTTAAAAACATGCACCTTAAAATATGGGATGGTCCATGGAAACCTTAAATACAGTAAGTGAGCTCCTTGAGGACAATTCTCTTTAATTCCCTTTAAGATTTTCTACAAATAGGTAAAAAGCAACAACTCTTCTATAATCCCAAAGGGCCCAGTAGAAAATATAAATTTGAGCCAACCATACTTCTACTAATAGTAAAAGATAAACAAAAGTAACATAAAAGCCATATAGCATGAAGACATGCTCCCTGCTTAAATGTTTGTCCTGATGAGTATCTGTTGTTAACTGGAAATGATCAGATCTATAAAGTTTGAGCATACAGAAGCAGTTTTAGTGAAACATAGTGGAAGTGCACTTTGTTTATAGGCCCTTACAATTTTCTGTAGCATGGCTATATGAAGCAGTGATTCTCAAAGTATGGTCCCACAACTACTACCATCACCAGCAGCAGCAGCAGCAGCAGCAACAACAGCTGGGAACTTATTAAAAGTGCAAATTTTGGAGCCTACTCCAGACCTACTAAATCCAAAACTCTGCAGGTAGGACATGGCCATCCATGTTTATTGAGGCTTCCAGGTATTTCTGATGCCTGCTCACATAAAGAACCATTGGTGTAAGCAAAGGAAATAGTCAACAAAACTAAGAGGCAGCCCACAGAATGGGAGAATATATTTGCAAATGACACTACAGATAAAAGGCTGATATCCAAGATCTATAAAGAACTTCTCAAACTCAACATCAAAAAACTAACAACACAGTCAAAAAATGGGCAGAAGACATGAACAGACACTTCTCTAAAAAAGACATACAAATGGCTAGCACACACATAAAAAAATGTTCAACATCACTAGCCATCAGGGAAATACAAATCAAAACCACAATTTGATACCACCTTACACTAGTTAGAATGGCAAAAATTAACAAGACAGGAAATAGCAAGTGTTGGCAAGGATGTGGAGAAAGGGGAACCCTCGGGGCGCCTGGGTGGCTCAGCCGTTAAGCGTCTGCCTTCGGCCCAGGTCAGATCCCAGGGTCCTGGGATCGAGCCCCGCATCGGGCTCTCTGCTCTGCGGGAAGCCTGCTTCTCCTGCTACCGTTCCCTCTGCTTGTGTTCCCTCTCTCGCTGTGTTTCTCTCTGTCAAATAAATAAAAATCTTTAAAAAACAAAACAAAACAAAAAAAGAAAGGGGAACCCTCTTGCTCTGTTGGTGGAAATGCAAGCTGGTACAGCCACTCTGGAAAACAGTATGGATGTTCCTCAAGATGTTAAGAATAGAGCTACCCTATGACCCAGCAATTGCACTACTGGGTATTTACCCCAAAGATACAGATTAGTCAAAAGAAGAGGCACATGCACCCCAAAGTTCATAGAAGCAATGTCCACAGTAGCCAAACTGTGGAAAGAGCCGAGATGCCCTTCAACAGATGAATGGATAAAGAGGATGTGGTATATATACTCAATAGAATATTATTCAGACATTAGAAATGATGAATACCCACCATTTGCATCAATATGGATGGGACTGGTGGGGATTATGTTAAGTGAAGTAAGTCAAGCAGAGAAAGACAATTATCATATGGTTTCACTTATATGTAGAACATAAGCAATAGCATGGAGGACCATACGGGAAGAGAAGGAAATCCAAAGGGGGAGAAATCAGAGAGGGAGATGTGAAAGAGCAGAGCAAGGCCAGCTCTGTTTTGTGCTACACTCACTATCTTGTGTATAACCCAAGGCCGACTCTGTTCTGTGCTACACTGGCTATCTTGTGTATAACCCCCACATGACTGGCTCCTGAGGGAAAAAAAAACACAGAATGTTAGAATGTTAGAATATTGCCTAGCCCATCCTTGAGTTAGTTTGAGTTAGCAAAAAAATGCGAAAGGACAACTCGCCGACTGCACAACTGACCTGTGGCCAACCAGCACAAGCCACGAGCATCACCCCACCAACTGTTACCAAGCCCCCTATAAAACTGCTGTGCTTTTTTTTTATTACTAATAAAGTTGAGTGCCTTTTCTTTCTTTTTTTTTTATTAATTTTTATTAACATATAATGTATTATTTGCCCCAGGATACATGTCTGTGAATCTTTGGGCTTACACATTTCACAGCACTTAACAGCACATACCCTCCCCAATGTCCACAACCCAGCCACCCTATCCCTACCCACCCCCCCCACCCCCGCCCCGGCCACCCTTAGTTCATTTCTTGAGTCTAGGAGTCTCTTATGGTTTGTCTGGGGGAAAGAACTGCTGTGCTTTTTAAAACTCGCTCTCTTTCTCCACATCATGCTGCTGCGTCGGTGAGTGTAGAAGACTGAGCTCCAGCTAGCTCGAATAAAGGCTCTTTGCTTTTGCATCGGACTCAGCTCCCTGGTGGTCTTTGGGGATCTCAAAATCTGGGCATAACAAGATGAACCATAAGAGACTGTGGACCCTGAGAAACAATTTGGAGGTTTCAGAGGGGAGGAGTGTGGGGGGAGAGGGTAGCAGGGTGATAGGTACTGAGGAAGGCACGTGCTGCGATAAGCACTGGGTGTTACAATTACTAATGAATCACTGAACACTGCATCAAGGACTAATTATGTACTATACAGTGGCTAACTGAACATTAAAAAAAAAAAAAGAAAAAAAACCCACACTGGTGTAAACAAAAGCAAAGACAAAGCAAACCTACAGAAAGCCTTCACCAAAATCACACTAAGGACTTGGAAGAATGTGGGTCCCCACCTCTGAAATCAGAAATACAGGCTTAAGGCTAAAAGCTGCTAGGCCAGATCAGTCCTTTTTGGGGGGTCTTTGGGCTCTTCCATGACCTTCCTGGAAATCATAGCTGAGCCTGGCAAGAATCAACTGTAAATCTGGGGGGGATGGGAACACTGTCTGGCCTAGTCACTGCTTAATCGCCAGCACCCAAAATACCACCCGGGGCAAAGTAAGCTTTGAGGCTTAGCTGAGTGGATGAATGAGTTTCCTTTTGTGCCTTCATAAGAATGAGCAATCCTTGGCCAGCATTGTCTGGGTTGCTCTAGGCCCTTTGGATCCGAGAGGACAGACTTTCAGTGAAAATGTGTTGTCAAGTTTTCCTGCACCGAGAGGCCAGAGTTGATGAAGCCCTTGCACTGAGTGACCCTGACAGCATTCTGCCCCTAGGATGAGGGTTAGGGAAAGACTCAGAGGGGTTCATCACATTCCCTTGTTCTCTACCCTCTGCTCTAAAGCCCACTTCTGGGGCAAAACTTTAGGAGTGATGCAGACCTCAGAGGGAGGACACAGGCACCCCAAGTTCTTCTGTCTGGGGCTCAGAGCAGCCAAGACCATCACAGAATGTTGGTCACCTACCTTTTCCAGTTTAGAGTTCTCTTGCATGGAACAGTTTTCAGTACTGTTTGAAAGCTTTCTGCAATTGCTGCGGCCAATTACAACATCAATAAAGTATTCCAAACGATCTGTAACCTGTCAATTAGCAATGGTGCCATTTTATTCAAAAATTTTTATTTTATTTTCTTAACGTTTTAGCCAAAAACAAAAACAAAAAACTAAAAGCCGCTCTCCCCCTCAACCTCTCTCCCTATCCTTCTCTCCAACATACCTTTAGAGGAAAGGAAGGCCTGCATTCCTCTGTATACTGATACTGGTTAGACCCTGGAAATGGCTACCCAGAGCTGTATCCTCCAGGAAAGACTCCTTTCCAGTGTGGGGCCCCAATGCAGGTGAGACCTTCTAATTCCGTCTCCTGTCCCAGAGTCCAGGGCATGCCGCATGCTCCATGAGGGATCAGGAAGAGGGATGAGATCACCAGACCCATCAGCTCTTCTGGGCCTGAGATACTACAGGTTCCCACAGGCCAGAAGAGAGGACAGGCCCTGCGGCCACATTGGATGCTCCTCCCTGACTCCTTCGCAGACCCTCCCTGGAGTCTGCTGTCTGGTGACATCTCCTGCTTTGGAGGGCTTCTCCACCACCTTAGCAAGCATTCCTTAAGGGACGGTGCTGGCTGGAGTTGGTCTTGTTGTTCTCTGTTGAGTGTTCAGTAAGCAGAGAAGCAGTAGGTCAGGAGCAAGGCATCAGCAGTTTCTGAACTCATTAATGGCTGAGTGTGGTTAAGGCTGCTCATGATGCTCATTTAAATCAATTTTCATCTGGTTTTAAGAGATTACAGCAGGGGACAAATGGGGTGTCTTTCCTCATGGCTGTCTTCAAGTCTTTAATAAAAATGTATCACATTTTAGCTACATTCCAAAGAAGTAACAAGGTGACTATGGCCCGCTATGGGGTAGACTGTCTCTTAGATTTGAGAGTTAAGTTGGGAACCTCAAAGATACCATGGAGGCAAACCCAAGCACCCACAGGACTTTGTTTCAGTCCTAATACCTGCTAACACTCACCACGTGCTTGCCCTCTGCTTGACTCTGTTCCTAGAGCTTGGCAGACAATAACTCAGCCTGCACACCAACCCGCTGCTGGGAGACTGTCACTCCCTTTGTTTTCAGTAGGGAAACTGGGCCAAGGAACTAAGTGACTATCCATCTAGCAGATGAGACCCAGGGCTCCAACAGAGGAGCCCAGAACTAAACTTTCATTCCTAACCACCATTATCCACCCCCTTCCACATTTCTGCCCTCTCTGCTCAACCAGCCAGAGGGCAGCAAAGGGCTGCTATGTGCTGATTTCCAGGGAAATGCAAACTTGACCTGAAGAAAGCTAAAGGCCATTGGTTACATGGACACCTTCATGGAACCCTCACAATCTTTTCTAAAAATAACTTGATCAGAATGACAGTTTTAAAACCCCAATCTGATCACATGGATTCCAAGACTTCCCTAACTTAATGTCTATCTGGCTTCTCAATATTCCTAAAATAACATAGAAGGTTTTGCCCATGACCTTCAAGGCCCATGGCAGCATTATTCTAAAATTTCATGGCACTCAATTTGTCTTCCAACCCTAGCAAATACAAATCACGAATATTTGATTTGCAGTTTGGAGTTTACGTGAGTTAGTACACATACAGCACTTGGAACAACAGTGGAGGCATACATAGAAAGTACAGTGATGTCACAGTGATGTGCAAAGATACAAGTAACTCGATCACTCACATATTTAGGACCTTTGTATATCATTGCTTTATCTCCTATGCCCACTCTTTCAGTCTGGCTTCCATCAGTGCCACCCTAGGCACACATGCATAGTGGGAGGGAACACCTTTACCTGCAGCTGGACTTGTACTGTCTTGACCACTTGGAAGAGGTACTTATCCTCACTTTCTTTGTTGTATTCTCGCATGGCAAACCAGAGACACTGCTTCACGTTGGCATTTGAGGCATTGATCACTTTTAATTCCCTCAACACCTTGACCTTATTCTTGCCTGGGTCTGTGCTGGCCACCAGAGCCACCAGGGCCACCAAAATGGTGAGCAGAAGCAAGCAGGTTCCCCAGGATCTAGTCATGGGTCCTCCGTCCAGGGACGCAAGCAAGCCTCCTTGTCCTCCCATGGCTGGAGCTGCAGGTGGGGTAGGATGGTGGCAATCTCTGTAGATTCAAACACCTAAAATAGCATCAGCCCAACTGGACTCAAGAAAGAGCCATTAGGTTCACCCTTTAGGGATACCCCTGTCTCCGAAGAAATCAACCCACAAGAACCAGTTAAAGAGTCCCTGCTACCAACCTTCCACCGTCCATCCCCCAACTGTAGTTTGCAATTCTAGGGAGAACACTTAGACCCAGGTCTGCCAGGACCTGCCCTGGTCACCTCACTACCCACTCCTGTTTCTGCACCTTAGGCCTCTAAGATGTGACTGTGGAAAGTGTTGCTACCCCAAGTTTTCCTGGCTTTGGCTCTCTGGGTCTTTCCAACCTGCCTTACCCCTGGCTGTCCCCTCTTCCTTGTGCAGCTGGCTGTAGCTCACACCCTAGCCCGTGGTTCTCTGGGTCTCTAGCACTCAGTTTGTGCCTAATCCCTGGTCAGGGCCCCCCCTCACTCCTGATCTCTGCTCTGTCCCTGCCCCTGCAGGCTGGGCACACTTTGTGACATAACCCAGCACCTGTGACACAGCCACTGTCCTTTGGTGCAGACAGCTCACACACAGCAGGCAAACTGTGGGGACCACCCAGAGGTCTCCTGCCCTCTTGCACAGTAAGCCCAGCTTCCTCAGTGCCTGGACTCAGGACCCCCTCCATTTGGGCCAATAGCATTTCCCTCTGCTGTCCTACCAAGGTGAAGGTCACCCAGACAACCTGATGGCCAAGCCTGTGCTTTAGCAGGAGGGGGCTCATACATGCCCTGAGCTCTCAGAGATTCTGCTTCTCTTTGAAAATCCTAAACCAATGTCCAGCAAGTTCCTGGAAGAACTGAGAGGTGGGCATTTGTCCCAGGGCCAGAAGATTAATGGGCTATTGACCTTGAGAAGTGGCAATTTGTCTTCCAACTTCCCTATACATTATATATTGTAGGAAACAATATGCAGGCATAAGTCTGCCTGGTGGGTTATAAAATGTTCCAGTATAAATATACCATATTGTATTTTAACTGCCTATTAATGGGTGTTTTGTTTGTTTCCCATTTACAGCTGTTACAAATAATACTGCAATGGACAATACTTTTCCAATAAGTTTGTGAAATTACACAGGTATTTCCATATAATAAAAAGCTAGATGGAAAATTGATGCAAAAGCTTTACCTAAATTAAAATTTAGTATATATTGCCCAACTGTTAATCATGTATTAATAACGTATTAATGATTTTGAAATTTTGCTACATGTTAAAGCACCTGGGGAGTTTTAAGAAGTACCTAGGCCACCCCCACTCCCATAAAATCAGTCTTGGGAGAGGGCCCAGGGGCAAGGAAGCTATACCAGGTACCAGTGTATAGCCCTGTCTGAGAACCAAAGTACTGCATTTGTGCCTCTTGGGAATCAATGTACACATGAACCAGGAGGCAAAACACTAAAAATGATCTTCATAAGGGTGGGGGCTCGTTGGGGGTAGGAAGCATGAAACAAGAAGGGATAGGGAAGGAGACAAAACATAAGAGACTCTTAATCTCATGAAACAAACTGAGGGTTGCTGGGAGCTAGGGGGTAGGGATAGGGTGGCTGGGTCATGGACACTGAGGAGGGTATGTGCTATGGTGAGTGCTGCGAAATGTGTAAGACTGATGATTCACAGACTTGTACCCTGGGGCAAATAATACATTATATCTTAATTAAAAAATAAATAAAGCTTCATTCAACATGAAAACAAATGTTTAAAATAAAAAATGATCTTCATAAATAAAAATTTTTATTAAAAAATGCAAAGGCATCTTGATCACACTTTGATTGTGTGCACCCACACCTTCAACCACATGTCTAATAGATTCTCCCACCTCACCAAAGACCAAGTGGCACCCTACCTCCCCACCCAGGCCCAGCCTCTTTACCAGGGCTTGATATTCCCTCACCTCGACCCAGAGGCTCAGCCACCTGCAAGTCTCAATACAGGTGTCACTCCCTCCACCCAAATCTAAAGTGTCTCTCCTACCTCTTCCCAGTTACTCCTACCTACTCCCAGCTACTCCTCTCTACCTTTGCCTATTCTCAGCTACTCCTCTCTACTCCTAGCTACTCCTCCTACTCTCACCTACTCCCACCTATTCCCACCTATTCCTAGCTACTCTTGTCTATTCTCAGTTACTCCCACTTACTTCCAGCTACTCCCAGCTACTCCTGCAAGAGTCACTCATTGCTCCTCAGGCCAAGTGGATCACAAAGACCAACCCCAAAGACACAGCTCAGCACACAGGGTTCCCACTTTAGAAGGTCTTTGGAGCAGGGAGTACCAGCACCCAAGGGCCCGCTGAGCCTGTGCTGCTAGAATAACCCCATAAGCTGCCTCTTAGCCTTTTCCTAATTAATTGCCAAGTTCAAAACACCTGTTTGATTTTCTCTGACTCCATAGTACATTTGAGTTTTTTGTTTACTTGTCTTTTTCTTTTCTTATGAATCCTAGTAGCCTAGAGTTTGCTTAAACATCATCCTTTCCTTTGTTCATGACACACCTGACATTGGTCCATGTGTGGCTATATAAGACAATGAACAGCCCACAGTCTAATACCTAATCCAAGAGCCAGAATGTTATCAATATCTGACAATATGTGCTCCCTTGTTATACAGGACACCCTATAGACTCCCTGCCTTTACTCAAGAGTTTAATCACCAGTGTCTGCACACCTGACATGCTCAGTTTTGCCTGGTTTTGTACTCTGTAAAAGGACATCTACCACGCATATGTAAGACTCTCAGACTTAGATTTTTACATCCCACATTATATAACCAAGTGTTACAGACTGAGTCATTGCTGCAGTCCTCCAAGCCCTCCTATTTAAGAATACTTCATTGGTACCCTTTGCAGTGACTTTTCAGGGTCTCCCCTACAGTGGATGGAATATATTTCTCCATCCATGTGATGGGTTTGAGCATATGGCTGGTTTAGTCCTGTGCAGTAGAGGCAGAAGTGACCATGTGTCAGGATTATGGTGAGATGTGAAGACATACTGCATTAGTCCACTTGTCCTCAGGTGATTTTCCAAGGTAAGGGGGTGCCTTAGGATGTAGTCTGACAATGTGCTGGGTAGGAACACCTAGTCCAGGCCCCAGAACAATGTTCTGAACCTACTTGAAAGTGAACCCAACTGCATCAACCTAAAGTGAAGCCATACCAGCATGTCTCCTAGACCAGTGCAGTGTAAGTGCCTGATATAAAGTTTATTGATTGTAGTGTAAGTGCCTATACTGAGCTTCTGACTTCCAAGGCATCCATTTCAAAGACATCTAGCTCAAGCAAACACTGCCAGCTGTAGGATATAGGTACTAGCAAATAACTAAGTAAGGAAGCAGGCCACCCCACCCATGAAGGTCCCTTTCTCAGAAAGCCATGGATGACTTAGATACCGACCACATGGGTGACCCTGCTTCTTCTTTCCCATGCTTCACTTCCTGCTCTTTCAAGTTTTATTTTTTTTATTTATTTAAGTAACCTCTATACCCAACAGGGGCTCAAACTCACAACCTTGAGATCAAGAGTCACACACTCTTCCAACTGAGCCCACCAGGTTCTCCTCTACTTCTAGCTCTTATACTTCAAATTCACTGATAAAGAATGAACCCATGGGGGTGCTTGGGTGGCTCAGTCGTTAAGCGTCTGCCTTCGGCTCAGGTCATGATCCCAGAGTCCTGGGATCGAGCTCCGCATCGGCAGGCTCCCTGCTCAGCAGGAAGCCTTCTTCTCCCGCTACTACTCCCTCTGCTTGTGTTCCCTCTCTTGCTGTGTTTCTCTCAGTCAAATAAATAAAATAAAATAAAACAAAATAAAAAGGAGTGAACCCATGAAACCTTGGATACCCCACCTTCAGCCTCTAATAAAGGTGGAGCCTCAGGTCTGTGCTCTCTCTCTCTCTCTCTGAGACCACCAGGACTTGTGAGTAAACAAATCTTGTTTTCCAAAGTTTCCTGATGGTTTTGCTGAGATGTGTCCTGCTATTATAATTGATCCACAAGGGCAAGTCCATCCACATTGTCCCAGGTATAGGGGAATATCTGTGGAGCCTGCTCTTAGAAAAGGCAGGCCCAAGGGGCAACACTCTGAATAGGTTGACAACAGCCAGCTAAGCTACAGTCAGCCTTCAGACCCACGCACCAGATGATGGATACTTGTTTTGGTTACCAGGGTAAGTAAGGAGTTAGTATATAGCATTTCTTTGCCAAGAGCCGACTAGTACACTAAAATTGACCCACTTCCCCACTTCAAGCAGTATTGCTAGCATGTTCCCACTTCTGCAGACATTGGCACTTCTACCTTTCTCCTTTACATCAGTTCATCTTTCTCTTTCTTATCTTGTCCTCTCCTGTTGCCTTCTGAGAGCTTTTGTCCACCCACCAGCTTGTCCACCCCGTGATTCACTCCTCTCATGTCCATCTTAATACCCCATCTTTTTCCGTACTATACCTATTCACCCCTTTGTTTTTTTATATGTAGTATTTCCATGTGGTTCTTTTTCTTTAAATGAATGTTTGTCTATTTTTTCAGGTTATGAAAACCTTTCTTTACCTTCTTAAACATTTTCTCTTGCTTGTCTTAATTTTCAGCAATCTTTTCTGACAATTCTGCTTCAGAAAGTATATTATAGAGCAGGGATCAGCAAACTTTTTCTGTAAAGAGGCAATTAGAAAATATTTTATGCTTGGCAAGCCATGTGGTCTCTAAGAATTTCTCAGCTGAACCACTATAGCATGAAAGCCACCAGAGGCAATATGCCCCTGTTCCAATAAATGAGTAAGTATTTCTGTTCCAATAAATTTATTTATAAAAACATGCTGTGGGCCAGATTTGGTCCACAGACATTAGTTTGATCACTCCTATTTATTTATTTAATTTTTTAAAAGATTTTTTATTTATTTGACAGAGAGAAACACAGAGAGAGAGGGAACACAAGCAGAGGGAATGATAGCGGGAGAAACAGGCTTCCCGCCGAACGCGGAATCCTTTGCGGGTCTTGATCCCAGGACCTTGGGATCATGACCTGAGCCGAAGGCAGACGCTTAACAACTGAGCCACCCAGGCGCCCCGATCACTCCTTTTTAGTGTATTAAGTTGAACCACAGGGAATTACTGATATTTGACTGGTATTGATTTATAAAAATAGTGATTTTATATGGTTTAGTTTCATAATTGTACTCTTCAGGTATTTAGTTATTTTGGCCAGCAAGTCCACATTCCCCCAAGATCTATCAGCTGCTCTGTCTTGAATTTTGACCTGGATTAAGACTCTGAATTGGCTGAACTTCAGGAGGAGAGAGGGGATGCATCCCTGAGCATAAAGGCCCAGGTATCCTAGAGGCTTCATCAACCACCTCCTTTGCTGCCACTCCACCAGGCAATGCCTGCAGTGAGGCAGTCACCCTTAAATTCTGGAGAGTCAGCCTTAAAAGAGGCAGGCACCCTAAAACACAAACCACTTGTTTTGGTTTTCTGTTGCTGCTGTAACAAATTACCATAAACTGAGCAGCTTAAAAGAAACAACACAGATTCATTATCTTACAGTCTGGAGGTCAAAAGTCCAGAACAACTTTCCCTGGGCTGAAATCAAAGTAGAGGCAGGGTTGCATTCATTTTGGAGATTCTACAGGGGAATTTTCTTTTTCTTTTCTAGCTTCCAGAAGCTGCCTAAATCCCTTGGTTCAGTGCCTCTTCTTCCATGAAGCCTCTTCAAATCTCTCTTTATATATCAACATCTCTCTCTCTCTATGTCAAGTTCTCTTTCCTCTGCTGCTTCCATTTTCACATCTCTGTCTCTGACTCTGATTCTGAGCCTCCTGCCTCCCCTATTATAAGGACCTTTGTGGTTACAATGGGCCTACCCATATAATCCAAAATATTCTCCCCATTTCAAGATTCTCCATAGCATTTGCAAAGTCCTACCACCAAAATGCATTCATCCCAAGCCAACATTCCCACCAGGAATCCATTACACCACCACACCAGGAGATTAGGAGTAGGCTACATAGCTGCCTAGAAGTAGACCCTTGACCCCACTGGTTTTCTCCAACTCCCCTTTCTGGAGGGATTCTTGCCCTGGTCTTAATCTAGGTCCCTGGTACCTGCCACTGTGGAGGTTGCTGTCAATTTCTGTGGTGGAAAGGTCAATAATGATTACCACAATACATGAGTAAACCTATAGCCTCCAGTCACTCCAGGTGTCTCACATGGTTTTTGTTTTCTTATCCTTTGCTAGTTTACTAGAATCTAAGTTTTTCTCATTTCTAGCATGGATTCAAGGAGGGAATCAGCAACCTATGGTAGTTCACCAGCTGAAACTGGCTGAAAGGGATACAGAGAAGTAAATAAACATGAAAATGGCCTTGAAGTTAAAGGAGCAATAACCACAAGAATAAAAACAGAATAGAACCATCAGGAGAAACTTCAACTGACCCATTGAAATGCAGATTAGGAGGGTAAAAACATAAAATGAGAAAATATAGTAAATGGCAAGTATTGAAAATGGCAAAGATATGTAGTATAATAGTAATAAAAGTAGCTCACTAAATAAAATACCAAAAATCACAGATTGGATTTTTAAAAAGGACCCACAGCATGTTGTCTCTACAAAAGATATGCTTAAGACAAAAAGACACAGAAAAGTAATAAAAGGATGGAAAAATATTTAGGCATAATACTTTTGCCTAAATATTTTTATATGTGAAGCAAAAAGAAAATTAGAACATCAATCTTAACAAATGACAAAATGAGGATTAAGACCAGAAAAAAAGAGTCATAAGAAACTGGTAGACAGAACTCTAAGATTACTCCCAAGGTATACTCCCTGGTATATACACCCTGTATAATCCCCTCCCATCCACTGTGGGTAGGACATGTAAATATAGTGGGATACCAGTCCTGGTATTTGTTGAGGTTGGGGTACACATCAAAGAGGAAGACACTTTGCAGAAGTAATTAATATCCCTAATCTGAGATCTTTAAGATAATAGAAAGGCACATCATTCTGGGTGGAGTTGACCTAATCAAACTAGTCCTTTAAAAGAGGATCTACAGAGAAGTTTCACTTTCAGGAAGTAGAATAAAGAGCTCCATGGACCCATTACTCATAAAATGTGAGAAACCCAAACTAGCCCAAAAAATCTTAAACAACAACAATAACAACAACAACAAAAAGACAAAGTTGGAGAACTGACACTTTCTGATCTCAACTTTACTCCAAAACGACAATAATCCTAACAATGTGGTCCTGGCATAAGAATAGACATATAGTTCAGTAGAATGGAACTGAGTCCTTAGAGCAAATGCTCATATTTTACAGTTATTGAGTTTTGACACAGGACCCAAGACATTCAATAGGAAAGGAATATATACCAAAAAAACTACTACAACTCAATAATAAAGAGACAAGTAACCCATTAAAAGATGGATAAAATATCTGAATAGACATTTCTTCAGATATATGCAAATGTCCAATAAACACATGAGATGTTCAATTTTATTAGCCATTGGGAAAATGCAACTCAAAGCTGCAATGAGCTATCACTTCATACCACTGGGATGACTAGAATAGAAAAGATAGATTATTTCAAGTCTTGGCAAGCACATAGAAAAATTGAAATCCTTATACAATGTTAGTGGGAATGTAAAGTGGTGCAACCACTTTGGAAAATAGTCTGACAGTTCTTCAAATAATTAAAGAATAGAATTACCATACGTTGCAGCCATACTACTCCTAGGAATATACGCAAGACAAAAACTACATCCACACAAAAAAATATATATAGCACCATTACTCATGACTGATGAAAAGTGGAAACAACCCATATATCCATCAAGTAAAGAATGGATAAAATATAATGTGGTATATCCACACAATAGAATATTATTAAGCAATAAAGGGAATGAAGTACTGATTACATGCTATAGCATGAATGAATCCTGGAAACATTAGGTTAAATGAAAAATGCTAAGTCATTAATATCGTGTGATTCCATTTATGTGAAACATTCAGAGTAGGCAAATCTGTACAGACAGAAAGTTAGTTGCTGATAGGACTGGGGCAGAAGGATATTGGAAACTGGAGGGGGATACCTAAGGAGTGTGGCATTTCTTTTTGTGGTAATGAAAATGTTTTAAAACTGATTCTGGTGATGGATGCACAATTTTGTGAATATAGTTCAAGCCACTGAATTGCACATGTTAAATGAGTGCATTGTATGGCATAAGCAGCTTTTTTTTTTTCTAAAGGTGTTCTAGAGGTAAGAGACAAGAGGCAGCAGAGACATTTGTCTATTGGCCTTGGAAGAGCAAATGCTCATGTTGAATGGAAGATCATGTCAGCAGAGGACAGCAGCCTCTAATAGCTGAGAGCCTCTGTCCTACAACCACAGAAACTGAATTCTGCCAACTACTACATGAGTTTCAAGAAGGACCCCATCTTGGGTGAGTCTTGTCCAACACATGGAAGCAGCCTGGAAAGACCCTGCACAGAGGACCCAGGTACATTTGACCCATGGACACTATGAGATAATACATGAGGATTGTTTTAAGCTGCTAAATGTGTGATTATTTGTAGAATAGCATAAAAAAATAATAAAGGAACAAAAATGGACAAAAGAAAAAATAGAACAAGAAGATACAGTCATCAAAGTATTTATAGGCCTAGAAATGGCCTAACACACACCTAACAAGAAATGAGACAGCTTCAGGAGAAAACAGGTAAAACTAGTTAGCTTTCTATCTGATCAATCTGAATCCAAAAATTGGTAGATGGAGAAGCCCAAACACAGGCAAGATCAAAAGCCTAAAGAACACAGGGGATGCCTGGGTGGCTCAGTGGGTTAAAGCCTCTGCCTTCGGCTCAGGTCATGATCTCAGGGTCCTGGGATTGAGCCCTGCATCAGGCTCTCTGCTCAGCAGGGAACCTGCTTCCCCCTTTCTCTCTGCCTGTGCCTCTCTCCCTACTTGTGATCTCTCCCTTTGTCAAATAAATAAATAAAATCTTTAAAAAAAAGAGTACATTAATAAGTTCTAGTATGAAATGCCACACTCTACATTAAATCTCACAAAATTTAAGGTGTCTGTTCAATAGACGATACCATTCACAAAAGTCAATAAAGACATTTGCCAAATCTGACACTAAGGAATGAACTAATGTTGTGAGCCAGGCATTGTCAGAGGGGAAACCTAGCAAGTCTGAGCATATCAAAAGATATTCAAAGCCACTGGTAACCAAACAAGTGCAAATAGGTATCACCAATGGAACTACTAGGCCATCAAAAATTAGAAAGCTAGATGATACTACTAGGCTATCACCTACTAGGCTATCAAAAATGAGAAAGCTAGATGAGACTGATCATGGGGGTGCAGGAGGGCTCCTGTGTGTCTAGGGGGTATGAGGACTGGTGCCTCCATTCTGAAGAATAAATTGAGGATTTGCAAAGCCCAAGATACAACAAGTCTATTCCTGAGTACCACCAGTCCAAGGAATTTCTCAGGACATACATAAAGGACCTAAAGGAGGACGTTCACTGTTGCAGATTTGATGGGGGAGTCAAAAACCACCTGGGGGTAGAGGAAAGGTAGATAAAGTGATGGACACCTCCCCACAAAGCACAAAGCACAACAGGGGCTGGAAGTTAGAATGGATGTATGCAGAAAAGATCCATTCTTACTTCCAAGATTCCAAGATTCCAAGAACTGATCTTTTAAAAGACAATATTAACAGGAAAAAGTCAAATTCAAAAGAAGATATATAACACAACCCACTTAAATACCTATTATGTACACATAACAATACTACCCACTCTTTAAGAAAACCAATGCAAAGGCACACATAAAAGGCATGAAAATGGTTCTCTAAGAAGAGGGGCAGGGGACCAGAGTAGGTGTGGAAAACAAGACAGTGAGTGAATGAATGAATGAACAAATGAATGGCAAGCTGGTAAACCAGAGAGGACCCCAGGGTTCTGGAGAGGTTGAGGGGGCAGGGCTAGGAGTGGGAAAGTATTGAAAACTGAGTCAGAGTGGAGACAAGTGTCAAGTGCCCCTCCTCCATGGAGAGGTTCCCCTATGCAGTGTCTCTTGAGCATCTCCCCCATGGGAGGGAGGGGCATGTGAGTCCCTACTTGAAATTCTTTCCAGATAATGCAAAATATGTGCATGGGGCTGGTGGGGAAGACCAGCCTCCTCCTTAAACTCACCAGGTGAGCCTTTATAATTACAGGCAGCCTGAAAATTTACTCATACCAGTTTGGCCTGGAACTGTCTCCTCACAGAGGAGCCCCTCAGAATTTCTCCCTCTCTGTAACACATCCTCCAACTCCAACCACCTTAATCTCCAGGTCCCTTCAAGGAGAAAGCCAACACAGAGGACAGGGAGGGTTC
Source organism: Procyon lotor (assembly GCA_028646535.1). Classification (NCBI taxonomy): domain Eukaryota; kingdom Metazoa; phylum Chordata; class Mammalia; order Carnivora; family Procyonidae; genus Procyon; species Procyon lotor. The sequence continues at coordinate 39,682,014 of CM053610.1, forward strand.
ACAGAAACAAGGGAAGCTTCTCTTGATCTCTGGGAGTCACTAACATTTTCTTATTGATTGATTTCCTGCTTAATTTCATCATGGTCATGGAATGGTCTGCAAGGTGTTGGGCCTGTAAATTTTGTTAAGAATTACTTTATGGTACACAATTGATCAATTCTGGAAATATTTCATGTGCACTTGAAATGTACACAATACAAAGAGCATGTATTGGGGCACCTGGGTGGTTCAGTTGGTTAATCTTATGAATTTTTATTTTGGCTCAGGTCATGATCTTAGGGTTGTGATTTTGAGCCCCACGTCTTCAGGCTCTACAATGGATGTGGAGCCCCTGCGCATCTGCACCCTCTCTCTCTCTCTCTCTCTACCCCACCCTCAAAAAAAAAAAAAGAAACAAAGAAATGAGCATACAGTCATGCTCATCAGTGGTGTTCAGTACAAGTCAAGGACAACTGATATGTCTCTATGGGAACTTCAGAGCTTGACTGATGTCTTGCCTCAGTTGAGTTTTCTCAGCTCCTGTAGTTTGTGTTTGTACTCTCTTGCTGTGATTGTGGATTTGATTTTCTTTCCTTTTTATTCATTCTGTTTCTGCTTTGAGTATTCTGAGATAGGTACCTACACAGAGTTGTTATATCTCCTAGTAAATAATATTTCCATCAGTAAAATGTCCACCTTTATTTCAAGCACTGCCTCTTGTCTTAGAGTTTATTTTATGGAGTCTTAACACTGTTACACTGACATTTTTGGGGTTGGCATTGACATAGCATACTTTAATCCATTCTTATTTTTCCCCATCTTAATGTTCTGATATTTGAGATGTGTTTCCTTTTTGTTTTGCCTTCTTGTATTTTTCAGTCACCAACTAACCATGTCTTTTAACTACAGTACACAATTCATTTACATCTCCTAGCCACATTGACTGTTCAGCTTTGTGCTACTATTTTCATGTGTACTAATTCTACATGTATTTAACAATCTTCGGTGCAATATTATGATTGCACATGTCAAAATATCATCTAGATTTATCCACATAATCATCCTTTTGATGTGTTTGTTCTTCTTTTCTTCCTACCATACTATTTTTCTACCTGGGCTTATTTTTCCTTCTGCCCAGAGAATTCCCTTTAGTCTATATTGTAGAACAGTTCTCCTGACAACAAATACACTCCATTTTGTTTATTTAAAATAACTTGGTTTAGTATGCATTTTGGAGAGAGATTTTTGTTGCCCAAGGAATTGTAGGTCAATGGTTAATTTCCTTCAGTGGTTAGCAAGTTCATGACAGTATCTTCTGACTTATTGTTATTTACTATCTGAGATCAGCTAAAAGCCTGATGGCGGTTTATTTGAAAATAAGAGATTTTTTTTTTAAAGATTTTATTTATTTATTTGACAGAGAGAGAGAGAGAGATCACAAGTAGGCAAAGAGGCGGACGGGGGGCGGGGGGAAGCAGACTCCCCACCGAGCAAGGAGCCCGATGAGGGGCTCGATCCCAGGACCCTGAGACCATGACCTGAGCCGAAGGCAGAGGCTTTAACCCACTGAGCCACCTAGGCGCCCCGAAAATAAGAGATCTTTTTATCTCTGTCTGATTTTAAGATTTTTCTCCATAAATTTGATTTAGAACTCTTTTATGCTCTACTGTGGGTTTCTTTTATTATATCCTGCTTAGAGTTTGTAACCTTGCTTAAATCAATGGTTTGATGTCTTTGGTCAATTCTGGAAAACTCAAGCTTTACATTTTCAAATACTGCTTCTGCGCCATTGTCTGTTTCTTCCTCTATGGGGCAGATCTCACCTCACCCTTCTTATGCTTCCCATCCTGCATCTGCTCTGGCCTGCCTCCCTGCTGTCTAACTTCCGTGAAGTTTAACCTGACAATCACATCATTCATTTCTGTTATATTTTTCAGTTCTAGAGTGTTCCTTTTATTCTTTTTGGTAGCTTCTACTTTTTGCCCATGTTATCCATCTTTTCCCCCTAACTTACTCATCTTGAGGATGTTAGAGCCCCTTACGTGATAAGTGCCCTGTTTAGATATTATCAGGTTTGTTTCCATTATTAAATTTTGTTCAGGTTTACCCATCAAGGTTTGCCTTTTTTTCTTATTGTTTTTGACAGAGTGCTGGACATTCTGTGTTTTAAACATGTAAAACCAATTGAATCTCTCCGTGATTTAGAAAATATTTTACTTTGATCTAATAGCAATGCCCAAGATGTAAGCCATGGAAAGGTCTATGTAAAATACAGACCATTTCAGAGATAATGTCATCATCTAAAGAGTAGATTCTGAAATTGGGTGCATCCAGGAGCCTGGAGAAGGAGAGGTTGTACAGTGTCTATGGGGCACACTAGGAGGACATTGGGGCAGATGTTGAGGGATGGCACCTGAGTGTGGGGCAATTGAAGATAGAGACAAGGGGCCATTCTAATGAAAGCAATGCTTCAGGACATTGATTTGTTGTTTTTGATTCACTGATGGTATTGCTAAACTGACAATGTGGCCTCATAAGAGAGGATAAGAAAGCAGATAAACAATAGCAGTTTCTGTGGTGAGTGATTTTGTTCAGAAAGTAATATTTGGAAACTATCTCAAAAAGGAGATAAAAAATGGCTAGTTATATGTATTTCCAAGCCTTTGTTTCTTTGCTAATGCCTGTGGATATTTGTGTTTGTAAAGCAAAAAGTTAACATGAGTGATAGGAGCTGGACTCAGTCTGTGAGCTCAACTTAAGAAAAACACAATAAAGATTCATAAGACTAGCTACCAGGGCCCTGATAGGGAAACAGGGAAGGGGGCTGGTGATGAGGATTAGTAGAGATCATCTCATAACTTGGGTTTTATGACACTGACCTTGCAGGAGGCACAATTCCCCTCTTTGCCTTCACCTCCTCCCTTTCCCTCTTGAAGCTTCCCTGAAGACCCCAGTGCTGAGATTTTGGATAAGCCCCTATTTCAGGAGGGGTCTCACAAATATATTCCAGGGTGCTCTATTCCTTCAGGTCAGGGAGCACCATAAAACATTCTGGGTTTTGTGGAAATCGAGAATTTCTGAAACGTGTGTCAATGTTTCTATGTGTGCACTTATATTGTAACTTCCAAGTATATTTTTGCTCCCTACTGATTTGGAACAATGAGTCACTGGGCTGGATTGGGAGAGGTTTCTCCAGGACATGACAATACAGGACAGGCTGCCCCTGGTGCTGACTCACCTCATACAGTGTTGTTTCACTCTACTGTGAAGCTATTAATGTGGGTTCACTAGGGGTAATGGTGGCAGTCACAGCCTTTACCTACCCTACTAAAGACTCTTGCACAAACCATGACCTGTGAACATCAGTTCTATGAATGGGGTCATGTTTTTAATCTCCTATTCTGTCAGAGCAGGAACAACAGGAAATACATTGGTCACAAGCAAAATACCCTAAGCACAATTCACACATTTCTAAATATTGCAATTCTTGAGAAAACTATTTCTCAACTGTGGCCACAGTGCCAAGCACCTGGGGACTTTATGTATTTCTGATGGCTGGTCACAAAGATTCTTCTATAGTAGTAGTGGGGTTGCAGTATGGCCTGGTCTCTACATTTGTAAAATGAAACCAAGGGCCTTTTCACATGAATCAAGAGAGAACATGACAGACATAATGAGAAAAAACAGGAGACCTCAGGTGAAGCCATCCTCAGGAGAAGCCACATGACCACAGAACAATGACTCAACCCCTCAGAACCTGAGTGCTCTAAAGCAAAGGTGGGTAATAGGTCAGCTTTGCTGACCACACAGACTTACTCCCATATGATTGGATCGTGTATGCCCCATCAAAGTTACAAACTTTGCATTCAGACTGGTCAAAAAACCAAAGCTGAATCAGGCCAATACGTCTGTGCTGTGCCCAATGGAACCATCCCCAGTTGTCTTGGGAAATCCTATCACATCATTGCTTATGACCACTTCATGAAAATGGATTGTCCAGGAAACAGGCACACTTTCAACTAGGAACCACTCAAATCAGAGTCTTTAAAAACCCAGGAGGAAGGAAGAAAGATACCTCAGCCCCTCCATTCTGAAAGATTCCTGGCCAGTGCTTCCTTGTCCCAGTCATGCCCCCAGGTGCTCCCATACCCTCCCTTACTCTGCCCCTCCAGGGCTACTCCCCCACAAGGATCCCAGAAGACAGAGTTGCTCATCAGGCTGGGTGTCTGTCACCACAGCACTTATCCCAGGGGTAATGATTGGTGTTGGCAACCACAGAGGCCAGGCTGGGCTGGGAAGGGGGATACAGCCATTATCAGGGAGC